>CAWUFW010007151.1:0-600000 GCA_963921515.1 Calotriton arnoldi | reverse complement strand
CATCAGTGATGCTTATCAAGGCTGTAGCTGGTACTGCTGGCAGTCTCATTGCCCTCCCCATTAATATTTCATGGGGGACAACCCAGTCTTTCTGTCTGGGACACTTCGCATGCTCATGAGCACCAGTGGCAAGGCGTCGGGCCATTTCAGGGATGTTGAAGAACACATTTTTGCCATCCGAGCCTTCAAAGTTCCATTAACTTGTTCCACCATCCCAGAAGCCTCTGGTCTGTAGCTACAGTGGAGTCTCTGATCAATGTTCAATGCTGCACAAAGTAACTTCATGATTTCGCTATGGAAGTGCCCACCTCTATCTGATTCCAAAGAGGTCGGGATCCCGAATCTAGGGATGAGCTCCCTCAACAGTAATTTAGCCACTGTCAGAGTGTCACACCTGCGTGTGGGGTAAGCCTCCACCCACCGTGAGAATATACATACTATCACTAGAATGTATCTCAAGCCATTGCACCTAGGCATCTCCACGAAGTCCAGCTGTAGTCTATTGAAGGGCCCTCCTGACCTTCCAATATGACTCAGTGTAACTACAGTTTTCTTTCCAGCATTCATCTGTTGACATGTAACACACCTCTGACATACCGTTTCTGCCATTGCTCGGAACCGTGGGTTATACCACGTCTGTCTAAACACTCTCATCATTGCGTCTCTACCCAGGTGTGCCTGTCCATGTATCAATCTAGCCATCGGACTCAACAATTCTTCCGGCAACACAGCTCTTCCATCGTTGGATACCCACACATCCACGTCTCCTTTCTCACATCCAGCTTTGATCCATCCCTCTCTCTCCTGGTTAGAAACTTCATCCTGCAATCGCTTAAGCTCTTCCCAAGTGTCTGCCATGGTCAACATTATGCTGAGATCGGTTCCCTCTTGGCTCTCTTCTATCTCCCTTCCTGTGAATATGCATCCTTGTTCTGCACAGAAACGGGCTACCTCATCTGCGTAGTTATTACCCAAGGATACAAAGTCCTCCCCTTCCCATGGGCTGAACACTTTACCACAGCAATTTCTTTCGGATGCTGTAATGCTTCTAACAATTGTCTTACATATTCTCCATTACGAATGGGTGAGCCAGATGATGTCAAAAATCCCCTCTGAGACCATAACTGCCCGAAGTCATGCACCACTCCAAAGCCGTATTGGCTGTCCGTGTAAATCGTGATTCGAATTCGATCAGCGGCCAAACAGGCACGGGTCAAGGCAATGATCTCAGCTACCTGCGCGGAGCGTACTCCTTCTAGGCAAGCAGCGTCGACCACTCCTGAAATGGTACATACAGCAAACGCTGCTCTCAATTGCCCCACACTGTCTCTTAAGCATGAACCATCGACAAAGAAAATTTCATCTGGGTCAGTCAGTGGTTCATCGACAATGTCAGGTCTCGGTTTGGTGCAAAGTTCGGTCACATCGAGACAATCATGGTCCGCACAATCTTCATCATCTGTATTCGGTGTAGGCATCAATGTCGCAGGGTTCAAGACAGAGCACCTTTTCAGAGTCACATTCTCTGCGGCAAGTATGACTTGCTCGTACCTTGTTAACCTATTGTTCGTTAGGTGCTGGGTCTTGGTCCTGGTCATCAATAACTCAACCGAATGTGGCACATGTACAGTCAATGGATGTCCCATTACAATGCTTTCACATCTTTCAATGCTGACACCTGTTGCAGCAACGGATCTTAGACATCCGGGCAACGCAGAAGCTACTGGATCTAAAGTAGCTGAAAAGTAGGCAACTGGTCTACGGACACCTCCATGGTTCTGAGCTAACACTGCTAATGCACATCCTTCCCTCTCGTAACAAAACAATGAAAAAGCCTTGTTGTAATCAGGCATTCCCAATGCCGGAGCCCTGCACAAATCCTCTCTCAGTTTCAGGAATGCTATTAAGCACTCCTCGTCCCATGGTACCGGATCACTCACGTCCTTGTGCGTAAGCCTCTGCAGAGGCTTTGCTCTCAAGGAGAAACTAGGAATCCACTGTCGACAATAGCCAACCATTCCCAGAAACATCCTAACTTCCCTCTGTGTCGTGGGTACTGCCATGCTCATTATTGCCTCAATTCGATCTGGTGACACCTTCCTCTTGCCTTTTTCCAATCTGTGTCCCAAATACTGTACTTCCTGCAAACAGTATTGCAGCTTGTTCGGGGACACCTTATGTCCGTTCTCTCCTAAGTGGTTCAACAGTGCTACAGTATCAATTCTGCAAGCATCTTCTGTTTCTGAGGCAATGAGCAAGTCATCTATGTATTGCACGAGAACTGAGTTCTGCGGCAACACAAGACTCTCAAGGTTCTTCTTCAGGATCTGGTTAAAGATCGATGGACTTTCCGTATACCCTTGAGGGATACGACACCATGTTAACACACAATTTTCTAGCCTAAACGCAAAAAGAAATTGGCTTTCCTCGTGGAGCGGTATCGAAAAGAAGGCTTGACACAAATCGATAACCGTAAACCACTCGGCTTCACATGGGATCTGGAACAGTATTACTGAAGGATTCGGTACCACTGGACAACAAGGGACAACTATCGTGTTGACCTTTCGCAGATCTTGCACAATCCTATACTTTCCGCTCGGTTTCTGTAGTCCCATTATGGGCGAATTACAGGGACTACCTCTGATCTCTTTTAGAATACCCTTCTCAATGAAAGTCTCGATAACAGGTTTTATTCCTGCAATCGTTTCTGTCGATAAATTGTATTGAGGTGTTCTTGGGAAATCAACATTCTGTTTCACCTCAATCCGCACTGGTTCAACCCCTCTGATTAAACCTATTTCGTCTCCTGCGAAATCCCACACCACAGGCGACACTGCGTCTCTCAGATCAGGTGGAAGTTCTTCCACCGTCACCATTGGGTACAGATCTATACACAAATGCTGATTGGCAATCTTAAAGTCAGCATCGTCATCTCTCGTCTGGACCTCCACTCCCCGTGGTGTACAGTAAATCGTGCAGTTCAACTTGCACAACAGATCTCTTCCCAAAAGACAAACTGGACTCGTATCACACACTACAAACTGATGTCTAGTTTGGAAAGTTCCTATCTTTACTAGGATCGGTTCTGTCAATGGGCTACTTATTCTCTTGTTCGCTACTCCAACAACCTGGATTGATTGTCCCGAGAGGGGTAGGTTAGGGACTACTGCTGATCTTACAGTAGATCGGGTAGCTCCAGTATCAACCAAAAGTGTCGCAGGATTACCCTCAATCTCTGCCTCCACAAAAGGTCCTCTCTGGTCTACCTCCAAGACCGCTCCAAGTGTGCAGTCTTCCTCCCCTCTCAGGCACCGTCAGGATAAAGGGTCTGAGCTATCCTCATCATAACCTTCGAACAGGGGCATCTGTTGGTACGTTCGTGTTCCTTGTGAAATCCTTGGAGCTTGGGGAATCTGAGCGTGAGAATTGTAAACCCCCCCTTTCATCGTCCTAGGTCTCGTTATTGTGTTAACTACCTCCTGCGCGGGTGCCTGAGCCCCCTCTTCCTCTTCCTGTACCTGATTTGCTGGGTTCAAAGGACACTCGCGTTTCCAATGTCCGACCTGGCGACAAAGATGACACGCAGTGGTCTTCTTTAGTGTAGCCACGTCCACTCCTGTCTTGGGGTCTACGGGTTTTCCCTTACCCTGTCCCTGTCCATTCTGGTTTCCCTGGAAATTTCCTTGCTTTCTCCCTAAGGTCCCTCCACTAGGCTGACTCTGTGCTGTCTGCATCTGGACAAGCATTAATTTGTCTTTTAGCTTCCGATGTTTCGAATCCACCTCATCACTACAGTATCTCGCGTACCGCAGAATTTCATCTAGTGGCTTGTTCTGCCAGCAGATCAAATGATGCTGTATCATGAGGCTGATTTCCACTCTCAGACCCGTTACAAACTTTGAGACAAACTGTCCCATATCCTTAGGGTCCAAAACATCTAACCCACTATACTGTTTAAAAACTTGCAGAAGTCGTTCATAATATTCATGCACAGTTTCCTTGGGTTCCTGTACAGTCCGATCTATCTTAACCCAGTCTATATCCTGAGGTGAAATCTTTGACTTTAACCATGTAATCACTTGCTCGTATTTCTTCATGACATCAGGTGATGGACCATTTGTAACCGCCTCTCTTTTCGGTTCCGAAGTCGGCCATTCAATAGCGATTTTACATGCTGTCCACAAATCTCCTGGTACCACTATGTCAAACAACGTGTTCAAATCAATCCACAATACTTTTGAAATTTTCACAAACCGCTCAACCTGTTTGTACCACTCTACTGGTTTTTCCCTCAGCCGAGGAAAATCATTTGTAAATGCAGCCAAATCACCTCTATTCCACGGCACATGCACGTACCCTCCATTCTGTACTTCCCGTAAAGGAAAATTTCCAACACCTGTCGCCCCTCTCCTGGCGGCGGCGTTTCCCCTTCTGCTCTCTTTGTTAGTTTCTTCTTGGACCATCTTTCTTCCCATTTGTCCAACAAAATCCATATCCTCATCCCTATGATCAGATCTCTGGTATGTGTCCTTAATCCTGTTAGTCTTTTCTCCTCCAGCTCCTGGTCACTGTACTGTAGTCTATGTGGTCCCTGCAACGCTTTAGTTTTGTTCAGGTCCACTTCATATCTTTTGGCCAAATCCCTCAATCTATCATGTGCCATTCTAGCTTTTCGAGTCACATCTTTTGCTACAAACAGCAGCTCATCTGATCCATAGATTTCTATCCTTTCCAAAGGCAGGCCCCCACTGATCATTTCGTCTACCTCTGCTTTCAGCCTCACTACATCTAACATTCTTGCCTGTACTGCACTCCTCAGTACGTCTCGACAACCCGAGCCATCTCGCTCATCACAGTCACTATTCTGTCCTTGTGATCTATTCCCTTCCATCATATTCCTGGAACTTGGTCTGTCTTCCGAGACATTTTGTGGCCTATCTCTATGCATCCTATCCTCTTGGTTCGTTACTGTTGGTGTCCACTCCCTCAACGCTGACTTAGATTCCCGCAAAGACCTCGGTCTTTCCGGTCTCTCCTCTTCTCGCCTTAAGGAAGAGTCCGCAGTAGCCGGTAACGGCGTACTTGTCTCCATTGGTCTTGGGAAATGAACCACTCTTACTCCAAACCCATTCCCACTCTCACTGTTTCCTTCTTCCCTTCTCATCGGTACGGAGCTCCCTTCTCTCACTCGGTCTGGGTCATATACCGATACTATAGGGCCAATGGTAACCGGTACTGTCAAGGAGTCCGGTAATCTTGTGTTCCCCACAGGAGGCTGTGTTATCATAGACGCCGTTGCCCCCTCCGTTCCTGTGGAAATCCTTCCCACTACTCTCATGCTAGTCTGGTTCTGGCTCTCGTCAACTATTGCCACTGCTGGGGTCGTCTTTCCCTCTTCTGAATCTGGATTAAATGGTGGTGGCCTCTCCGCCAACATCCTATCCAACAGACTGTCATCTAAATCACTGTCGTCCTCATCGACTCTTGTTATCTTCCCATTTTGTATTAACAATGGGTACAACTTATCTCCGTCGATCGTATCCGCTCTCCACTTTTTCTCCAATGCATCCCACCTTGCGTCTTGGAATGCCCTGACCGATTTCTTCACCCTTTCTTGACACCTTTCCTTCTTTCTATCATACGCTGCTCTTATCCACGCATGTAGTGCCTCAAACTGTGTCGGTCTAGGTAGTGGTCGTAATGAAGCCATTACACTCTTTAGCTGGTACAGCACCTCTAACCTGAAAGTACCATATCGAGGGAACGACAAATCTCCTTCTGTTTCTGTCATTTTATGCCAATTCTCGAGCCAAATTATAGTATGCAATCCTACATTCTTTGCCATATAATGTGCTGGTGTGTCCTCAGGAGGAGCTTCCTCTCCCTCCCGAACAACCACACGTCTATCACCTCTACAAAGTTCTCGTAAAGCTTTAAAACATTTCATGATGAATCAACTTTGTTATTCGTACTCAAAATGTCCGCTTTTACTTCCTGATTTCAATCCACCAATACCAGCGCGACTCACACCAACCGGCCTATCGCAGCGCGGCACTAGTCTGACGTCACGTTTCCTCCGCTCGCAGCAGTTCCCCTCCTTTCTAATTCTTGTTCTCACTCGCATCCGTCCCAATTATACTCTGAAATAATGTCCGTCCTACCGAACAATTACCTCTCTGACCGTCAGTCTTACCAATGACCGATCAGTCTCTTGAGCTTGTTGACCTCAATCTGGCAACCGTCTGTCCACGAACGACCGGACAATCGCCTCTAATACACTCGATAGGATTCAATCACTCGATGTTCTGCACACAATAACCTACGACCTGCGTTGGTTATTCACACACTCACACATGTGTCCCTATCTTCTGTGGGTCTGTCAATGACGTCTCGTGACCCCCACAACTCTGGTCAACGTTCTCAACTCTGGGTGTATTCTACACCACAATAAATCTCCCGGTCCCGCGCGCGCTCACGGTCCGTTTCTCAATCACTCAACTTTCGTTCCAACTCCGCAAGACATCACACAACAATATAACACCGCAATCTACCAAACATCACTCTTTTCATACTCACTCTACTACGAACTGCTACTTCCGCCGCACCGACACTCTCCGTCAGTTTTCCACGACCTCCGACATCCGTCTCTCGCGGTTCTCTGGATCTGCGTCACTCGGGCTCTATGGGGCAACTTAATCTCCTATCTTGCTCTAGATCTCCCCTTACCATCAAAGGTAACCATCCTACTCTGCTACCAACTGATAACGCCGATTCTTATCTAATTATCTATAAGAACCTTCTGGCCGCCAAGATCTTTTTACCTGTTGAATAGTGTAAAGGAGAGAATCTCATTTGATTAGATATCAGCATTCATTTTGTCTGAAAGGACCACTGACTCCGAATTCAAGTTTAAGAATTTATTATCGCCAAAAATAACTGAACGTGCAAGCACCTCAACACGAGGTTAAAGAAATAGATGGGCACTAATACAAATAATAATCTACGCAGGAATCTCATCCGACTCAGGATAAGGAGAATAGAAAGTTCTAGAAGGATCAACCAGACTATGATTGCTCCAATTTCTAAGTTGCTCTTCATTGGCCTAAGCAAGCTTAAAATCAATTGCTGTCCCTACACTAATGCTAAGTGACATCCCTGCATAACGATTTCCCAGGCAAGAAGGAATAAAAGGTGTCAGCTGTGAAGACTTCCTAAGAAGTGCAATCACCATATACCTAAGCTCAGCTCTGTCCTTCTCTCAGGTCTCCCCTACCGCTTCTCTGGCCTCCTCCCTCAGGGCACTATCCCTAATACAAAAACATACTACAAAAGTACACGCCTTGTTCACGCCCTCTTGGCCAGGTCTTCTTTCTTGTGCTTTTCCATTGAAACGGTGACTTCATCCTGGACGGTTTCGTTGACCTTGAGTCCCAGGCACCTTCTCCGTTGAAAGTATCATCCCTACATTCCATCTAACTCCCCGTACCATGCCTCCCCTCTCTCTAGCTTGTGAAAACAAAGAGTTAGTCTTACTAACGAGACATGTGTCCTTGCACCTGCAACAAAAGATACTTTCAACAGAAACCTTCTACTGTGCAAATTAAATCTACCGTTTGTGCCCAGAGAGCCTTACCAAGAGAATCTTTTCACTGCCTACAAAATAAGCTAACATAAGAATATACCAGGCCTTCCTTAAGCATATATGTAGTCAGGCCCTTACATATAACTTTTAAACATACATCTTACTTTTCCCTATAAGCATATTCATTACGATTCTTTATGCAAACAATGAATTACATGTGCAGCTTTAATATGGTGCACGTTTAAACTACTGCAATTACATTACACACACGAACTAATTCCTCTATGCATTATGTTCACACAATTCAATAAGCATTGCATTACATCATTATCCTAACACCATTACTGCCGAGTTCACTTCGTCTCAGTGAACTATTCATTCTTTGCTAAACATGCATGAGTATACAATGGATATAAACGAATATATGTCTGAATACATGTGGGTGCGGCCTATCAGTGATTATGATGCACCCCTACAATTCACAAGAACATTTCGCTCTATCACCACCTTGTGCATACATATGCAGGGGGGTACCATAGGTACCCCCCATGTGCACCCCCCACCCCCTCAACACCGTGGGGGCCCGCAACGGGCCCCCATATACAAAGACCGTATGCCTTTCCATGGCGGCAACACCGCCATGGAAAGGCTGCACTCCGCAGTCATCATAATATGGATGGCGGTGCCACCATATTATCCTTGTTTTCCGCCGGTCGACGAGTCGACCGGCGGAAAAGCGGCGGA
Organism: Calotriton arnoldi; assembly: GCA_963921515.1. Lineage (NCBI taxonomy): Eukaryota > Metazoa > Chordata > Amphibia > Caudata > Salamandridae > Calotriton > Calotriton arnoldi. The sequence goes on along the minus strand of CAWUFW010007151.1, from coordinate 591,674 downwards.
CGGTCTTTCCGTCCGCCGCGGACCCCCCAGCCATCATAATATGGCGGGGGTTCTTTGCTGTCTGGGTGGCGGGCGGATCGCCCCTGCCGGGCCGGCGGTGACCACCGGCGGGGGCGATCCGCCCGCCATCATAATGACCCCCTTAGTTGGGAGAAGGCATTAGCTCATTGCATGTATGGAGTCTTATGCTCACAGTCACGCCGGAAAACATGCTCCCACCTCTCACGGTACACGGACAGGACCGGCTGCATACTGTAAAGTCCTGAATCTGTTTGAGTCCTCAGCAGTTATGGGCAGATGGCAACCAGCGATACACATGCGGCAATATTGTCAGCTACTAGATTATCAGACCCGCTCTTCTAAAGACGTTGTGGTCTTTGCTTTAGGCACATTGGGCCTTACAAATCCAAGTAACTCCCTGAGCAATCTGCAAAGGCAAGGAAAACCAGAACTGAGAACAATTTACAAGGAACCAGCGATATGAATTCGGGCACAAATAGAATTCGTGGCAGATTTCAGTTAGCATTGCGTTCAGGATAAGGCCAGAAGAAGTCGTTTCTTTCCTCGGCCTAATAGTAGATGAGCGGGAAAAAAATAACAGAACCCAATTTTCATAATTTCTTAGCAACTGATAATTGCCTATCATTATATGAGGCCTTTACATTTCTTTTTTGTATTCTTCTTCTTACCTTAAATGCAGACAGTCTCTTTGTGAACGGATGTTCTAATTGCACAGAGATGTTCATTTACCTGTCAAAGAGGGTGAGCACAGTAATGGCCTCCTCCTGCACGGGTATCAGCTTCAGCGCGCGCTTCTTGTGCGGCATCAGCGAAGGATCCGGGGTGAAGGACTTTGGGCCGATGGTGTCTCACACGACAAGCTTCCCTGCAGAGGTGGCAGTCCAAGACGAGGAGAGAGTGCTGCAGCTATTCACAGGCAGAGTTCGGGCACTTGCAGGCGCGCAACGCCCATTGGGCTCAAAGGGCTTCCGCCCCCCCGTCGTGTGTGGCAGCCCGGGCTCAGACAGCTTCCCGGGCGCACACACAGCCGCACCCGAGTACTTCACAGGTCTTTAAAAGACCATTTACTTTTTAATGAGGCTTTGTTGTTTATTCACCCCTTCTTAGAGCCCCTGCATCTCCACTCTGCATATTGCTGGAAGAGTCAGCCCCCCCGAAATGTTTTCTTAGCCCCCCCCCCCCTCCAAATTTGGCTCTAGTTGCGCCTGTGGGCACTTGGCAGGTGAGGTGGTGAATGGGGCGTCCAAGACTCCTGCTTCCTCCACAGCTGGGTCCGGAGGAAGTGCAATGCATTAACGCCATGAGAGTGTTTTGAAAGAGGCCTGCATGTTCCCCCTCTATCACAAAATGACACGGATGGTCCTACATATCCGTGATAGAGGGGAACTCCGCCAGCTCACAGAACTCAGCGGAATTCCAGAGTTTTTCAATGACTGTGGAATTCCGCAGAGTGAAACTCTGCGAACTCTGCCCAGGCCTGACCAGGCCAGTTGATAGAGGTGTTAAGTTCTTCTGTCACTTGCACCACTGGCTGACTGTTGTGAGGCGTATTGTGGCTTGAAGCCCGCCCATTGCTTACAATTGGTTGGCTTTCCTCTTCACTCTCCTTTGGCTGCTTCTTATTGGTGTCCCAGCTTGTCAATTTTGTGTCTGTCCCTCCCATGAAGCACTGCCTCATTATTTCACTTTGATTGGCTGGCATCGCTGGCATTACTGCTTCTACTGCGTGCTTTTCAAGCACTACTTTCTTTTGTGTGAAGCACTCCATGAGTGTGCATGTCTTTTTTTAACTGCTGCCCTCATGTACTTCTCTCCCTGTGTTGCTCTCTGTCACCCGAGAGCATCCTGCCGCCATACTTGTTGTGCTTGCCCCACTGTGTTACTTCTCGTTGCCTCTCAGCACCCTCTGTATCGCTTCTCCTACCCACGCCTTTTGTGTTGGGTACACGTCTCTCCTGTCATCGCCGTATTGATTTATACTGGCCACTGCGCTCCCCTGTGTTGCTTTTGCTTTTCCACACCCGTCCCGGTCTCCCTGTGTTCTTTGGCTGACCCCCATTTCTGATTTTGCTTAGGATGAAAGGCCGTGCCACTTGCTTTAAAAACATTTTTTTTAAAAGGTCTTTGCGCATCTGCATCTTTATGTAGTCTGGCACATGCATGGTGTGAGTGCCTACAAAACGATGCAGTACTCACAGCAGAGTTTTTATTTTTAAACTTTAGCCGTGCTGAACAGCATCTTGGATGCTGTGCAGCTTGGTTAAAAACAATTGGCAAAGTCAACAGGTCACAAAGGCAAGGCCTATTGGCTTTACCAATGCTTGTTACAATTGGTATTTCAAAGGTAAAGACTATTTAATTCCATTTGGATACCAGAGTTGTTCATTTTCTAAACTTGCTTCTCAAAAGCTCCAATAGCGAGATGTCAAGGAGGTGCTATTAGAACTCAAATAAAGTATGATACAGTATCCACACTCCATAAGCTCTTTTAAGGTGGCCCAATTTATAAAAGGGGATTTAGAATGAAACCCCACCGACTCGCTACATGAATTATAGTCTTCCTGCTCCCCGACAAATGTCTTCTGATGACTACATGAACAATGTTTCTCTGAATGTGTAATGTGTCTCAATGCATGCAATGTGTTTCCACGTGCACAGTGTCCCTCAACATCATAATGGAAAGTTGGCCCTGCTTCCTATGTTTTGCTGAGGCCTCAAGAATGGTGTGTGGGAGCTTTTTTTCCTGGCCACAATTTGAGAACTGCCTCCTTTTCCTAGTTATTGTCCATTGCCCTTTCTCTTCTCATTATTACCATGGACACCATGTTGTATTGGAGGTGGCAGTGGCGTAACCTAATCCCCCGCAGGAGATGCAAGATGGCGACCACGTAACATGCCCGGCTTGCAGCTCCCCCCTAGCTCTCACCGTTCGCTAGCAGACTATTGAAGGAAGAAGTTAAAAAAGCTGCTGAGCAGCCATAGATGTGGTGCTACTCAGGGTGGAGATCTCGCCCCTTGTTGAGATCACGATTATCTCCACAAAATACCTGTGAGATGGAGGTTCTGGTCCTGTTTATTTCTGCTGCAGTCGTGTCACAGACTGTATGGCCGACAGTTTGAGATCTCGGTCACGTTTATCTCCAGGGGCTCTTGGAGTGGAGTATGCTGCCCAAAGGTACATGGTTGGCCCGGCAATGAACAGAAGTGACAGCATCCCTGCGGTGGGGTATAGGGCAAACTTGCCCGAAAATTAAACGGAACAGCTCAGGTGTAAAGAAAGCCAAGGTAAAAGCCTGCAAGGATTTTCACGTTTTTCCCCAGGCTGCAGCAATCAGGAAAGCTCCCAATGAAGCAGACCAACAACGGGGGCAGCGGGGGCTATCTGCTCAACCGCAACCCTCTATCGCTGAGTTTTTCCCCCAGTGGCCGTGGACACTTGCATGGTGGCAGAGCAGGTCTCAGATGCCGGAAGGGATGTAACAGTTGAGCATAAAGATTCTGGCAGAGACCTTCCCGGTTCGCCTGTATTGATTATTTGCCGGACTGTAATGGATGAAGCCTCTTCATCATGGCCTCGGGATGGTGGAGAGGTCACACAGAGATGCCTGAAGGGGGCGTCAGAATATCTGCAGGAACAAGAATCACCAGACAGCATGCAGGTAAGTGAGGGGTGCCAAGTTAAGGAGGTGTGTTCCTTAGCTTCTGTAGCAGCTAAGTTGAGTGCTGCTGGACTGATGGGCTGGAGCAGTTTGCTAAGTTGGAAAGCGATTCAGGGAGAGCACCTCTGCCCACTGCTAATCCTGTAAAATTTTCAGAGCTCGAACATAAGATAGATAAATTGAGCCATGACTGTAGTGCACCTCCGTTTACGCCCTGTCATAACTGCTCCCATACATAAAGATCTGTGTCCCTGTGAAGAGGGAACTGGGGTATGAAATAGCTTGGTGTACTCTCCAGCTCATGGGGATACATTTTTTTCTCTCACTGACCCGTCAGAATGCTCCAAATCAAGCATCAGCGATCTGGATAATGATCTGCGCTCCTACACCTCAGGGCTTCAGGGGCTAGTTCAAGCAATACACTCGACGAGCCCTGTATTACAACTATACCAAGAGAACAATGGTTCCTGTGGAATAGTAAGTATCTATTTGCAACTATACTAATGCGCAATCGCGATATAAGGGTTATAATGATGTCACAGATAGAGGGACCAAGAACACAAATGGATTTTTGCAACACATGAATATGTATTATTCACAACATATAGAAACTTTGTACAAAAGAATTATATACATTTGTGCAAGGTGTCCCAAGTGTAGTATGAACCTAACAGTTGAGTGAACAAGTGTGACAATATTTACAAGGTTTCACGTTTTTTTCTTATCGAAAGTGACCACATCTAAAAAAAAAAATTCACTTTGTACAGCAACTATATTTAATAATAAGTGCTGGATGACTGGTTCACTTTCATCAATGGTGTCGACGACGTTTCGACCCTTAAGGAATGTAGGGTCTCATCAGGACCTATGATATCAGGGACATCTGGGAAAAGAGCAAAAGGTGGTGTAAGGTAAATGTAAGGACCCGCTAGCAGCCCAATATGATGTAAAGTTAGTCTGAGGCAAGGGATACCTGAGTTGTAGGTCGCGCAGCTCTGGTGAAAAGTGCCAACCGTGGGTGAAATAAGAAGAAATATACTCACAGGGAGACCCAGCCGGGTTCTGGTGGAGTATAAGGTAAAGAAAGACAGTGTAAGAATGATAGGCAGGGGGGCTCCGTAATCAGTGTTACTTAAAAGGCAAGGGGACGACACTTACCCCTGTTGAGTGTGAGAGCCAGCGATCACGATGTGGAGTGGAGGAAGGTCAGGATGATTGATGGAACTATAAGGGGAAGGAGGAAACTATGGAAAGTGTGCTGACAATGAAACTAGCAACTGTAAAAAACGGGTCAAGCAAAATCTTACCCGTGCGGGGTCACTGGATAGTGACGGATAGTAGTGGCGGGCCTGAATCTGGTGGGGTAACCGCTTAAATAAAGGAAGGAATCCTGCAATAAAGGAATCCAAACATAAGCGACCGTGAAGGACCCTTCTGTCAGTGGTGTTGGGCGTGCTAAGGGGCCAGTCTCTTACCTCTATTGGAAGTTCCAAGAAGCACAAGGGATGCGTGCTAGCAGCAGCCTGCAAGCATCGGTCTGCTGACGGTCGGTAACGTGAGGCCAACGTGCACGCGGTTATAAATAGGGAAGTCAGGAGCGATACCGGAGCAGTGCGTAGGCATCAGGGGGATTGCCGCAACACAGAGTGATCCGGTGATCAGTGATATACAGTAAAAAGAGAAAACAGATGCAGCCGTGTGTAGGCCGAATAGAGGGAAAGCGCAATAGATCTAATTAAAGACACGGTTGGCACGAAGTAAAATATGCGCGTGGAATGGTGAGCAATAACACGTGGTGATCGAAGAACGGGGTGCACATTATTTTTCAATGGATACATACATATAAAATACAAGGCAGTATCACATAAGTGGCAATTCATCCATATCGGTAACATCTTACATAAGAAGGTATTATATGGGGGCGTTTAAAGAACAATGTACAATATTGATGAAGAGAAAGCAACAGTATCTAAATACATGAACAACTGAAAAAATGCCACATAGTTAGGGAAAGTAAAATCAATTACCCTTATGGTAGGGCCATGTACCGGAACAGGACCATGTTTTAGGGACTCAGTGCTTCGACGAACAATGTTCAATATTAATGAGGAGAAAGCAACAGTATCTAATTACATGGACAACTGAAAAATGCCACATCGTTAGGAAGGTAGAATAAAACTGGTTTTGTGGAGAAATAAAATCAATTGCCCATATGATAGGGCCATGTACTGGGACAGGACCATGTTTTAGGGACTCAGTGTTGTGACGAACCCACGCCATTCTTCAGCGGAGTTGAGTCCGTAGTTGATTGAGTCAATTCTGTCTATCCAGTGACATTCACGACTCTGTAAGATTTGTGTGATGTCTCCCCTCTCTCAGGGACTCTTGCAATGTCAATCACCTGCCACCTGATCTCATCTGCTGTGTGCTGTTTTTCATTAAAATGAGAGACCAACAGGGCATTGGCAACTGATCGTCGAATACGACTCCGATGTTGCCCGATGCGGGCCTTGACAGGTTGTTGAGTTTGGCCAATATATGGTAGCCCGCATGGACACCAAATGCAGTATACAACGTTGCGTGTATTGCAGTTAGAAAAAAACTCAAGGTTATGGGTACAGTTGCCGTGTTTGAAAGAGTTAGTATTCTCAGTGTAAGGGCAAGCTACACAGTTGCCACATTTATAATGGCCTTTGACATCAGGTAGACCCCATGTGGATTCGAGAGTGTTACTCTTCCTTTTAACTTCAGTGGATGATTTAACAAGGTGACCTTTAAGGTTTTTGCCTCGCTTGTAGGCAAACATGGGGACCTCCATTTGAGGATCAATACTTCTGATTATATTCCAATGTTTAGTGATCGTTTTGCGAACCATGTTGGTATGTGATCCAAAGGTAGTAACGCAGACTATTTTGTTGATTGGTGTTTTGACTTTGGTGGTAAGAAGTTCCTCTCTAGGACAGTACCAGGCCCGTTTCATAGATTTTTTGACAAGTCTATTGGGATATCCTCTGGACACCAGCTTGGCTTTGAGAATTTCTGCCTCCCGCATGTAGTCCTCCTTACGGGTACAGTTCCTGCGGACTCGTAGGAACTGCCCAAAGGGTAACCCATCTCTGAGTGCGCGAGGGTGATGGCTTTTGTAGGACAGTAGCGTATTTTGTCTGTATCAGTTCCACACCAGACGAGAAAAATATCGTCTATGTATCTATGCCAACACGTAATGTTGGAGCGTTGTTGATTCATATCGTTCAGGGCATATGTGCGTTCTATGTGATCCATATAAATATTCGCTAGATTAGGTGCGAAAACTGCTCCCATGCTGGTACCGGAGCAATGTTGGTAATATTGACCCCCTGACACAAAATAGTTGGTTTGTAAAGCAACTCGTAGTAATGAAATTATAAAGGAGGTAGGTACATGTGAAGGTCTTGGTCTGCTTTCTAATAGATGCTCTATCACAAGGATACTTTCCTGTTGAGGGATGTTCGTGTATAGAGACGATATGTCTAGTGTGGCCAACCAATCGGTATTCAGATTATACGGTAAGCCATCCACCAGGTTGATCATATGCATGGTATCTCTAACGTAACTGTCTTGAATGGGAACAAAATCCTTAATGAAAAAATCTATATATCTACCAATAGGTTCTAAAATAGAACCGCATCCAGATAGGATGGGTCTGCCTGGAGGATTGGTAATGCTTTTGTGCACTTTAGGTAGAGTATATAGTACCGGGGTCCTAGGATTGTCTGCGTTAAGGAATTCAAATTCCTTTTTGGTTAAAAAACCTTCCTCAAGGCCTTCTGTTGTGATACGCAATATCTCACTTCTAATCTCAGCTAGTGGATTGTGGTTAAGCTTTTTGTAGTGCTTCTCCTCGTTTATTTGTTTATTAATCTCTGTATCGTAATCTATGCGATCTTGAATCACAATCCCACCTCCTTTGTCAGCTGGCTTGAGTATTATAGACTTGTCATTTTTCAAAGTGTTGAGGGCTAGACGTTCCTGTAGTGTAATGTTGTATGGTGTAAATTGTCTAGTATGTTTGAGGGCATCTATGCTGGTAAGAATTATTTTTTCAAACGGAAGGAGCTCATGTGGCATCATGCCATTTGTAGGGTAGAAAGTCGAAGGTGATCTTAAACCTGTCACAGATTCTTGTGTAGTATATTCTCTGTCTTTAAAGAAAAGTCTTAAGCGTATTTTTCTAAAGAACTGAAATAGTTCTGTTTTGAGAGTAAAAAAATCTGTTCTTTCAGTGATCACAAAAGAGAGACCTTTGCTCAGTAGTGATATTTCTGAGGAGGACAGGACATGTTGTCTTGTGGTTTGTGGCCTCCTGGCCTGCCTGGATACGTTGGCACGGGCCTGGCTGCCATGATGACTTTTGCGCACGTTACTCTTAGCCGTTGTTCTGTCGCCCTCTGCTCCTGCCAAGTTATTTTACAACTGTCTGCATTTTCTGTTTCTCACCTTTTCTCCTGTTCCCTTTGGGCTCAGTCTGAACAACAGTTACAAGGTCGAATAACACGTCCCTGGTTCTTACTGATTTGGCCCGTCCCTCGCACCTAGACATAACACCATGTACAGCTGCCATGGAGAAATTAGTGTGCTTTTAATAATGCGGTTCGCCCGCTCTAGGGCACTTGGAGGCGATCTTTCCAGAGAGAAGAGCTGTGATTGTCTGCTGATGTAGTTTTGCATCTAGAGACTGAGGTATGGGGGTTCGCTAGTCAAAGCCCGAAGGTCTTCTATTTGTATAATAAACTAGCTTCCAGCACGGGGAGGGTGGTAATGTTAGTTAGACATATATCCACTGCTTTATGAGATGCTTTCCCCGTTCGTATTCTATGGAGTTGTAACTATGCTGATTATATTATTCATATGTATTATGCTAGTAGTACTGACACGTGTACTGTATCTTAGAGCACGTAAGTTGAAATAAACATTTTAACCTATACAGTGTCTCTTCTTACGCATGTTGTGGACAGGTACGAGTGGTGACGAAAGAGTGTTCTTGCTTCTGCGAGTCCTGAGTGAGAGAGAGATACCGTGTTCTGGGTTGTCTAATCATTGGTACATTAGTGCTAATGGGACGCTAAGGCTAGTTGGGTTGGGGTTTTGGGTGCTAAGGTCTATGGTTGGCTCACCACTATATTCCGAGGTCCTATTATCCTGTGCATAGCTCTGTATGTGCAGAAACCCTATGACATGGCGCGACCAACGAGTGGGGCGGCTTATCTGCGGGACGCTTGAGTAGTACTTGTGCTTGTCCACAATACCCTCACGTACGCTTCCGGAAGCGTGTGTGACGGCGATACCGCCTATATTGTAGACTTTGTAGGTTCTTTCAAGCTTGATGTTATTAAAAAAGGTTTCTTAAACATACCTCTTTTTGTGCTGCCTCGTGTAAGATTGTTGAATAAACCCGTTAGTAATGGCGGGTATAGACATAGAGGCGCATAGCCGCACAGCACTCCGGGATCACTTACAGGTGTATGGAGTGCCAGACGCGGGAGTTGAACTAGTCTTTGTGGTTCAAGCCGATCCGGCTTTCCATTTTGAGGTGTTCTACTCTTGGATCACTTTTCCAGCGGTGGACGCGAACGATAATCTGTTCCATGAATATGAACCCACTAATGTTCCCGCTGTCTATCGACCGTATACTACTCTTGAAGTACCGCTCACGGCTTGGCAACACCGTGTTTGGTTTAATGGCGCCCTCCCACAACCGACTACCACGGTTCGTTTAGGCCCCTTATCTATTGAGGGGGCCACTTGGCCTGTTTTGGCCGGGTACACCCCACATCCGCGTTATATGACTATACCAGTCGCGGAACTGCGCACTATGTATGCGGCCTTGGTGCAGGTGCATCGAGCTTTAGTGCGATATGTTACAGGCAGCATCCATGGAGCCGCTCCTGGAGTTGCCGGCCAACCAGCTGCTGCAGGCGGAGTGACCATAAGTCCTGTCATGGTGAATTCGGTGATGGGCAAACGTCCACAAAATAAGGATGATTTTCCTTATTGGCTTGCAGAAAAATTTGATCAGTTGGAGGCAGTTTTTCCACATACAACCCCAGTGGATAAACATCGTATCTTAACGATTAGTTTGCCAAAAGACTTAATTCCCGAGTTGACAGCATGTGACAACTGGGGTAAGGTATTCGCAGCAGTATATTCTAAATGTTTTGGTACTCCTTCCATGACGGTTCTCCCCTCTGTAATTAAAAAAGTACAGGATGAACATGGCCCTGAAGCGGCTGTGGAATTAGGGATGAGACTGGTGGGAGTGTTTGAAGTAGTAGCTGAGCTGATCCTTGCGAATGTCAAGGGCGATGCAGTGAACTTTCAAGTAGCTAACGCTTTGGCTCTGGTCCCAGAATTGGACAGGCCTCGCGAATTACCGAAAATTATTACCCAGGCTTACAAAACTATTGGTAGAAATAGCCTGGGTAACAAGCCTTTTGCAAAACAGCAAACACAATCGCAAACACAACAGCAACAAACCAAATCTCAATCTGAGAAAGATGAGAAACCAGTCTTCACTAAAAAGAGCTGGAGGCTGAAAAAACAGGGTAAGCAACAAAAGAAGCCGGGGTCGAGAGGCGCATCCCCGGTTTCAGTTTCTTCTGAGCGTACTTATGATTTACGCGATAGAGCGAGAATTAAGTCACCGGATAGGTTTCAGATCCCTGATGCGCGTTCTCCTCGTTCTTCACAGGCACAGACATCGTCACAGGCCGGTGGAGGAGACCGCCAGGATAGAGGAAGGGACCGAGAGGCTCCCCAGGGACGAGACCAACCTCGACAACAAGTCAGAGGAAAAGCGGAAGACGCTCAACGTTTTCGACCACAATTTCAGAAGAAGAAAGTTGCCGCTGTAACAGCGAAATATGCCACAGACGGTGAGAACGAGGCTCCTGAATTGGACGTGGGCAGTAACCCTCCTAGACAGCGCCGCGGAAGTTACCATAGTGCGGGAGGCGCTACGTCCTCATATGGAGGCGACAGCAACTGAAACATTCATTACTGTTGAAACAGCAGACACCAGAGTGGCACCCCCTGACAGACTATTTAATATTGTCATCCAAGTTGAAGGTGATATACAGCGTGTAATTAAAGGGATTTTTTGGGAAAATCTGACCTCTTCATATGACATTTTGTTAGCAGAGGCGGATTGGCCACCCCCATTCGTTCTTGCTGCGCGTCAAGGGGAGGAGGTAATCCTTCCGAGCTTTTCTCGACATGTCCCAAAGGACAAAGCGGAGGCTCTTGCAGCAGAGTGGGCTGTGTCCCTGGCTCCAGCGTTATTCCGCAATCACGTGGGTTGGGACGAAGATTCTCCCCCCATGAAATACCTTTGCGGTCACTACCGCAGCCACAACCCCAATATCCCATAAAACGTGAAGCCAAAGGCCCCGTTTCCGAAATTCTGACTCAGTTGGAATATCAGGGAGTAATTGAACCCTGTGTATCACCTATGAACAATCCCCTTTTCGCGGTTTCTAAACCCGATGGATCGTACCGCTTAGTATTGGATTACCGGCATTTGAACTCTCATTGTCGGACCTTTGCGGTGCAAAACACCCATAGTTCTGCGCTTGTAGACAGTCTTGTTCGTAAAAAATACAAAACGACCCTTGACCTTTCAAATGGATTCTACACGCACAACTTAGCCCCGGAGAGTGGCCAATGGTGCGCTTTTACATCCGGTGGTAAAATGTTCAAATTCAGGCGTCTTCCTATGGGCTACAAAAATAGTCCAGGCGTATTCGCCGCTCGTGTTGTCTCTTTGTTAGACGGCATTGATCCAGACGCCTGTTCGTACGTGGATGACATTTATCTGACGGACGACGAATTGTTTCCGCATCTAACCCGAGTGGACCGCATTATTCTTGAATTTGCGGTTCAAGGTTACAAAATTAACTTTGCCAAATCTCATATTGCTGAATTTACCGTTTTGTTCTTGGGCTATGAGCTCAACAATGAAGGTAAGGGCTTAGCCCCCATTTTCTGGAGAAATGTGCACTTCTGTGCCCTCCTACTAATCTGAAGAAACTTCAGTCATTGCTGGGCTTTCTGAACTTCGGACGTACATACATTCCCGAATACGCCCAGCGTATCAAGCCACTGTATGCCTTGATACAACCTACTTTTTCGAAGTCTTGCTGGCTTCCAGAGCATACCTCCATTCTGCAGTCTTTGCAGACAGACCTTCTTGAGTCCAAATATCTTTTGACACGTGATAACCACACAAACCTGGTGATTAGAATCATTCCAGGGGCAGTGGGTTTCACGTACTTAACCTTTAATGAAGGTGATACAGTACCCATCGCATACAAGTCACATCTGTACACCTCCGCAGAAATGCGGTTTTCATCTGTGGAGAAAGTTCTGACAGCAGTGCAAATGGCGATTCTGAAGGAACGCGCACTGGCACAGGGAAAACGCATTCTGGTGGTAACACCATATCCTGCTCTAGAGGCAGTGACCAAAGCAAGTGTACCGAACTCTAAAGCTTTGCACCCCCGTTGGATACAATGGGCAACCTCGTTGACGTCTCCGGATGTCACTTTCATATTCGATTCTTCTCTTCAGACTCAGGAGTACTTACAGTATGAATTCGTTCATCCTCCTCCTCTGTCTTTATTGCCGCTTGAGGATTACGACTGTGTGATCTACACCGATGGTTCGGCACAACCGGCCACGGGGTCCAAGCATGCTTATTCAGCCGCATGTGCTATTGTTGCAGGTACGTTTGTGAACGGAAAGTTCAAATCCACTGTGGTGCACACACAGACACTCGGGGACAGTACCGCACAATTGGCCGAGTTGCGCGCATTGGTGCTTGCGCTTGAGTTCGTCAATCCTGATGTGACCACTTTAATCGTGTGCGATTCTTACTACTGTGTTCAATCATACAATGACAATCTGTTCTTTTGGTCGCAAAACGACTATAGAGACGCTAAAGGCAACACAATCAAGCATAAAATGCTTTGGGTTCGAGTGGCAGAATTACAACGACGTCTGCCGCTCACACAGGTGGTTCACACCCTAGGCCATCAGCGGGTGGGCGCACACGCTGTTGGTAACAGTCTGGCAGATGAAGCTGCCAGATCAGCAGTAGTCACGTGTTCAGTAGCAGCAGTTACTAGATCCATGTCTAAAATAGACACTGATATCTTGGCAGCTATTGCTGCAACAAAAGAAGGAACGAATTACCCTAGAGGTTTCCCTTCCAAATATTCTTACCAGTTAGGTCCCGATCAGGCTCCTTATGTAACAATACCTGACGTTGGTGATCGGCTGATCCCCAACGCGGACCGCAGACTTTCCTTGATAGCGGCAGCACACGAAGGCATGGCTTCGGCTCATGCTGGTGTGTCTGCGACAATTTCCATTTTGCAGCAGCGTTACTGGTGGCGTGGTTTATATAAAGATACCCGTACTTATGTGCTTTCCTGTGACGTTTGTCAACAGATCAAGCCTTCCACGGTCACACGACCACCTCAGACCTCGCTCGGCATTTCAAACAGACCCTTTGGGTGTGTTTACTTGGATCACTGCGGTCCATTTTCATCGGACACTGCCTATAAATATATCTTAGTGGCAGTGGACTCGTGCACACGGTTCATCTGGGTCTGGCCACAACGGAGTGCTGACGCTCGAAATGTCATCAGGGATTTGCGTGTCTTTGTGGGAATTTTTGCATGCGGCACCTTCCATTCTGACCAAGGTCCGGCGTTTGCCTCTAAGGCTTACAAGGACGCAATGGGCTCCTTGGGGGTGCGGGTGAAATTTTCGTCTCCGTATAGGCCTGAGGGCAACTCTATCGTTGAACGAATGAACCGTGACTTAAAGCAATCCTTGACAGCTAGAGTTATAGGTACTGGCAGGAACTGGCTGGCCCACTTGTATACCGTTCAGCGTGCACTTAATAATCTCCCTAGAAGACCTCTGGGTGGGCGGACCCCTTACGAAATGCTCTTTGGCATACGAATGTTTGTGCCTGACCTTGATGGTCTAGACATGGCGGCGCAATCCGCCAAGTTTGATGTAGATAACCATTCTACTATGTTACAGGACTTACAAGAAGCCCGAGACAAACTTGCAATTGCACATTTGCCTTCAGCCACAGACCCTGCTCTGCAGATTCCGGTTGCCGGCTGGCTTCCGAAGATTGGCGACCTGGTTCGAGAGAAGGTGGAGAACAAAAAAGAATTCGGCCCCTCTTTTCGTGCACCGGTTCCAGTCCTGGGCTTGAAGGGAACACGTACAGTAATCTTACCACCGCTTCCTGGTCGCAAGGAGAACAGATACATCTCAGTGGAAAATGTCAAGCTACAACATCTGGCCGATCCTGAATAGTGTCACACCAGCGGTCTCTTGTCCTGCCATTTATCGGACATGTGTTCGAGGCACTCCTGCCCGAACGGTCACTGATGTTACCATGGAGATGGTTGATTTGCCTGAAAACATATTTGAACCCCCTGTCTCCCCCTGCATCGACGAGGACGAATATACCTATCCCGCCACAGAGTCGGTGGCACACCAACCAACAACGCCACTGAGCCCGACACGTTATTCCTTTGACTCGGATTCCACCTCATCAACGGTCCCGTCCAAGTTTAGTCTTTTTGTATCCTGGTTTAGAGACAATTTTTTGATTCCACCTTGGACATATATCTGGATGGTGCTTTTCTTGATTTTTTTGTTCATGTCCATTGGCTTTGTCACAGTGTTTTTTCTACTCATCAATGGTCACTATTTACCTGAACGCTCTGCTGTGAACAGTGTTGCTGGAACTTTGGCTCCACATTCCTCTTCACACATCATGAAGCGTGACCACACATTTGTGAACATTTCAGCGTTTCCAGTTGCTGATGGCATCGTATGGGATGCGGTAAACTTTCAGATCCATGGCCCGACAGAAATTATTAATGTACCAAATGTCCTTCGAGTCTCTATGGGTGATGTAGTAAAAAGTAATATTCATTCTGATGACTGGGATGTGCATGCCGTTGAAGCATTGTTTGCTGATTTAAAATATTATGCTTCCTTTAATGCTGAGGATTTGTATATGAATTCTGCGAATTATGCCGATCTGTATTGCTACCAGCATTGGGGCAACCATTTTCTCCACAAACCGAGTGCACTACGCAGCCCTGTTACTTACACCCAATGGGAACATTGCCCAAACCCCATACCAGGTAGCTCCCAGACTCTTCGAAATAAATTCACCTATTTCACTGATTTTAATCGATCGAACCCTGGGTCCTATTATTTTAAATTGAAAACCCCATTGACACAAAAAATAATGTTGACCCACACCAAATTACTGTACTCGGGTTCCTTTTTGAGCGCCTTGGCGGTGGGTGGTTATGAGTATTGGAAAGACACAGTGGATTTAAAATCAATCTGGGGTTCAAAGCCATGGCAGGTGCAAGGCACCGAGGCCTTGCACCGCGCTTGCCTTATCCCGGCCCAAATTGTGTTTCTGAATGCTTCCATTCATCAAACCACGTGTTGGGGGTTGGCTACCATTAAACAACTAAATGCGCCAGCCATCCCATCCTTGTCGAGTTCTCCAAATGATAGCTTGCGTTTTAATATGTCCCTTATGACGTTGCAGGCTCAGTTTCAAAACAACTCCTTTAACGTTTCTGCACTGATACAGTCACCCTGGTTGGCATGGCCCATATCATCGAATGCATGCCAACTGCGTTTTCATGGCACAGTTCCTGGCTACATACAGGACAAGCCTGATCCAAGATTTGCTGAAACTCGTACTGTCACCACGTATTCAGTTGGTAAATTATGTAAACAATGGCTACAACATTCGTCCTTAGACTCTGTTAAGAAACATTTGTCCCTCCTATCAGGCACTATTGATTTGTCCGACTTTATCTTGGGACCTCGTGGTCCCCGACCGAAGAGATTCATTTATGAAGCGTATAATGAACTCTGGAAGCTGTCACAAATGGAAGCTGCTTCCCGTCTTCGGGAAATAGACCAAGCAAATTTGGAAAAGGTGCTTGCTGTTGTTGACAATAGTATAAATACCCTGTCTTCCCGCATTTACACATTAGAGAATATTGTGTCCTCTGTTGTTGATATTGTACAAGATGATGTTTCTATTTTGTATCATGGTCAGAATCAATTGCGTTCAGTGATGCAGTTTGCGTGGACTTTGCAAACCCTTAAGTTAGGTAAAGTTCCTTGGAATTTTTTGAATACCACTGCCCTTTTTCTGCCTTTTAATTTGACTGACAAACAGCAGTTCATGTCCATGAAAGATGCATCTTACACTTTGTTACATATCGAGAAAGTGGATCCTTTACCATTCTCTGTGGCGGAACTAGATTCTGCTGTGTGGCTAGTTCATGGGGTTATCGCTATACCTTTTTCCTTGTTTGAATTTAGCTCGTGCATGAAACATTATCCTGTGGGCCGTTTCCAGCCTTTGGGTAGTGCTTTCCTGCATGAACTCTGGTCCTTGCCTTTCATGTATAAATGCCTTAGAGACGGCAAGGAAGTGTTTCTCACGGGGGAGTCTTGTGATTCAACTGTGGGTCATTCGCTTATTTGTAAACATATTAAATTGCACGGGGCTTGTAGCGTTTCAGTTCCGAATCTTGCATGTGTGCTAAAGGGTATTCCTGCTCCTGCTATTTCTCCTACTTTTACTTTGCTTACTAACGGTAGCTATTTGCTTTTAAATAACGAAGACTGTTGTGGCCTACAGGCTGGCATTCCGTATATTGTTACGGTCTCACACAGAGTTGTCTGCTGCAAGAATGTGCTTTTTCCTCCCCCTCATGACATCGTTGATAACTCTATTTGGCCTTCCATTCCTACCATGGAAGCAGATTTCAATAAGTTGAGCAGAATAAAGGCCCTTTTATTGAACGAGGAGGTTACGCTCACGTCCGCCTGGGAGACATTCGTTCTCCAGGTGGCGAGTACCCACAGTGAAATACAGGCCCTTTTGAACACCAACCTCCGCCAACATTTCGGGGAGTTAATTCATCGTATTTTTAACGCATCCAACACTGAGGGTCTAGTGCATTTTTTTAAGATTGTAGGGTCCGGCTTGGTGTCCACCTTCCAAACTATTTTCGATGTGATACCGGCGTTCATACATTCTATTTTTTCTAGCGTCTTTGGTGGTTTCCCATTAATCCTCACTTTGGCGGCTGGTGTCTTGCTGTTGGTCTGTTTTCTGCGCAATGGCTGCTCACCACTGGGCCCTTCTCGATCCCGAACGCCTCCAGCTGCTCCGTGAGCGACTTCTGGTTGGCTTCGATGTTCTGCCCTTGGCGACTATCAGTGTGTCCTACACCCTTTCTTTTCGCTTTGCGTATTTCACTTGCGTGCAACCTGTGATGTCTTGCATCCGCTGTCCTTTCACATGGACCATGGATTATTGCCTCTCCAATTCGTCATTGTCTGTTCCGGATTTTGTTCAGTTGGTGGGTCCCTTAGAGGCCCATGAACGGGACTGTTCCGTTGCTGGCTTTATGATGCGTGCGGCTGCACTGGGGATTTTGGCGCAATGGGATATCTGGGCGGCTGCTCAGAATCTCCTACAACAAAGTTATATTGAATATCACGCAAGCTGTCCCGCATTGCTTTTGGATGCTCCATCCTCTGAGGAACATTCCTGCAGCTTTGACCTGTTGGACTGGATGGCGTCTACGTTTTTTGACGATTCCAATGATGTCCTCTTGGACGGTATAGCATTTTTCTGCACTTCCACGTTTTTGGATTGATCTGCCGTTCACTGTCAGTGGACTGCCTCGCTGACTGTTTTTTGCTGCCTTACCCCGTTCCACTTCTTCCACTGTGGACGCCTCTGTTCTGCTCAGGTGTTTGGAACTCTGTCTTCGTTTTTAGTCTTGGCCGATGGACTGTCCAGGGGAGGGTGTCTTGTGGTTTGTGGCCTCCTGGCCTGCCTGGATACGTTGGCACGGGCCTGGCTGCCATGATGACTTTTGCGCACGTTACTCTTAGCCGTTGTTCTGTCGCCCTCTGCTTCTGCCAAGTTATTTTACAACTGTCTGCATTTTCTGTTTCTCACCTTTTCTCCTGTTCCCTTTGGGCTCAGTCTGAACAACAGTTACAAGGTCGAATAACACGTCCCTGGTTCTTACTGATTTGGCCCGTCCCTCGCACCTAGACATAACACCATGTACAGCTGCCATGGAGAAATTAGTGTGCTTTTAATAATGCGGTTCGCCCGCTCTAGGGCACTTGGAGGCGATCTTTCCAGAGAGAAGAGCTGTGATTGTCTGCTGATGTAGGTTGTGCATCTAGAGACTGAGGTATGGGGGTTCGCTAGTCAAAGCCCAAAGGTCTTCTATTTGTATAATAAACTAGCTTCCAGCACGGGGAGGGTGGTAATGTTAGTTAGACATATATCCACTGCTTTATGAGATGCTTTCCCGTTCGTATTCTATGGAGTTGTAACTATGCTGATTATATTATTCATATGTATTATGCTAGTAGTACTGACACGTGTACTGTATCTTAGAGCACGTAAGTTGAAATAAACATTTTAACCTATACAGTGTCTCTTCTTACGCATGTTGTGGACAGGTACGAGTGAGTGACGAAAGAGTGTTCTTGCCTCTGCGAGTCCTGAGAGAGAGATACCGTGTTCTGGGTTGTCTAATCATTGGTACATTGGTGCTAATGGGACGCGAAGGCTAGTTGGGTTGGGGTTTTGGGTGCTAAGGTCTATGGTTGGCTCACCACTATATTCCGAGGTCCTATTATCCTGTGCATAGCTCTGTATGTGCAGAAACCTTATGACAATGTTTAGACAAATTGAAGATCGGGATAGTCTCCATATTACTAGTGGTGGGTTCTAGTATGGTTGTTGGCCCCACTGATAGTATTTGTTCCTGGTTTGTCTCTCCCCTGGATGTTGGTACCACGTTTTCCTTTTGCTTTGCCACCTCGGTCTAAAAAAGGTTGGCCGGGGTGACTGTCAGAACGGCTGGGGCCTGCTTGTGCGTCAGAATCACTTGAGCCTCTTGAGGATTCGGAGAAGGTGATAGGTTGGTTTCTCCTGAATCTGCCCCAAGTATTCTGTCGATTCTGATTAGTGAACGTGGTGTAATAGTCCTCTCTAAGATATGGATAGGCCCTCTCCTTTGTGAAATTCTTTATGTCCTTTGACACCTTATCAGCCTTTTTTTTTAAGTTCAAAGGAATTGAACTCCTCAATGGTCTTATTGAGTTCGTCTAGTAATGTCTTAGCCTCTGTTACTCCGTCACCCCCTAGAAGTTCTTTTTCTAAGTCCTCAATCTCTTTTAACTGAGAGATGGGTTACCCTTTGGGCAGTTCCTACGAGTCCGCAGGAACTGTACCCGTAAGGAGGACTACATGCGGGATGCAGAAATTCTCAAAGCCAAGCTGGTGTCCAGAGGATATCCCAATAGACTTGTCAAAAAATCTATGAAACGGGCCTGGTACTGTCCTAGAGAGGAACTTCTTACCACCAAAGTCAAAACACCAATCAACAAAATAGTCTGCGTTACTACCTTTGGATCACATACCAACATGGTTCGCAAAACGATCACTAAACATTGGAATATAATCAGAAGTATTGATCCTCAAATGGAGGTCCCCATGTTTGCCTACAAGCGAGGCAAAAACCTTAAAGGTCACCTTGTTAAATCATCCACTGAAGTTAAAAGGAAGAGTAACACTCTCGAATCCACATGGGGTCTACCTGATGTCAAAGGCCATTATAAATGTGGCAACTGTGTAGCTTGCCCTTACACTGAGAATACTAACTCTTTGAAACACGGCAACTGTACCCATAACCTTGAGTTTTTTTCTAACTGCAATACACGCAACGTTGTATACTGCATTTGGTGTCCGTGCGGGCTACCATATATTGGCCAAACTCAACAACCTGTCAAGGCCCGCATCGGGCAACATCGGAGTCGTATTCGACGATCAGTTGCCAATGCCCCGTTGGTCTCTCATTTTAATGAAAAACAGCACACAGCAGATGAGATCAGGTGGCAGGTGATTGACATTGCAAGAGTCCCTGAGAGAGGGGGAGACATCACACAAATCTTACAGAGACGTGAATGTCACTGGATAGACAGAATTGACTCAATCAACTACGGACTCAACTCCGCTGAAGAATGGCATGGGTTCGTCACAACACTGAGTCCCTAAAACATGGTCCTGTCCCAGTACATGGCCCTATCATATGGGCAATTGATTTTATTTCTCCACAAAACCAGTTTTATTCTACCTTCCTAACGATGTGGCATTTTTCAGTTGTCCATGTAATTAGATACTGTTGCTTTCTCCTCATTAATATTAACATTGTTCGTCGAAACACTGAGTCCCTAAAACATGGTCCTGTTCCGGTACATGGCCCTACCATAAGGGTAATTGATTTTACTTTCCCTAACTATGTGGCATTTTTTCAGTTGTTCATGTATTTAGATACTGTTGCTTTCTCTTCATCAATATTGTACATTGTTCTTTAAACGCCCCCATATAATACCTTCTTATGTAAGATGTTACCGATATGGATGAATCGCCACTTATGTGATACTGCCTTGTATTTTATATGTATGTATCCATTGAAAAATAATGTGGACCCCATTCTTCGATCACCACGTGTTATTGCTCACCATTCCACACGCATATTTTACTTCGTGCCAACCGTGTCTTTAATTAGATCTATTGCGCTTTCCCTCTATTCGGCCTACACACGGCCGCATCTGTTTTCTCTTTTTACTGTATATCACCGATCACCGGATCACTCTGTGTCGCGGCAATCCCCGGATGCCTGCGCACTGCTCCGGTATCGCTCCTGACTTCCCTATTTATAACCGCGTGCACGTCGGCCCCACGTTACCGACCGTCAGCAGACCGATGCTTGCAGGCTGCTGCTAGCACGCATCCCTTGTGCTTCTTGGAACTTCCAATAGAGGTAAGAGACTGGCCCCTTAGCACGCCCAACACCACTGACAGAAGGGTCCTTCACGGTCGCTTATGTTTGGATTCCTTTATTGCAGGATTCCTTCCTTTATCTAAGCGGTTACCCCACCAGATTCAGGCCCGCCACTACTATCAGTCACTATCCAGTGACCCCGCACGGGTAAGATTTTCCTTGACCCGTTTTTTACAGTTGCTAGTTTCATTGTCAGCACACTTTCCATAGTTTCCTCCTTCCCCTTATAGTTCCATCAATCATCCTGACCTTCCTCCACTCCACATCGTGATCGCTGGCTCTCACACTCAACAGGGGTAAGTGTCGTCCCCTTGCCTTTTAAGTAACACTGATTACGGAGTCCCCCTGCCTATCATTCTTACACTGTCTTTCTTTACCTTATACTCCACCAGAACCCGGCTGGGTCTCCCTGTGAGTATATTTCTTCTTATTTCACCCACGGTTGGCACTTTTCACCAGAGCTGCGTGACCTACAACTCAGGTATCCCTTGCCTCAGACTAACTTTACATCATATTGGGCTACTAGCGGGTCCTTACATTTACCTTACACCACCTTTTGCTGTTTTCCCAGATGTCCCTGATATCATAGGTCCTGATGAGACCCTACATTCCTTAAGGGTCGAAACGTCGTCGACATCATTGATGAAAGTGAACCAGTCATCCAGCACTTATTATTAAATATAGTTGCTGTACAAAGTGAAACATTTTTTTTAGATGTGGTCACTTTCGATAAGAAAAAAGCGTGAAACCTTGTAAATATTGTCACACTTGTTCACTCAACTGTTGGGTTCATACTACACTTGGGACACCTTGCACAAATGTATATAATTCTTTTGTACAAAGTTTCTATATGTTGTGAATAATACATATTCATGTGTTGCAAAAATCCATTTGTGTTCTTGGTCCCTCTATCTGTGACATCATTATAACCCTTATATCGCGATTGCGCATTAGTATAGTTGCAAATAGATACTTACTATTCCACAGGAACCATTGTTCTCTTGGTATATTCAGTCGCCCTGGTTCCGTTGTGAGTAGGGTTCCCTTGTTTTTCTCTTCTGTATTACAACTAAGCAGGTGAAACACCGGAAAAAGTCGAGAGGAGGAAGCCAAATGAAAGGGGGTGAATCAGGAAGTAAATCTCGTGTCTTGGGCCCTGAAATGGGACTACTCTGCAACCAGGCAAGTCTATCCAGAGGGCCCCACCTGGCACACAAATTTACTCTCTCAGGAAAGTGATCATGTGAGGAGGAGAGACTTCACTTGGGCTCATTTATAATTCCATAAAACAGCTTCAGGAGGAAACTCAGGACGGGCTTGTCTTGATGCAAAATAACCTCAAGGGGCTATCTGGAAGGTTAATAAAACCTGCACAGAAATAGGGCAACGGTTATCTTCTGTGGAAGAGCATGCTGCTGCACTGGAGCTCGA
Organism: Calotriton arnoldi; assembly: GCA_963921515.1. NCBI lineage: Eukaryota > Metazoa > Chordata > Amphibia > Caudata > Salamandridae > Calotriton > Calotriton arnoldi. Next base: position 569,569 of record CAWUFW010007151.1, on the reverse strand, counting down.
TGTAGGGACACTCAGATGCCAAACTGATCCCCAGCAATCCCAGATGTCTGATTTAATGTGGAAAATGGAGGATTTCGAAACTAGACAGTGCAGGAATAATCTGAGATTTTTGGGGTTTCCAGAGGGAGTAGAAGGAAGTGACATCAGGGCCTTTATGCTGAACCTTCCTAAGGGGGCCTTTCGCGAATGTACCACCTGGAACTGGGACTTGGCGGTTCAGAGTATGCATCGCTTCCCACTAATGCTTATAAAAAAGCAAGATGAGAAAGTTGAGGGACCCAGAGCTGTGTGGGTATATTTTGGGAACTTTCTGCTCCAGCAGGCAATTTTTGTAAAGGCTCAACCAGACGCCAAACGGAGCTATGATGGGCATTCTTTTTTCACCCGGCCAGATTTTTGTCATGCCACAGTGAAGAGGAGATGGTGGCTCAGGCAGCTCATCAAATCATTTCAGGGTCTCGGAGGGGAGGCCTCCTTTTTGTTGAACGTAGGGCGGTTGAAGGTAATCCATAAGGGCAAGACTCGGACATTCACCTCTGAGATTAAGGCTACGAAATATTTGGACAAAATTCCGTCAGGGGCTGAGAAAGTCTCTTAGTTGCGAGGATATCACTACACTTCAGAATGGGTCGTTAAAGTAAGGTTATTATCTGTTTATTTTATCTCTTTTCTTCCTCTATATACAGTATTTGTTTAGCTTGGGGAGCGCAAGAGGGATTGTCTCAGAGTCATCACTCTGGCCATGGGTGGCCTGAATGCTTCATGGTGTTGATCGGGTGGAGGGGTGCTGGTGGGATTGTTGTTTGGGGAGGGGGTTGGAGCGGCGTGGTCTGGGGGAACTTTGGAGGCAGGTTGGGGGGATAGAAGGGTGGGGTCAACACAAGAGGAGAGGCAATGGCATTGCATGGCTGGTACTAGTAAGAGGTGGGAAAGGCTTGATCACTATACTGCGCTGGAACGAAACCCACTACACTACTCACCGGCATCTTTTGGGACTCTGTGGTGTTGGGTTGGGAGGATTATGATTAAGAAATTAGGTGATTTTTTCTCCCAAGATCGAATAATCTCTTTTGAAGAATTATGTGCCAATTTTGAGATTACTCTGAAGGATTTTTTTTAAATATCTTCAAATTCAGGACTTTTTATCTAGGAAGGGGGGTACCCCACGAGGCTTTGTGAAAACAGAATTGGCAGACCGGCTGGTGAGGGGCTATCAGTGTACTATTAGTCAACTCTATAAAGCCTTGAACTCCCTCTCACAAGATGATCTAGAGAGACAAGTTCTGAAGTGGCAGAATAAGCTGGGGATTTCAGAAAGCTCCTTATTAGAATCTTTGGAGTTAGCCTGAACTTTATTACTTTAGGCTAATCTACAAGCTTAATATTAAAAAACATTTTTGATCTTTATTACACACCCAGGAAAATCAACAAGTGGGGGTCGGTGGGCACTTCCTGTCCGCGCTGTCAACATCCAGGGGCTGACCTTATACATATGTTTTGTAGGTGCACTGCATTAAAACTGCTCAGGAATGAGATTACCAGTTTCTTTGACACTAGGTTAAATATCAGAATTACCCTAACCCCCCAACTCATGCGGCTGGGAGTTCACAGCGATGTGGTTCTGGGGCCCCATCAGATGTTTACATTTATTGCTATGGCGGTGTTCCGTCTTTGTATCGCCTCGGCCTGGTTTGACAGCATTCCCCAGCTTTTCACCTATGGCTTGCACCCGTGTTAGCAATGTATATAATCTGGAAATGTCTGTTTACTAAAGAAGAGGCAAAAAGGCTAGCTTGAAGGGGAAACAGGTTTGGGCGCCTATTTTAGATTGGCGCCTGGCTCAATCTCAGGACCCAACTTCCGGCTGAATAAACAATATCAGTCTGAGATATACACGGGTACTTCTATCAGCGTGGGTATAACAGAGCCTGAATAATACTGTGGGAAACAAACTTTATCGCAGGGATATGTAAGGTTAATGGGCCTATGGCGGGGGAGCCGGTAGAAACTCGGGAGACTCTTAATGGGTAGTTCTTGCACGTCGCGCACTTTGAAGAATAGTAACTCAACTTGGATGGGGGCTCCGGAGTTTTACTGAATAGATGAACTTGTAGAATGCAATATTTAAGAACAACAGTCGAATAACAGAGTTGCATTTATGCACTTTATTGTATGGGCGACCTTATGTTCATGATCTCTTGGGAGGGAGCGTAATGATTGTGAAGAGTAGGTACGGGAAATGTCTTTTTGATCCTCATGCACTTTTTTGGGATTGGATTGGATGTAATGTTTAACCCTATCTGATATGAATTGGGGCTCCTCTGAATGATGTGATTAATGACAAATTCCCCTTTTTTACCATCATTTCTGCCTCTCTGAGCATAATCAGTCGTTTCTTAAAGTGGTACTATCCTCTTGTGTTGTTTTATATATTAAACATTGTAATAAAATTTAAAAAAACATAAGCCCCCGCGGTGCAGGGCCCCCCCGAGTTCCAGCCCCCCCCCACCGACCTCCCCTCTCCCAGCAAATGTGATAGGTGGTGGGCCTGGGGGAGGGGGGGGCTTCCGTGCACTTTTTCAGGGTGGCCTCTTTCAAGTTTCGTTACGCCACTGTGTGGTGAGCTGATTTCTTTCCTGTGCCACTGCCCTCACCAACCACGCCCCCTGCCGATGATGCCCTTGCTCCCTTTCATGCACACCGCAGCCAGCATATTGGACAGTGACTGTGGAGTTTTTTGTGTCCCCTTTACACTGCCTCTCAACTGCTCTCCTCAACACCTCACTTTACATTGCCAGTCCATACACCATTTTTCAAATCAATGCCCGTATGTTGTGCTTTTTTCTGTGCTTATCCTCTCTTACCCCACAAAGCCGCTTCCTCTGTGTCTGCCTTATCTGCTTTCCTTCCGCTTCTTTCAGGTCTGTCTGCCTCACTGCTGACGTTAGTGACTTCCGGGCTTGTGGAATCCTGTTCTGCATATTATCCGCAGCTTCTGCACACAGTAATGTAAAGATGGTTTTCTCCATTCTCGTTTCTCTACTCTGTCTTCTCCTTTTCTATCTTACTGTTTGCCCCCTATTCCTCCATAACATCTATTCTTCCGCTTTTGGGTTGTCCCCTGTTCTTTCACATTATGCTTTTATTCTCACCCCCTAATCCTATAACAAGGAGTTTTCACCTCTGAACAATGGCACTGCAGAAGTGGGATTATGCATGTTTTCTCAGCAGAACCCCGAACTTTGTGTGTTGATTGCACCAATACAATGTGTCTTTTGAAACCCTGACCCTTCTTCTTGAGTCTTTTCTGCTCTGCACATAGACTTCTGGTCAACCGAGCCCTGGGCACAGTCCAAGCGGAGGTCTCAAGGCCGAGACTTCACAGGAGTGAGATTCAAGGGGTATTGAGCAAAACCCCTGGTACACTAATCAGTTAAAGTCAGTGGGGCTATTAAGAATGGCAATGAGTGAGACTGTGTTCTAAGATTTCAAGGCGCGTGAGCCACACCCAGGAGTGAGTCTCTACTCCGAAGGTCTGAAACAAAAACCCAATGCGGCACACTGTGCTTCAAGAGATCCGCCTGAGTGCGGATGTAAAGATACTACTCGCAAATGCCCTTTGTGAATTCCCAAAGGTGTAAACTTAGACGTTTGCAGTGGCGGCTCCTCCGTTATGGCTGAGGAGCATCGCCCCACTGCTTTTAAGAACTGCAAAGTAAAGGAAACATAAAATGATAATAACTTTGAGTTATTATCACTTTATGTTTCCGTGCTGCTTTGCGGGCGAGCTGGTGGGCGGGGCTACTCTGCTCTCGGAGCAGGGCAGGGGAGGAGTGGTTTTCCCACTCCTAAGTGCACATGACTGTTTGGCTGGACCTCTTGGGCCACCCACAACAGTCTTGCGCACTTTCCCTGTTCTCCATGCAGGCTGCATTACAGCCTGCATGGAGAACATGCCCAGGCCCCCATTCCCTGGCTGAGCGGCGAAGCAGGATTCTCAGACCAATCACAACGCTGCATTGCAGCGTTGTGATTGGTCATGGGAGCCTGGCTGTGCTTCCTGTTCCTCGAATCCAACGAGGAGAGCAGGAGCAGAGACGCGGGACCCGACGGCAAGGTAAGTGTTTATCTTTTTTTAAATAGTTTTTTTACATTGTGCACACCCGCGTCCTTCCCCCCTGCGCCCGCCCCCGCCACCCACGAGTCATGCCAGCCGCCACTGGATGTTTGAACTAAGTTTAGCAGGGGCGGCTCCTCCGCTAAGGCAGAAAAACATCGCCCCACTGCTCTGTGAGCAGTTGAAAAAGGAAAAATAAATTGATAATAATGCAACGTTATTATAATTTTATTTTTCTGTCGTGGCTCAGATGGTTAGGGGCAGGGCAGGGCTGGCTGTCACAGGAACAGGGGGAGGAGTGGTGGGCATGACTGTTTGTCTGGCAGTCTTGAGCCGGACAAACATTCATGCGCTCTTTGCTTGTTCTCCACTGGCTGTAATGCACCGCCTGGGTAGAGAACATGCACTGCCTCCCAGTCCCTCTCTGAGTGGCGAACCATGGCGCTCAGACCAATCACAAAGCTGCAGTAATGCAGAGTTGTGATTGGCTAGGGGAGTCTGGGAGCCTGTGTTCTTCCTGGTTCCTGGTTCCTGGTTCCTGCTCCTGGAGTTGACCAAGGAGTCGAAGAGGACCGAGGAGGCAGCAGCCGGCCTGCAGGTAAGTGTTTTTTAATTTTTTTTATTTAGTTCCCTTCCCACCCCTCTGCCCCGCCACCCTCCTTAAGTTGCGGCTGTCACTGAAGTTTAGACCAAACGTCTAAGTCTACCTTTGTGAATCGGGCCCTTAGGACGTACACTCATTTAGTAGCATTGTGCTCCGATAATAATGATACACAGCTAATGAGGGAGAATGTGCTCCAAGATGGGGGATTCACACCAGATGAGCATGACTGTACACAAAGGCATTGAACCACAGCAAATGAGTGAGATAAAGGTATGAGCCTCACAATGAGTGATAAGGTGCTCAGAAAATTGAGACTCACACCAAATGATCCAGATTGTACCCAACACCAAAGGCATTAGCTTCAGACCTAAAGAAAGAGATAGTGGTCCAAGGTAGGGGTCAAACGAGTTAGACTCACAAACAACGTGTGAAACTTCTCCAAGAAGTGAGACTCTTACACAGTTCATCACACTGTGCTCCAAGATGTAAGACTGTCACTTAGTGAGCAATATCTGTTCCAAGACGTGAAACTCATTCTCAGGGATGAGACTGTGCTTCAAGGCTTAGACCAATGAGAGAGAATGTACAACAATGTGTGGGACCCAGCTCACATAAGTGAATCTGTGCTCCTAGATTTGAGACTACAAATACTAAGATTGGTCCCCCAAAATTAAACCTCATGCCCAGTACTCCAGACTGTACCCTAGGACACGAGACTGGGACCCAGAGAGAGAGAATACTCCAAGGAGTGTGCCAGTATGCCAAAAAAGTAAGACTTGCACACAATGTGTAAGATTGTGCTCCAAGAAATGAGACTTACAGAATAGGAGAAAGTCTGTCTTGAAAAAGCGAGACTCGCACCCAATTTGTGAGGCTGTACTTGCTCTCCTCTGCTAAAAGTCCTTTGCGCCACTGCCTTCCAAGACATGGAACTCGTATGAAATAAGTGAGACCAAGATGTGAGACTCTCCCAGTGTATGAAGCTACGTTCCAAGACATAAGAGTCAGATCAGTGAGTGAGAAAGGGCTTCAAGGCCTCAGACACACAACTTAGAGGGTGGCTGAGCAGAAAGATGTGCCAATTCAATAAGACTCGCCCCAGTGAAAGAGACTGTGCACCACACTGTGGGACCTTTACAGAGTAAAAGAGACTATGTACTATTAGGTGAAACTTACAACTAATAAGCGTGGAGGCAGCCTTTAAAACACTGTCTTTACAACGGAATGCCTTTACCACGCATTCTTTACCACACAATGCCTTTTGTCAGGATTTACGGGACCAAGAGCGCCTACCTAATTGAAAACTACATCTCCCAGGAGGCATGCGGATGAGGAGGAGTCAGCAGCTATAAGACGACGCTGCGCGCACACGTGGGCGTGCGTAATTCTGGAGTTTCGGATTGTTTTGGCGGCGGGAGAAGCGGCGAGCGAAAGTCGCAGTTACCAGCTCGGCGGAGCTAGTTTGCAGTCCTGTGGGTTATTGGAGATCAAAGGGCGCATCATCATCGGAAGGGTGAGTGCTGGCGTCCGGTTTTCGCACTAAGCGAAGACTTCCTTTGACGGCGTTTACACCGGACGGTGAACGCGCGACGTTTTCAGCAGAAGGGGCAGCGGTGATGCTACCGCGGATTGTTTCTCCTTCTATTTGTTTCTTTTTTACACCCCAATCAATCAATCAATCAATCACAGAATTTGTAGAGCGCACTACTTACCCGCGAGGGTCTCAAGGCGCTGGGGAGAGGGAAGGGGGGGGTGCTGCTACTGGTCGAACAGCCAGCTCTTGAGTAGCCTCCTGAAGGTCAGCAGGTCTTGGGTCTGTCGTAGGCTTAGTGGAAGGGTGTTCCAGGTCTTGGCGGCAAGGTGTGAGAAGGATCTGCCGCCGGTGGTTGTTCTTCGAATGCGAGGACGGTGGCGAGGAGAGGTCGGGCGGAGCGGAGCTGGCGGTTGGGGACGTAGAAGAAGAGTCGTCTGTTGAGGTAGGCTGGGCCAGTTTTGTGGAGTGCCTTGTGTGCGTGGATGAGGAGTTTGAAGGTGATCCTCCTGTCGACGGGGAGCCAGTGCAGGTTCCTCAAGTGGGGGTGATGTGGCTGTGGCGTGGTACGTCGAGGATCAGGCGTGCGGAGGCGTTTTGTATGCGTTGCAGTCGCTTGATGAGCTTGGCCGGGGCTCCCGCGTAGAGGGCGTTCCCATAGTCAAGTCTGCTACTGACGAGGGCCTGGGTGACTGTTCTTCTTGTGTCTGTCGGGATCCACCTGTAGATCTTGCGAAGCATGCGGAGGGTGTTGAAGCAGGAGGAGGAGACTGCGTTGACTTGCTTGGCCATGGAGAGCGTTGAGTCGAGGATGACTCCCAGGTTGCGTGCGTGGTCGGTGGGTGTCGGGGCTGCTCCCAGCGTCGTTGGCCACCAGGAGTCGTCCCAGGCTGAGGGGTTGGAGAAGAGGATGAGGACCTCCGTTTTGTCCGTGTTCAGCTTTAGTCGGCTGATCTTCATCCAATCGGCGACGGCCTTCATTCCTTCATGGAGATTGGCTTTGGCGGCGAGGGGTCCTTGGTGAGGGAGAGGATCAGTTGAGTGTCGTCGGCATAGGAGATAATGTTGAGGTCGTGCTGTCTGGCGATGCGTGCGAGCGGGGCCATGTAGATGTTGAACAGTGTTGGGCTGAGGGATGATCCCTGGGGTACGCCGCAGATGATCTCGGAGGCTTCGGATCGGAAAGGTGGGAGGCGGACTCTCTGGGTTCTGCCGTCGAGGAAGGAGGTGGTCCATTCCAGGGCCTTGTCTCGGATCCCTGCGTCGTGGAGGCGTGCGCGTAGAGTGCGGTGGCAGACAGTGTCGAAGGCGGCGGAGAGGTCCAGCCAGATGAGGGCTGCGGACTCACCATTGTCCAGCAGGATCCTGATGTCGGTGGCGGCGATGAGGGCAGTCTCAGTGCTGTGGTTGCTGCGGAACCCTGATTGGGATGGGTCCAGGATGCTGTTTTCTTCGAGGTATCGGGTTAGCTGTTTGTTGACGATCTTCTCGATGACCTTGGCTGGGAACGGAAGCAGAGAGATGGGCCGGAAGTTCTTGAGGTCTCTCGGGTCCGCCTTGGGTTTTTGAGTAGGGCGTTGATCTCTGCGTGTTTCCAGCTCTCTGGGAAGGTCGCGGTCTCGAAGGAGAGATTGATGATGTTGCACAGGTGGGGTGCGATGGAGCTGCTGGCTTTGTTGAAGATGTGGTGCGGGAAAGGGTCTGACGGGGAGCCGGAGTGTATTGTGCTCATGGTCTTGATGGTGTCCTCGATGTTCACGCTGGCCCAGGCTGGCAGGGGGTCGTGGTCGATGGTGTGTGGCGGGTCTGGTGCATCGATCTTAGTTGGGACTGTCTGGGTGTTGAAGCTGTCGTGGATGTTGGCGATCTTGCGGTGAAAGAAGGTGGCGAGGGAATCGCACAGGGGTTGCGACGGCGGGATGTCGTTGGTGTTGGAGCTGGGATTGGAGAGTTCCTTCACGATGTTGAAAAGCTCCTTGCTGTTGTGTGCGTTGTTGTCGAGGCGGTCTTTGAAGGAGATTCTCTTGGCGGACCTGATGAGGTGGTGGTGGTTACGGATGGCGTCTTTGTGGGCTGTGTGGCTGTCCGGCGTCTTATCACTGTGCCATTTCTTCTCTAGTTTCCGGCAGGTACGCTTGGAGGCTAGGAGTTCCGAGGTGAACCAGCTGGCTCTTTGGTGGTGTCGCTGTAGGTGAGCTTTTTCAGCGGGGCGAGGGTGTTGGCACAGTCGTCCATCCATCGTCTGAGGTTGCAGGCAGCGTCGTCGGTGTTGGATGGGTCGGAGGGAGGGCTGAGAGCGAGGGTTGCCCAAAGACTGATCTATTGTTTCTGGGCATAGCGGTGCGGAAACCGCAGTTAATTTAGTAGGGAAAGAGCGACATTCGGATGGTGCACGTTTTCACTAGGGTTATTTTCTTTTTGGCGCAATCACTGGATTCCAGGGAGAAAACAAGCACTTTATTATTTGATTCGGATTCTCAAATAAGCAATCAGTTCTATGGTGCTATCGTTCTCTCAGTATCCAGAACTATGAATGTGGGCTTATGACTTTTTTTCCTGATCGAGACTTTGTTTGATGTTTATGTTTTTCGGATGCCCACAAGCAGAACCGGTGAGCAGATTTTGAGAAATAGGAAATATGAGTGTGTTGGGACACACATATACGGGGCTATGTATGAGGAAGTGAGAGTTGAAGTGTAATCTGTATGCTCTGTTTTATAGGATTATACATCAGAACAGGATTGGTTGTTCTTATCTGGAGATGTGCAAGGACGTGCAAGGCTTTGGTGGATAAGGTAGTTATTGACTTTAGTGAGACTTTACTGAGAGTAGTCATATGTGTGTATACGTGTCTTGATCCATGTTGTTTTGTTTTATAGGTTCTCATCCCTGCTGTTCCCTACCTTTTCCCTTTCCCTCACTTGATCGCCCTAACGCTCTGTGACTTTGTAGTCGGAGTTTGGGGATGTCAAGGGGTGGACCCCTTATAGCATCATCCGGACCCTGAGGAGTACAGAACCTGACACCTTTACCACGAATATGCCTTTACCACACATGCGTTTACAACTAAAAGTAGGCATTTTTAAGGTAAGTGTATGCATATATTTATAATTTAGGGTTTATGGGTGGGCAAGGGTATTGAGTGGTATGGGTGTTTTTAGAGTTTAGAAGTGGGTAGGTGTATAGGGTGGTAAGAGTGTTTTTAGGGTTTAGGGGTGGGTAGCGGCATAGGTGGTAAATGTGTTTTTAAGGTTTAGGGGTGGGTAAGGGTATTCGGTGATAAGGGTGTTTTTACGGTCTAAGGCTGGGTAATGGTACTGAAAGGTAAGGGTGTTTTTAGGGTATAGGGTTTTTTAGGGTTTAGGGATGGGTAGGGTTTTATGGGAGCAGGGCTGGGTAAGGGTGATTTTAGGGTTTAGGGGTGGGTAGGGGATAGAGTGCTAAGGGTGATTTCAGGTTTTAGGTGTGGGCATAGGGTGGCAAGGGTGTGTTAGGGGTCGGTAAGGTTATGGGAGGTAAGGGTGTTTTAGGGTTTAGGGGTGCTTGGGGACACTGTATTTTTAGGGTTTAGGGGTGGGTAGGGGCATAGGGTGGTAAGGGTGTTTTTAGGGTTTAGGGGTGGGTAAGGGTATAGGGTGGCAAGGGTGTTTTTAGGGGTTCTGGATGGGTAGGGTTTTATGGTTTCAGGGGTGGGTAAGGGTATTGAGTGGTAAGGGTGATTTTAGGGTTTGGGGTAGGGGTAAGGTGGTGAGGGTATTTTTAGGGTGTAGGTTTGGGTAGGGGCATAGGGTTGTAAAGGTGTTTTTAGGTTTTAGGAGTGGGCAAGGGTATAGGGTGGGAAGGGTGTTTTTAGGATTTAGGGTTGGGTAAGGAAATAAGGTGGTAATGAATTGGATGGGTTTAGGGGTCCCCCATTAAGAAAATATTTAAATATACAATAATAAAAAAAATATGTGGTGGGAGTCAACACACTATAACATAGAAATTCAGCAGTTATAGTTTTACTTATCTCGATAAACTATAACTTGTGCCCTAAGGTAACTATAACTCGTGCCCCCGGCATGCACAGTTTTCTCATCAATAATTTTACAGCAAATGTTGCAGTGATATTAATAATGATGTCATATGAGATGTAATGGCTGATATAATATGTGGGGTAATTAGCAGTGCATGGTGAGGGCATGAGTTATAGTTACCTTAGGGCGCGAGCTATAGTTACCTAAGGGCATGAGTTATAGTATATTGAGATAAGTATAACTATAGCTGATACATTTCTATGGCTTTGTGTTTGTAAAATCTGAACCTAACTATAACGTCCCTGTAACCTTTGTTTTTTTATTGAATCTCTTTTTTAACCTAAAGTAATATTTAATTACCATACGTTAATCCACCTTCCGCCGCGCATGGCCTTCGGTGGCCAGTAGATAGTGATAGTTAGGACCTGGTTTTCGTAGGCAAAGCATTTTTTGTTTTTCTAATAACTTTGGTGCCATTTGACGAATCTTCACGAAATTTTCAAAACTAGTTTGCCACTCACTCACTTCAGCTGCTGTCTGAAAAGTTTTGGGGTGATTTGTCAAGTGGGGGCCGAGAAAAAGGGAGGTCCCAAAATGCATTTTCCCCATGCAATTTCCCTTGGGATAACTACAGCCTGAACCGCTGAACGGAATTATCACCATATTTGGCAGAAAGAGTGCTTTTTGTAATTTGGTGTAAATCCATTCAGTAGTTTAGAGTTATTAAAGAAAAAGATTTATGTTTATCTAAAGACGCACAGTGGATCAGCGGGTCCACACGCCAACAGCAGTGCCGTGATTGGTTGGCCACAACCTGAGAGAAAAGTTGCAGCTGCCATTTTGAAAACTGGGACACGGTTTCCGAGGAGAAAAAAAAGTAGAAATAGTATATAAGGGTCAGGATAGAGGTATTCTGAGCCCTTGGGACTGATGGAGGAATCTGTAAGGGACCCCTCATGGGGAAAAAATTGTGGAAACAAGTTTATTTTGTTCACGCGAGGATCCCCGGATACACCGCGGCGCTCGGCATGGGCCAGTGTAAATCCACGGCAGGTCTGCGGATCCAGACCCCAATTAAAAACACATATACTCTCTCACAGACCCACTTACATACTCTCACACAACCACCTACATACTCTCTCACACAACCACTTACACACCCACCCACACATTAATACACCCACCTACATACTCTCTCACACAACCACTTACACACCCACTCACACATTCATACACCTACTCACACAGCAACAGACAGTCAATCGCACATCCACTCAGAGACCCAGAGAACCACTCGCACATACACTCACAGACCCACACAGGCACTCACATACCTACTCACACAGCACTGTACACACCCATACTGCCACTTACGCACCCTCTCAGATCCACACAGCCACTTACACACGGGCTCACACACTCATACAGCACAACCACTAACACATCCACTCACACACCCATACAGCCACTCACACACCATTCAGAGACCCATACAGCAACTTACACACCCACTCATACACCCACCCACCACCCACTCACACGCCCACTTACACACCAACACAACCACTCACACACCCATACAGCCACTTCCACACCCACTCACAGACCCACAAAAACATTCACACACCCACTCACAGACCCATACACCCACTTACACAACCACTCACACACATACAGCTACTCACACAACCACTCACAGACCCACAAAACTGCTCACACACAAACAGAGCCACTTACACACCTACTCCAAACCCACAAGGCCACTCCCAAATTCACACAGTCACACAGCCACACAAAGGCATTGATACACTTATAGAAATTGCAAAAGCATATGTTTGTATTAAATGTGTTGTTATTTTAGTATTGAATGTGTGCTTTCGGTTGGGAACCGATCCACGGATCCGTAATTTAAAAAAAAAAAAGGACTTGGTGCATTGCATTTATAGAAAGACTACATCAGTTATCTTACCTTAATTTTTAGTTTTAAAATATATAATAAAAATGAATGTGTGAATAAAATGTATTTATAAACGTGTGAAAATGTATATTAGTAAATTGAACTTATAAGTCAAATTGAATTATAATTTATTTTAAAAATCGTTGAAATTCACTAAAAAACAAAAGGTTACAGGGATGTTATAGTTAGGAACTAAAATAACAAAAACTTAGGGGGTCATTATGATAGCGTACGGATCGCCACCGCCCGTATGGCGGTGGCGATCCGCCCGCTATTTTTCACCGCCCGCAGTCCATTTCCCCCCCGCCATATTACGATGGCGGGAGGGACCCCAGCGGACGGAAAGACCGTCCGCCGGTTTTCCGCCGGTCTGACAGGGGACCGGGCGGAAAAGGGCTCTAACATGGTGGCGGTGTCTGCAAGACACCGCCATCCATATTAGGATGGTGGCGGAAAGCAGCCTTTCCATGGCGGCATTGCCGCCATGGAAAGGCATGCGGTCTTTGCTTCTGGGAGCCCGTTGCGGGACCCCAGGGTTTTGGGGGGGTGGGGGGTGCACATGTGCACAAGGTGGCAGGCACCGCGCGGTGCCTGTCACGTTGTGCATTCAAATGCACAACATGCATTTTTCACATTGCGGCGGGTGCTGCTGACAGCACCGCCCGCCGCAATGTAAAATATACGGGATGCGCCCGCCAGTGTGGCGGGCGCATCCTAGTTTGAATGGCGGGACCGCCGCACCTATGGCGGGCGGCCCCTTTTGCCGTTGCGGTAAAGTCCGCCCGCCATCGTAATGACCCTCTTAGAAATTCACTGAAAACTCCAAAGGTTACAGGGACGTTATAGTTAGGTTTAGATTTTACACACACAAAACCGTAGAAATTCGGCCGTTATAGTTACCTGAGCTAGCTTTAATTTACACCCCCGCAATGCACTGCTTATGACCTCACATATTACATCACTGATGACATCTCAAACAACATCACTTTTTAAATTCTATTTCCTAACTATAACCTCCCAGTAACCTTTGGTTTTTTCATGAATTTCTATTTCTATACACACACACATATGTAGGGTTTCACTTACTATATATATATATATATATATATATATATATATACTTACCTTATGTTGTAAAGATATATGCATGGTAAAGGTATGCGCGTGGTAAAGACATGCGTGGTAAAGGCATTGCAAGGTAAAGGATGCGTGGTAAAGGCATGCGTTGTAAACACATGTGTTGTAATGTCATACAACCAATGATTGAGACTGAGTTTTGGAAAGTGAGACTGACAGCAAATGAGTGAGACTATTCTTCTAGGATGAAACTCAGACCCAATTTGTTAGGCTGTACTTGTTTCTCTATGCAATCTTTGTTTGCCCTGCATCCCCTGACTTTCTTTTTTTCTTCTTTGCTCACTGGTATTCTTCTATGCCCCATGTTCATCCCTGCTATCTGCCTTCTGAAGTTTGCCCTCCCCTTAAGAAAACTCATTGAATAAAACCTAAAAAATTTAGAAGCAGTTCTGACGTAAAGCTGATCAGATGTGCCTCTACTGCTGTTTGTTTCATGGCACCCAGAATTTTGTTCACAGAATATCAGAACGTTTTACCAAAAAGGAAAATAACTTGTGAATTGTCATTGTTGCCATTATATGGCAGAGTATGTCTAACGTTCAAGCTAAGGATACACCTAGATGCTGCCCAAATATTCAATGGCGGTGTAATAACAGATTGGTGCTTTATGAATCAGCCTGCTTCTTTTTCTCTAAATAGCCAAGATTCTACTCAGTGTACCAGCGATGCTGTGCTGATCAAACATACAAAGGCTGCTTGCACGTGTCAGTGTTATCGAACTAATCTCAAATAATGTTTGGGTAGCAAGGCTGTTGCTAAATATGGCATGGCTTCTCATACATGGCACAGTTACTTCTGAAACGTGCCAGTCACTGCAAATTGGTAGGGGGCTCCTCAAGATGCTCAGTATGCCAGTGGTGATGCCCATTGCCAGTGATGCTCAACGAGTGAGCAGTATTTTCTTATTCCAGGATTCACAATACGCCAATTGGGAGATTCACCTTAAGAGAGTTTGAGAAGGGACCACCAAGGAGCAAACTAGACTATGGATGAATAAAATCGGATATGGGTAGGATTGTAGGAGTACTATGTGCTGTACGTTGTGTATATTCTGGGTGCTATACATGTTTTCTTGATGGGAGCTGTTCTATGTTTTATTTCTGTGTTCGTTTGTGTGTGTGTTTAGAGCTCCCCTACACAGAGCATGCGCCTTGCTGTGAAACATATTGTTTACAGTTCAGTGGGACTACAACACGCCCACAGCATACCATTAGTTCTATTCGTTGTCACTTTCATTTGCAATCTTTCAATTGCTTAGATCCTGTAGGCTTCCTTTCCTTTTTGTGTTAGCTTTTCCCTGGAGTATGGACCAAGTACATGTGTTCTTCCTCGTCTTTTTTGCAATGCACCATATTTATATTTTATAAGCCTTTTGGGATTATTCCTGGACTTGCAATGTGCTTTCCTATGCTTAACACAGGCATACAACTTCTTATTTATGTTGCTTTTACTCTATTTGCCGTCTCTATTGACACTTTAGTTACTCACACCCACAGCTGAACTACTCTATGCCACTCTACTCTATACTACTCCACTTTATGCCACCCCACTACTGCCTACACCACTCTACATCACTCCCCTCTACGCCACTCCACTCTGCACCACTCCACACCACTCTACTCTATGCCAGTCCACTCTTGGCCACTTCACTCCACATAGTGCCACCAGGACATACGATGATGAGGGAAACAAATAAAAGAAAAACATATTTTTTTTTAAATTTAAGTTTCTCTTGTCATATGTCTAACCCCTCCCGCACCCCTTTCCCCCTGCCCCACCGCTCTCACCTGCACAGGCCGCGCCTCAATGCCACTCTACGGCACTCTATGCTACTCCACTCAACATCTCCCTAGGCCACTCAACTCTATGCCACTCCACTCCACACCACTTAACTCCACACAGTGGCACTCTACACCACTTCACTGTATGCCACTCTACTCCATGCCACTCTACTCTGTCACTCTGTGCCATTCTACTCTATGCCACTCTACTCCACTCTACATCACTTTACTCTATGCCACTCCAATTAATGCCACTCCACTCTACACCACTCCACTCTACTCTACGCCACTCCATCCTATTCTAGTCTTCTCTACGCCACTCTATTCTATGCCTCTAGACTCAACTCCACTCCATACCACTCTATGCTACTCCTCTCCACTCTATGCCACTCCATGCTACTCCACTCTATGGTACTCCACTCGACTCCAGACCACTATATTCTATACCACTCTACTCCACTCCACACAATGCCTCTGTACGGCTCTCTACGTCACTCCCTCTATGACACTCTACTCTACCCATTCTGATCTACACCTCTCTACTCTACACCACTTCACTCCACTCCTCTCTGTGCTATGCCACTTTACTCCATGCCTCTACAATCTATGCCACTCTACGCTTCTCTATGCCGCTTCCCTCCACGCCACTTTACACCACTCCACTCTATGCCACTCAACTCCACTCTCCTCTACCCACTCTCCCCTATGCCACTCTCCTCTATGCCACACCACTAACTTTTAGCCAGGCTGAACAGCAGCATGGCTAAAAGACATTGGCAAAGCCAATAGCTCTCACTTAGGTGAGACCTATTGACTTTGCCCGTGCTTGTTTTCCAGTGTCTTTGGGCTTTGTGGTATTCTGAGAATGCAGATCACTGTACAATGTATGTTTTAAGTAGTCTTGTGTGTGTTACTCGATGTGTACATATTTGCAAATGGTTGTAAGTAAGTGCATAGCAATTATGCTTGAAGCTGTTTTTGTGCACACTTGTAGTTATGTTTTGTGCACTTGAAGCTATACAATGTGTGCTTGGTGCTATACTGCATCTGTTCACTGCAGTAATGTGTGGACTTAGTACTGTGTGTAAGAAATCCTCCTGGAAGACTTAGACAGATAGTAGAAAGAAATGTTTGTCTGTGCTATTGCTGTGTACCTAACCAGTGGCACCCCATCGAGGCAAAAGTAAGACTCCATGAAATATGTTTGTCTCAAAGAGTCAATACTCATGAAAACATGAACATTCATGAACATTCATTCTTTTTGTAATGGGTCATTTTTTTACTTATATATTTGCAATTGTTATTTTATACAGATTTGTAGAGTGCACTATCACCCAGGAGGGTATCCTGGCTCTGAGCAGGCTATTCAAAAAGCTAGGTCTTCAACTTCTTGTGGTATTCAAGAAGTGAGGAGGGCCGCCGTGTCTCCTCTGTCCAGAATCACACGGATGTCATCCATGGTGATGATGAGGGCAGTTTCTGGGCTGTGGTTGGGTCTGAAACCCTACTGAGTAGTGTTGCGGAGTTGGTGGTCATTGAGGTATTTGGTAAGGTGTCTGTTGATATTTTTGTCTAAGACCTTGGTCGGGAATGGTAGGAGGGAGATCGGCCTGCTGACGAGCATTGAAGGGTCCGGTGAGGGTTTCATCAGCAGTGAGAGGACAGTTGCATGTTTCCAAGTATCTGGGAAGGTTGTGGGAGAGTTGGAAGCATTTTGAATGGGTTTGAGCATTAAGCTGATGGGTTGCAGTCCTCTGGGGTAGGTGTGGTTGGAGCAGGGGTCCGATGGGACACCTGAGAAGATGGACTTCATAGTGGCAGTAGTTTCTTCTGAGGTGATGACGGGCAATGTAGTTAGCATTGGTTCTTTGGATAAGATCCGGAGGCATTTGGTGAAGTCCGTTGGGTCCAGTTGCAGGTTGAAGTTTCTGTAAATGGTGGTGATTACGTTGCTGAAGAATTGAGAGAAAGTGTTGCAGAGGTCCTGCTAGGGGGTGATCAAGTTGGAGGTGACTGCTGGTGAGGTGAAATCTTTCACAATGGTGAAGATTTCTTTGCTTCTGTTGGTACTGGCATCGATGCAGTCTGCCAGCGCGGTCTGTGTCATTTGGTGGTATCATCTTAGAGCGGATTTAAATGTGCTCCTATCTGCATTTGGGAGGCTGTTGCTGTGCTCAGATGCGTTGGTATTGAGTGTGTTCCAGTCCTTGACAGTGATGCTGTTCCAGTTTACATGGGCTGGTCTGGCAGTAGTGCATGTGCATTGGACCAGGACGAAAATGCTGAACTTGACGAGAGTGTGGTCTGTGCAGAGGACTGATGTGGGCTCGTCAAAGTTGGTGAAAATAGGGTCCAGGAAGTGTCCAGTGATGTGGGTAGGTCGTTGTACTCATTGGATGAGGTCCAGGTTTCCATGGTCTTCGTGTCATAGCTCTGTATCCTCAGGGTTGGAGTGATGCTCATACTAGCATTCTCAACTCATACTAGCAACTCTCAATAGCTTCAAGTATGAATGCTATATCAGCACAGATTATTGAAGTGAGTAAGCGGAAGAAGGAAAGGGAGGGATCAGCAGGGAGGGAGACCTGTGAAAGAAAGTACACTACTTAAAACCAACTCTTTTCATTCTCTCTCTCTCTCTCTCTCTCTCTCTCTCTGATCTTAATCACATATATATGAAATGGCAATACCTGTAAAAGAAGTGTACATGGCCTGTTATGCCTGTAGCAACCCAGAATGTTGTGCAGTGTTAGCCTTAAAGATTGTGTTGGTATGCACCGCTATTAGAAGAGGAGAAAATCCCTTTGTTACAAAAAGTGTTATCCCCAAAAGAACGTATTACATACTGTTCACAAAAATCCTACATACCCCTTTCTTCGGGCAGTTTCGCATCACAGGGGAGGTGAGAAATATTATTCCAAGGGTCTGCCCCAATCCCCCCTGCTATATGCATAAACAGATAAACATAGCAAAAATAAGCATGCTATTCCATTCATAGCATCTCCATAATGTACTCAAATATATATATGCATATCTCAGGTAATGATGAGCAATCCTTCAACGGTAAAGAGTCAGAATATTGAGTAGGAAATGTCGACTTGCACTAATATTGAGTGCAAAATATCGAGATACATATATATCGACTGCAAGAATATCGTGGTCAAGAAAATCGAGTTTCAGGTAAGATATATCGTTTTCTAAAATATCGAAGTAATTAATATCGTTTGCAAAAATATAGTTGTAAAAAATATCGTTTTTTAGTTAGTGTTATGTATTTTAGTATGTATTTTAAATGTATGTGCTCTATTTTTTTGTCTAAGTATTGCATTTGTTTTTTAATATATGTGTTACATTTTTAGAAGTTATTAATTTTATTTTAATTAAATTTAGCATTTTAGTTCCGTAGCGGGTTGTGGGTTTATAGGGGAATAGGGTGGGAAGTAATTTAATTATAACAAATTGAATATAAATTTTTATTTATTAGTATTTATTTATTTTTGATTTTATAGTGTTAATTGTGGGAATTAATTTATAATTAATAATTGGCTGTTAATTTTTATTGATCAATCCATTGGTAAATATGTTAATTGTGTCATTTTTATAGGAGCGGGTTGTGAGTTTATAGGGGAATAGGGTGGGAAGTAATTTAATTATAATTAATTTATTAATATTTTTTATTAATTAATATTTATTTATTTTATATTTTATATTGTTAATTGTAGGAATTAATTTATTATTAATTGTTTATTAATTGGTTGTTAATTATTATTAATTAATTGGTAATTATGTTAATTGTGTTATTTTTTTAGGAGCGGATTGTGGGTTGATAGAGGAGTAGGGTGGGAAGTAATTTAATTTTAATACATTTATTAATATTTTTAATATAATATTGAATTAATTTTATTTTATAGTGTTAACTGGTCCCGCAGTCAGCCGTTTCCTGTCTGTTTGGTCCGTGTGGTAGGGGCAAGCACCGCGTTCTTCTGCGGCAGGTGCCGCCGCCAGCCAATTGGAGCGCTCGGAGGCGCTTTAAAACTCAACGCGGGCTCCCGCAGCGCGGGTCCCGCAGTCAGCCGTTTCCTGCCTGTTTGCTCCGTGTGGTGGGGGCAAGCACCACGTTCTTTTGCAGCAGGAGCCGCCGCCAGCCAATTGGAGCGCTCGGAGGCGCTTTAAAACTCAACGCGGGCTCCCGCAGCGCGGGACGCGTGCGGGCCAAGCCCGGGCCAAGGGCGGGCCCGTCCTTGCCCGGAAGAGGCTGGGCTGGGCCCACTCCCTAACATCTGCCTTCTGGATATAAGGTATTGACCCATTATTTTTAAATCTACTTTAACAGTGCACTTGGACATTATGGGGAGAAGGAAGGCACCGGCGGAGAAGGAAGGGGGCGGGAAAGTAGTCACAACTCTCGATGCGTTTCTGTCAAGAGCTGCAAACGTTCTCTCCCATGAGATCGAAATAACAGAGAGACGCCTATCGATGGAACCACTACTACACCTTTACAGGTCACCTTTATTGAGTACTCCAGAAAACATCTTGCAGTCCTCACTAATTTTATCGGTTCCATCTGATGACCTCCCACCTGGCCAACGGTCGCTCTCACCTTTTATCGAACCGTCCCCTGTTCTCAATGGGAGGACTGATGTGTCATCATCCCCCGTCAATCTTGCTGCTAATCTGCCAACAAGTCGATCCAGGGCTCGAGGGGGTGAGAAACTCAAAGCATCTAAAGTCACCCGAGCTATAAAACCCAGGGCAGCTCGCGCTAAGATGATCATGGTAAACAATCCGACAACCGCCCCGCACCCTCCAGCTAACATCTTGCCCTGTGACATAGCTTTGGACAAATCCTTTTGGCAGGAAGTAACTAAACTCATGTCCACCCTACTCGATCCCATCATGCTGAAGCTGACTCAAATTGAGGAGAGACTAGTCAGGTTAGAGTCTCAAAATTTGTGAGCCCCTCCAAAAATGGCGACCCTTAACGTTGACCATCTCTCTGTAGTCACAGACAAGCCTAAACCCACTCCGCCCCCTAGTCGGGGCGCAAACTCTTCATCGTCCTTGGGCATTCCAACATGGCCACCTGTGCAGGGGGGTTCTGTTCTCCCAGCCAGTGTACCACCTATTGGCCAACTGGAGGTTTGTGCCCCAATTCTTCTGGGCACGGGCAGAAACGACCAACGGGTTCCAACAGGACCGGGCAAAATAATCCAGAGACCTACTCCATCGGTAACTGAAGTCCCTCCTCGGGAAGAGGGGGTCTTTCATCAACATCAACCCTTTCATCTCCCACCAGCAGCCTCACCTCTTGTGCTGGTCCTGGCAAATGTTCCTCCTCTACGGGACCAGCAACGTGAATCAACCACGCAGTTAATGGACAAATGTTTGCACTGGCTATCTAATCATCTTATGGACTGGGGCACGGGGCGCTACCAGGTAGCAAATAGGATCATCATGGCAAGAAGGGTGGGGTGGGTTGGTAATTCTAACAAATCCTTTGCAGGGGACTGCGTGGTAATAAACTTTAATCAAGCGCACTTTGGCAGTGCGCTTCTTAAAAATTTACACAAGACATCTCTTAGGAGCACGCAGATAATTCCCCTGGAACTGGAGTACTTTTACAGGCAAGGTTGTAAGCAGGGTCCTTTGCCAGAATTTGTGCAGCAGGGTGAGATGAGGCCAACGATAAACATTCCATGAGATCTTGACTATGAACACGCACGCTTTGTCTCAGGGGTTGGCCTATCAAATAGATATACCCCCCTTTCAGACCTGGAAGCATGCAATTGACCATTACCATCGAGTGATTCCCCGGCTCTTATCTCAGAGCAAGTAATCCCTGCACTACAGGTAACTCCCATGCCCCTTTTAACACAGAGATACCAAAGGGGATGATGGACGGAGCGTTAGAGCAAATCAAACACTCACCCCCAGTCAAATGATCTGGGTTTAATCCGTCATCATTCTTTAGCTCACTCCACCACCCCAGTTCAGACATGGCCATATGCAAATCAGTCTGACCCTGTGTCTCATGGGAACAGTCCAGCCCAAACTGCCAAGCCATGTCTTCCCTGGACCGGAAACAAGCATCCTGGGAACGGTTTCGGGTTCAAAACCCTCATCAGCCAGGCTATCTTGAATCCAGTGGCAAAGTGAGCAAGGGACCCACGTCTGGGCATACCCTGCCAACTTAGGGCGAACAAAGCGATACCAAAGGGGATGATGGACGGAGCGTTAGAGCAAATCAAACACTCACCCCCAGTCAAATGATCTGGGTTTAATCCGTCATCATTCTTTAGCTCACTCCACCACCCCAGTTCAGACATGGCCATATGCAAATCAGTCTGACCCTGTGCCTCATGGGAACAGTCCAGCCCGAACTGCCAAGCCATGTCTTCCCTGGACCGGAAACAAGCATCCTGGGACCGGTTTCGGGTTCAAAACCCTCATCAGCCAGGCTATCTTGAATCCAGTGGCAAAGTGAGCAAGGGACCCACGTCTGGGCATACCCTGCCAACTTAGGGCGAACAAAGCGATACCAAAGGGGATGATGGACGGAGCGTTAGAGCAAATCAAACACTCACCCCCAGTCAAATGATCTGGGTTTAATCCGTCATCATTCTTTAGCTCACTCCACCACCCCAGTTCAGACATGGCCATATGCAAATCAGTCTGACCCTGTGCCTCATGGGAACAGTCCAGCCCGAACTGCCAAGCCATGTCTTCCCTGGACCGGAAACAAGCATCCTGGGACCGGTTTCGGGTTCAAAACCCTCATCAGCCAGGCTATCTTGAATCCAGTGGCAAAGTGAGCAAGGGACCCACGTCTGGGCATACCCTGCCAACTTAGGGCGAACAAAGCGATACCAAAGGGGATGATGGACGGAGCGTTAGAGCAAATCAAACACTCACCCCCAGTCAAATGATCTGGGTTTAATCCGTCATCATTCTTTAGCTCACTCCACCACCCCAGTTCAGACATGGCCATATGCAAATCAGTCTGACCCTGTGCCTCATGGGAACAGTCCAGCCCGAACTGCCAAGCCATGTCTTCCCTGGACCGGAAACAAGCATCCTGGGACCGGTTTTGGGTTCAAAACCCTCATCAGCCAGGCTATCTTGAATCCAGTGGCAAAGTGAGCAAGGGACCCACGTCTGGGCATACCCTGCCAACTTAGGGCGAACAAAGCGATACCAAAGGGGATGATGGACGGAGCGTTAGAGCAAATCAAACACTCACCCCCAGTCAAATGATCTGGGTTTAATCCGTCATCATTCTTTAGCTCACTCCACCACCCCAGTTCAGACATGGCCATATGCAAATCAGTCTGACCCTGTGCCTCATGGGAACAGTCCAGCCCGAACTGCCAAGCCATGTCTTCCCTGGACCGGAAACAAGCATCCTGGGACCGGTTTCGGGTTCAAAACCCTCATCAGCCAGGCTATCTTGAATCCAGTGGCAAAGTGAGCAAGGGACCCACGTCTGGGCATACCCTGCCAACTTAGGGCGAACAAAGCGATACCAAAGGGGATGATGGACGGAGCGTTAGAGCAAATCAAACACTCACCCCCAGTCAAATGATCTGGGTTTAATCCGTCATCATTCTTTAGCTCACTCCACCACCCCAGTTCAGACATGGCCATATGCAAATCAGTCTGACCCTGTGCCTCATGGGAACAGTCCAGCCCGAACTGCCAAGCCATGTCTTCCCTGGACCGGAAACAAGCATCCTGGGACCGGTTTCGGGTTCAAAACCCTCATCAGCCAGGCTATCTTGAATCCAGTGGCAAAGTGAGCAAGGGACCCACGTCTGGGCATACCCTGCCAACTTAGGGCGAACAAAGCGATACCAAAGGGGATGATGGACGGAGCGTTAGAGCAAATCAAACACTCACCCCCAGTCAAATGATCTGGGTTTAATCCGTCATCATTCTTTAGCTCACTCCACCACCCCAGTTCAGACATGGCCATATGCAAATCAGTCTGACCCTGTGCCTCATGGGAACAGTCCAGCCCGAACTGCCAAGCCATGTCTTCCTGGACCGGAAACAAGCATCCTGGGACCGGTTTCGGGTTCAAAACCCTCATCAGCCAGGCTATCTTGAATCCAGTGGCAAAGTGAGCAAGGGACCCACGTCTGGGCATACCCTGCCAACTTAGGCGAACAAAGCGATACCAAAGGGGATGATGGACGGAGCGTTAGAGCAAATCAAACACTCACCCCCAGTCAAATGATCTGGGTTTAATCCGTCATCATTCTTTAGCTCACTCCACCACCCCAGTTCAGACATGGCCATATGCAAATCAGTCTGACCCTGTGCCTCATGGGAACAGTCCAGCCCGAACTGCCAAGCCATGTCTTCCCTGGACCGGAAACAAGCATCCTGGGACCGGTTTCGGGTTCAAAACCCTCATCAGCCAGGCTATCTTGAATCCAGTGGCAAAGTGAGCAAGGGACCCACGCCTGGGCATACCCTGCCAACTTAGGGCGAACAAAGCGATACCAAAGGGGATGATGGACGGAGCGTTAGAGCAAATCAAACACTCACCCCCAGTCAAATGATCTGGGTTTAATCCGTCATCATTCTTTAGCTCACTCCACCACCCCAGTTCAGACATGGCCATATGCAAATCAGTCTGACCCTGTGCCTCATGGGAACAGTCCAGCCCGAACTGCCAAGCCATGTCTTCCCTGGACCGGAAACAAGCATCCTGGGACCGGTTTCGGGTTCAAAACCCTCATCAGCCAGGCTATCTTGAATCCAGTGGCAAAGTGAGCAAGGGACCCACGCCTGGGCATACCCTGCCAACTTAGGGCGAACAAAGCGATACCAAAGGGGATGATGGACGGAGCGTTAGAGCAAATCAAACACTCACCCCCAGTCAAATGATCTGGGTTTAATCCGTCATCATTCTTTAGCTCACTCCACTACCCCAGTTCAGACATGGCCATATGCAAATCAGTCTGACCCTGTGCTCATGGGAACAGTCCAGCTCGAACTGCCAAGCCATGTCTTCCTGGACCGGAAACAAGCATCCCGGGACCGGCTTCGGGTTCAAAACCCTCATCAGCCAGGCTATCTTGAATCCAGTGGCAAGTGAGCAAGGGACCCACGTCTGGGCATACCCTGCCAACTTAGGGCTGAACAAAGCGATACCAAAGGGGATGATGGACGGAGCGCTAGAGCAAATCAAACACTCACCCCCAGTCAAATGATCTGGGTTTAATCCGTCATCATTCTTAGCTCACTCCACCACTCCAGTTCAGACATGGCCATATGCAAATCAGTCTGACTCTGTGCTCATGGGAACAGTCCAGCTCGAACTGCCAAGCCATGTCTTCCTGGACCGGAAACAAGCATCCTGGGACCGGCTCGGTTCAAACCCTCATCAGCCAGGCTATCTTGAATCCAGTGGCAAAGTGAGCAGGGACCCACGTCTGGGCATACCCTGCCAACTTAGGGCTGAACAAAGCGATACCAAAGGGGATGATGGACGGAGCGTTAGAGCAAATCAAACACTCACCCCCAGTCAAATGATCTGGGTTTAATCCATCATCATTCTTTAGCTCACTCCACCACTCCAGTTCAGACATGGCCATATGCAAATCAGTCTGACCCTGTGCCTCATGGGAACAGTCCAGCCCGAACTGCCAAGCCATGTCTTCCTGGACCGGAAACAAGCATCCTGGGACCGGCTTCGGGTTCAAAATCCTCATCAGCCAGGCTATCTTGAATCCAGTGGCAAGTGAGCAAGGGACCCACGTCTGGGCATACCCTGCCAACTTAGGCGAACAAAGCGATACTAAAGGGGATGATGGACGGAGCGTTAGAGCAAATCAAACACTCACCCCCAGTCAAATGATCTGGGTTTAATCCGTCATCATTCTTTAGCTCACTTCCACCACCCCAGTTCAGACATGGCCATATGCAAATCAGTCTGACCCTGTGCCTCATGGGAACAGTCCAGCCCGAACTGCCAAGCCATGTCTTCCTGGACCGGAAACAAGCATCCTGGGACCGGTTTCGGGTTCAAAACCCTCATCAGCCAGGCTATCTTGAATCCAGTGGCAAAGTGAGCAAGGGACCCACGTCTGGGCATACCCTGCCAACTTAGGGCGAACTGACTGGGGGTGAGTGTTTGATTGGCTCAAACGTTCCGTCCATCATCCCCTTTGTATCGCTTTTTCGCCCCTAAGTTGGCGGGGTATGCCCAGACGTGGGTCCCTTGCTCACTTTGCCACTGGATTCAAGCAAGCCTGGCTGATGACGGCTGAAATGCCAGAAACCTGTCCTAGGATGCTTGTTTCCGGTCCAGGGAAGACATGGCTTGGCAGTTCGGGCTGGACTGTTCCCATGAGGCACAGGGTCAGACTGATTTGCATATGGCCATGTCTGAACTGGGGTGGTGGAGTGAGCTAAAGAATGATGATGGATTAAACCCAGATCAGTTGACTGGGGTGAGTGTTTGATTGGCTCAAACGTTCCGTCCATCATCCCCTTTGTATCGCTTTGTTCGCCCTAAGTTGGCGGGGGTATGCCCAGACGTGGGTCCCTTGCTCACTTTGCCACTGGATTCAAGCAAGCCTGGCTGATGACGGCTGAAATGCCAGAAACCGGTCCTAGGATGCTTGTTTCCGGTCCAGGGAAGACATGGCTTGGCAGTTCGGGCTGGACTGTTCCCATGAGGCACAGGGTCAGACTGATTTGCATATGGCCATGTCTGAACTGGGGTGGTGGAGTGAGCTAAAGAATGATGATGGATTAAACCCAGATCAGTTGACTGGGGGTGAGTGTTTGATTGGCTCAAACGTTCCGTCCATCATCCCCTTTTGTATCGCTTTGTTCGCCCTAAGTTGGCGGGGGTATGCCCAGACGTGGGTCCCTTGCTCACTTTGCCACTGGATTCAAGCAAGCCTGGCTGATGACGGCTGAAATGCCAGAAACCGGTCCTAGGATGCTTGTTTCCGGTCCAGGGAAGACATGGCTTGGCAGTTCGGGCTGGACTGTTCCCATGAGGCACAGGGTCAGACTGATTTGCATATGGCCATGTCTGAACTGGGGTGGTGGAGTGAGCTAAAGAATGATGATGGATTAAACCCAGATCAGTTGACTGGGGGTGAGTGTTTGATTGGCTCAAACGCTCCGTCCATCATCCCCTTTGTATCGCTTTGTTCGCCCTAAGTTGGCGGGGGTATGCCCAGACGTGGGTCCCTTGCTCACTTTGCCACTGGATTCAAGCAAGCCTGGCTGATGACGGCTGAAATGCCAGAAACCGGTCCTAGGATGCTTGTTTCCGGTCCAGGGAAGACATGGCTTGGCAGTTCGGGCTGGACTGTTCCCATGAGGCACAGGGTCAGACTGATTTGCATATGGCCATGTCTGAACTGGGGTGGTGGAGTGAGCTAAAGAATGATGATGGATTAAACCCAGATCAGTTGACTGGGGGTGACTGTTTGATTGGCTCAAACGCTCCGTCCATCATCCCCTTTGTATCGCTTTGTTCGCCCTAAGTTGGCGGGGTATGCCCAGACGTGGGTCCCTTGCTCACTTTGCCACTGGATTCAAGCAAGCCTGGCTGATGACGGCTGAAATGCCAGAAACCGGTCCTATGATGCTTGTTTCCGGTCCAGGGAAGACATGGCTTGGCAGTTCGGGCTGGACTGTTCCCATGAGGCACAGGGTCAGACTGATTTGCATATGGCCATGTCTGAACTGGGGTGGTGGAGTGAGCTAAAGAATGATGATGGATTAAACCCAGATCAGTTGACTGGGGGTGAGTGTTTGATTGGCTCAAACGTTCCGTCCATCATCCCCTTTTGTATCCCTTTTAACACAGAGGCTGGTGGATGGAAATAAGATAAATTTGGCATCGTGGAACGTGGCAGGGATCGCTTCCAAGTTGGGTAACGCCGAGTGGCAAAACTACTGGTCAGAGCAGGATATCATTTGCTTCCAAGAGACATGGGCCAAGGACCCACTGTATTTTGATGGGTATCGTTCCTTTTATACACCAGCTGTGCCCTCTGCATCAGGCAGAGCGAAAGGGGGTCTATTAACCATCATTTCTAACACTCTACCAATTCAAATAAAGCAGATAGGCTCTCCGAACAATCAC
The DNA here is from genome assembly GCA_963921515.1 of Calotriton arnoldi. NCBI lineage: Eukaryota > Metazoa > Chordata > Amphibia > Caudata > Salamandridae > Calotriton > Calotriton arnoldi. The sequence goes on along the minus strand of CAWUFW010007151.1, from coordinate 542,308 downwards.
TTTCAAATGTTCCGATTGGAGCTCACAAAGGAATATTACTGGATTTTAATTAATTTTTATAATAATGAATTTGGGGGCAACATGAAGAGACCAGTAGTCGACCTGGGCAACGAGCTGGATCGCATTAACCCACGCACTTTTAAGTCCTCCTGCAGCTTAATCTGGATGGGGGATTTTAACATACACCTGTGCAAGTATAATGAGGCCAGGGTGTGTGGGCTGGATGACCATCAGGGTAACCCTCTCTGTCACTTTTCACACACTGAATATGGTGACACTTTAAACCAATCACTCTACTCGAGGCATCTGAGCGTAATTAACAGCTCAAGGATCGGTCAAGTGGAGAGTACTTTTAGGAGAAACAATACAGAGTCAACAATTGACTTCGTCTTAGTTTCTCTGGCTACACGAGACAGAGTAGACCACACAGCCACCCTGTTTACTCCCTATAGTGATCACGCTATTTTATACTTCCATTTGACCCTTCCATATAAAATGAAAAGAGACCAGCAGGTAGTAAATGACATCGTAGTAGCCAGGAAAAATGGTTTAGAGACTTATTAATAAAATTAAAAGGCGCACTTACCCTTCCCAAACCAGCCAACGACTTCCATCTGAGCCGCTGGTTTGATACAGTTTGCTCTAAAGCAAAGAGATCTCTAGTAGGCGCCTTAAAATCCAACCCTAGAGACCCGGTACTGGTAAGAACACTGAGAAGTGAGTATAAGCAGGCGAGATCCAAACGAATAAAGGATATAAGGGAGAAGGCATGGGAGGACCTTGAACAAGCTGCCAGGTCTGGGAACAGCCGGGAGTTCTGGAAAATCATAAACACCCCCTACTTCAAAGACGTAAAATATCCGTCACTAGATACGCATGTAGGGGAAGAGGCGTGGATAAAGCATTTTGAGGGCATTTTTAGTTTAAAAGCTACCAACGAATCTACGCAACCGGTCCCAGTACCCCCCCCACACCCCCCCCCCCTAGTAGCTTCTTGACTTTTTCGATCCATGAAGTAAGAATAGGGTTGGCAGCCTGTGTCCCGGGAAAAGCCCCAGGCCCAGACGGGGTCCCCATTGACCTCTTTCAGGTACATGGAGACATGTGGGTCCCACTTTTAACAAACGTATTTAATAGCATAGCCATAGAGGGACCCCCCCCCCCCTGGAAACACAGTGTTCTAGTCCCCATCTTCAAGAAGGGAGATAGGGGCTGTCCGAAGAACTATAGACCCATCTCCCTTCTGGATACAACGGCAAAATTAATGGGCCGGCTACTACTAGCCAGACTGGAGACATGGGCACTGGAACGAAACATTTTAATGCAGGCTCAATATGGCTTCCAGAAGGGAAAGGGGACGGTGGACCAATGTCTTAATCTTTCGCTATGCATAGACAAGTACACAAAGGCCAAGGGCGGAAAGCTATACATGGCCTTTATGGACATGTCAGCTGCGTTCGAGTGTGTGTCCCATCAGAAGTTGTGGCCCATGATGGTGGAAATGGGGATCGATCTTCCAATCATTCATTTCATTTATCAGCTATATGCCAACGCCACGGCCTGCGTGAGATATGGCCGAAATGGAGAATGCACACATGTGTTTAAAATAGAGAAGGGGGTTAGGCAGGGTTGCGTCCTCGCCCGTTTCTCTTTTCCATCTACACTAACGGGGTGGAGGGGGCCCTGTCTGGCACAACTCTCGACGTCCCCAGATTTGATGACTCCCCCTTACCATTATTGGCCTACGCTGATGATGCAGTGTTACTAGCGAGGACAGGCGTAGCTCTTCAGAGTCTTTTAACTGCGTATGCTGCCTTTATGGCCTCGCTGGACCTCCGCGTTAATGAAGGTAAATCTTTTATCATCATAGCTGAAGCTACCCAAGGTGCAAAAGTGCCTCATTTTCATTTAGCCTCCCAAAAAATTGAAGTAGTTGACTCCTTCGTATACCTGGGCGTTCTGTTCGACAGCAAACAAACTTGGTCGAAATTGGTGGTTGCCAGAGCCCTGGGCATGGAAAGAAGCCTACTGGCGTTAAGAGGCTTTATTAAGAAGCTGGGGGCCGGGGGGCGTGGTCTGCCGTGCTGCGGAATGGCCGCTTGGTGAGCGAGCTCCGCCGGCCGTGAAATTATCCTGCAATAATCCGGACAAAAAGGGAGTCAGGAGCGAGCGAAACCTGCCTCGGAGGACGTGGCAACACCGAGGCCTTTAGCAGGGCAGAAATTGAACACCGGAGCTCTTTGGGGGCTGAGACAAGTGCGGCTGAGTACCCAGCGGGAAGACGGGCGGGCCCGAAGCTCCCGCAGTGGCGCGGCCGAATCTACGAGAGGCCGGGGATCAGCTGGAGGTGCAGGCCTTGAATTCGCGGGTGACGGCGCCGGAGGTGGTTGGAGCCGACTGGAGGGATATCGGACGCGCTCAGGCACCGGCGAGATCAGCTGATGTGGTGAGGCAATTGTACGTGCAGACGGGTGCAGAACTTGCGGAGCAGTCCGTTACCACTGGGCGCCATTTTGAGGACTGGAGAGGCCGGGAGTGCAAGAAGGCCAGGGTAAGCCCGATATATCCCGTAAAGCCGGATCGAACAGCTGGGGGGCCCTGCGGTGACTTAAGTAGCGCTGGCACGTTGAATTGCAATACAGGGCGCTGGTGGCAGACCGAGGAAGCCCGAGGTGAGCACAGCGCCATTTTCAATCGCTGGACACGACTGGGGACGACATTGTGCCACTGCGGGGTCGCGCGGGCTACTCAGGGCCGCGCATTGGAGGTTGGTCAGTGCTCCTGGTGTTCGAGGCGAGGCAGTTGGGGACGAAAACTGCGTGTCGTTGGAGCCGAGCTGAGCGCCCTCAGACCACACTAACAGGACCAGACACACGTGCTAACTGGCGACCTGAGGCAATACAAAAAAGTGCGGAGGATCACGAAAATAAGCGTACCCTGCCAGACCCGTAAATTGGGATCCCGAACTACCCTGGTGGAGAATTTTTGGCGCTAACGGATATTGCGCTGAGGGCAGCCGCTGGCTAAGGGCAGGTGTACACTGGTAACATCCTGCGTTACAATAGAAGACACACAGACACGTATTACGCGCGACACTGGGCCCGAGAGCGCATCATTGGGAGTCCGTGGTTGTGTCTATTGGGGATACTACAGCGCGGTACCATGGGCAAACAGGACGCCAAACAGCCCAAACTCACTTTCGATCAGCGGCGGACGACCCGTCTGGCGGAATCGGACCCTGACGCCGCCACAGGAGGAAATACTGAGGGACAGATGGGAGACCAAGGTGAAGACATCCGTACCCTAATGCTCGAAATGAGATCTAGCCTCCGCACTATCAATGCCAAATTGGACACCTTGATGGCGCAAATGGAAAATGTAAAGGCCCAAGTGGGAGTACATGAGCACAGGTTAGATGTGGTGGAAAATAAACAGGAAGTGTTTCATGAATTCCAGGTGGAGACCAGGGACCAACTGCTACAGATGGATAAATTACTGGGCGTCATTAGGGCCAAAAATGAAGATTTGGAGGCACGGTCCCGTCGAAATAACCTCCGTATCACGGGCATTCCGGAAACCACAGCAATTACAAAGATGGAGCTGTTTGTGTCGGAGCTGCTTCGAGAACTCTTTGATACGCATCTCTCACCGGTCTTTGCGGTGGAGAGAGCTCATCGAGCACTGGGTCCCAAACCTCCGGTGGGTGCTCCTCCAAGGCCCATCCTGGCGAAGCTGCTAAACTACCAGGATCGCGATGTGATACTGCGCCTGGCGCATGAACTGCAGAAGATTACACATAAAGGCGACCATATATCATTTTACCCGGATTTCACCCCGGCGGTACAAGCAGCAAGATGAGAGTTTCTGCCGGCAAAACGGATCCTGTTGCAGGCACAGATCCCATACTCGTTGCTATATCCTGCGAAACTCAAGGTATCTCATGATGGTTCCTCTCATTTTTTCACCGATGCCAAGTCCGCCCTCAAATTCGCCAAACATGTAGGTGGGAAAAAGGCAAAGAACAGTCCACGGCTCGACGAACAAACTGATAACCAGCTAAGTGATCATGACTAAGGCCGCGCTGCCAGATAGGCTGTGTGGGCCCCGGTGTCTGTTGTTGTTACTCTTTGGATCTGGGGGGAGACGCCAAGTTAACTTTACTCTTTCACCTGTCATCCGCCCCTGTTCAATGGACAAGAGATGTGGTGCATGGCTGCAAACTGTTATGTTTAATTCATTGATGTATACACAAGTGCGCTACCTGAGCTCGTTGACTTTTGTATATATGGACGCTCTGAGACTTCTGAATACCGATTGTGCTCTTATACACTAAAATGCCCACTACTTATAGTACGGTGACAGGGGACACGATGCGGGGGAAGTTCCGCACTGATTGTGACTGCTCACTTATTATTGTATGGCGCTATAGCCCTGACTCCCTGCAGATGCTCGGCCACCCTACTTCGGTAGGGAAGTATGCCGGCACACATACGTCCCTATGGGAGCTTTCCCGAACCCCTGTTGTTTTGCATTGTATTTGTGGGTGGGATCTCTTCAACCTAATTGGGGGGTTGGTGTGGGTGGTGGGGGAGGGTGGGGTATAGAGTTAATGGTTTTGCCGGTGTATTCTCATGCTATTGGGACAAATGCATACACAAACTCGGAACTGACACATGCTGTCCACAACCAAATGTTGTTCCATATGTTGCTATATCATAAAACGAATGCCTAATGTAAACTGCTTATCTTGGAACATACGAGGCTTAAACTATAGTCGAAAATCCAGGCTAGTGCATGCATATCTGGCACGGCATAATATTGATGTGTGTATGTTACAGGAGACGCACCTACATGCTCAGTTATCCCCCAAGCTGCAACACAAACGGTGGGGATCTGTTTACTCCACGGTATATTCTAATTATGCTCGAGGGGTTGCTGTGCTGATTAGACGGGGCTTGGACTGGCAGGAGAGAGAATTGCACCTAGACCCAGACGGCAGGTACATCATTTTGTTGGGTAGGTTGGGCGGAGTATCCCTGGCGTTGGTGGCAATATATGGACCTAATATTGATTCTCCAACCTTCTTTCAAGATATATGGGCTAAAATCAATGCGACTGGCTGCCACACAATTTTATGGGGAGGGGATTTCAATGCAATTTTAAATGATGACCTGGATAGACAGGGAACGGCGCAGACTCTCCATCCCGCTGCGGGGAAAGCCCTGAATGAAATACTTGAAGATGAGGACCTGGTTGACCTTTGGCGCTCACGCCATCCTCAGTTAAGGGAAGGAACCTGTTTTTCTGAGCACCACCAGGCATGGTCAAGACTAGACTTCTGGCTGGCTTCCCGGGATGTGGCTAGCTGGGTGGTGGGAATATCACACTTACCGAGAACACTCTCAGATCACTCCCCGTGTCTCCTACACTTGTCGCTCCCTGACTCGGCGCGCAAAGCATTCACCTGGAGATTACCTCCACATGCGCTGTTGGAAGAGGCATTTAAGGCAGAAATCCGTAGGGACATAACTGACTACTTTTCACTAAACACAGGCTCAGTCACTACGGAAAACTCGTTGTGGGAGGCATTCAAAGTGGTCATCCGCGGCCAATGCATTGCTAGGCAAGCTGGGGTTCTTAAGGCTATTAGAAACACACTGTCCTCCATCGAGTCCCAGATTAGAGAGCTTGAGACACGTTTTTATTCCGATGAATCCCCGGCTACATTAGCAATGTTGAAATCTAAACTCCTGGATTATGATGAAGAGGCGCAAAGGGAAGTGAAATTTCTAGGAAAGTATGCGGAGGCGCGTAGATATGGGGAAGGAGATAGACCAGGGCGGACGCTCGAGAATATGATTCGTACCCCGAGGTCCTCGACCTATATTCCCGAACTGGTTAATACAGATGGCGATCCTATACGAGGGCCAGAGGCTATACTCAATGAGTTCGCCTCATTTTACTCCCAATTATATACAGCTACGCAATCGGAGTGCCCGGAGGGCATCTCAGCCTTTTTAGACTCCCTTGAACTGGTTTGGTTCAATAACGGGCACAGGGAGTACATGGACCTACCATTCACGGTGGAAGACATCGCGAATGTGATTAGAAGTTTACCATTAGACAAAGCCCCGGGATCTGATGGGCTGACAACGCCTTCTATAAAACCTATGTCGAGGAGCTTGCACCTCATCTGTTGGCGGTTTATGAAGAGGCCCATGAATCGGGTATCCTGCCCCCCACAATGAGAGAGGCAATTATTATAACCTTGCTAAAACCTGAAAAACCAGATCATGACCTCAATTCGTATCGCCCCCTGTCGCTGATTAATGTAGACGTCACGATATTGGCGAAATTGATAGCAAATAGGTTACAACCAATGTTACCAATTATCGCACGGCCGGATCAATCGGGGTTCATACCAGGGAGGTCTACCTCCCATAACTTCCGAACCCTTTTTTCAGTCCTGCACTATTTACACCCGGAGGTCCAGGCAGCAGCAGTGTTTTTGGACGCGACAAAAGCCTTCGACTCGCTTGAATGGCCCTACCTGTTTCAGATCCTACGACGGATGGGATTCAGCCCCATGCTCATTAAATGGATTCAGCTTCTATATACGGAGCCCAAAGCTAGGGTTCGCACTAATGGACTACTATCTGACCCATTCCCGATAACACGGGGTACGAGGCAAGGATGCCCCCTATCCCCACTCCTATTTGCCGTTGCGATGGAACCTCTAGCTGCACGCATCAGACAGCATCACACGGCAAAAGGTATAGGGTTCAGCTCCAGGAGTCTGCTGATATCACTCTATGCAGATGATGTCACATTGTATATTTTAAACGCTGCACAGAACCTAGACGTGATTCTGAGGGAATTCATTCGGTTTGGTGGTTTAGCCGGTATCACCGTGAATTGGTCCAAATCGGTGGTGTTTCCTTTAACAGATAGCACTAAAGCTGTCACGTCTGAGTTCCCGCTGAAATGGGAGGCCGAGAAAGTAAAATATTTAGGGGTCTGGGTAAGTCGGGACTTACAAGAAGTGTGGAATCTGAATTATGGCAGAGCCATAACCTGGCTGGAGGGGAAAGTAAAAATATGGGCCAAGCTCCCCTTGTCCTTGGCAGGGAGAATTGCACTGGCAAAAATGGTGGTCTTGCCAAATTTTTTATATCTCTTTGTTAACCTACCAATTATACTCACACAACCATTTTTCCGAACCTTACGATCCCTGATGATATCCTTGGTGTGGGCGGGCGGGCAAGCTCGAGTGTCGTGGGGGCTGCTGTCCCTTCCGCTGGGACAGGGAGGACTGGGTGCCCCAGACATGAAATTATATGCGCTATGCGAACAAGCTCAATTCCTGCACTATTGGGTATATCCGACGCCATTCCAACCACACGTAGCGGTAGAGAGAGATGCAGTGGCGCCAGTTCCTCTTCCTGTAGTGGTGTACCAGACATATCACCGCCCCACAGACGGAATTGATACTCCTGAAACTCTTCGTTGGGCCTGGGACGGGCTACGGAGACGCGCAGGACATCAGTTATTATATGCTCCCTCAATCCCCTTGGCACGGAATCCAATGCTGCCCAATGTTAAAAATGAGATTAGTAGAAAGATTGCGACTAAAATGCAACTACACACGTTTGCGGATCTTTATCCCGGGGACACTTTTAGAGATCCCCCTGTGGCGGAGGAGGGGCAGCAGGTGCCATTTGGGGAACTATTCCTTTACCATAAGTTGCGACTTGCTTGCCGAGCGCTGCATACCGATTTCCCAACCCCGCCACCCACTCTATCAGCCCTGGAAAACCTTCTCCACTCGCCGTCGCCACGTAAACTCATCACCAGACTTTACACACTCATGCAAACCACGGCCCCTGTGACGACACCGACTGCACTGTTGAAATGGAATGCGGAGCTTCCGCACACACTGACGGACGACCAGTGGGCCTACTGCTGTAATCAGTTAACTGAACTGTCCCCAAACTATAGACTAAGGTTAATTCATTTTAAGTTTATTCATAGATATTACAGAACGCCTATTAGTTTACACCGCAGGGGGCTGCGGGAGGATGACCGCTGTTGGAGGTGTGGGCTGGCCTCAGCCTCCTTTTTACATATGGCATGGGAATGCTCCGCTCTCACTGAATACTGGTCACAGATCTTTGGGGCTATAAATCAAATCCTCGATCTTTCTTTGTCACCATCCCCGCTGCTGGGGCTGCTAGGGTATGTTAAGGAGACACCTGTCAACAAACGCAAGTTACATGCATTACTGCTACTTTTCGCAAAACGCCAAATTGCAGTTCACTGGGGGCGGAAGAGGAAGCCTAAAATTATGGAGTGGATGAAAGAGGTTGTATATGGGCACGCGCAGCTGTCCACGTTTTGGGAACTGATGCCGTCCACCTCGAGGCCCCGGGACATATGGGAACCGTTTATTGCATGGGCTCGGGAAAAGACAAGTGTGGATGAGTCTGTTATACGAGATGCAGACCAAAATGCGTAGAACTAGCTCACACGATGTGAATGCTGTTGGTTAGATAATGCGGAATTTGTAAGTCAGGACAGTACCTGGATGTAACACTGCGATCAATTTGCCTCTCAAGGTTGAATGCTAAATGACTTTGGAACCAATTGTTGAAATGCACAATAATATAATGGGCGCATGATGTCGACAAACTACTGTAATTACTTTTGCTCAATCGAATATGTTGTATCTATACACCTGGCACGTTTGGTTTTTAAATTAAATGTATATGGCGTTTATTCTGAAAATACCAATAAATAAAAAAAGAAAAAAAAGAAAAATAAAAAAAAGAAGCTGGGGGCCAGCCCCGTGGACACGATTAAAACCATTTATCTAGCCAAAATAAAGGCGGCGGTAACTTATGGGGCTGGAGTCTGGGGGATGGCTCATATCGAGCAATTGCAGAGAATGGAAGACACCTTTTTTAAGTTTAGGGTCTCATTACCACCTTCAGCATCTAATTTCATCTTACACCTTGAATTAGAACTCCCTTACTTGTCTGATTGCATTAGGCTGGCACCGATCCTACTGTGGCTCTCCATCTGGCGGAGGACGACGGTTAATTTAACCCAACGCATTATTGGTGATTGCCTCAGGTTGGAGGGTCGAAGGGATCGGTTGGCTCAGTTATGTGGAAGCTGAGCTAAGAGCCACCGGGCAGGAGGAGCTTTTTAAAGACCCAGCTTCCTGTAGGAACGTTTCTAAACAGAAACTGATTGATCTATACATGCAGAGGGCTGTTTTTATTCGCAGGGGGAGGATCTGTCACCAACAGGCGCTTATCGCTTATGCCTTTGTTCCCCCTAGACCTGTGGGAGAGCATCACTATTTTTATCTCTCACGTATTACTATGGCTCAACACAGATTTATTCTGGTGCGTTTCCGTCTTAATGGTATCCCTCTGATGCTTGGGTTCCCAGAGAGGAAGTTCAAGCATGCTGACCTCATCCCGTGTCTGTGTGACAATGTCTCACCCCAAACTGATTTACATTTGGTATTGTTTTGCAAATTTTACTACAGAGAAAGAGAAGCTTTAATTTCACCCATTTTAAGACATCAAAACTTTAAACAATGCAGGGTGGCACTGTATTTTTTGAAGTCTTTACCTAATCCGTATATTTGTTTTTCAGTAGCATCTTTTTTGTGGGTTTGCATGAGAAAGAGAAAGTCGATGGGCACGCTAACTTGAATCACTGTAAAGGTTACCCAAAATCATGATTGTAAATTGTTTTATGGTTTTTTTAATGGCTTGATATGATGAATTTGTGCTTTTATGATCTTTTCTTTAATAGATCGAATAAAGATTTTAAACGAAACGTGTGAATTAATTTATTAATAATTATTTATATTTTGCTTGTTAATTGTTATTAATTAATTAATTAATTGTTAATTAATTATGTTAATTGTGTCATGGTAGTGGTATTTATAGGGGAATATAGTGGGAGGTAATTTATTTATAATTAATTAATTATTTGTTAATTAATGCTAATAAATTAATTAAATTTAAAATATGCCAATTGTGTAATAATTTTGAGTTGTGGGGTTTATAGTGGTAAATGGTGGGAAGTAATTTTTTTAAAATTAATTAATGATTTGTTGTCAATTGATATTAATTGATTAATGTAAAATTAGTTATGGAAATTGTGTAAATATTTTTAGGTGTGTGTTTTGGTATTTTTTGGGGTAGAGGGTGGAAAGTAATTTAGTTTAAATTAATTAATCATTACTTGATCATTAATATTCATTTATTAATTAATAAATATTTTTGGTAATTTCGTTTTTATTTTGTTTGGGTATTTAGGTTCAATAGCTGTAACGTTTGGTTTGTACATTAATTTTTACATTTTTAAATGTGTTTTATAATTATTAATATTTGTTAAATTGATAATTAATTTTGTTAATTATAGAGGTACACTTTTTTGTTTAATTTAGATGTGTGTTGTAAATTGTGTGGTGTTATAGGGTAGGAAAATAAATATTACATTTATGTAATTTTTAATTTTTTGATTAAGATAAATTTCTCTTACAAAATATTTATTTGTTTGTAAATGTCAATTTTAGATTTTTGCTACATTAAAATATTTTTATATGTATTGTTAATTTTATATTTTTATATATGTTTTGTTTTTGGTTTTTTATTATATTTTGTATTGTAGTTGATATTTTCTTTGTTTTTAAATTTGAATTTTGTTCTGTGGGAATAGTAATTTTACCCCTCCGCTATCCAACACTTTCCCTACTGTTGCATTCGCAGGAGTGGGAATAGTAATTTATACCCCTACGCTATCCAACACTTTCCCTACTGTTGCACTTGCTGGAGTGGGAATAGTAAATTTTACCCTCCGCTATCCAACACTTTCCCTACTGTTGCAATTGCAGGAGTGGGAATAGTATTTTTCTCCCCTCCGCTATCCAACACTTTCCCTACTGTTGCACTTGCAGGAGTGGGAATAGTAAATTAATACCCTCCGCTATCTAACAGTTTCCCTACTGTTGCACTCGCTGGAGTGGGAATAGTAATTTGTACCCCTCCGCTATCCAACACCTTCCCTACTGTTGCACTCATTGGAGTGGGAATAGTAATTTTTATCACTCCGCTATCCAACACTTTCCCTACTGTTGCACTCACTGGAGTGGGAATAGTAATTTTTACCCCTATGCTATCCAACACTTTCCCTACTGTTGCACTTGCTGGAGTGGGAATAGTAAATTATTTCCCTCTGCTATCCAACACTTTCCCTACTGTTGCACTCACTAGAGTGGGAATAGTAATTTTTACCCCTATGCTATCCAACACTTTCCCTACTGTTGCACTTGCTGGAGTGGGAATAGTAATTTTTATCCCTCCGCTATCCAACACTTTCCCTACTGTTGCACTCATTGGAGTGGGAATAGTAAATTATTCCCTCCGCTATCCAACACTTTCCCGACTGTTGCACTCGCTGGAGTGGGAATAGTAAATTATTCCCTCCGCTATCCAACACTTTCCCTACTGTTGCACTCGCTGGAGTGGGAATTGTAATTTTTTACCCTCCGCTATCCAACACTTTCCCTATTGTTGCACTCAATAGAGTGGGAATAGCAAATTATTGCCCTCCCCTATCCAACACTTTCCCTACTGTTGCAATCCCTGGAGTAGGAATAGTAAATTATTACCCTCCGCTATCCAACACTTTCCCTACTGTTGCACTAAATGTAGTTTAAAATGTAGGTTTAAAAAATATTACATATTTTAATTTATATTATAATTTCTTTTTACATTTTTATGTTACAGGTATATGTATATATATATTTATCTTTATTTTTTAATATATTTCTAACATTTTATAATTAATTAAAATTATTATTTATTAATTATTTTTAAGTAAATATATATACACTACATTTTATATATGTATGTTTAATTTATTTTTAAATTACATTTATTACTTATTGTTAAAATTTACAAATAAATCAAAACATTTTTTAAAGTAAAATGTATTATTTGATTTATTTTACATTATTTATAATACATATAAAAAAACAATATTTTGTACTTCGATATTTTTAACAACGATATATTTTTTTCGATATTTTTGTACTTACCATTATGAAGATATTTTTGACAATGATGTTTATGTCGCGATATTTCTGTAGGTCGATATTAGTGTTGTCGATATTCTGTCAGTGATCCTCCTTCAACATGCGGGATGCACATAGACTAGGAGGACCAAATCTCAAGTTCAATTATAGCATTGACTTTCTCGTAGTAGAATTCACAACAGATATCAGGGTTAAGCGGAATAGGATGCAATCCCTGTACCATTCAGTTCCAGCAAATATCCTTGTATTACGAGGCATGAACCACAATCCACGCAGCCTCTTCCCAGCAAGTAATCCAAAATGCAAACACAGTCAGAGAATACCAATATAAAGTGAAACCTAGCTTGTACTCTTTTTTTCCCCTCCGCAAGAGTTTAAGGATAGTAAACTCGCCAACAAAGGAAAAACAAGCAAAGTCCAAAGCACAAAAAATAAAGAATGATTTAAACACCGCGAACTCGCGGCTTACCACAAATTACGAGCCGCTGGCTCGAACGAAACCTGAGTGGTGCAATGTGCACCCTTACCCGACCGGGTCTTGCTCCACAACAGGACCGCCAGAAATCCAAGAATAATCGGCTGCGTCTGATGACCCGGATCCGATTATCAAGCCGACAGGAAACATCAAAACGTACATCTGGACCGCGCAGCATGACGGGAGTTGTGGTTCCAATACTCCCGAGCGTCAGTGTTCAGACGGGCTTCGAAGCCCTCCCTAGTGAGTCCTGACACTTCGATTGCTCTTGAGATGGGGTCGGTGTGGTCTTCCAGATGGAGTTCAGGTCTCTGACTAGGATGTAATTGCTAGCATTGAGGGTGAGTGGTGTGACAAAATCTGTGATGGTGTTGGCGAATTAGGTACGTGGTCACGGTGGTCTGTAGATGAGAGTGCCACTTAGGGTGAAGGTGGCTGAGACGTGGAGCTTGAACAACGGGTGTTCCACGTTGGATGATGACGTGTCCATGGATGTGGTACAGCTGATGGTGTTCTTGTGGATGAGAACACCACCTCTCCAGCGGTGCGAAATCTGCCTTTCGTGGCAATCTTGTAGCGGGGGTAATGACTGTGGCGATGTCAGGTGCTGATGCAGGGTTCAGCCAGGTTTCTGAGAGGGAAAGTAGGTCCATAGCATTGCTGAGCAGCAGATCCCAGATCTCTGTGGCATGTTTGGTGATGGAGCAGGTGTTGAGGAGCATGCATGCGAGTGTGGAGTATTGTGTGGGTGGTTGCAGGAATATGTGAGTGTGAGAGAGTGGGGTGTTGTGTGCTGTCAATGCAGGTGCAGTAAGTGATGAGTGTAGGTAAGTGATTGAAAACTTGCAGAAAGTGCAGGAGAATGCTCACTCAGTGTTGTGCAGTGCTGTCAGGCAGCAGTGTTGGGAGCAGCGGCCGGGATTTAGGGCACAGAGTGTTGCAGGGTGGTAGCTGTAGGAGGACCAGGGTTCCCGGTGCTAGGCAAGGATGGGCGCAGAAAGGCTTGTCTTCAGCTTGCCAGCGGAGCACCTATTGCGTGCGTCTGCTGCACTCGCATGCTGTGGCAGCCATTAAGTTGGTCCTGGGAGGCGGGGAGTGATGCCACTCCTGTGCAAATGGATGAAGGGAAATCCAGTGATGTAACTTCTTGTGCACATGGATGATGGAAAAAAAGAAATGCATTCCACCTTTGAACGCTGGGATTTTTTAAAGTTCTTAATTATTTTTAAACTTGTATTGCCTATTGCATAGGCTGTAGAAAATTAATAAATAACGAGGTCAATGTAAAAGAATGAATACATAACTAAAAAATATTGAGGGCGTACCCAGGCTGGATATGGATATATTTTTTATTTATGATTTTTGTATTATATGAGGCTGGTGAGACCGCTAAGGCTGACTCTAGGCCTGACATAAAAAGTGTGCCTAGAACATGTGAACTCTTCAGATTGTTAATATTGTCTGTAAGAAAACCCAACACTACTCCATGCATGATCACTGTCCTCACTTATGTGGGTGCTGGTAAAAGTTTGCCCATCCCAGCTGCCTCTACATAACTCCCACTGTAAACAATCAGATAACGACCAGACATAATGCAGTATGGAGTCCACCATTGGTAACTAGGGGCGGTGTGAACCCAGCCCCCCCCCCCCTGCTCTAGCAGCTACAGTGGGGTGGGGTTCTTGATGGGCCTCTACTGTCTGCAGCTCAGCAGATAAAGGTTCATTATTAATGTGAAAGAGTGGGTGAGTTAGTGTGTGGGTGAAAGGATGGATGTATGAGTGAAGGGTGGATGTATGGATGAGTGAAAGGGTGTATGGATGGATGGATGAGTGTGAGGATGAATGCCTGGATCACCAATTGTGCAGACAGCATCGTCCCCTTCAAGAGCAACATCCAGAGAAAATCCACCAAAAAGGCCAGATGGTACACCCAAAAACTCAGAACAGCGAAACGGGACAGCAAACAGTTGGAGAGGTGATGGTGCAAGGACACCTCCAACAGGGCAGCCTTCAAGACTGCCCTCAACCTCTACCACCGCCTGCTGAGGGCAACAAAGAAGACAGCCCTTGCCACACACATCAAAACCAGCGCTAACAACACCAAGAAACTTTTCAACATCGTTATGGAATTTTCCAACACGACTGCCAGCGAAAACAACATTATACCCTCACAGGAGCTGTGGGACAACCTCGCTCACTTATTCCACAACAAGATCGCAACCATATACAGAAACTTCAAACCCCAACCCACACCTATGGACTTCCTCGACAGATATGCCACCACTGTAATGGACACAAATCGCACACTGACAACCTGGAACATCCTCACCACCCAGGACACCACCACCACCATGAAATCCATCCACCCGGGAGCTCCATAGACCCATGCCCGCACCACATCTTTAACCTCGGAAACCAAAGGATTGGCCAGGAAGGAACTGATGCAGCGCGTACAATAAAAACTTTTCTCCTCCCAGGTTACTTATAGGTCATCCAGGGGCAAACTATATTTCTCATATCCACATGACGATGGGGCCCATAAACATCGCCTAACACACACACACACACACTCCTGGATTTCCTTTACACCTTTATGAAATTCTGTACTCCTAGGAGAAGCATGAGAACTAAATGGAGAACACCATTTTGTGTACCGCTGGAAGAGCAAGGATATCTATTTACCTTAATTTGTCACTTTCTTTTAGTTATTTCTTAAGATATTCCTGCTCATTGTTTTGTCGATGAATCATTCATTTAAGAAATTAGTTTATAGTGATTAAGACCAGCTGAATCACAATTAACCAATTACTCATGTCACAATCATTTAGGAAAATAACCACTGAGTCATTTTGGGTTTAAAGAATCTTAAATTTTATATAATTTTAAAAGCATGAAAAGAATTTAATACTTTATTCAATTATTCATTCTTAAATTCACAATTTTATTAAGCATAATCAATTTATTGCAGAAAGGAAATTTTGTTATGAAGCCAAAAACCCTAGTTACCTGCCTAGCTTCCTAATTTAGCCTAATGATTTCTAACCTAAGTTAGGGATTAGAAATAGCCTGATTCTCATACTCAACTGTAAAGTTAAGACAGCAACAGCAACTTCAGCTCGTCAGCATCAGCTACCTGCAACCCGTCTCCTCTAACAGCCTTTCAGCATCTTCCGCTCAGTAAGGGATCGATCAGGACCACCCAGCACTGGAAGCCACCAACACGACTCTTCTACTCCTCTCCTGACTGTGACTGCAACCACGACTGACATCAACTGCCCCCTCCCACCAAGAGTAGGCCCTCTTATACCCTAATTCTAACTTTGCTAACTAACTGTTGCAACATTAATATCACGCTTTTCTTTCATTGGTCCATGCATGTCAGCTTATTCATTCTTTTAATCAAGTTCTCTTGGATTCAAGGGTCCTTGGATCATTTCCTTTCCCATACGCTTAAACCTTTCCATCCGATTCGATCAGTCCATTTGTATCTTCTTTTGACACATTCAAGAACTCCGCAGTCATTGTCCTTTCTCTTGGGCTTCTTTCCCACGGACTCTCTGCTGATCATCATGGCACACTATCAGTTCAATTAGGTCACACCAGCCTTGACCATTTCTTGCATCCTAGCCTCTCAGAGACATCACGAGGTTCCGGATTTCTACAATTTCATCTCGTATCACGTGTTCCCTTGCGCCTGCGCACATCTTCCCACTGGCGGCCATTTTATATCGTCACTCGGTTATACTTTTAGAAGCACTAATTTGAGGCAAACAAAACATAATTAAAATAGAGAAAAATATCCCTTTCGTTTCCCTCCCATCTACGTACCCCAATTAATTGTTACCTAGCAGAAAGCAACATTTAAGCCGTTCCTTACTTACCATCACTATTGTTTTTGCAACGACACATTTTATTTCTATGAAGCATAAACATGCATTTATTTTTACTTAGTACGCTTGTATTTTTACGTTATGATTAGACACACGAACATTCGTTAATAGATTATTTAGCACATACATTGGCATATTACCATTCCCACACATACAATGTTGATTAATACATTTAAACGAACATTTTAATTAATTAATTATTAATTTGTTAGGGGTTAAATTTTTTATTTTCCCTGCTCCATCAACTCCCCCTTTGGTGATTTTTAAATCACCACATAAAACCCAAGTCATACTTCTTTTCAGGCAGCATGTCTTTCATCCTTTGCTTTCTGTTATTTATATCTCTGTTTCTTCTTCATCTTGCCTTTTAGTCTCTTTATACATGCTTTCTTTCATTTTCTCCAATTCAATTTCACCCATTTCTCTCTCTCTTTCTCTCATTATTCTGTTATTTCTTCTTATCTTATTCTGTCTTACTTTTCTCTTTATACATGTTATTACTATTTTCAATATCATGGCTAACAATATCACTATAGTTGCTACTATTATAACTTTCCCTATTACTAGTTTACTCATCCTAGTTAACCAATTTGCTACTGAGGAAAACCCTCTACCAAGTTTTCCCAAAACACTTTCAACCTCCAGTGGAACTAATTCTTTGTGCAAACTTGTAATATTTGTAATATACTTCTGTATATTTTCACTGTTATCCGGAATGTAAGTACAACAATGTTGGACTTTCAACATTCCACAGACTCCACCCTCTTTTGCCAAAAGAATATCAAGGGCAAGCCGATTTTGCATCACCATAGCTCTCATGGCAACCATTTCGGTATTTACCATTAAGAACCCTCCCGCAGTATCTGTAGACAAACGATCTACTACTGTGGATAACTTCCGAATTTTAAATGCATTCAAAGATATTCCCACTGCTGGTATTAATGCTCCAAAAATATCACCTACAATTTCTGAAAAACTTTCCCTTTTTCTACGTGTAAATCTATTAATCATCTTGTATGTTCCCTTTTCTTCTCTGTCCATGTGAAATTTTTTGGAAAGACCAGGCCTACATAGCAAGTTCCATACCAATGGTCCGGTAACCTGTAATAAGCTCTATTCCCACAAATATAATAGATACCTGGAAATATTGGGTCCTTTCCACCTTTGAATCCCCAACCTCCCAGAATTTGATAATTGTCATGACAGATACTGGAACCTACAAAGTAATTGTCATAGACTGTCTTATTTCTCCTAATGCACAACTTTCCTGTTTGTGGCCAGTCTAAAGTCATTGCTGCATTTATCTTTTTCCCTTCATGATTTCCTTCCTCAAACGTCCATAAACGTTTTCCTTCCTCTTTATTGCTTCTTTTGAAATTTCATCCTTCTTTCTTCAACCATATCTAAAAATACTTTTTCTTCTTTCTTTAACTCACAGGTAAGGTTGTTACTAACTATTTCTTCTAACGTTAATTTTCTATGTTCTAAAAAGAATTCTCCTAACACTTTTGCTGGTTTTACTTTGTTAAGTTCTGGTACTACTGGAATGTTTGCAAATATCTTATCTATATCAGTATAATAAGATTCTAATCTACCTGTTTTATAAAATAAACTTGCTATTACACTACATGTTATTCCATAAGTCAGAGGTAAGTGATGATAAGTCACACCTTCCGATACTGACGCAGGCAACTGCATACAAACATAACAATCTCTCACGTCCATTGTTTCTACGTACTCATACAATAATTTTGTAAAAACATTCTTTGAAAAATCTGTTACTGACTTATCCTTATGCAACTCTGCACTACTTCTTAAAATAACTGGTTCTTTAATACTAGTTTCTTTTTCTAGTTTAGTATCATTTTTTGCTTCTATCACAGCTACACTAATAGGAATTGTGATTGCTAAAACTATCCATATTGTCATTAATAACCCTGTACAAAAGCAGCACATTTTGCACCATCTCTTTATAAAATCACATTTATCTCTTCTATTCTCATTATTTTCCATTTTTCTTTTTCTATTTGTTAAGTTTTCAGAAAAGTGTGTCACTACACCTCAAAATGACTTAGATGCCACTCTGCTTTCAAAAAGTCTTTGCTTGGTACTTTCTTTAATTCTTTCCAGAATTCTTTCGTTGTCACATCCGGTGATTTGTCACATCCAGTAAAATTGTCACGTCCGGCAGAAGCACTTTAAGTCTTCACTTCAGTTTTGTTGCATCTCACCTTTTCCCATCCGACTTCTCAGTCTCTGGTTTCCGTGAGTGTTTTCTTCTTCTTCTTTGTAATCTGTTAGTGCAATATACAGCCACTCAGGTGACTTAAATTTTGAATTCACTTTCCTTGTCCTTTTGGACTTTTGTAATCTTTTTCCACTTGGTTTTTCTTGTCCCTTTTGACTTGTTACTTCATTTACTTGTTCAGCATCTTCGTCTTCTGCTCTTATTATTCTATATCTCAATTTTCTTACATAGCTGTTGGGCCAATTATCTCCTTTTCTTGGCCTTTTGACCTCACCCTCTCTTTCTTCTCTTTCCGATCTCCAATTTCTTTTTCTTGATTCAGTCTTTGCTTTTTCTTCTCCTCCACTTTCCTCTGTTTCTGTTTCAACTGTTTCACTATTGTCTCTTATTTTGAAACTTATAATCTCGTCATCTCCTACTGGTGGATCTGTCTTCTCCTTTTTGTTTTCCCTTATTACTGTCCCTCCTCGGGATTCTTCCGATTTGGTGTTTTTCTCCTTATCTGTTTCTGAATTTCCCTGTTCTCCTGTTTCTCTATCTATCCCTATTGCTCCTCGAGGTTCTTCTCGATTTTCTAACTTTTTGTGTACTTCTTTCCCTACTTCATCTATTAATATTGTTTCTGAAGGAGTTCCACCATAACTTGTACTTGGTTGTTCATCTAACTCAATTTCTTGCTTAGTTTCTTCTCTAATTGGTTTATAACCCCAAGTTTTTCTTAGGAACTCTTTACGGTTTTCAATTGAATCATCAGAGTCTGAAGTTGTATCAGATATTTCCAGATGTCGACTTACAGGTCGATCTTCAAGTTCTGGAATTTCTGTACTTCTCTCTTCTTCTTCTTCTCCTTCTTCTTCTTCTTCCTCTTCTCTAGAGGTACTTGCAGTTGGGGTTTCCAGATGTCGACTTTCAGGTCGATCTTCAAGTTCTGGCACCCTTTCTTTTATCTGGGTTGTCCCAGCCGTTAAGCTTTTATCCCACACTTCCAACCGCCGACTCACATGTCGATCTGTAGGTTCTGGAACTCTGATTGTGTGGCTGGCATGAACCCAGTTCTTCACTCCTGCACACTTGACAGCAGTCGTTGTCACTAGGATTACCTGTCTTGGCTCATCCCAACGCGGAACCAAACAGTTTCTTCTCCTGTGGACTTTTATGCGGACCCAGTCTCCTGGATTCAAGTCGTGGGCTGGTTTTCTTTCAAGAGTGGTCGCATCCGGTCCAACCTGATGAAACACAGAACGCACCACATCAGCCAGTCCTTTGCAATAATCCAGTATTAGATCATCAGTTATGGTTAATAACTTGTTGACTGGTACGTGGGCTTGTCTCATTGCTCGTCCCATGATCATCTCATGAGGACTGAGTCCCGTTTTCTTTTCAGGGATGCTTCTGATGGTCATCAGAACAAGAGGCAGTGCATCTGGCCATTTGAGTCCTGTAGCTTGACACATTTTTCCTAATCTGTTTTTAATTGTTCCATTTATCTGCTCTACTACCCCAGAAGCCTCGGGTCTGTAAGCACAATGTAGTTTTTGTTTAATACTCAATGCTTCACAAATCAATTGGATCAACTCATTTTGAAAATGTGTTCCTCTATCCGTCTCAACTGTGACTGGAAAACCATACCTCGGAATGAACTCTCGCAGCATAAGTTTTGCCACTGTTGTTCCATCATTCCTTCTTGTGGGGTATGCCTCCACCCAACGAGAGAACAAACAGACGACCACTAGAACATACCTTAATCTGTTACTAGGGGGCATCTCAATGAAATCCATCTGTATCCTTGTGAATGGACCTCCTTCTCGTCCTATTGTTCCTAGACTCACTACTGTTTTTCTTCCTGGGTTAAACTGTTGACAAATAAGACATCTTTGACAAAGACTTTCAGCAATGGCTCTGAATTTTGGGTTATACCAAGTTTGTCTAAAAAGTCTAATCATTGCATCTCTCCCAATATGAGCTTGTCCATGGTACATCCGTGCCATGTCTGCAATCATGCTATCAGGCATAACTGGTCTTTCATCTCTGTATACCCACACTCCATTATCTTCCTGTCTTCTACATCCTGCTTTAATCCAGTAATCCTTTTCCTCATCTCTTGCTGTTTCTTGTAACTGCCTTACTTCATCCCATGTTTCGACTGTATTAGTGAAAAGCAAAGGACAAGAGACATGCTCCCTTTCTCTATTTTTGTTCAGGGACGCCATGTTTTCCGCACAATATCTAGCGATCTCATCAGCATAGTTATTGCCGACCGCTATGTAGTCTTCGTTTTTCTTATGCGCCTTGCACTTCACTACAGCTATTTGTTTAGGCAACTGTATCGCCTCAAGCAGTTTTTTAACATAATCTCCATTTCTGATAGGTGTTCCTGCAGATGTCAAAAATCCTCTTTGTGACCAAATCTGGCCAAAATCATGTACGATGCCGAAACCATATTGGCTATCGGTCACAATCGTGATTCGTACATTTTTCCCCAATTTACATGCTTGAATCAAAGCAATTAGTTCCGCAACTTGGGCAGACCTAACTCCTTTCAGACAAGACGCTTCCATCACAGTTGCCACTGTGCATACTGCATAAGCTGCGCTTAACACTCCTTCCTTTGTGCGTAAACATGAACCATCTACAAACATGACATAATCGGATTCCTTTAACGGTTCATCTTTTATGTCAGCTCTTGGTTTTGTGCAATATTCCAGCACATTCAGACAATCATGATCTACTTCATCTTGTTCAATTATACTCTCTTCATCTGGCAATGATGTAGAAGGATTTACATTTATGCATCTATCTATGGTCACATTTTCTGCACTCAAGATGACTTTTTCGTACTTAGTCAGCCGACTATGTGTCATGTACTGTGTCTTTGTTCTTGTCAAAAGAATTTCTACTGAATGGGGAACATATACTCTCAGTGGATACCCCATCACTATACCTTCACTTTGTTCCAGACTTACACAAGTAGCAGCAACTGCTTTCAAACATCCAGGCAATGCTTTTGCTATAGGATCTAAAACAGCTGAAAAGTAAGCAATCGGCCTCTTCATGGTCCCGTGTTTTTGTACCAGTACTGAAAATGCACATCCATCTCTTTCACTGCAGTACAACTCAAAATCTTTCTCATAATCTGGCATGCCTAAAGCAGGGGCCTCACACAGTTTCTTTTTCAATTCTTTGAAAGATTTCATTTCTTCTTTGTTTAACTCAAAAGGGTCTTTTACATCTTTCTTTGTCAGTTTTTGTAAGGGTTTTGCAATCAAAGAAAATCCACTTATCCATTGTCGACAATATCCAACCATTCCCAAAAACATTCTTACCTCTCTTTGAGTCATTGGTGCTCTCATTCCTTGAATCATTCTTACTCTTTCTGTCGCTATTTTCCGCACTCCTTTCTCAATTTTATGCCCTAAATACTGGACTTCTTTCTGACAAAACTGTAATTTTGAAGGGGACACCTTATGTCCTCTTTTCTCCAAATGGTTCAGTAAAGCAATTGTGTCACTTACACATGCCTCTTTGGTTTTCGATGCCACCAATAGGTCATCGATATACTGCACCATCACTGATTTTTCTGGCATTTTTAAATCTTCCAGAGATTTCTTTAGAATCTGATTAAAAATTGAGGGGCTTTCTGTATACCCCTGAGGAATTCGGCACCATGCCAAAATACGCTCTCCAAACCGGAACGCAAATAATGGCTGGCTATCTGGATGCAAAGGAATAGAGAAAATGCGTGACATAAATCTATCACAGTGTACCACTCAGCTTCATGCGGGATTTGATATAGAATTACTGCAGGATTTGGCACTATTGGACAACATGGTACCACTATTTTGTTGATCTTCCTTAAATCCTGTACTATTCTGTATGTTCCATTTGGCTTTTTCAGTCCCATAATAGGTGAATTACATGGACTGCTCATGATTTCTTTCAAAATTCCCTGTTCAATCATCTTATTTATCACAGGAGTTATTCCTTCAATTATTTCTGGAGTTAATTTGTATTGTGGCGTGTTTGGATAAATTATCCCTTCTTTCACTGTCACTTTTACGGGATCAACTTCTCTCATTAATCCAATGTCCTCTCCTGTAAAATCCCACACACTTTCTTTTACTGCACCTTTTAGCTCTTCTGGAAGTTTTTCTGCATCAAATGCAGGAAATAAACCATTCGTTTCAGGTTCTTGATTCATCAAAGTTACTTTATACAGAACATCTTCATCCGAAGTCTGGAAACCTATTCCTTCTGGTGTACAATAAATTGTGCAATTCATTTTACACAAAAGGTCACGACCTAGAAGATTTACAGGACTACAATCGCACACTACAAATTTATGCATTTTACTAAAAGAACCAATTTTTACTTCCACCAATTCAGTAAGTGGGGTTTTAATCTGCTGATTTGCTACTCCTACCACTTGGATGTATTCACCTGAGAGAGGAAGGTTCGGAATTTCCACTGATCTAACAGTAGAACGGGTAGCTCCAGTATCGACAAGGAATGTTACGTTTGCACCATTCACTTCTCCATCCACAAAGGGACCAGACTGATCTACCTCTAGAGTTGCGCCAAGCACGCACTCTTTCCCCTCTCTTGCGCACCGTCAGAAACTTTCATCCGGGTCATCCTCACTCTGATGCAACCAATACTGAGAAATGTTAGCTGCTCGCGGCAACTGTGTTACCTGCTCTCCTCCGTAGAATCCTGTTTCTGTACTGTATCTTTGCTGGTTAACAGTGTTGGGAAGTGGTGGTTGTGGCACCTGACTTTGTTGAACAACTACCTCATTCTGCACCTGTGGAGTTAATGATTGATGTTCCGGATTAGGTTTAGGTGGGAACTTACACTCATTTCTCCAATGCCCTAATTTTCCGCAATTATGACATGGCCATTTCTTCTTTGCCTCTTCTAGACTCACTTGTCCTTTTCCTTTACCTATATTTGGTCGCATCTTATTCTGTCCTGATTCGTTTCCATTATTATTATCCAATTGGGCTTCTTGTTTTTCTGCCACTTTCACTTGTGCCCACATTGCCTTTTCTTTCAACTTACGCTGTTTACTCTCTATTTCATCACTACAATACTTAGCATACCTCAGCACCTCATCTACACTTGCATTCTGCCAGTTTATCATATGTTGCTTAATCATATCGCTTATTTCTTGTTTCAGGCCAAATACAAATCGGTATACAAAATGACTCATATCCTTTTCACTTAATTCCTCATAACCACTATACTGTTTGAAAACCAACAACAATCGCTCATAATATGCATGTACACTCTCCTTACTTTCCTGTGTAGTTCTATCAATCTTAACCCAATCTGTCTCTTTTGGAGGAATCTTATTTTTCAAAAAGGTAATCACCTTGTCGTATTTCTTCATCACATCTGGTCCTGGAGCTCCTGTCTTAGGATCTCTTGGATATTCTGTAGTTGGCCAGTCAACTGTAATCTTACATTCCGACCACAAATCCGTTGGTACCACTATGTCAAACAATCCATCCAAATCTATCCACAACACCTTCGAGACCTTTACAAACCTTTCTACCTGTCGGTACCACTCAACTGGCTTCTCTCTTAACTTTGGAAAGTCATTTGTAAATGACAGGATGTCCTGCCTAGTCCAGGGAACATGCACGTAACTACCACCTGGAGTTTCTCTCATAGGGTATTCTTTAACAACATGTTCTTTTTCTGTTATCATAAAAGCCAATGAACCTTTATCTATACTTTTCTCATTCTTCTTTGTCCATCTAACCTTCCATCTGTCCACATCACCCCATTTTCTCAACAAAACAATCAACTCTTTTATCTGTGTCAGCCTTCCTGCTGTATTCAAATTTTCAATATCTTTTTCACAAAAATCTACTCTGTAGGGTTTCTGCAACGTTTTTACTTTTGCAAAATCTATTCCAATCTCACTGGCCACTTCTTCTAGTTTGTCATGTAAATTCTTTGCCCTCCATGTTATACTTTTGCACAGAAACATTATTTCATCATCCTGATAATTCTTTATCTTTTCTGTACCAATCGTTCCTAGAATTAATTCTTCCATGTCAATTTTCAATCTGATCACATCTAATGGTTTTTCTTCTGTTTCTTTTATTTTAAAAGCTTTTATCCACTCATTTAACTCATCAGGAGTCGGACCTATGGGAGTACTATTTATTTCTGTCCAATTTCCACTCTTTTCAGGTGTCACTGTTGCAGATTCAGTTACCATAGGCATTTTCCTACCGCTACACTCATTCACTGTCAAATTTTCAGGTGGACTTGGTCTGTAAGCACTAGTCAAATTGCTTGTACCTGGACTTGTTTCCATTCTTTCCTTCTCTCTTTGGAATTGCGAACTCAAGGGAATCACCAAAGATCGTTCATCAATTTTCTGATTCTCAAAAACTGGTATTACTGGACCTATTGTTACGGGCACGGTAACTGCTTCCATATTCTTTGTTAATTCTCTAATTTTCTCAGTTAGTTATTTTGTTGTCCTTGCCAATTCACTTGCACTATCGTTTTCTATTCCCTCATTTTGAGAAGTTCTTATTTGTTCTTGTGACCTATTTACTTCTTGTCTTTTTTCTGGACTTTTATTTCGCATAGTTTCTATTGGTGGCGCATTTGGTGTCACCACTGTAGAATTCTGCTGATACGGAGGTGGATTTTTATTTAATATATCTTCCAGCAACTCGTCATCCGTTTCGCTCTCATCCATATACTTTTCTCTCTCTAAATGTTTCTTTTTCTCAGTCCGTTTTTCTTAGTCCCTTCCTCAACTGTAAAAGCTGGAAACAAACCTCCTGTCATGTTAGCACATCTCCATCGTTTTATTCTGTCCTCATGATTCATTCCCCACAATCTTCCGGGCACGAACTCATAACCTTTCATACCTCTGAATCTTTCTTTTTCGTACATCTCATCTTCCCATTCTGTTAAAGCCTCAAACTGTGTCGGTCTAGGTCTAGGTTCCAATTTAAGCATCTTTTCTCTTAAATTCCGTAAAACCGCTACATTAAAAGAACCATTTTCAGGGAAAGCCAATGCTCCATCATTCTTGGTATATTTTACCCAATTGTCCAACCATATGCACGTATGATATCCATATTTCAGCATCATATGTGAAGCTGCTGATTTCGGCGGAGGAATTACTTGTCCCTCTCTGGTCACAACCTTTTTGTCTTTCTTAAAGAAATTCTTCAATTTCGTCGTCCATGACGTTCTCTCCCTTTCATACTCGTAATACGGCATGTTTTCTATTCTTTTTCTCTCTACTCTAACGCTGTTTCTGTGTACGGAACTTCGACCAATTACAGCGCGACTCACACTAACGTACCAATCAGAATAATTTCCACCAACCGCGAACCAACCAATCCTAGCGCGGCACTTTTCTACGTCACTCCTGCTCTGTGTTCACGTGACTGGCGCACTATCCAATCCTAGTGCGGCACTTTTCCACGTCACTTCTACTCTTTACCCCTCCTTTACAAAATTTATCGGCAATTTTCTTTTCGCTGTTTTCTCCGTTAGTTACAACAAATAAACAATTCCATAGTCTGATTCGCTAAACAAAGTGACAGCTTTGTCCTTTTACACAAGAATCCTGTTTTTCCAGTAGGCAGCGCTTACCTCTACCCTACCACAGAATTATTTTACTCTCGCCAGTAAAGTAGCACTTCCCTCTACCTTACCCTTCTTTCAAACAAACAATTTACTCGTTTCTCTGGGGATAAGACACATGTGGAGACTAGGCTCCTGAGAATTAAGGCCAAAGTTTCACAAGTAAACGTGATTTGCTATTTCATTTACACACTTTTCACACCGAAAACCCTAACATAACACAACCTGCGTTATAACCAAAATGAATTCAGACCATGTACCAAATTCCATGTGACTTCTCTTGCCACACGTGTTCCACTTCCTACATCCCAGAAGCGTGAAAACTCACATATAACATAACGCGACTCAACATATAGTGTTAGTCATAAAATAATCAATAATCAATAAACAATAATCACTAAACTAATCTATAGAAAACCATAACTCTGCTACCAAAAAATCTGATGCAGCGCGTACAATAAAAACTTTTCTCCTCCCAGGTTACTTATAGGTCATCCAGGGGCAAACTATATTTCTCATATCCACATGACGATGGGGCCCATAAACATCGCCTAACACACACACACACACTCCTGGATTTCCTTTACACCTTTATGAAATTCTGTACTCCTAGGAGAAGCATGAGAACTAAATGGAGAACACCATTTTGTGTACCGCTGGAAGAGCAAGGATATCTATTTACCTTAATTTGTCACTTTCTTTTAGTTATTTCTTAAGATATTCCTGCTCATTGTTTTGTCGATGAATCATTCATTTAAGAAATTAGTTTATAGTGATTAAGACCAGCTGAATCACAATTAACCAATTACTCATGTCACAATCATTTAGGAAAATAACCACTGAGTCATTTTGGGTTTAAAGAATCTTAAATTTTATATAATTTTAAAAGCATGAAAAGAATTTAATACTTTATTCAATTATTCATTCTTAAATTCACAATTTTATTAAGCATAATCAATTTATTGCAGAAAGGAAATTTTGTTATGAAGCCAAAAACCCTAGTTACCTGCCTAGCTTCCTAATTTAGCCTAATGATTTCTAACCTAAGTTAGGGATTAGAAATAGCCTGATTCTCATACTCAACTGTAAAGTTAAGACAGCAACAGCAACTTCAGCTCGTCAGCATCAGCTACCTGCAACCCGTCTCCTCTAACAGCCTTTCAGCATCTTCCGCTCAGTAAGGGATCGATCAGGACCACCCAGCACTGGAAGCCACCAACACGACTCTTCTACTCCTCTCCTGACTGTGACTGCAACCACGACTGACATCAACTGCCCCCTCCCACCAAGAGTAGGCCCTCTTATACCCTAATTCTAACTTTGCTAACTAACTGTTGCAACATTAATATCACGCTTTTCTTTCATTGGTCCATGCATGTCAGCTTATTCATTCTTTTAATCAAGTTCTCTTGGATTCAAGGGTCCTTGGATCATTTCCTTTCCCATACGCTTAAACCTTTCCATCCGATTCGATCAGTCCATTTGTATCTTCTTTTGACACATTCAAGAACTCCACAGTCATTGTCCTTTCTCTTGGGCTTCTTTCCCACGGACTCTCTGCTGATCATCATGGCACACTATCAGTTCAATTAGGTCACACCAGCCTTGACCATTTCTTGCATCCTAGCCTCTCAGAGACATCACGAGGTTCCGGATTTCTACAATTTCATCTCGTATCACGTGTTCCCTTGCGCCTGCGCACATCTTCCCACTGGCGGCCATTTTATATCGTCACTCGGTTATACTTTTAGAAGCACTAATTTGAGGCAAACAAAACATAATTAAAATAGAGAAAAATATCCCTTTCGTTTCCCTCCCATCTACGTACCCCAATTAATTGTTACCTAGCAGAAAGCAACATTTAAGCCGTTCCTTACTTACCATCACTATTGTTTTTGCAACGACACATTTTATTTCTATGAAGCATAAACATGCATTTATTTTTACTTAGTACGCTTGTATTTTTACGTTATGATTAGACACATGGACATTCGTTAATAGATTATTTAGCACATACATTGGCATATTACCATTCCCACACATACAATGTTGATTAATACATTTAAACGAACATTTTAATTAATTAATTAATTAATTTGTTAGGGGTTAAATTTTTTATTTTCCCTGCTCCATCAGAACTCACCACCCAACTCAACATCTCTATCACCACTGCAACATTTCCTGATGCCTGGAAACACGCCGAAGTCAGACCACTACTGAAAAAACCCTCCACCGACCCAGCGAACTCCAAAACTACAGACCAATCTCCCATCTCCCATTCCCAACGAAGGTATTGGAAAAGATCATCAACAATCAGCTCATGCCTCACCTGGAGCAGAACCATCAACTTGACACCTCCTAATCCGACTTCCGCAGCAATCACAGCACTGAAACCTCCCTGATCGTAGCCACCAACGACATCTGAACCCTCCTTGATCGAGGAGAAACAGCAGCTTTGATCCTCCTCGACCTCGCGGCAGCCTTCAACACCGTATCCCAACACATGCTGACCAAAAGACTCCACCACATCGGCATCCAAGGGGACGCGCTCACATGGATCACCTCCTTCCTCACCGGAAGAACCAAGAGGATACACCTCCCACCTTTCACCTCTGAACCCAAGGAGATCACCTGCGGTGTCCCCCAGGGCTCAGCATCCACGCTCTTCAACGTATATATGACCCTGCTGACCAACTTCGTCAGAGACCACAATCTAAACATCATTTCCTAAAAGAGACGACACCAAACTCATCCTCTCACTCACCGACGACCCCACCACCACCAGAACCAACTTCCACAGATGCATGACAAATGTCGCCGACTGGATTAAGAACTACTGCCTGCAAATGAACACAGACAAGACGGAAGTACTGATCTTTGACAACAGCAGCAACACATGGAATGACTCCTGGTGGCCATCAGACCTAGGACCCGCACCTACTCCCTCTCACCACGCTAGAAACCTTGGAATCATCATTGACAACAAGCTCACCTTGAAATCACAGATCAACGCACTCTCCTCCGCCTACTTCCTCACTCTGTGCATGCTATGTAAGATCTTGAAGTGTCTACCCCTCCACACGAGACACACCGTGACACAGGCCCTCATCACCAGCCGACTGGACTACGGCAATGCCATCTGCGTAGGAATCGCCGCACACCTCCTACAGAGACTTCCGACCATACAGAACACATCAGCCAGAATCATCCTCTGCCTTCCCCGACGAACCCACATCACACCCCACCAAAGGCAACTCCACTGGCTCCCCATACAGAAGTGATTCCAATTTAAGCTGTTGATCCACGCACTCGGGGCTCAACACAACCAAGGACCTGCATACATTAACTTTCACCAACCATCAAGAAGACTACTCTCCGCCTCCCTTTCACTTGCCCATACTTCCCGCATCTATGGAAGCAGAAGTGGAGGACTCTCCTTCTACCACATCGCAGCAAAGACCTGGAACAGCCTCCCCACGCACCTCTGGACCATCAATTCACTACCGGAATTCCATATGGCCCTCAAGATCTGGTTGTTCGAATAAGCCTCGGGACCCACAAGCGCCTGGATAACCTATCGGGTGATTAGCCGTGCTTTATAAATTTTGATTGATTGAATGGATGGATGGATGAGTGAAAAGATGAAGATGGATGGATGAGTGAGTTAAAGGATGGATGGATGAGTGAAAGGGTAGATGGATGGATCGGTGGAAGGGTGGATGGATGAGTGAAAGAATGGATAACTGAGTGAAAGGGTAGATGGATGAGTAAATGGGAGGATGGATGGATGTGTGAGTGAAAAGGTGGATGGATGGATGAGTGAAAGGGTGGGTGAATAGATGGATGATGGATGGATGAGTGCAAGGATGAATGGATCGATGCGTGAAAAGATAGATGGATGAGTGAGTGAAAATATGGATGGATGAGTGAAAGTGTAAATGGATTGATGAGTGGAAGGGAGGATGGATGAGCAAAAGGATGGATAGCTGATTGAAAGGGTGGATGGATGAGTGAAAGAGGATGAATGGATGGATGGAAGGGTGAAAGAATGGGTGGATGAGTGAGTGAAAATATGGATGGATGAGTGAAAGTGTAAATGGATTGATGAGTGGAAGGGAGGATGGATGAGTTAAAGGGTGGATGGATGAGTGAAAGGGTGGATGGATGGATGAAAGGGTGAATGGATGATGAGTGAAAGGCTGAATTGATGAGAGAAAGGGTGGATGGATGAGTGAAAAGATGGATGGATGAGTGAAAGGATGAATGGAAGGGTAGATGGATGAGTGAAAGGATGGATGGCTGAGTGAAAGGGTGGATGGATTGATGGATAGATGAAGTGAAAGGAGAGATGATGGAGAGAAAGGGAGAATGGATTGATGGATGGATGAAGTGAAAGGATTGATGATGGAGTGAAAGGGTGGATGGATGGGTGAGCGAAAGGATGGATGGGTGGATGAAATTATGGATGGATAGGTTTGAAAATGGATGGATAAGTTTGGGTATGATTGGGCAGATGGATGGACAGAGGGACGGAATGGCGAAAGACTGAAATATGGATGAAAGAATGAATGAATGGATGACAGAATGTAAATGTGAAATTGTGGATATCAGCGCGTGGATGGAATGATGAAGGGATGAATGGATAGATGCTTGGATAGAAGAGAAAAGACAGCTCTTCTAGGGTGGGTTGCGATGACTTTATTTGCTTGCTTGGTGCCATAAGAGCTTTGGTTCAAAGCGCAGAGTATTTTAATTTACTGGCTACTCCCTTGTTGGGAAACCCACTGCTAATGAGAACATGCCATTGTCCACACATGCACAGATGTTGGGGAAAGGTTGCTGGTCTGAGTCACCCATATGTGACCCCCTCTGAATAGAAACCCACAATTAGTAGCCCTGGCACCCTGCAGTACTCACCAAATTGAAACCCCCAACTACTGGGCTTATAACCATTATGCACTATTACACAATTAAAACCCCAAGTCCGAAAGTCATCGGTGGGGAGTCTATAAGCCATTGACTGTGTGTAATAAGGTCACATGAAGTGACATTCTCCTAACTTTTATGGAATGGCTCCATCTTCCAATCAGAGCAGAAGTATACATTTTGCTTAATATTTGACTTATCCATGTTTGCATAAGACATATATTAATAAATAAGCCATACATACACGTCTATGTACTTACTTGTCGCAGCGAAGCAGTAAATACTTGAGCCAGTCCGTGAGTCTACATTTAAAGAATATTGCAATCATTTATAACCTGCCATTTACAAAACATAAAATAATTATGTGCAAAGCGGCCATACGAGGAAACAAAAATTAAATATTGACATTGTTCTAAGAGGTATTCTAAGAGGTGCATGCTGTTATTATTTACATCTAGAACTTATCAAGTTGTCTGGGCTATATAAAAAAAAGTATGTGTGATATTGGTAGACGAAGCAGCCTTTTAAAGAAGTAAAGTTTTGGTGTTAGTGCTTAAATAAGAGTAAGGGATGACTATCAATCACAGTCATATTTGTGTCACAACAGCAGCCTTTAGCCATACCTATCACCTATTTTCACACATTGTCACGTTCTTTCAGAAACAGGCATTCAGCCTGGAGTACTTGATGCACTAGTCTGACTACTTCCCTTCCGGTCACATTAAAGTTTACTCCTCTCCTTCCTACCTTCCCTCGTGCTACAGGGGAGGATGACCCCTCTCCACTTCTTTAACTTACAGAAGATAAATCCAGCCAAAACCCAAGGTGCTGCTAACGCCCAAAGTATCCCCATTTTTGCTCAAAGCCTGTTGACTTGAGTTATTGCAACCTCCTCCACCCCAGCCAAGGTCATATGCAATCTGCAAAAAGAACAATTAATGGACAGAATGTAGAACAATGTCATACATTCATCCCAGTAGAGAGATCTGGACCTAAATCCATCGTTTTTTTGCTCCCCGTGCCATTCCAGTTTAGACCCAGCCAGATGCAAATCAGTCTTGACCCTGTTCCCCATGGGAACAGTCCAGCCCGAACTGCCAGACCAGGCCCTCCCTGGACTGGAAATAAGCATCCTAGGACCGGTTTTGGGGTATCACCCCATATCAGCCAGGCTAGCTTGACTCCAGTGGCATGGAGAGCATGGGACCCACGTCTAGGCATACCCGTCCTACTCGGGGTGAAAATGCAAAAAGAACAACTGATGAATCGAATGCAGAACAATGTCATACATTCACCCCAGTACAGAGATCTGGGCCTAAATCCATCGTTTTTTTCTCCCGAGTGGGACAGGTATGCCCAGACGTGGGTCCCATGCTCTCCTTGCCACTGGAGTCAAGCTAGCGTGGCTCATGAGTGGTGGTGCCCTGGAACTGGTCCCAGGATGCTTGTTTCTGGTCCAGGGAGGAAATGGCTTGGCAGCTCTGGCTGGACTGTTCCCATGAGGAACAGGGTCAAGACTGATGTGCATATGGCTGAGTCCAAACTGGGGTGGCGTGGTGAGCAAAAGAATGATGGATTAAACCCAGATCTGGGGGTGAATGTTTGCATTGTTCAACATTCCGTCCATCATTTGTTCCTTTTGCTTTTGTTGCCCTAAGTGGTAAGGGTATGCCTAGATGTGGGTCCCGTGCTCACTGCACCACTGGATTCAAGCTAGCCTGGCTGATATGGGGTGATGCCCCGAAACCGGTCCCATGATGCTTGTTTCTGGTCCAGGGAGGACCTGGCTTGGCAGTTCGGGCTGGATTGTACACATGAGGAACAGGGTCAAGGCTAATTTTCATTTGGCTGGGTTCAAACTGGAATGGCATGGTGAGCAAAAAAACGATGGATGAAACCCAGATCTTTGTGACTGGGGGTGAATGGTTGCATTGTTCACCATTCCGTCTATCAATTGTTCCTTTTTCATATGCAATCTGGGCATCCATCTCAGCACCAATCTATCACTTGAAACACAGGTGACAAAAGTGTCCGGCATGTTCTTGCAATTTGTATAGCACAGCCTCTGTCTGGGAGGGTGTCCTAGCACTAAAACAGACATGCCAAAAAGCAGAACAGGTGAAGTTCATTAAACAAGAAATGTTCTAAAAGTTTCCTTGAATTGAAGAAAATTTCCAGTTGTTTTGATTGGGAGAGGAAGAGCGTTTCAGTGTTTGGCAACTATCAAACTAAAGTCAAGGCCAACCGGTGTCACCTTTTGAAATGAGGACTAACCAGGTTGTGATTAGAAGCTGAATGAAGGGGGCAAAATGGAATGTTTTTGAAGATATCTAGGGCCAGATCCAGATGTAGCGCAAATAGTAAGACAAAGAGGTATAAATAAAATCAGTTTATCAACAGGAAGCCAGTGTTGGAGACGTCTGTAAGGAGTGATATGTGCCTGTTGGTTTACAGCAAAACTCTGAAGTAATTGTAGTTTTGCAACCAGTTTCTTGGTGACTGGCATGTAGATACTGATGCAGTAGTCGAGCCTGAAGATTATTAAAGTGTGACTCTTGTTTTCG
Organism: Calotriton arnoldi; assembly: GCA_963921515.1. Taxonomy (NCBI): domain Eukaryota; kingdom Metazoa; phylum Chordata; class Amphibia; order Caudata; family Salamandridae; genus Calotriton; species Calotriton arnoldi. The sequence continues at coordinate 508,462 of CAWUFW010007151.1, read as the reverse complement.
GCATTCTAAAGGAAACAGCGGAGAAATCTTTTTAAACATTTATAATAAAAGGAAAAAAGTAGATCTTATTTACCTTACAGTAAAACATGAAAGCATAATCAATGTCAACACCCGGATACTTTACTGTTGCACTAGGAGTTGGGGATAATCCCACTCTACCTGCTAGCCACCAGCTAGAAGATCATGCAGCTTGTGTTGCCCAATCATGCGCACCTTGGTTTTTTATCAAAGTTAAGTTTAAGGGCATTATTATGCATCCACTTCTAAAGTGCTCTCGTTCGGAATAAATTGACCCATCTGAGTGGATGATAAACTTGGTATCATCCGTGTACATACATCATGCAAGTATAGCCGAAGGAGGATATCACCTGAGCTAATGGGGCCACACAGATATCAAAGAATGTGGGGCTCAAGGAAGAACACTGCACTACATTGCTACTCTGTGAATCACTCGTTTTCCTCAAAAAAGCAGGATGTTTTTTTCACTACTGAAGTCACATTTTGTAGATACAATGCGAGCCAATCCATAGCAAAACCTCTTACACAAATCCCACAAAGCCTGGTGATTAGAAACTCACAAGAGAGGGGCAGATATAGCTAAAAGAATCAGGGCTGCGCTGCATCTCCGGTCCACTGTCCAGCAAAGCTCATCTACAATTGCCATCAGGGCTGACTCTGTGCTGTGCTGTTAGGTTCTGAAGCCTAATTGTGCTTGATCGAGAACAGAGTTAGATTCCAAGAAGAAGTAAGCAAACAAAGCTGGACATTTGGTCTCCTGCAGGAGATCACTGCAGGTTGCATGATAAACATCTACAATAAGTGACAGTCCTGCATCTTGCCACCTTAATTTGCTGGGCCTCACAGCTCTGGACCAAGGCTGTGAAGCCTGGGAGGGGGGGGGGGGGAGCCTTCCTGCACCTCAAAGCGCTAGATCATGTCTGCAAGGGCTGTGAGAGAGGGGCCAGTGGTGTAGCGATGAAGTCATGGGCCCTGATGCAAACCATGCAACTGGGTCATCCCCTTTCCCTATTCACTGGTTCGAAAGTAAAATACAGCCATAATTTGGGCACGTTGGGCCTATAACACCTCCGAACTCTGATGCCACTACAACTGCTGCACTATTGATAGCTACATCACTGTGAGGGACCTCATCACCTGGGACTTTCTTCCATGGTACTCTGTTGCAAGGTTCAGACAAGGGGCTTCCTCCTTTAGGCCCTCAGGGAGCAGGGCTATGGCTGAGAGACCCGTGGGAGAGGAGTCAGTGCCGTAGCAATGGATCCTTTTCAAAGCCAGATATATTGCACCCCCGCCCTCCATGTTCATTGGCTGGGCAGTAAAATACATCCATAATTTAGGTGCATTGGGCCCATAGCCCCACAGGGCCACTATGCCACTGCTCTTGCTACACTATTGATAGCTCCATCCTTCAGAGGGGACCTCTTCTCCTGAGCCTCGCAACCATGGTCCAGTGCTGCGAGACCCAAGTAAGGATGGGTCTCTCAGTTCTGGATCACGGCTGCGAGGCCCATGGGCGCAGGACCATTGGTGTCACAATGGCACTATGGTTCCTGATGCAAACAAAGTAAGTTACCCCCTTTCATCCACTTGCTAGTCAATAAAATACAACTAACTATAATTTGAGTGCATTGGGTCCCTAATATCCCTAAGCCCTGATGTCATTGCACCTGCTGCACTATTGATACCGACACTCTAAAAAGGTCCCATGGTTTTCACAGCCATAATCCAGCGCTGGGAAGTCCCTGGGCCTCGAAGTCATGGTTAGGCGCTGTGAGGTCTGGGGGAGATGGGCTTCACATCGCTGTGCCTCAGAGCTATGGGCTAGGGCTACAAGGTCCAGGGGACGAGATCCCCTTCCCTGTAATTTGCAGCTATGAGTCAGCATTGCCTACATAGGGGAGATCCCCCAGCTATGGTTTATTACTGCTAGGCCCAGGAGAGGCGCATCCACTCCGTTAGGTCTTGGAGCCAGAGAGGAGCACTTCAAGGCCCAGGGGAGGGAGGGCCAGTGGAAGAGGGGCAAGCTGCATAGCTATGGTGCCCATGATTCCTTGTGCAAATTAAAAGCATCCCTCACCCCCCGACCACTAGTTTCACAGTAAAATAGTGCCATGATTTTGGTGAATTTGACACCTAAGTCCTCTCGGGCCTGGAACCACTCCACCAACTGAACTATTGATGGCTATGCCCCTGAAATAGGTCCACGCACATAGCCAAGGTCCATCAGAATGCATTCTTACCAGGCCCAAGCATGTTAGATGCCCTGTGTACTCAAATTATGGCTGTATGTTACTAGGCAGCCTGTGGACGAGGGTGGGGGAGCTCATTTACTTTTACCCCCGTCCACCACCTGCAGAGTAAAATACAGCCAGCCTTTGGTGCATTATGCGCTTAACACCCCTACAGCCTGGTGCCACTGCACTTGCTGCACAATTGATTTGTATGCCTCTGACATGGGCCATTGCTCACTGCCATAGCACAGTGCTGTGAGGCCCAGGGGAGTAGCCCCCACTGTCCTAACCATGGTCTAGCACTGCGAACTCCAGGGAAGGGGAACCATCTTCTCTGGGCCTCACAATCATGGTGTAGTGCTGTGAGGACCAGATGAGTTGGGTTCTCTCACCTGGCCCTTGCTTCCTTAATCCAGTCCTGCAGTGCCCAGGAGAGGGGAAACTTTCCCTTGGGCCTCACAGCCATAGTCTAGCGCAGCAAGCCTGAGGGGAGAGGGCCTCACGCACCCGTGCCTCACAGCTATGTTTTAGTGCTGCGAGGCCCAGGGAAGAGGAATCCCCCCTTCCCTGGTATGAGAGGACTGCGAGGTCCAGGGCAGGGCTCACAGCCACGCTCAAGTGCTGCAAGGTCCAGGGGAGGGTGATCCATTCTCTGGGCCTTACAGCCATGGCTTAGTGCTGTGAGGCCCAGGGGATCAGACTGCCTGTCGTCAGTAGCGGTCCGTGGTAGGAGTGCCGGCCGGGCGGTGACGTGGGGCGGAGAGGGCAGGGTGGGGTAGTAAACCACGGATTACGGCCGAATACAGGTAAGTAAACATTTAAATAAATAAAACGAATTTCGTTCCGCGCACTGCATCGCATTTGGCGATGCAGCGCTCACAACGAAATTCGTTTTATTTATTTAAATGTTTACTTGCCTGTATTCGGCCGTAATCCGTGGTTTACTACCCCCCACCCTGCCCCTCCCCCACCCCACGTCACCGCCCGGCCGGCACTCCTACCACGGACCGCTACTCCTGTCGTGCTCTAGTGCAGTGAGACCCAGGCAAGAAGGCCCCACTACCTTGGGCCTCACAGCCATAGTCTAGTGCCGCAAGGACATGGGGAGAGGCCTGGTCTTCACAGCTATAGGCTAGCACTGTGAGGCCCGGGGTTGAGAGCCTTCTTCCCTGGGCCTTACATCCATGATCTGGTGCTGTGAAGCCCAAGGAGAGGGCCTTACAGCGCTGACTCTCAGTTGCGAGGTCAAGGTGAGGTGGGTAACGTACCTTGGCCTCCCAGCTATGACCCAGCTGAGGGAGAGGGAAAAGATTCATTTGTGGTCTATTGGTGTGGGACCTATGGTTGTGAGCAAAGCTTCGGCCCTAGGCAGCTGCCCACACTGCCATGCCTTGAGCCAGCCCTGAATATTGGAGGACTGTCTAAACCACGCAATGGAAGTCTTACATTTTAGATTCTAAAATGGATTCTGCTGCAACACAACCAAAAAGCATGCGATTGTTGTCCCTACCTACGAAGGTGAGGGGAAGGGTTACACGACCTTTCTCTTACCGGACCAGGGGGTCTCATTTTTACTGTTCCATAGTATCCAAGGTCCACTTATAAAGAGGCCTAACAAGGCTGTAATAGAGCCAGCGTTGCCCGTGATCTTGTCTAGAAAGAGTTTGACCTGGCGATTAGTGCTGCGTGTACCTATAGAATCAGAAGCAAAACTGATTCGCCGTACGTTCCTCCCGTCTGGAGTGGTGCAATGGCAAACAACACAATGGACTGGAATGAGGTCTGAGAGTTTTGCAAGCATTACATTCAACTCATTTAGTTGTTTTATCAACTCTGTGTATGACAAATCAGAGCTTTCCGTTTTACATGTTTTGTTGGTAGGCGTTGTTTCGTGCCGAGCACTGCTTGCGAGGCTGAGTTCTACCCATCTCGCCTCCTCCTCCAAAATAGATTTAAAAAAACCTTTTTAAAAAAAAAGGGTTTCCAGCTTGCCTCGTGTTTTACCAAGTGATATCAGCTCCTCACCCGATAACATGCCTGCCAACTTGAAAAAGAATTTCACAGCGTGAGGAGGGGGCGGGGCCTTGAAGGGGGCGGCGCCTCCTGCCGAGACGTACCTTGGAGGCACTTTTGAACCCCCCTCCCCCAAGCCCCCTCTTCCCAAAATAAAAGCTTACAGAGGCTGGTGCCGATGTCCTGGTGTGTTTTCACACCGCTTGAATGACGTTGGCAGTTCGAAGCCTCTGGATAGCGAGCTGGAAAACCACTACAGTGGTTTTCCGCTCGTTTTCCCTGCCACAGTGTGATATCAGCTCCTCACCAGGTGACCGTGATGGGAGCAGATATAGATATCGCGTGTCACACTTAGGCCTGGGCGGTAAATTCCGTTCCACTCGCGGAATTTGCAAAATTTTGGCAGTTTCGCGGAGAACGCGAAATTGCCGAAAATTCCGCGATCTGCGGCGTAGCAGAATTTTTTCCTTGTTTGCGCTTTCAAAATGCGACTTACCGGGATCCCTGCGGTCGCCGATGAGTTTTCCTATCCGTTCGCGCGATCCTGCGAGAGTGTGCGATCGTGAACACGTCATTCGGACGCGCCATCGAACATCTGCGTTCGCGAACAGGAAACACGCATCGCGAGCGGGCGGGACAAGTGAAACAAGATGGCCGCGCCAATTGGCGACCGCATGGGCAAGTTTGCGAGATATTTCCTCCCGAGCACGCAAACAGCGTCCCCGAACAGGAAAAACGCATCGCGAACGGGCGGAACAAGCAATTCCGCGTGCTCGTGGAATTCTGCATGCTCGCAGAGATTTTTTACTGTTTCGCGGAATTTTGCGTAACGCGACTACGCAAATTCCGCCCACCCTTAGTCACACTGTGGCACCGTGTGAGTTGGCAGGTATGCGATAACCACATGAAGTAGCTGACATCATATGACATACAGTGGCACCGTGTGTGTTGGCAGGTCTGGTGGCACCCGGATCCAACTTTACTGTGGGATCAACAATCACTGCACATCACCAGAGAAGCACTGGCACCAGGAGCCAAAGGAAAAAGGACAGAAAGCAAAAACATTGTGTTTACGCCGGTATCCCACTAGCAACTGATAAAATATTTGTTGCTAGGAGACCAGACACAGAAGACAAAGGAACATGCCTATGGCTAGAATTATTGAAGGAAGATTTCCCTTTGATTGTGTAGTTCTCTGCAAGGAGAAGAAAAGAAAAAAAAAATAAGAGTTGCTTCCATAGACTAATAAAATGAAGACATAACATCTGAGACGGTTCCAGACTCATACATTGCAAGAGAGCTTCTAAACAGTACATAGTGGAAAGAGGGCAATGACAAACACATTTTCTCACAATTATTTCATAAATTTGGCACCTCTGAACATATATAGCAATTCAAACATTGCATTTATTTTAAGTTATCCCTTTTACAATGCAATCAAATACATGCTTGCTGACACACTAGCGGCAGTCTGGACTCCCTCAAATTGTAGGAGTATCTATCCATTGTGTGATTCTTTATCAAAAATTGAGGAAGAGACCTTAGGGGCTGTTTTTAACCCTCCATCCTTAAACACACTGTGACGCCTGTTACCAGTAAGGACATGAGTAAACAATAACACTGCCACTCTGTTTTCTTTCACTAAAACACAGCACTGATTCAAGCATGATGTTTATCTCCATTCCCTAGGGCCATATTAAATAATGCTCTTGGCCAAAGCCTGGCACCCGTACCAGACCTGCCAACTAAAACAACAAGCATTTGCGCTGCAATAGGTCTTGCATTTTTTAGTTAGAGCTCTTGGCCTTGTAAATGACAATGTATTTTACCTATGTGTTTTGGTTTGGAATGTAGTGGATGTATGCCTTGTCATGTAGTTAAATAAATTGATAAATGGTAATGCATAATGGGCAGTAGCGATGCCTTTTTAATTGACAAGTAGACATAGGGTCTATAAGATACTCACAATCTTGCAAATATATATGTCTGTTTAGTTTTATTTTAGCTCCAGCCCATCGGTTTTCAGTGATTTCAGGGCACAACGCAGACAAACAATGCAAACATTTAGGACTGAATAAAAATAAACAGCAGTTGTGTGGTTAGATTCATGCACCTTGCTGACACAGTAGTGAAGTGCAGGTGGGTGCCAGGGACATGGATTCTATGCGTAGCACAGGTGACTAAACAATTTTTTTTTTTGTTTAAATCTCTTTTATTAAGTTTGTAAACAAAGAGAAAATATTAACAAACACCAGGCAATAGTCAGTAGTAGTCAGGCAAGAATACAGTGTATACATCGTTGGTCCACTTCAGTGAAGTTACAAAAGATACAGCACACCACTTAGCCATCAAATACGAGAACAACAGGAGCACTCGGTATGGCAAGATAGATAGGAGAAGCCCCCTCCCAGCTTCGAAACGCCAATACTAACCAAGCATAAAGGAGTCCCTCAATTGCTCGAGTCTAGTATACCTGGGCGATTACATTCGCGTCTGCTATAGACCTGTAGAGAGCGTGGTGCACTGATTACGAAAGCTGAAGAGACAGTAGTGTATCGCCAAGCAATAAGTACAGCAAAAGGATAAGAACATGGATAGCAATAACAATTATAACAAAAAGGGTTAACCTGACTGTGGATTATCACTGCAGGCCCTAGTGGTGGGTAACATGTCATTGAAAACATCATAGGGTTGTCGCGATCTCTTAGTAACCAGCTTACAAGGGACCAACAGCCGCTAGAGGCACAAAATGCAGCCTGCAACAAGGTATCGGGGGGGAGCCCCCATTTCTGCTAGCTTGTGAAGAAAGAAAGAAACACAGAAGAACCAGAACAAAAAGCTAGAGAAGGAAAGGTAAGAGAAAAGAAGAAGAGGGGGGAAGAGGAGATGGCGCAGTGTTCCATTGGCGAGGACAAGCTATGGTGGAAGAGGAATGAGACCCCAGGTCAGAGCGTCAGACCCAACCGCCCCATGGGAGGACTGTCCACCACCACCCCGCCTACCCCAGCTCCTCCTCATAGGATTCTCCCCTAGGGAGCAGAGGGTCGTCGAACAGTTGGAGGGCTCGTAAGCGGGGAGGGACAGATCGAGCATGTTCCAGTTTAGAGAGATGTGAAACTAGGGGTTGCCAAGTGCGCTTGAATTTAGCGTCAGTGTGGGCTAGACGATGAGAGAGGAGGTCCATCGCCATTACCTGCCATAGACGGGTGAGCCACACCGAGGAGGGGGGGTTCTTCCAATGGAGCGCTATAACCTGCTTCGCTGCATTAAGTATGTCGAAGATCAAGCGCCAGTCCGAGTGAGTCATTGCTTTAAGAGACCTCAGCCGGAGTCCTAGAATCGCTACCCCTGGGGCACTCGGAATGGGAAAGCCCACCACCTCCCTGATGTGGCTCAAGACCTCCTTCCAAAAAATCGTTATAAGCGGGCAAGACCACCATATGTGCATGAATGAACCTGGGGCGGTCTGGCAACGCCAGCAGATAGGTGTGGAATTGGGGAACAACTTTTGCAACCTGAGGGGGGTGTAATACCAACGGGTCATGATTTTGTAAGCTGTCTCCTGTTGCGCAATGCTTTTAAAAGGGCCAGGAATGTCCCTCCATAATTGTTCCCAGTGGTCAGGGGGAATGTCTCCTCAAGATCTGTGTGCCAGCGTTGTTGATAGGTATGTGATGGTAGCGCATGTGAGTGTTGAAGGACCTTGTAAGTCCTAGAGATCAGGTCTCGGGAGCCATCAAAAGAGCGGACTAAGGATTCAAAGGGGGTAAGTTGGCGCATGGCGCCCTCTGTGTACAAAGGAGTATGTTGCCAATGGCGAATTTGAAGGTATTCCAAACGCGCTGTGTTGGGGAGGTGAAATTCCTGCCTGCATTGCTCAAAAGATTTAAAAATCCCCCCCTCAAATAGATTTGCGATTGTATGACACTCTCCAGCTGCCCATGCAGGAAAGGATGCGGGCTGGAGGGCTAGTGGAAACCCGGAGTTGCGCGCCAAGGGTGTGTGAGGGGAGGGAAAGGAGGTAAGACCTCGGGCCACTGCAATTCTGTCCCATATCTCTAGAACCGTTCGCGTTGGAGTAGCAATATAGGCGCTACGATGGTGAGCACCCCTCGGCAACCAAGCCAGAGCCCATAGCGGGCGGCAGGCCACAGATCTGTCCATGTGGAACCAATGCTTCTCGCTTTCGCGAGCCACCCACTCCGAGACATAGCGCAGATGCGACGCCCAATAATAAACAAGAAAATCGGGGCACGCCAGCCCTCCCCGGTCTCGTGGCAGCGTTAATACTTTGGCAGAAAATTGCAGCCTCCCCCCACCCCAAATAAACGCAGTAACCTCCCGCTGAAGGCTCAGAATGTCCCTTTGGGGGATAGGGGTTGGAAGTGCTTGGAAGAGGTAAAGGATCTTGGGGAGAATGGACATCTTGACCGCGTTGAGGCGGCCCAGCCAGGAAATAGGTAGCGATTTCCATCGCCGGAGGTAATCTCTAATTGAATTTCTACAAGCGGGCCAATTTGCCTGTGTCCATGAGTCCAGAGTAGCCGTGACATTAATACCTAGATAGCGTATGGATTGGGAGGCCCACTGGAAGGGGATACTGTCCCCAAGCTCCTCAAGCTGTTGCGAGGAGAGGGTAAGGTTAAGCGCCTGTGACTTAGCAAGGTTGATTTTAAGCCCCGAGATCAACTCGAACTGGGAGAGTACATCAAGCAGCGCTGGGAGGGAGCTCTCGGGGTTAGTAAGTGTCAAAAGGAGATCATCAGCGAATAGAGCGATTTTGTGCTCGTCCCCCCCAAATGGGAGGCCTTTAATTTCCGCTGATTGGCGGATGGCAATCGCCAGGGGCTCCACGGCCAGGGCAAAGAGCAAGGGCGATAAAGGACACCCCTGGCGCGTGCCCCGATGGATGGAGAAGGGTGGGGTAAGGAGACCGTTGAGTCTGATCCGCGCTGATGGCGCCGCATAGGGGGCCATGATACGGGCAATCATGACCGGGCCCAGGCCTATCTTCTGCAACACCGCCTTGAGAAAGGACCAGTCTACCCGATCGAATGCCTTCTCGGCATCGAGGGAAATGAGAAGAGCCGGGATGTTACGGCGTTGGACCTTTTCCACCAAGTGGGCTACTCGCCGGAGATTGTCCGCCCCTTGTTGTTCGTGTATGAAGCCCACCTGGTCGGGCTCGATCAGACCAGGTAGATGGGGAGCTAGACGTTGGGCTAATATTTTGGTATATAATTTAACGTCGACATTTAGCAAAGAAATGGGGCGGTATGAAGCACAAGATGTTGGGTCTTTCCCCAGCTTGGGGATAAGTGCTATTTCGGCTCCGGCCATGGTCGGTGTGACAGTCATTGTATCGGCAAAGGAGTTAAAGAGTCGCAGCAACGGTGCCTGCAGCTCTGGGAGAAAAAGACGATAGAAAGGTATCGTAAGGCCATCAGGGCCTGGAGCCTTGCCAATAGGAAAACTTTTCAATGCTTTTTGAAGTTCTTCTGCAGTGATGGGCTCATCCAATTGTTGTTTATGAAAAGGAGCTAGTGGCGTCCAAGGACAGGAGGCCAGAAAGGGGTCTATCTTGTCCCTACAGGTGTCGCCCTGTTCATGGAGCGCGGAGAAGAAAGAGCTAAAGACTTGCTGCTTGGCTGATTCCGAGGTAGCCCATGCCCCCCCCCCCGGAAGCGCGATCTTGGAGATATGGTTTTGGGTAACCTGTAGACGAAGTCGACGCACCAACAGGGAGCCCACCTTGTTACCCCCGCCATAGAATTTCTGCTTCAGAGCTAGGAGGGAGTGTTCTGCTTTGTTGACCCTTAGAGCCTTAAGTTGGCCCCGAAGCGAGGCCAGCTGCTTCTGTGTCTGTCTAGATGGCGCACTATGCCCCTATTTTTCCAGCAGTTTGATATCTCGAGCTAGATTGGTTTCAACCAGGCGGTATTCCCGTGGGCGGGCGATGGAGATGGATGTAATGACGCCTCGAATAGTGGCCTTGAAGGCATCCCATAGGACATGCCCATTAGTGTCCGGGAGGTCATTAGCTACAAAATAGGCCTGAATCGCCTGGCGTATTTCGGCCACATCGACCTGGTCCCGTAAGGCATGTGGGGGAAGTCGCCACCGAGGAGCGAAACAGGGGTTCCTGCCCATACCCGTCAAGGTAACCTCCAGGTGGGCATGGTCCGAGATAGATATATCCGAGATCGCCGCTGAGTCCAAAGAGCGAATGAGAGACTGGGACAGGAAGAGATAGTCGATTCGAGAGTAAGAGCTGTGAACATGGGAGTAAAAAGTGTAATCCTTAGTCCCAGGTTCTTTGTATCGCCACGCGTCTATGAGACCCAAGGCTTCCAAATCCTGCTTGAGCGCCGCAGACATTGCGCCAGTGCCCTGGAAGGAAGATGTGGTGCGATCTAGGCTGGGGTCCCACACTAGATTAAAATCACCCCCGAGGAGGATGGGGTCAGGCTCCCGGGACAGCAAGTCCTTAAGCAAGGTCCGGAGATATGTATCTTGTGCTTGGTTAGGTGCATAAACATTGAGCATCGTGTGTGCCTTACCATGGATGAGTAGAGTAAGTTTTAAATAACGCCCCTCCTTGTCGCGCAGCACCCTAGAAACTTGTACAGGGCTTCCCACCTTAAAAAGAATAGCTACCCCAGCCGTTTTAGTCTGCGCTGCCACCCAGAACTGCTTGGGGAATCTAGGGTGGGACATGCGCTGCGTGTCTGTACGTAAGAGATGGGTTTCTTGGAGGAAAATGACGTCTGGGTCATGAATAAGGAGGTAGCGACACACCTGCCTTCTCTTACTGGGGGCATTGAGGCCTTTTACATCGTGGGATATACATTTAAGTTGTGCCATCGTCGACTACAGACATAATAGTGCGCGGGCAATTGTGCAAGCCACCATACCACTCTCCCTTGGATCCCGACCTAAGTGGGGCTGCCGTCAGGTGGAAAAGAAGATGGGGAGGTAGACAGGATTCGCTCGAATGGGTAGTAGAGTAACCCCTCTCCCATGCCCAGGAGCTCCTACGCCAAGGATATAGGATGTCACGATATAACTGGGCTCTCCCCCCAATAGACCAGAGTAAGGAGAAGAAAAGAGAGAAAAAAGGATAGGGGAAAGAATAACAAACCGAGCAGTCAAAAGGCCAACAGGGCCAAAGTACACCATCCCAGTCCAGGAGCGGCCCAATGGCGCAAACCAGGGTGGCTCTGAGGAAGTCACTCCCCACAGGGACTAAGGGAATGGCGGGGCGTGCCAGCAAATACAGTAGAGCGGCCGCCGCCCGTCCCCCAGAGGCCGACCCGCCACAGTGTTAACGGGGAAGTACGGGGTCCCCCAAGGAGCAAGTCCCAAGTCCCCCGGTCCTATTGCGGGACCATGTCCGTGTATCGCAGCCAGAGAAAGGATACCAGAGGTCCCCATGTCGCCGGGACAATTCCAGCAGTTTCGGACTCTCATGGAGAAGGCTAGTGGCTGTGATACCAGAATGAAGAGGTATCCCCCTCCAGCCACGAAAGGTCTAAACCATGTCAAGGGGCCACCACCCCGGTGCCGGAGCCAGAGGGGGAGGGGGGCCTCGACAGGGAGCCCCGTCCTTCTGAAGATTGCGAGGCCTCTATAGATTTTAAATGGTGGATGATGTCCTGTTTAGCTTGGTGTGACATCTCACTTGCTTTAGAGGCTCTAGTACGAGGAGGAGGGACCTTCGACCACTCAGGGCGGAGGGGAGTCCTGGACTCAGTGTCCGCAGAGGTAGGGGTGGAGGGCATAGGGTCGGGAGAGAGATGAAGCAACTGACAAGCCTCTTTGAATGATCTCAATGATCTGCGTTTGCCCTCCCATTGGAAAATCAGGGCGAAAGGGTGGCCCCACTGGTACTTGATGTTCAATTCTTTAAGTTTGTCTGTTACTTGCTTGAAGTCTCTGCGGCGGCGCAAAGTGATTGGAGAGAGATCTTGAAAGATTTGGATTTTGTGGCCCTCATATGTCAGTTCCTCAGTGGTCCGAGACGCTCGGAGGATCGCCTCCTTTTCCGTGAAGAAGTGCACCGGGGTCAGGATGTCAGATATCAGGTTGGCCTTCCTGCGCGGAGGTGCAACTCGGTGCGCTCTGTACAGCGTAGGGGGCGAGGCATCATCATCACCCCGGATCGTTTGGAGGAGATCTGCGACATAGGTCATGATGTCCTGACCCTCCGCTCCCCGTGGAACCCCCCTAATTCGGAGGTTGTTCCGGCTGCTTCTATTTTCTAAATCTTCCTGCTTAATTTGGAGTTCCACATGTTGCTCCTCAAGTGCCGTCACGCGACGCCAGAGTTCCTCCTGATCCTCTGTCCTCGTATCGAGGGTTCTTTCGAGATTGTCCACTCTCGTGCCAATTTCGGTTACGCCTCGCCGGATGTCTTTTAGGCAGATTTTGACCTCTGTTTTGAGAGAATTAATTTCAGACTTTATTTCCTGAAGGAAGTTGGACATAAAGGCTTGGGTGATAGGGCTGGTTTCAGCGGCTTCCGAAGAGGTTGCCATTGTAGAGACCTTTTGAGTAGGCGCCGAGGTAGTTTTAGTCCACAGGTCTGCCACTGAAGCGTCCTTGGAGGCTGGCTGTACCGTGGTTTTCCCCGATTTGGTGCGGGGCATGACTTAGACAGAGAGTACTCCCAGCCCGTGGAGGATTCTGCTAGTGTCCAGCACTTGAGTCCCCCTCTGGAACGGCACCATACACACCCATGAGGGGAGGCTGCCAGCCAGGGTCAACCGCATACAGAATGAGTCATGGTTACGGCGGAGACAGTGTAGGTGACTCCGGGGGGCCGCCCACGGCGCAAGGAGAAGATATGAGGGAGGCGGGACAAACTCCAGGCGCTGGCCGACTACCCAACCAATCTCCTCGCCTCCGCGCTGAGTCCATTCATGCCCCCTCGCCCGACAGGCCCCAGGCTCACCCCCGGAATGTCCACCAAAGAGGATCCTCTATAGGCTCTCACGTCAGCTCTTTTGCCTTCCTGGGGGCAATACAAAGGGACCGTCGCTGTTGAGAGCTGTGGGCCACAACACGACTCACCCCGGGCAGTTCTCCAGGGGGGAGCAGGGATGTAGGGGCTAGGGGTCAGGGGCCGATAACTCCCTGGTCCAGGCCCCAACGTACGGGTGGAAAGGCGGCTCAAATGAAGGCCCTGCCACGTGAGAGCTGCAGGCTCAGGCGGGTGTCCTGCTAAGGCCCAGGTGCGGCAAGGCTCCGCACCGAATGCTGTCGAGGCGCCCCCCCACCGAACTCCACCAGTCCAGGAGGGAGCGGAAGAGGCAACAGGGTGGACCCAGCGAGGGCGCCCGCAGAAAGCCCCGGGCCGCAGGTGCGCACCGCCGCCTTGACGGGCACGATGTCCGCTATGCTCTACCCCCGGGAGCTGCACTGCCACCAACAAGCTTCACTCCAACGGGGCGGCCCTCCGGGGGGGAGCGGAGATGTAGCGGCGAAAATGCTGGGGGTCAATATCTCCCAATCCAGGTCCCAGTACCAGTGAGGGAGAACAACCAAGTTGAAGGCCTGAGCCCTCCAATCCTCCGGGCTCAGGCAGGGGCGCAGGAACCCACCAAGGCCCCAGACGCGGCAAAGCCTCGCTCGTGCAGATGCCTGAGCTCCCCCCCACCAAGCCACCTCAGTCCAGGGGGGGGGCGGGAGAAGCGGCAAAGGGGTCCCGGCACCGGCGCCCCTGGAAGGTCTCGAGGCCTGGGGGTGCACCAATGTCCTGCGGGGCGAAGCGTCAATCTCACTGCTCCCCCGGAGACCGCACCGCTACACTTGGTCCCCGCACCAACGCCGTTCTGCTGGGCCCGCGTTACTCCGCTGCGCCACCATCCACCTCACCTCCGGGCCTCCGGTGGCGCTCTGCGGTCGAGGGCCGCCGTGGCGTGGAGTCAGTGCTCTGCCCCGGGCTCCACGCGGCCCTCCGTGCGGGCCTCCGCCATTCCTGCTTGTCGCTGAAGGAGCCCCCTGGGAGGCGCGCAGGCAGGTACGGGGGCGTCGGGGCTCAGGCAGCACCCCCACGGACTCCCCGCACCCCGGCAGCCGGCCCCGCCGCAGGCCTGGGACTCCTCCGAAATTAAGGCCTCCCCTGCGCCCGCAGGCAAGATGGCGGGCGGGAGCGTCCCGGTAGGCCCCCAGCTCCGTTTCAGATCAATCCGGGCCACGGAGCCCCCTGTGAGTCAGCAGGGGTGCACGGGGGGTTGGAGAGACACTGGGGAGGGGTACCAATCGCACCCCCCAAGCCGCTAGAAGCTCTAAAATGCCAACGGCCGGCCTCCGGAGGACGGAGCCCACGCAGCACACGTCCTACTCCATCGAGGTCTCGCCACGCCCTAGTGGACTAAACAATTTTGCACTGGAGAGAACTCAATTTTGCAAAAGCACTCACACAGACCTTCTAGTTCAAAAAGTCATTTCTACTGAGCGAGCAATGCAAGAACAAAGTACGCTTTGCCATGGTCGTTAGTGTAAATGGTGGTGCAAAATGAGTCAGTCTCAGGAGCGAGTTTGTTCAGTCACATGTGAAATCATTGCCTTTTCAAAAGGCAGAAGTGGAAGAGGATGAGGAGCCTTGTCACAATTACTTATCATTGGACCTGGGTTACAGCTTGGGTGAATCTTACAGTGTAAAACTTTGGTACAGGCGGTCAAGGGAACTCCTGGACCTGGAAGGGTGGAAAGATTCTTTTGTGTCTGAAAGGGTGAGGTGATACGTACTCCCTACTACAAATGAAAAAACCTCTGAAGTATCCCTCTCCTAGAAGTGGCAGTTCTCATGAGGAGGGAAAAATAAACTATGCCTAGACACCACCTCACTCAGTAGTGGGAAAAAGGGGAAACCCTTTTTTTATATATAACCCTCACCCACTCCAGTAGTGGAATGCTTCGTCATTGGATTCACCCTGACTCCTAAAGGTCAGGGAGGACTCAACCATGTTCCAGGGAGCTCTTTGAATAATTTTGTTTTGGGTTTTTTATTTACAGCTAGATAAAATTCCTCATCCAACCCCAAGGTATCCCTTTATTAACGGGGAGGATAGGAGAGATTAAAAACTATATAAGGGGCATTCAGGATGCTGTGATCCTATGGCCCTATTTAAAACTCCAGCATGTTTCTGCCCTACACTAATGGCCTAAAAAGGTCCTGGGCATTTATCAGGGCGGAATTGTAATGTTGCTCCCCCTATGAGGCACTATTGTGTCTAATGCAGATCATACATGGCATGCATATAAAAGTATATGCATGCAGTAACTGTGGTGTGCTTGCCTTCTTGGAAGTACCTGAAAAAACTAAACATACAGCCTGAATAGTTAGTGCCACAAGCGTGTGTTTTATAATGACGCACTCATAACCCTCTGATTAAAGGTGCTTTTTAGGTCCTGCATGGAAAAAGACCTTTTGTAATCGACACAGCTTTGCAGGCAAAAACGTGCACGCGTTGCATTGCTTTCAATGGCAACGCGTGCACGTTTGGCGATTCCCTTGCGGGAGCGAGTTTTGGTGCCATGTGTTAGCAATTATCGCTCCTGGTGCTGCTCGCTCCCGCAAGGGAAACGCTTTCACTTTTGCCGCCACTTGTGTTTTTTTACTTTTAGCGCGAGGCGCGCGCGCTTGTTTCTTTTGTATTTGCTTTTTTATTTAATTCTTTGTACACTGATTTTGTTACTTTCCATAAGCAGGTTTTTTTAACTTATATTCTTTTAAAGACATGCATGGGGATGGGAGAGGGCTGATGGCAGGACGATGATTTAACATGGTGTGGGCATGCCAATGGGGCACAAATTAGCATAGGCAGTATGCGGTGACATTACAAAAAAAAGTGCAGTCGCAACCACATAAAGCACTTGACGTTAAAGGAATCGTTGTTTTCTCACCTGAGTTTTTAATATTAGGTCTCTTCATCTAGGAAGCCTGTACCTAGATATCTAAATGGGGACTAAAGTATGCATGTCTTAATTTGTTTATTTTTTCTAGTAAAGTGCAGAATCACAAATGGTTACAGTCTTTAAGCACTTGTTAAGTTTCAATTTAAGAGTGCATTTTTTTTAACTGGCTCCTTCGAGTACTTCTCCACGTCCCTGTTCCTCTGCCTGCCCCCACCTGCCCTCCCTCCTTTACTTGTTTTTGTTGCCCGCACCCATCCTCTATCCCTCTGTTGTCCCCGACCACACCTTCCCTCCCTCGCTCAGTGGTTAATTTGGCCCCCAACCAGTAATAACAAAAAAAAGTGCTATGACACTGGCTGAGTCACAGCGCTCTTTTCCCTCCACATAATCCGTTGTCCGTCTTGCCCTCCTCCCCGCCTCCGTGTCTCCTCCCCTCTCCCCCTACCTACAGCAGCAATAAAAATAACTACATTGGTGTGGAAGATCTGTCACTCCTACAACTTGAAATCCTCATTGACTATATATTGGTTTACACACTTAAAGATAAGATCAATTGTCTCTATGCAATATGTGTGTTTGATTTAAGGTGCTTTGAAGCACTACATTGCGATAAGCAATGCTATAAATGAAATGAAATTAAAAAAATAATTGGTAAGTGCTATTTAAATCATTATTAATGTTACTACTCATACAGATACCTCTGACATTCTTACAGTGCCTGCACGTATCTTAGATACACGGGATGAACAAAGTCAAACCTACCTCCAAATCATAGTTCCTCTCAATCACTTGTGAAGTGATAACAAGCTAGGCGCCTTTGTTTCCCTCCATTGTATTAGCATCTGGGTATTGGGCTCCAGACAGTGTGTGGGCACTGCAGAATGTGTTCCGGTGTCGGCATGTAAGCACAGCATGTGTCCCGCGTTGGCACATTAGACTGTCGCAAATTCAACATACTTCACTGGGGCTCGCCCGGATCAAGCTCAATACCAGCTTCTGGATTCACGATCCAGCTCCATCCTCCCTCACTTCCTGAATTGTACCCAACTCCATGATACTCATTTTATCAACCTCTGTGCTATGAAAAGACTGAGTGCACCTGTCAGGATTTGAATCTGTAACCCTGAGGTCAAACAGAGATCCCTGCAGTGGATCCATTAGCCCACTGTACCACCAGACCTGGCTTCTCATCATGAGTTTCTGCCAGGGCTGTTATGATGTCATTAAAGCAGTCTTCTCTGCGCTTTCAAGTGCAGCAGGCAGTCGCCGAAGGTCAACCCAGGAGACAGCAGCCTGCCTGCCGCCTCCTTGGCCTGCTGGACACTGCAGTGCATGCCTGCCTACTACCCAGTGCCATGACACTCTCAAGCGGGCTGCTTTTTTACAAACTGACACATCATACTTTGTTTCTGAGCTGGTGCCTGCCAATGCCTTCAGTCTTTGGATCCTTTATCTGGCAACATCTGCCCTTCCCAGCCCCAGGCATTGGGATCTTCACCAGTCAGGCATGACTGGAGACAGGGAAGATAGCTTTTATCACCCTTTTCTTAAGTTTGACCAGGGGTGAGGAGTAATATTTGCCTCAATTTCTGGAAGGTTTATTGAGATTTCTCCCCCCAAGATATTAAAAAAAAGGTCAAATAGTGTATTATAAAGCACATTTTTCATATAAATTTGCTAAAAAAATCATAAGCTCTGAAAAGGGCATTAATTTAATATTTAAGTACTTTAATGGTATGTAAATCAATGAAGGAAGCCAAACGCTCCACAGGAGTTGATGCCATTTATTTCAAAATGTTCAGTGGATGCCCATGTAGGTCAATAATTACCTCCATAGTGCCAGGGTCTGAACTTTGGTATGGATGTCTCCCATATGCACCCCCTTAATGTCAAGAATTACATACAATATGCCAGTGTCAGAATTTGCCATTGAATGCATCTATATATGGATGGGTGACCCATATGTTAAAATTACCATTAGTATGCCAAGGCCAGCATTGTCTTGGTTGCCGGCCTCCCACGCCCCATATGCCAGGGGTGCCCTTCATAATGGCAAGAATAATCTCCAATATGGTAGCACCAGCATTTTGTCACAGGCGTTCCATGTGCCAAGATTTACCTCTAGTGTGCCAGCACCAGCATTTTGCCACATGCATCCCATATGATAATAACTTGTTGTGTGCCACCATTTTGCCCAGGTACCCCATATGCCAAGAATTACCTCCCTTAGCCTTATTCATTCTCCCTCAGTAACTTTCCCTCACATCACTTGAACTCAGTTTTACTCACTTTCTAATTCTAACTTAGTCTCACTTATTCTCACTTAGTTACACTGTCACCCATACAAATACACAACATTTCACAGGCTTTTTTTTGTTACTTAGCTACAGTTGCCTGAGTTGTTATGCTATAACTGCCAGGACTGAATAGACCCTCAGGGTCAGAACACAGCTTCTTCCAGTTTTGAGAACTGCAGCAGAAAGCTGAAAGTTAGAGGCTATGTGCAATGATACATTTGCTCCAGCTGTCAGTTTCTTGTCTTTTCACATCACCTTCTCCCATCTTGTTACAACCTTGTACAATAAGTTGAGATTGCAAGTAAGTGTTCAGGGCCAGAGTTAGCAAGGGCTTGCATCACGCAAGGTGACGCAAGGGCAACACAAGCCCTTAAGTGAGATTTACCAAGCCACGCAAAGCCATCCTGCATGGTCCTGCGTGGCTTAGTAAATCTGGAGTAATGCAAGACAGCGCAAGTCACTGCCATGTGTTACTCTGCGCTGGGGAGGCATTACATGGGTGGAGAGTGGGTGTTCCCACGCATCCACCCATATATTGTGGCGCATTCCCAGATTTACTAACACTAGTAAACCTAGGAATGCATCACAATGCTACGCCTTCTCAAAGGAGGCGCAACAAGGAGAAATATCCTATTTCTCTCTGCAGAATGCAGCACACCTAGAAAGAGGAAAAGGCCTCCAAGAATCCTGGGTCTAACGCAGGCCCCCCACGCACCATGGCGCAAGGATGCCTGCGCTGGCGCTTGGCAACCACAAGTGCGCTAGTGCAGGAAGAAAGAGCAGGAATGTGCCATATGTTAGTAAATAAGGAGCATTCCTGCCCTTTCCATTTGACGAAGCACAGTTTAGCAAGTTGTCTTGCTGCGTACCCCTCATCAAATCTTGATAAACCTGACCCCAAGTTTTTACAGGTGCAATGTTTCCAGTCTTAACCAATGTTATCAGGCCTCCAAGCTTTAAAATGCTTAATCTACAGCACATTTCTCCAAAAATTGTCCCCCTTATACTAACGAGGCATTATTTTGTGAAAGGTTGTGCTCCTTGAATGTGGGCCACTTCTTTTTTGGGCTGCTCGGGCTTAGTTTTGGTCTTAATCCTAATTTCTGTTAAAGCAGTGCTTTAAATGGGAAGGTACTATCAGGTACTCAGTAGCTGCACTTCTTTAATTTGGAAGGGATAATGCCGCACATGCCAGCACTTCTCCAGCGCTTTGAATGAGACCGCACTTCTCAGCAGAAAACAGGTACTCAGGGACTAGGAATGCCTGCGCTTCCATATTTCCATTTCAAGTAGGTTGTTAAAGGAATGAAAAGCCTTAGCACCTGCCTTTTTTTTTGCAGTTTTATATAGCGGGAACGTGGCCCAAGGGCGGTGCGCGCTTTACATGACCACATTACACAAGGTCAAGTTAATTTTTTCGTTTTAAGACACGGGAAATTAAGTAATTTGCCAGAATCGCAGGATGCTGATGTGATGCTGGAATTCGATCCAGATTGATCAGTTCCAAAGTCGGCAGCTCTGAGCTTAACGCCACATCTTGCCTTTACCGTTGTGCTGCCCTCTTGATGCTTGGTGTGCAGTCAAACTGATAAATATGGCCATAGGGCCCACCAGCCTCCCTGTACGCGCTTTAACGATCACTTGCTCCTTGCCGGAGTTTATTAGGCGCATTCACATCATTTTCCCAGGCAGAGCTTATGTGAGATTGCACTCTTTTTTGGGAGGGGCGAGGACTGACAGGTGTCGATGCCTGAAGCCTGTCTGACGAAGCTCTGCGTGCCATTCAGACTTTCAAAGCAGCAACAGGTGGATGGGAGGTTCCCTATATTAGACGAAGTATTTTTTCGATCTCTCTTTGACTCGCTTTATGAAAACGACAGTATGCTAGGTGGATAAGCGGGAACTCCACATATATGTATCTAAAATATTAGTAAAAATCCGGCATGCGCAATCACGCAGGCATTGCCGTGAACAGCAGGGACCCCGCAACAAGACAAAGGGGGATATTCTCAAGAACGTGCGTTAATCATCGCCAAAAAAGGCTAACGCACGTTTCCATATCGCCGTCTATCGCGGGAAAATAACTCCGTGTTAACGTCCTATTCACAACACGGCGGTAACATGCGAAAGTCACCCGATAACGCGTCAAATGGCCGCGATAACATTACTAGGATGGCGATAAAAATCTAAACCCGAACGTGAAAAAAGTCGCGATGGGCCCAACCGCGATACAAAACCAGCGATAAGCTGCGCCAGCCTGCAAGTCCCACAAGTCAGGCGGCCAAAATCACTATAAAAGCGGCAACCAAAAACACAAACAAGACCCAAACAACTGCGAAGCACCATGGAGGTAGCCGGAGCAAGAACAGAGGACAACCAGAACCCCACAAGCCCCACGGAGGACCAGCTGGGACCATCATTGGGGAGACGGTGGCAGGAGTCGGGGGACCGGACACTGCACAACATGACCTGAGCCAACAGCAACAGGGTGAGTAACGACCAGGGACTGGGGGGACAGGGGGAGATGGGCACAATGGCACACATGCACAAGTAAGTATAGCACATCTACGGACAAACCATGCCCAAGAGTCACAACTCCGAAGAAGGGCCCAATTTACCCAAGTCTGCAACATCTCAGTACTGCATAAGCACAGAAGTGAAAGGCACACCGCCTGAAAGGGATAAGGGCCAGTCAAAACAGACCCGAAGGGGCTACTCACCCACAATGCAGCACACACACATAAGATGCAGAGCACCCCCACATTGACAACAATGTGGTACAAACCGAAACACTCTCACAACAGAACAGAGGACACAACTGCTGCCGCCTGTGTGTAGAAAATGGCCATTCGCATTTGGCATAGCAGGAAACTGTGAGATGACAATGTACAAGTACAACCTCACATCCATGATGGTGTAGAAATGCCAAGTGTCCGGCTTCAAATAGGCGTCTCCTCATACACAGTCACAATGTACATTGCCATGCAGTCCGACAGTAAACTTGTACAATGCGTGAACATACATGTGAACACAATGTCAATCTGCATTTCCCTTCACATTGCAGAGGGAGAATCAACACCTCCTGCAGAGCAGACCCAACAACACAGCACTGATGATGAAGAGGACCTCCCCAACATCTACACCGACGCACCCCAACAGCTCAGGGACAGCTCCGGCACCCCACCTCCAGGAGCAGGGCAGCCCAGCTGCATCCATGAGACCCCACCCCCTGCACAGGCCACACAGCAGGAAGCACCCACCACCACGGCTGTCTCCCAGGACCCCCACGACCAACACATGGCATCCCAATGCCGTGTGTTAGGGTGCCAGGAGGAGATGGCTGACCAGCTGCGGGTGGGGTTCGACATCATGGCAGCCAAACTAGATGCCATACGTTGGTGTCTAAGTCCCATCAGGGACCACTCACAGTTCCTAACGGACACCCACTGTCCGCTCCTTGCTCTACGACAAGCCATGGCTGACATCGCTGGAGTCATGACTCTGAGACTAGAACAACTGTCTAGTCAGAGTGGCCCCAGTGATGTCAGCCGGGAGTTGGGACACATAAGGAGAATGATGGAGAGCTTGGAGCGGATGCAGGCGGAAAGAATGTTTGCCACGGCTGCACACCAGCGAGATGTAGCTGTGATCTTCCATGCCCTGCAGATCCTCGTCATGGCATTGCCACCACAAGGCCTGGCGCGGATGGATGCTGGTGCTACTACTACATCCACATCTCCTCCCCCTGAAGTGTCAGTGCCACACAGTGCGGCAGATTTCCCACCTCCGTCCCCTGATGTGTCACTGCTACACAGTGATGCAGACAGAACACCACCACCCGCATGTGAGGCACCTGACACATCAGAGGACGAAGATGATGATGAATCTGGCTAGAATGAAGTGGTAGCATTGATCTCCGCCATATGGCCGTGTTCAGCTTGGTTCTGCCCTCTGCATCATGCCCTGGAATAACACCTCCCACTGTCCCCCCCATACACTGAGCGACACTCACCTTGGACCTCGACATGGACTGCCATATTTGGTGTGGTTACCAGTGACACAGCAATCACACTGCGGTATGTAGTCTTCCACTCCCTATGAACTTGTCAATCCCGAAAGGACACTGGCTGGCCCTCCACGGGCCAACAATGTAAAGTGGGGTTTGCATGGCCCTGTACTGGTCCAGCTCCAACACTCCACTGAATGTGAATAAAACATTCAACTTCACACAGATGTGTCATGGCCATGATCATTCAAGAATGAAAGTATGGATGAATGTAGGGACAGTGATTCCACAAAAGGGGCATGCCCTCGGTAATTCTATCAATGCGCATGTATGGCCGTGACCCAGATAGGCATTGAGACACACATTGTCATTCAAATCAACACTCATCACAGTTGAATACAAGTGAAGGTGCGTAGACTTTATTAGCATATGCGTGTCAGTACGGGCAAGATAAGTGCCACAACATGCAGACCAATGCAGCAGGATGTCAGAATGAGGAACGTTGCCAAGCGCCGCTGTCCACTCCGGGGAATGCCTCACCTTTCACGGGTGCGTGTTAAGCCGCGTTGTTGTCCGCTCATGTATTCGGAGTCCAGGCGAATGCCACCATGTCCACTGTTGTCGTGGGATATGTGAGCAGATCTCCAAGATGCAACAAGGTGTCGGGACATGTGCAACGTGTTCCAATCAGTTGTGGCTGCACTTACATAGTTACTCGTCCATGAAAGCGATTGCAGCTTCGTAGGCTAACATTTCCAACATGAGGTAGTTGTCGACTTCATCAAACAGGACGGCGAGGTGATCCATTAGCAGGTCCGGACAGATGGCTGCGTCCACCCCCTCACACCAATTAGCACTACTGCCCAATAGGGGAGCAGTTCAATGTGGTCACTGCACACGAGGATTGGTGCAATCTCCCAGGTACAGCTGCCAGCATGTATGCCAAGTATCAAGGCATCCCATAAACGGTCATCACGGTGACACTCCTGGTCGTGGGCCAACAGGGGGTGCACACACATGTCAAAATCCAGTTCAGCTACCGTCCTGTTGGATAGGCAGACATCCATGGACCACTCGAACATGCACGAGCGACAATGCAACACAGGCTGAACGCAGGTGATGTTGGCAAGGCGGAAGCTTAGCCGGTAACTGATCCGCAGCACTGCAAATGGCAGTGCCCCCAGTAAATGCAGCATTCGTGCACGGTACAGTTCCACGTGACAGGGGTTGTGCATGTGTCCGGGATGTTCGGCCATTGCGTTAGTGGCTCTTGTTGAAGCGGCACTGTTCTGACCTGCGGCAGTTCTGTGGATGAAATGCCACATCTCGGATCAATGAGTTGTTTTAGTGTGCACCGGTTGTACGCCTGGGATGTTGTGGGAGTAAGTGTGAAGGCCATTCCATGCAAGATAACTTCGAGCAAGGACTCCTGTGTGTGGGGTGTGTATACGTTGGTCTCTCGTCGGGCTGTGCGTAGTGTGGGAGTCGGCATCAGCTGCCATAGTATCTGTCAGGGGGTGCCGGGCACATGCAATTCTGAGGTCGGAGGTGCAGATGTGCTTCCGCCTGATAGTTCAGACAAAGGAGCTTTCATCCCTAGTGTAAGTTTGTAATCTGCTTGCATTCATGGAATGTGAAGTGGCTTGTTGGGGTGGGGTGGGATGAGTGCGACTTTGGGATTCATTATTGACATGACTTGCATGTGGCATATGAGCGGCATCACTGTGTGTTACGTTGCCTCACAGCTGCTCCTCCCTCCCCCCGAACCCATTTACTTATGTGCGCTGCGCGATTGCATCACTTGCACTCCCACGGCACAGTATTGTCATGCCTGTCTACGCATGTCCACAAGCCTGACAATGACACTGTGATGGTGGCAGTTGAAGGTGGGCGGCCACGTGAGTGTAGGCCTATGTTAAGGATAGGGCGGACATAGATGTAGAGTACATGCCTGGCTGAACTGGCACTGCTAATGTGGCTGCGCATTTTGCTCATGCTGCGGCAATACAGATACACACAACACTTGGCATGTATGATCCTGGACCCCGAGCGGTCTTGCTCTCCTTCATTACTCCGTTCGTGCGAGCCCGCCCTCCGGGTGCATGCTACATTGCAACATTGTCTCTTACAGGGGGGGGGACTTAGCTACATGTCCAAGCTATTACCCACTGCCTGAGGTGACATGGTTGCGTCCGCTGTCCACAGCACAATGTAATGTGGTAGGGCCCGGGGCCATCATTCATGCATAATGAACCCACAATCACACTTAGATAGATAGTGGAACTGGCTACGGGCACGTGCGCCCGGCCCCTTTTTATTACCAGGATCACATATCCAGTGACGCCTGTGCTGGATGGGTGTGGGGTGAGTGTGAGCCAGCCCTCAGGGAGTGGTTGGTGCTGGCAACAACTTGAACAGTGATCACTATTAAAGCGGAAACAGAAAACACCAACATAACACAAACAACTGCGAAGCATCATGGAGGTAGCCGGAGCAAGTCCAGAGGTCACCCAATATTCAATCAGAAGGGGCCATGACTTGTGGTGCACTGAGCTAGGGGCACCAGAGCTGAGCGTGCTCATGTGAAGAAATTGTCAATGATTGTGTCCCTTCGGGATATTCCTGCCGCAGCTGCAGTGTGGTGTGTTACACCTGCCTCATCTTCATCATCATCGTCCCAGGTCTTTCACACTGCCTGAGGTGACATTGTTGCGTCCGCAGTCCACAGCACGTAACTCAATCATAAAGGGTCCATGAGCTGTGGTGCACAGCGTTAGTGGCACCTGTGGCGCTCAGCGGGTGCGCAGCCAGCGATGATGCGTCATCCGGTCGGGCCGCACTGGGAGCAATGTCTTTTGCCTATTGAATTCTGCCTCAATAAGGCCACGTGGCGTTGACTTGTGGTGCTTAGAGTTAGTGGCACCTGTGGCGCTCAGGGGGTGCGCAGCCAGCGATGATGCGTGGTCCGGGCGGGCCGCACTGGAAGCAATGTCTGTTGCCTACTGGACTGCGTCATCTGCAATTGCGACTCAATCTGAATTGTGAGCCCTGCTGACCGCAGTGTAGGCCGGAGGCAGAGGTCAGCAAGGGCCTGCAGCCACGTGGCGTTGACTTGTGGTGCACAGAGTTAGTGGCACCTGTGACGCTCAGGGGGTGCGCAGCCAGCGATGATGCGTGGTCCGGCGGGCCGCACTGGAAGCAATGTCTGTTGCCTACTGGACTGCGTCATCTGCAATCGCGACTCGATCTGAATTGTGAGCCCTGCTGGCCGCAGTGTAGACCGGAGGCAGTATCCAGCACACACATAACTCCGTGGTGCTGTGTGGCTGGGTGCGCTGGGGGCCTGTGTCACGGAAGCCAGCGATGGGCTGAGGGGGGTGGCGGTCACGGCTGCGGCCTCGTGGCAGGGTGAGGGGCGCCGCCCTGGCAGACGCGTTGGCCATCCCGGAAGTGAACCACACCCAGAGCCCCGGCCTATTTATTCACACTCCTACGCTGGACTGGCGTACGCTGGACGAGCCCACTCCGCTTACGCTTATAGGGGGGGACGGCACAGCTACATGACCGAGGTCTTCCCCACTGCCTGAGGTAACATGGTTGCGTCCACTGTCCACAACACTACATACACCTGCAGTTTATGTCCATATGGACAGGTCTGTGCTCTGCATACTGAGGTCTGTCCAGCACATCACCGCCACACTTGGCATTGTGTGCATTCTTATTCATGGGTGACTTGCCTCCTTCACACATACTTTGTTCCCACCTCTCCCCACATTCTCCTATTGTGTGGCTGAGGAGCCGTGCCGTTTTCGGAACGTCCGCTGTCCTGTTCTGCGCTGCCTCGGTGGTAGTCGGGGGGTGGGGGGGGGTCCGGGGGTGGTGGCGGTGGGTGTTGTGGCCCTCTTGGGTCTCCGAGCTGCACGATCAGTGTCTCCATGACATGTGTTGGTCTTCAGGTGTGGCTCTGGGCTGGGCTCCCTTTCATACTGCAGGTAGTCCTGCTTAACACCAGTAAAAGGCAGGTGTTAAATCCCTGCTGCTAACGCGCCTTATCGCCTATTTTTGGGTCGCATCGCAGATCTGGCTGGTCGTTGTGAATATCGCGAAGTGGTGTTTTCGTGTGTTTTTGCACAGGAACGCCTACTCTGCATATCATTAGCGTTAGTTGTCTCTCTCATCCGTGGTGATGTTTTTTGCGGCAGCTATCACTGGAAAACTGGCGATATGGGCAGTTTGCACCAGCTTGAGAATGGGGCGATAATTCTTTCGCCACTTTTGCTGCGCTAAAGTGCCGATAACTCAGCGATAAGTCCTTGAGAATATGCCCCAAAGTCTCACAGATATCACAGGCATAAAACACTTATGCGCGCAAAATTCACACTCACACAAACATGCCTGATTTCAGTGAAATTCCATTTTCAGTTCTTCAAAACAGTATTCACACCACTTAAATGCCCTCCAATCTTAGCATTCCGGACAGCGTGCAATTGAACCGTGATTCCATCATTGGTTAGGTCGAGTTTTTCTTCTGTGCCCTCTTTAAAACGCAGTTATATCAAAAGCTGCATAGTGTCATGGCTATGTTCTTCTTTATTTACCATTTTCAACACTCATTGTTAGGCTGAGCAGGCGTCCCAGATTTGCCACGAGCGTAATACAGGCCACTGCAGTGCAGGGGGGACCCAAGCCCTGTTGGGGGACCCACTCTGCCCGCGGACAACGAATATCTGTTACCAATTATCAGAAGTCAATTTAACACATAACATAACAACATAACATAACATAACACAACATAACAAAACGTGTATTTGTAAAGCGCAAGTTCACTCAGAAGGGTATCTTGGCGCTGAATAACAGATGTTTACTTAATGGTACTCATTTTACAGATTATAGTCTGTGTAAACGTTGCATTTCATTTAGTCTTCCTAGTGACTCGTTGTCTGTATTTTCTATGTTGGTGAGCAGCGCTATCTTTTAAGCCAGTGGTTCTTAACCTTTTGACTTTGGTGGACCTCCACTTAATCACAGAGAACCCCCACTGAGTCATTATTTGAATCAAGGGACACGGCCTAAGCAATTTTGAGAATTGTACTGCAATGCAACACACAGCAATAGGGAAACAAGCATTCACCAAACAAATACACAAATTATGAACTATTTATTTAATTGACAAACAAATATAATTTTTTTAAATTTTAATGAATTCAATTGAGGCCACTCATCAGTCATACTATATTCTGTTTGATGCACTTGCAGTGCTCCCACAAATTAATCTGAGGATACCAACATCATTTTTAGCCTACAATTTTTAAATAGCTTCACATTTACAGAAAGTTTATAATGTAATTTTTAGCCTCCAATTTTAAATTATTTCACATTTACAGAACGTTTTAAATGTTTCAATTTTCAATTGTGCTTCTTTATTTATATGCACTTTATTATTCTGTTAATTTCTATTTAATTTTCTAAGCAGTCGTGGACGCCCTGAGTTGGTGTCACGACCCCCAGGGGGAGCCAGACCACAAGTTAAGAACCGCAGTTTTAAATCAATCTGTGCCCTTCGATTGATGGGAAATTGTAGTCCTACTTCTATGTTTGTGAAATGTTCCGATTTTTGGTTTTTAAAATCAGATCATCATATGCATTATTCAACTTCAGCACATTACCATTAGTCTTATATGATATTAAAGAACAAATAATCTCCTACTTTTTTCAATGTCATTCGATTATGTTTTCAAATAACACCATCATCCACTTAACCATAATCAATATCGAGCGAGGGTATGACATTTAATCAATAGTTATTATTATAATTATATTTAAGTAATTTTAGAACGTGTGCAACTACCCTAAAGGATATCCAGGTGCTACACCATTTTGCAACAACCTGATCGGCAACTAAAAGCCAGGGAGAAAATCAGAACCACCAGGGCACAAGTCCCTTGGTGACAGTTCGTCCCGTTGTTTGCTAGTTCCTTCTTTCCTGTTGGATGTTTTCCATGTCTTGCTCTGGAAAAATATCATATGGGGAAGAATAACTTCTGGTCCGTAAAAATCGGTGCCAGTTTCCCCATTGGCAACCACAGGTTCAAATTAAGCACTGGCTATATTCTGAATTATGTGTAATTTATGAAGCTGATATTTAGGTAAAGTAAGATATAGTGCATTTCAATAGTCGAGAGTAAGAAACTATTGTTTCAATCAATATAAAGCGAGCATTTTATGAAAGTGGAGGAAGAGCTTTACTCATAAGTTGTAGAGAGAAAAAACAACCAGAGATAAGTTTTGCAATTTGAACAAAACAGTTGAACTGATCATCAAAGATGAATCCCTGATTACACACAGTGGTGCTGTGATCAGTGTTATATCAGTGAAGTCAGAGGGGTTGTGAAAAGTGGAACACAATGTGAAGCACTTGAGCCCCGCCAGTTTGGTAGAGAATGGTGGGCAAGTAGTGTGTATCCAGTGGTGTATTTTGGAGCACTGTGCCCTAAACATATTGCTAATGCAAGCTGTGCAATGGTACAGTCTTTTACAGGGAGCTACATTTTTTATTCAAATGGCCTCTTGAAAAGGCCAGTAAATTTGCATCAGTCATGCAGCTATACTGCTAAACCTATGTGGCTCACAAACAATACCATATGGAAAACAGATTCTTGCTAGTATTTATAATTTGTGCATTACACAAATAAAGTGTTTTGGTTTGTTTAGATCCTATTAAAATCTTGACCTATGGCGTTTTAACATTTATGTGGCTCCTTTATTAAAGCTGAGAAATTCCTTCCATTGGACGTGATACCATATGCAGATAGTTTACAGATAATTTCAAGATTAGTCCGAGACTACCATAGAGCACAACAACATTTTCAATCTTGTCTCACTGCTGTGGCATCCTGGATGAACAGAAATTCTCTGAAATTGAAATCCACAAAATATAGATTTACTCTTCTTAAGTCTACATCTGCTCACTTTTAGGATATGTTGGTAGCAATACTGTTGAAATAATAAAAGTGCAGGTTTATAGTAAAACTTTGATAGAACATGGAGAAATCGATGTACCCGTAAGGGTGAGAGAGAGGTTTCCATCGGATATACCAGCCTTCCTACTTATACAATGTAACATAAGGAGGCATATTTGAAGAACTGTGCTGCTGTCCCTTAGCTCTGATTTTTTTTCTTCCGAACTAGAAACCTCACCCATGTTTTCCAGTGGCATGCTTCATCATAGGTAACCCATACTCACCCTGAGATTGATAGTCATAGGTGATTTGGAAGCTGAACTATGTAGACCATTTCAGATGAGGGAATAATTGAAATTCCAGCACGTCACCTAGATCCTTTTTAATCTTACCCTCGGAACCAGCAATAAAGATCTGGGGAGTCCAAGAGGTAATTTTACATTAAGGGATCTCCTCCCCCATCATATATACATCTCATGAGTTCCATGATTGTGTCGTGCCCACCCTCACTATCAATCTCAGGGTGAGGACCTGCTACCTATGATGAAGCATGCTGCGGAAATGTGTGTGAGGTTTCCAGTACTGAAAAAATCGTATTCGCTCAGTTGGCAAGGTAAGGCCTAGCAGCACAATTCTTCAGGTTTTACCTCTTTATGTCACACAGAACACAGAAAAACTTAAAAGGGGGATTCTAATTTGGGAAAAGACTCAATTTGAAGATCTTGATGTGTGTCAGATTATCCTGTATCAGCCTAACACCTGTTAGTAGAGAATTTCACATTCCCACCATCTGGACTCTGAAAAACATTTTACCAATAACATGTAGAGATGGTAAATTGGGATTGTATTAGTATTTACATGTCTTATATGAGGTTTCAAGAAATTATGTGTTCAAACCACCTACGAATCCCGAAGGATCATCATGCACTAAGCTTCTCATAACCCCAGACAGCCCCTTTGCTAGTATCTTACTCAGACTCTTGTTATCGACATTGATCACCAATAGAGGCCTTTATGTACCACACTCACAAAGTTCACTTTCGTTTGGTAATACCACCACTGCCACCTCCCTCGAGGTACTTTATTGTACATATCTAACACTGGAAAATTCTAAAAGCAAACAGTAATTTCCTGGTGTCGTTTTACCAGTCCACAGATGTTGGATGGGCTATTTTATATCATCTGTGTCTAGGGATACATTTATCTATTGTTCAGATCTTCTGTCAAATAAGGATACATCGCTTCTTCTAGAACACTAAAACTTGCTGCAAAATTATCTCTTTTGTTGGGTATATAAGCTAAAGCAGTATTTCCTTAACCTGTCATTGACTACTTATTGTTCGGAAAGCAGTTGTCCATCATTTCTTATCACTTTGATCATTCTTGGTCCGTTTCCCCTAATTCATTAACCATGCTAATAAATGTCCAGCTTTATTTCTGCCTTCATATTGTAATTCAATATATTGTCTAAAGTTACTCCAGTATTGGAACTTTCATAGATTCATATGCTTGGATCATTCCCCTTTGTCGAGATGAGAGTCCCCGGTACCTTAGAAAAGTAATGCCACAATACACATAGAACATAAAGACCTTAGGCCTTTCGGTTTACTAACATATCATAGTCATTATTTAAAAAAGGGCCAAACTTAAGAGTCAATCAATCAAGTCACACCACCCTGAAGAACCTTCCTGAGAGAGCTCCAGTCCCTCAGATTTTCTACCACACTTCGTGCTAGGGAGTCTCCACTGAGCTCTGCTCAGTTTTCCTGTCAGAACTCTTCAGAAGATTTTTCTACAGACCTTTTCTCTTCAAAATTTACATATATTCTTAAAAACTCTGTGGTTTGGGTCTCTCAAACTGACTTATAATATGTTAGACACACCTAAGAAGGGGCTCTTCGGACCCTGTGGCACTTGCAGAAAAAAATGCTGCACATTGATGACCCTCATTAGGACTGCAAATATTGTCTTTATTCTGCGCATAAGACAAAAGACTGCAAGGTTTGTCAGATGTTTTCCTCAAAAACGTTGAAAGGCCGTGAGGTGTGACTCCTTCTTTGGCTGCAAAAGCTCAAGACCAGAGAAAATCCTGTCTCTGATGAGAAGAGTGACACTTCATCTATGTCTTCCTACAAAACACCTCTCAAGAGATTTAGGGATGATCCTGCAGCTCATTCCTCTCATGAACCACCAAAAAAAGGCATCCAAGAAGACCTCTCAGGTCTCTCATAAACACCGCAACCCACCCAAGTCACATGATAAAAGTGACCTTCCTTCAGGACGTAAGGGGAAAAAGGTGTCAAGTTCTTCCTCCAAGGGACTTTAAAAATTGACTCCTGAGCCCCCAACACCTTCACTTCAGGTGAAGCACACATTCAAGAAGCCTTCTTCTGCTCCACTGATGGATGGCTCGTCAACGGCATCAAATGCCAGGACAATTCTGATGAGGGTGACTACTATGAACAATAGCATTATGCCCCTCAGCAGCACTATCAACACCCTCAACAATACTAAGAAGACATGGAATGTCTTCCATCAGCACTTGTATCGGACTTACAATTCATGCTGTCAGATTACAGGAAAAGGTTTCCTCTAACGTCTGCTCCTGTTCAACACAGTCCAAATACAACAGCTTCAGTGCCTCTTCAGCCACCAACTCCTCCACAACAATTGTCTCTGCCTCCACCAGTAGTCCTTTTTCCACAAGTAGGGCAACTACATGATCCCACCTCCTCTGAGGAGGAAAGAGAAGAAGGTGAACTCCATGACCACCATGATGAGTGGGATGATTATGTGTTGCCAACAGCATCATCCCCATCACCGCCACCAGTGGATTCTCCTCCGGAAGACAGAGGAGGTTTCCAGAACCTCTTAGAAAGAGCAGCGACACATTTCGAGTTGCCTATGCCCACAAAACAAAATCACTGTTTCCTTTATGATTTCAAGGAACCTTTTCCAAAAATGGTCAGGGCCATGCCCTTCGTTGATTGCATTTGGGATGAGGGCTTAAAGGTTATGCACAATTCAACCTCAGTACCAGCTGTATTGCCACAACTCAATAAAAAATACAAGGCCCCAGAGGACGTACCAGCCTGCCTTACGGGTCACCCCAAACCAGACTCTGTCATTTCCCAGGCGGCATAACAAAGATCCAGGAATCCCTCCACACCCCTATTAGCGCCTCCAGACAAAGAGGGTAGACGCCTCGATAACATCGGGAAGCATTTTTCAGCCATGTCAGTGCTCACAGTAAGAGAAGCAAATTCCCTGGCTCTACTTGGCCGATATGATCAGCAAATGTGGTCCGATATTTCCCCGTATCTGGACAAGCTTCTATACGACATCAAGGGGGAAGCAAAGAAAGTATTACTAGAAGGTGAGCGTGCCATGTCTGAGATCATTAATTGTGCCATGGACATTGCCACCACTGGATTCAGGCAGCTGGCTCGGGCAGCGGTATTATGCCGTCAAGGCTGGCTTAAGGCTACTACTTTTAGGCTGGAGGTCCAGACCAAAATATTAGATTTACCTTATGATGGAGAAGCTTTGTTTGGGAAACACATTGACGATGTCCTCCAAGCAATAAAAATGGATCCAGGCATGGCCAAGTCATTGGGAATCTTAAAATACAAAAAGCTGCCCTTTCGTGGCGCTTAAGGAAGAGGGCAACCATCCTATAGACGGGGATACCAATAATACCACTATCCCACATATTCCTCCACTAACCAACAATTTTGGTCCCAATACCACCATTAAAACCACTATCGGCAGCCTACAACTGACCTCCTTCCAGAGGAAAATCTGGATGACAAGGCAAGGAAACCAGCTGCCGACAATGACCTTGTCCAGGCGCCGGTTACTTCCCTCCCTTTTCCAAACAGTGCAGCAGGGAGAATAACCAACCATCTGCACCGTGGGAAACAGATAACGACCGACCAATGGATTCTAGACCTGGTTTAATTTGGACACACTTTGGAATTAATCCAAACCGACCCCCCCCCCACCTCAACCCCACCTCAATCTTCCATCCAAAAACACCTTCTCAAGTGGGAGGTCAAAACCATGCTCAAGAAGGGTGCTATAGAAAGAGCTCCCTTATCTCAGAGAGGAAAAGGTTTCTACTCCTGTTTCTTCTTAATCCCCAAGAAAGCAAAGCAGTGGAGACCAATTTTGGATTTAAGAAACCTCAACAAATACCTCAAAAAGCAGTCATTATGCATGGTTACATTGCAAGATATATTGAAACTCCTCAACAGAGGAGACTACATACCTTCCCTAGACGTTCAAGAAGCATGTTTCCATATCCTCATCCATCTAAAACAGAGGAAATTTCTCAGGTTCACAGTCTACTATCAGTTCCGCGTGCTACCCTTCGGTCTCAAGTCTACCCCTCCCCGCATTTTTATGAAATGCCTAGCACCTGTAGCAGCCTTTCTCAGGCAACAGAGACATCAATTCTTCCCCGAACTCGATGACTGGTTGGTCAAGGCTCCCTCCAACCAGTCCACAAGGGCGTTCACCATGGCCTGCATACACCTATTCAACGAGATAGGCCTCACTCTCAATCCGGACAAATCAGTCCTTCAACCGTCAAAACGGATAACGTTCCTAGGAGCCATGCTGGACACAACACTAAACATAGCCTACCCCACAACAGAGAGGCAATGGAAGCTGATGACTCTGGCAAGACTAGTTAAAAAAAGAAAGTCATTTTCCGGTCACTTTTACAAATCTCTCCTGGGTATGTCTTCATCTTATCCTATACTGCTGTCTGCACATGGGTCCGCTTCAAGAAGCACTGGGCATCCAATGAGCACAGGCTACCAGAACCTTCGACAACATCACACAGGTCACTCCACCTATGGTCAAATCGCTCACCTGGTGGACACAACCTGTAAATCTTTCAGCGGTCTACCATTCTTAACTCAAGCCTCACCTTTAGTGATTAAAACAGACGCTTCCCTGGACGGGTGGGGAGCTTACCTCCAGGTCGGCGGCAAATGGCCACCTTTCCATCGGGGCCTTCACATCAATCTATTTGAGTTAAGAGCAATACATCTTGCTCTACAAGCTTTCCTTCCCAAGATTCAGAAGTCCTCAGTGCTCGTACAGACAGACAATCCAACAACAATGCACTACATAAATAAGCAATGTGGCACCCGATCTCCCCTGCTGTCCCAGGAAACTAAACTAATCTGGAAATGGTCCATCCATCACAAAATACATCTGACTGCAGAGCACATACCCAGGAACCAGAACACCATAGCAAATACTCTGAGCAGACTGAAAACATCTTGCCACCCATTTGCGACCCCCCCACTATGCAAAAAGCCAGTTCTTCGCAAGTTGGCATCCTCATCCGGGGTCTTGGGGGAATACATTTTCAATTGCATTGTCTGGTATATTTGCCTACACCTTTCCTCCAACTCCTCTCCTTCTAAAAGTCCTCAGGAAGATGAAGGCCGAGCCCTGCAAAATGATACTCATAACCCCAGCATTGCCATGCCATCACTGGATCATGGAGCTTCTCATTCTTTCAGTGCAGCGTCACATTCGTCTCAAACCAATTCCATTGCTGCTGACGATGAGCCAGGGACAAGTTCTACATCCAGACCCCAAGTCTCTTCGATTGTGAGCCTGGATCATGAGTTCTACGAATTTGGACAAGTGTACATTCCTTCGGATTGGAGGGACATACTAGCCAGGTCAAGGGCAGACAATACTAACAAAATGTACCGTATAAGTGGAAAAGGTTTTGCATATGTGTCGGAGAGCTAAAGTACATCCCAACTCTTCTTCACCTGAAGAGATTTTATCTTACCTTTTACACCTTGCTTTTACACATTGCATAGTCAGGCTTAGCTCACGTCTCCATTAAAGTACACCTCGCGGGGTGTGGCCAAGATGGCGTACAGGTGAGATGCGTTTTCCAGTTTCTTTGGTCCCGCCACCTAATTCGCGTGCACTAGCGAGCTTCCTGGTCGCTCTGCCTGGTTCCCTCAGATGGCGGAGGGCATCAACTACCGACAGATGCACTTGACGATGCCGTAGATCCCTATTACGGCTCTGAACTGCAACTGAGATTTGCGGCTTGGAGGGCTGAACAGCCTCTCCTAAAAGCAAGATGGCGGATGCCAGAGTGAAGCAGTGAAAAGGTGGTCCGAGTCTGTCCCGAGTCACTTCCCTGCAGAGGCCTGCAGCCAGCTTCCTCAACACATTCTC
Source organism: Calotriton arnoldi (assembly GCA_963921515.1). Lineage (NCBI taxonomy): Eukaryota > Metazoa > Chordata > Amphibia > Caudata > Salamandridae > Calotriton > Calotriton arnoldi. Next base: position 472,791 of record CAWUFW010007151.1, on the reverse strand, counting down.
GGGCTGGGCTGCGTGGTTCCCCTCATTGGGGTTACAAGGTGCACCCATTACTGCTGCCACAGCCTCCCGGCGACTTCGGCAAGTCTGCGGCCCATCCTGGGCCCATTGAAGTGGAGACAGGGGAACATTCCTGCGCTGTGGCCTTGGGGGCCTCAATAGCCCACCGTGGGGGAAAGCGGAGACCGGGGTTCCCTCCCATTGTTGTCTCACATGAGGAAGTCGCGCCGGGCCCAGGGACTGGAGAGCTGTGTGTGGCTTGGCAGCCTCTCCCTACTTGACTGCCTGGCGGTGACCGCATCCCACGGTGGATGGAGATGGCCGCGACGTGATAACGAGCCGCAGCCCAGCAGATGCATCCCCTGAACCTGGCACCCGGTAGGGGGTCCAACTTCACAGCCTGCAGTGCCTACACAGGTGGGTCCACGTTGCGGGCCGCTACCATGATGGAGAAGTGTGCTTCCTGCAGATGCCTGCTCCCCAACACTGATTCCCAAGGACTGGAGGCCCCTCAGGCCCAGCTACAGGTAGCCAGTGCGGTGCTGTGTCCTGTGGTCCTCTCTTGCTGGGCGGAGGGAGGCAGGGATCTATGTTCCCCCTTTCCTTAAGCCACGCAGCGGATGAGGCCGTGAGCTTCAGCTGGTTTTTCTGCAGTCGGGGTGGGGGTCTGCCCGGAGACCACTGGTCCCCTCGCCTGCTTGTAGCCACCTACTTGCTTGCCTGATTATTGACTTTGGGGGCATCATTTCTCTTGCCCTGGGCCTACCTTGACAACCTCTCTGATAAGGGTTGCGTCCCCTCCTTGCCCTTGAGTTGGCCAATCTGGAACCCTCTTGAATACTTCTGTGGGCACTCCACTCAGAAGCACGCTGCTGTTCGGACGCCCCCCCTCCGACTCTATCCCAACAGCAGATTCCACAATGTCTGCAGCCAGGTCAAAAAAGGATTGCTCGCTTAAGGATATGTTAACTAAGCCTGTGGGGCATGCGGTTAGTAACAAACCTCCTACACCTGTTATGGACCATCTCTCCATGCCTGAGGACCCAGAGGGACTGGTGATGAGGTCTTTCTTGGAGGCACTTTTCTCGTCCCTCCAAGATGACTTGCAGGCGGTGCAGAGGGACTTTTCAGCTGACCTGCGTGAGGTCCACCGAGAATTAGAGGAAGTGGGAGACAGGGTGTCTGCCGGACGAGACGAAGAGGTGGAATGGCTCCGACAAGAAGTTCTCCACCTGAAGGATCAGCACCTCAATCTCCAAGCCCACGATGAGGATTTGGAAAACAGCTCTTGGCAGAATAATGTATGTATCCGGAGAGTCCCGACCTAAGCGGAGGGAGCCAACCTATGAGACTATGTTGAGGCCCTCTTTCAGCATATCCTAGGAGCCTCAGAGGACACAGACTTAAAACTCGACCATGTCCATCAAGTAGGTCCACAGAAACCAGACAATGCCCCCTTCTGACATTTTGGCCTGTGCCCACGACTTCCAAGTGAAAGAAAACATTCCACGCAAAGCACGAGAGACCCACTCGATTCAATTAATTCACTTGTGTTATATCAAGACTTGTCCTCCATAACTCTTCAGAAGCACGGGTCTTCTGCCCTGTCACTGCTCACCGAAGAGGAGCTGGAATGTCGTACTCCTGGGCCACCCTTTTCAGATTATATTTTGACTTGGTGGGAAATTATTTCAACTTAGATCCCTTAAAGAGGCCGACAGAGTACTCGGTATCATGGATTCCACAATAGAAGATCGCCACAATAGCCCTCAGGAAGATAAGGCGCGTAAGCGCTCTTGATAGCAACGCACCAAGGGCTCCTCTGTTGGCACAAAACTTGACCCCTCAACCATAGCTAAAGAGAGACAATCGGTCCTTAAGACAGTATCTGGAGACACAGAGATGCCTGACTCATCTCAAGGTCTTGGGAACTCGTCCATCACAACTTTGTCCTTCTAAGCAGGAGAGTACCATGACGGCCGGGATGGATGCTGGAGCATGCTGTAGGTAATTGTCAGCTCCACTATTCCCCTCCTTTTTTGGGACGATGCCCCCTCTCCTGCCTGGCACATGTTCCCTGATCTGCATCCCTCCATGATGGACTTTGGTTACTGCCATTTTTGTATTTTTCTAATGTTACTTTTTACAGGGATTTTTCCTTTTTTTTTGCTCTTCCATACAGGCCCACTTCTGGGCCTTCCAGTGGCTGCTTACCGGGCTCACCTTTACAAAGGATGTTCCTCAGGTGTACCTTCTGCCTCCAGGGCCGGATGACTACACAGCTTCTCCTCCACCCTACATTCCAAGATCTTAGGGTTCTTAGCCTCAATGTCCGGGACCTAATTGACCCTGTCTAATTGTCTGCACTGCTTTCACCCCTAGAACAGTCTAGTTGTGACATATGTCTTCTCCAAGAGACCCACTTCCTTACTAAAGATATACCTAGAATGCAGTCTCAATGGTTACCTCATCATCTCTGGTCTTCGGGTCCCTCTAAGAAGGGGGGTGGCCATTCTTTTCTCCCGCAGGTTCAGAGGAGAGGCTCTGTCTACCGTCACTGAGGTCAAGGGACGTCTCCTCACAGTCCGACTTAAACTGGGCACTTTCTGTTTCACCCTGGTAAATATATATGCCCCTAATGAACACCAGGATTCTTTGTTATCAACTCCCTAACAACCACCCTTAGAATTCCAGATGCTTCTATTCTGATAGGGGGGGCATGAATTTGGTAATCAACGCTGTTCTTGACTGTTATGGACAACGCTTTAGTCAAACAGGCGCTTTCTCTACTTCAGGCTAACATTGGATGGCAGATTGTGGACTGCAAGATGTTTGGCTTCAGCTTTACCCATTGACTAGGGACTATACATTCTATTCCGCGGCACACAAAACAAATGCATGTATTGGCCATTTCCTAGCAACCCTTATCACAGAATCAGACATCGCTCACAGGTCGCTCTCAAATCATGCCACCATCTCAATATCTATTCGGCTATATGTCACTCAGCCACGGTCCTCACACTGGTGACTTAGAGACTCTTTACTGCAGTCCACTGCGCCGGTCGAATCTCTTCAGAAGACCCTGATGGACTAACTTCACGCCAATAACTCGGGGGAGATATCCCTGTTGTCAATTTGGGAAGCCCCGAAACTGGCAATGAGGGGAGAACTCATAGCCATTCCCCCAGAATATGGCGGGAGCTGAAAAAAGCGAAGCTCCTTCTTAAATGCCTTGACAGGGCAGAATATGCCCTGCTACACCTCAAGCATAAATTCTACATTGATAGTAATCGCTGTGGGCGTATGCTTGCATACTGCCTCCATAGCAAAATACATTTGGGGACCGTGAAGGTGATCCGCACTGATCTCTCTGTGGAGGCCCGCTCTGATGCGGAGATCACCTCGGCTTTCCAGGATTTTTACGGTTACCTGTATGCTACCTCCAATGGCCCTGGAGGGGACCCTTCCCACTATCTAATGGGATAGCTCTGACTCCCCTACCGGAGGCATAGGCTGCGGCACTTGACCAACCCATACATATAGATGAGGTGATCTCGGTGATCGCTCGCCTAAAGACTCTGAAATCATCGGGTCCTGATGGCTTTATTGCCCAATTCTATAAAACCTTCTGCCACAAGCTTGCCCCCTATTAACACGTCTCTACAATTTTTTCGCTGACTCTGGCTCTCTTACTGATTCCATGATGGAAGCTTCCATCTCGGTTATTCCCAAGCCGGGCAAAGATCCTGCCCTCTGTGAATCGCATAGACCATTTCCCTCTTCAACATAAATGCCAGGTTGTTCACTAGCATCTTGGCAAACTGCTTGAATCCACTCATGCTGGGTCTGATTGTTCTGGGCCAGGCAGGTTTCATCCCAGCGCAGCAATACGGTGATAATACTAAGTGCCTCATGCACCTTCAAGACAAAATCCACAGGTTACAGAAGGAAGCATTGCTTCTCTCCATCGATGCAGAAAACGCATTTGACTGCGTTCACTGGCCCTACCAGAAAACCAACTCCCCAACAACCCCCACCCCCTTTCTGCTCCGTACTTTAGTTCTCATACTCACAAGTTATTTGCCCTTGACCCATACTGTAATAAAAACGAAAGTATAGCTGCATAGGAAATGGTGTTTTAGCATACTGTCGAGGTTTTGTGGAGGATCAGACGAGGTAGCCACAAATAGGTGGGACATGTTAATTCCCTAAATTCAGAGGATAGGATCTGATAAAAGGGGCCCAGATATCAGGATAGGCGATGCTTCTGGAATCTACAGATATGGACATTCTCTCCAGCCCTAGGATGAACCACAACTTATGCAACCATGAGGTATGGTCAGGAATCTTATCGGTCCTTCAAAATGATAAAATCACTTGTTGTGCCACCCCTAGCACTAGTGCCATTTGTCTGCCTCTGTTGGAGCGAAGGGGGTAGGTCAAGGGATTCTCTAATCCTAGAATAGTATAATCTGGCAACCTAGGGATGGAAGTATTGAAAGCAGTGTCAATGACAGTTAGTACCTGGTCCCAAAAGTTACAAAAGTTCGGCTTTGGCGGCAAATTCAACAGATGGGTCAGTTGTATATATTCAGCACTCCCCGCGTTCAGTGCAGGTCAATGGAGTTTCGTCCTCCACTATCCCTATACTACGGGGAACATGCCAGGGTTGCCCCCTCTCCCCTCTTCTATTTGCTCTCTACATGGAGCCCATGCTGCAGCGGATAAGGGACAACCTGGACATCATGGGGATTCCTTTCGGAGGAGACCATCACCATAGCCTTTATGCTGACAATGTTATCTAATCGATGACTAACCCGTTGTCCTCACTGCCTGCTCTGATCGAAGATCTCTGGCTCTTTGGAGAGGTCTCTGGTTTCAATGTAAACCTACAAAAATCTCAAATTCTGAACCTCTCCATCACTCCCCAACACAAATCTACCCTGTGCTCTCGGTTCCCCTTCGCCTGGGCGAAAGACTATATGCACTACTTAGGCATTAAACTGTCTCAGACCTTCCCTTAGACCTTGGCTCTGAATTGCTCTGACCTTCTGTCCCAGACTAACGGGCCCTGTATTCTTGGAGCCGACTTCGCCTCTCTTGGACAGGTTGAATAGCGGAAGTTAAAATGACTATTCTCCCACGCATACTATACGTCTTTCAGACACTTTCGGTGACCCCTCCTCCCAACATTCTTCGTTCCCTGCAATTGGCTATTAATATGTTCTTATGGGACGACAAGAAACCCCGACTCAACCAAAAGATACTACACTGCCAGAAACAAGATGGAGGACTGGCAGTCCCCTTAATAGTCTGCTACTAAAAAGTCGCAAAGCTCCGCTTTCTGGTGGAGTGGAATTGCCCGCGCTCTGAAATATATTGGACCTTTATGGATCAGGCTGTGGCTGGATTCAGTATTTAGAAAGAAGTCTGGCTATCTTGTAAACATAGCCCATGGAGCCTCTACTCCTCTCTAGTGACGAGCTCGACGTTTAAAGTGTGGGACTCAGTAGCACTTTGGTCCGGCCTTACGACAATTTCCCTCCCCAATGACGCCAATATTAGCTAACCCTGACGTTCGTCCGGGCTAGGAGCCTCAAGTGTTTCGTCGATGGTATGATGGGGGCTGCAAACGCATAGGTTCCATCTTTGATGTAAATGGGATTATCCCTTTTGACCAAATAAAAACGGATTATTCTTTGACTGTAGCGGACCACTTTTCTTATTTACAGCTTCCCCACTGGGTGACATTGTTGGAGTATAGACAAGGGGCATCCCGACCCATGCCTCCCTTCGAAAAATGGCTGCTTCTTGAAACAGATGATAAACGCGTCATAACCGAATTATATGCTTTTCTGTCTAGGGAGGGTCCCACTATAAAGACCGAAGGGCAGGCACGCTGGGAGGTGGAGATTGGGTGGGCCCTAACCACCAAAGAATGGGAGGACATATTCTACCGAGCTCACCAGATGGCACACAACAAGGCTAGCACGGAGACTGCTTACAAGATTGTTTCCTATTGGTATTTAACCCCTGCGCAACTCCATAGGTGAAACCTGGGGCATTCCAATGAATGCTGATGGGTTGTAGACTCACTGGGACTCTCCTTCATCTCCTATGGCACCATCACAAACTCAACCGATTTTGGGACCAGGTACTAACTGTCATTGACACTGCTTTCAATACTTCCCTCCCTAGGTTGCCAGATTACACTATTCTAGGATTAGAGAATCCCTTGACCTACCCCCTTCGCTCCAACAGAGGCAGACAAATGGCACTAGTGCTAGGGGTGGCACAACAAGTGATTTTATCATTTTGGAGGACCGATAAGATTCCTGACCATACCTCATGGTTGCATAAGTTGTGGTTTATCCTAGGGCTGGAGAGAATGTCCATATCTGTAGATTCCAGAAGCATCGCCTATCCTGATATCTGGGCCCCTTTTATCAGATCCTATCCTCTGAATTTAGGGAATTAACATGTCCCACCTATCTGTGGCTACCTCGTCTGATCCTCCACAAAACCTCGACAGTATGCTAAAACACCATTTCCTATGCAGCTATACTTTCTTTTTTATTACAGTATGGGTCAAGGGCAAATGACTTGTGAGTATGAGAACTAAAGTACGGAGCAGAAAGGGGGTGGGGGTTGTTGGGGAGTTGGTTTTCTTTTTCTTTTATACATTTGCCTGACTATCGCTTCTGGCCCCAGAGTTGTAGGCTATCAGCTGTGTTTCATGTGCCGCATATCTCTTACCGCTGCCAGCCACTGGCTGTAGGCAAATAGCTGTGTACAAGCTTTACAGGCGTTAATAAACAAAATTGTTCCATAAAGTACATCTCGTAGCCAGTTCTTGCTTTTGGAGATCGCCCAAAACGCCATCCCTATGGTCTGTCAGGCTCATTAAGTAATTCCTCAAAGGAGTATTCAGAAAATTTCCACATGTGAGACCCCCTCCTCTGCTGTGGCAGCTCATCAAGGTACTTTCACAGTTAATGGAACATCCTTTTGAGCCTATCCATAAAGCGGATATAAAATTTCTCTCCTGGAAGGTCGGTCAACTCCTCACACTCACATCGGCAAGAAGAGTTAGCCAAATTCAGGCTTTCACCATCCAGGAACCATTCCTTCAGTTCAGGGACGATAGGGTTATTCTATGCACAAACCCTAAGTTCATTCCTAGAGTCCCATCGGACTTTCATCTTAATGAGCCTGTGATTCTTAAGTCTTTTTTCCAAACCCTTAGACATCAGCTGGACGAGCACTACACTCTCTGGATATGAAAGGGTGCTTAAAGTTTTATTTGGACAGAACTAAGAGTTTTGCTAATCCAACCAATTCCTTGTAGCCTACATCGCACCAAGAAAGGGTTTCCCTCTAACAAAACAGAGCATCTCTAGATGGATATCTAGCGCAATTCTATTCTGTCGTCAGAAGGCAGGTCGGCCTTTGAACTCAAAGGTGTGTGCTCACTCCCTAAGAGACATGTCCACTTCCATGGCGTTGTTTGCGGGTGTGTCATTGTCAGATATCTGAAGAGCAGCAACCTGAACCTGGAAGAGTGCGTACACCTTCATGCAACATTACAGCTTGGATTCATAAGCTCTCAGAGATGCTGCAGTGGGACAAGCGGTTCTAAGGCATCTTTTTCAATAAAGGTGAGCCATTTCTTTCTTCCCGCTACCTGCTTAATTCTTATGCACATTTTGCTTACTGCTTATATGTTTATATGTATTATCTTTTGCACTAGATGAAGTGTTGTATTTATAGAAAATTTGCTTATTTCTGCTCTTTACTCTGATTCAAGCATGTGAATCTATGAAAGTTCCAATATTGGAGTAAGAAAACAAGTTACTTACCTGTAACTGTAGTTCTACAGTATTGGAATCTTTCATAGATTCACATGTGACCCACTTCCCTCCCTTGAGAAGCTCACCTTTATTCCTCTCAGTACAGTACTACGTATATGCCTATATATCTGAACCACCACCTTGCTTTCCACACACCTGCCAGACAACTCCGCTCCGCCCAACTCACCCTGGCCTCCGTCCCACAGATCCACAAGACCAGAACCGGAGGAAGATTCTTCTCCTACCTCTCCAGGAAGACCTGGAAAACCCTGCCCCTCCACCGCAGGCAATCCGTGTTGTTGACCCAGTTTAAGAAGGACCTCAAGACCTGGCTCTTCGACTGAACATCCACACTCAGATGGGTCAGCAGCCGTCTCACTCTCAGCGCCTTGAGACCCTCACGGGTGAGTAGCTGGGCTTTACAAACCCCTGATTGATTGATTGATTGATACACACTAGTGCTTGGAAAATATGAGGGACTGGAGCTTCTGTTAGGAAGGTTCTACAGGGCGCTGTGACCTGATTAGTTGACTCTTAAGTCTGGTCCTTTTTTATATAATGTCTAGGATATGTTACTAAATCAAAAGGCCTAAGACCTCTATGTTCTTTGTCTATTGTGATATTACTTTTCTAAGGGACTCCCATCTCGACGACGGGGAACGATTTAAGCATGTGAATCTATGAAAGATTCCAATACTGGAAAACTACAGTTACGGGTAAGTAACTTATTTTCTTATGTTTCCATAGTCTACCTTTGGTAGCAACCAGTTCCTCCCTTTTAGCTAACCATAGATCTTTGTAACCATCTCATGTTGCTCTGTATCCATTTCCTGAATCTTAGTTTCTAATTTGGCCACAGTACCTGCCAAATCTCTTCTTACCCCATATGTGGTGCTTGTGCGTTTCTCGCATATTGTGACTTTGAAAGCTTCTCATGTCAGACCTGACTGGTCTGGAGTTAAGGGTAAATTGACTTCCTTATGGCTTGTCTCATGTCTCCTCTATAGGGCCACAGATTGAAACCTCCATTTAGGTCCAAGTACCTGCCCCCTATCTAATCATCATTCCAATTTTAGAGGTGCAGGATCTGATAAGGTGTGGTCAAGATGTTGTACATCATGAAATTCACCTATCTGTTTTTAGTGGACTAACATGTACGGTAAAGAACACAAGAAAGTACATAACCCTTGAAAATTGAACATTTGCCCCGGATCACAAATGTACAAAACAAATCAATTACAGCTCGGGGAAAGTGAGAATCTCAGTCTGTATGTTGTGCCATTAATAAGAGTGAAAGATTTATTATTTAATTTGTTACAGGAGTTTTACATATTTCCCAGCCTTACCCACTACGCTCCATTTTGTACACAATATAAATGATCTGTTTTAACTGAACCCTCAGATACTGTTGCTTATGTATTTATGTATCAATAAGCACTGTTTAAATCATATATCTGTACATAATTTTTATGTATTGCCGTGCCTCTTCTGGTTGTTCTAAGAATTATCTCTTCTCTTTAACATCTATGTGTAGCCGAGCTTGTTGCAACAGTGCATACAAAATATTTATACCACTTAGTTTCCACTTAACTTCATCAAATGTTTCTTTTTCTGTGGGCCGTAGCAATGGTAAAATGGATCTGGGTTCCATTATATTCGATATCTTTCTGCTGACATGCCATTGACAGATATGTTACTTTGTCACAATACTCTTGCAGCCAGATCATAATCATTCTGGGATGTCACCTTGTTGATGATGCAGTCTTGGCATTCTGTTTGCTCTGTCCACCTGGTTATCCCTCACTGCGTTTTTGATCAGTGAACAGGCTCTTTACAAAGCTTTCAACCAAAAGTTCCATGAAGGATTCTCTGTTCCCTCAGGCAATCCAAGCAAGTCAATGTTTTTGTGCTACGGCCTGTCCCCTAGGTCTGTTTCTTCTGTCTTTTCACTGTAGTTTGTAGCTCAACAATTTGCCTGGAGTGATCACTGGTGTCATCTTATCCTTTGGATATTCTGTGCTCTGCCTCAGATTTGTTTACTTATTTTGTTTAGGTCTTGACTGATTTACATAATGTTAATTTTTAAGTCATATATGTTTTCTGTAATAGATTTGTTTCCTTCCATAATGAGTTGCTAATATTCAGTATTAGAATGGAGAGATGAGACAATGGCTCTCTCTGTCATTGGTATTGCACCATTGTTAGATTTTGCCATTTTTGCAAAACTGTCTTCCGTCATATGTTTCGAACAGGCTGGCTATGTAGCATTCCCCTTATGTTTATTCGCACTCAGGATATGCACTTCACTCTATATATGTCCTATCTCTTTGACTCTCCTTCAAGCTTGGGGTGAGTGCTACACAGAGATGAAACAAGACATGGAGGCGCCACTACATTTTTTTTTTAAAAGTTTGTTTTTATTGATTTTACAACTTCAAACAATCAGAGGACATATAATCACGCAGTATAGTATTACATGTTTACAACCATCGCAAGCTAATATACATCAATAGTGTTGAGTATTCATAAGTGTCTTCGAATGGCAATACATAATGGACCAGTATCATTAAAAAAATTTCTCTAACGGTATGCCAATACAGCTCGTTCTCAGCATTCTTGTTCACAACATAGTTTTAGCGAAACGTTGATAATTTGTTAATACTATCAGGATTCAATGCAATTAAAACATCGTAACAAAAAACAGTTACCCAACCACCCTCCCCTCCCCGCATGCTCGGCCCTCTATATCCAACAATAGCATTAATGTATCAACCACATCCATAGGTGTGTGTTTCTCGGTCCAAAGTCTGTCCTAGGTGAACTGCACAGTGCTATTAACTTACCCAACATAGCACACAGATAATGTGAGGTGCCCAAGTGTTTTGTATCCTCGGACCAGACCCTTATGTGACAAATCCAGCATACCCTAGTAGGACAAAATATCTATCGCAGCGTATTCTTCTAGCATTGCATGCCAACTCAGCGAGATCGGTGTTTTCCGTAGGCCTCTATATTCCTCTCGCTGCAGTTCCGTCCCCTCCGCTTTACCCCATCTTAGCATTTCTGTGTGCCATTCCTGTAAGTACGGGGCTCTAGTGGCCTTCCATCGTGTGGTTATGGCTCTCTTGGCTAGAAGGAGCGCAAGGTTAGCAAATCGTGAGGTAGAGCTGCCCTTCTTTTCACGGGGTCCCAGACCTAGTATGCAGTATTCCAAACAAAGTGTCATTCTGGCGTATCGGAGCCACCGCCGTCAATATTTTGCATATCGTCGCCCAGTAATGTCCCAGTCTAGGGCAGGCCCATACCATGTGTACCAACCCCGCGTTAGGTGTGTGGCAGCGTGGACATTCATCTCTTGCCCCCGGAAACATAGTGCTTAGCCTGTGCGGAGTTAAGTACGCCCTGTGTAGCAACATCAATTGGATAAATTTAAATTTGGGGTTACGAGAGACTTTTTTGGGGAACCCCAATATAGTGTCCCATTCCTTATCTGTGAGTGCACGGCCCACGTCTCCCTCCCACTTGTCGCGTAACGGCTGTAATGAGATCGCTCTCTCCGCTCGAATCCCGTTAGTTAGCCATTTTGTCAGTCGGGCCCCATTCCCCATTAGGTATTGCATGGTGAGCAGTGTATTCGTGGGAGGTTCTGTAGCTTCGGGCGACCATGTAGTGCGGATATATCTGGAAATATGTGCGTGTAATAGGAACAACATATCGGGGGCTCCATGTACGCGTACAAACGTCTCATGTGACATTAGTACTCCCTCTGTAAAAAAGTCTCCTAACGTAGTAATGCCCGCCTCTGTCCACGCCTGAAGGGCACGGCTAGAGGTTAGTCCCGAACGTGTGGGGATACCCAGCAGAGGAATGGTGGGGGCATATGGTGTCTTCTGTCCAGTGTATCGCACCGCACTCCGCCAGTAAGTAATAGCTAATTTCAATAAGTGGAATGTCGACGTCAGCAGGGGGGTTTGTGGTAGTAAGAGTCTGTGGATGATCCCCGTATCCCTATCTCGTGATGTCATATCCAGCTCGTGCAGATTGCGTCCCGCAAGCCAGTACGCCAGCCACTGCAACTGGCTCGCATAGCAATACGCACGCAGATCCGGCACCCCCATCCCTCCTCGTTTCGCGTGAAGTTGCAATTTCGCCATACTAATACGTCTACGTCCCACACCCCATATGAGGTCCGTCACCAGAGAGTTCAACACTTTAAAGGATCTCATGGGGACCAGTAACGGTAGGTTGGTGAAGAAGTAAAGGAGCCGCGGCAAGAGCACCATTTTCGTGATGGCCACTCTGCCCGCCACCGATAGGGGCAGTGAGACCCAGAACTGAATTTGGGATCTGAGAGCCGCAATCGCACGCCCTAGATTGCCATCTAGCAGGTCCGAGGCATTGCGATAAATTTGTATACCGAGGTATTTAAAGGTATCAGGTGCTATTTGGAAGGCCCAGGGACCGAACCGAAAGTGTCCGCTCCTCTCAGCGCTGTCAAAGAAATACGCGTACGACTTGGCAGCATTAATGGCCAGGCCAGAAAGACCTTGGAATGACTCAAAAATGGAGGGCATTGGATGCGGATCAGCGCTCATATCCTTAATGTACAGTATAAGATCATCCGCATATGCCGAGACAGTGTGGGATGTACGACCACGCGTTATACCCCGACAGACTGCGAAAGCACGGAGTCTGTGTAGAAGTGGCTCCAGCGCCAGGATAAACAACAACGGTGACAAGGGGCAACCCTGTCTTGTTCCCCGAGCCACAGCATATTGTCCTGAGATGTGCCGACCTGTGCGTGCCCGCGCCGTAGGGTTTGTGTATAATAAGCGCACCCATGCTATGTATTCTTCAGGTATGCCAAAGCGTGCAAGAGCATAGAACATATAATCCCAACGTAAGGAGTCAAACGCCTGCCGCAGATCAAGGGATATGCAGCCCTCCATATTTCCCATGTTGCGTGTGCCTAGCATTACTTGGTGTAGCCGTCTGATGTTAAGTGCTGTGCTCCGACCAGGTACAAATCCACACTGATCGGAATGTATTAGCACGGGAATAAACTGGTTAAGGCGAGTGGCCAACAACTTACTCAGGATTTTATAGTCCGTGTTAAGGAGTGATAAGGGTCTATAGCTCGAAATAAGCAAAGCATCCCTCCCGGGCTTTAATAGTGAAACCACTAACGCTTGCAATGTAGTAGCGGGGAGCCCGCCTTCCTCCAATGATTCGTGATAGAGACATTGCAAATGAGGAGTTAGCAGGTCAGCATACATTGCATAAAATTCAGCCGGTAAGCCATCGTTCCCTGGAGTTTTATTACGTGGTAAAGCCTTAATCGCCTGCCGTATTTCCGCCCCTGTAATTGGTCGCAGCAGGTCGTCACGTTGGCGTTGTGTAAGTCAGGGTATGCATAGACCATCAAAGAATGATTCAAAGTCAGTGTCAATAAGATCGGGCAGTGGACCGTAAAGACGTTCATAATAGTCCCGAAATGCGGTATTAATGTCTAATTGCGTGTTGACCACCACTTCTGCGTTGTTCCGAATTTCTAATATGGGTGTAGGTAAGGGTGCGTTTCTGACCAACCGTGCCAGCAGTGGCCCTGACCTGTCAGCTTGTGTGTGTTGCTTTTGCGTATATAACCGGTAGTCCACAACACGTAGCTCTTCAAGGAGCTCCGCGTATTGAATGTTAGCCTCTCGCAATTGTGTCAGTTGTTCATTTGTCCCTGCAGCCTCCCCCTCCAGCGCGGTTAATCTACCCTCCACCTCCGTAAGTCTCTCAATAAGGTCGAGTCGCACTCCTGTCCTAGTGCTGATTGCCACACCCCTGATGACCGTTTTAAAGGCATCCCATTCTATTTGTCGGGAGCTAGCAGACCCCGTATTTTCCGAGAAATAATGGACAATCGCTTCTGAAAGGGCATTGCGAAAGACCTGATCCTCCAACATCTCAGGTTGTAGTTTCCAAGTCGGTATCGGAGTTGGAACCCTGCCCCAAAGTACAGTCAATTCTACTGGGTTATGATCTGACAGGGTTTTCCCCATATGAAGCACCGAAGTAATGGACCCCAACAGGGCGCCGGAGCACAGGAACCGATCGATTCGAGTGTGTAGTCTGTGTGGAGGCGAATAGAAGGAGTATTCTCTATGCCCGATGTGTTTCGCCCGCCATGCGTCATATAGTTCCCATCCCTCTGCCCAGCCCCGGAGTGCCTCCGCTTGTTTCTTGCTTTCAGTGGCATGTAACGGGGGATGAGACCTGTCTAAGTCAACGTCCAGCACAGCGTTGAAGTCGCCTCCTATCACCCAGGGATATGCAGCCCATTCTGTCAAGGCTGCGCCTAGTGTAGTCAGGTATCTATCCTGGTCAGTGTTTGGTGCATATATGCAGCCCATGACCACATGTGCCCCATCCAATAAGCCATGAAGCAGTACATATCTACCGTTAACATCTATCTTCTGCTCTAGGAGCCTGAAAGGGACAGTATTCCGCATCCACACCGCCGCCCCCGGGAAAAAGCTGAATAAGTTGTAGCGAATAGTTGCCCTTTCCATTTTCTCTGCAATTTGGCTGCCTCACCAACATTAAGATGAGTTTCTTGTAAATAGGCTATAGCAACCTTCCTTCTAGTAAGTTGTGCCAAAACCCGGTGTCTTTTATGAATTGAGCCTAATCCCCTCACGTTCCATGTGCAGTAGGTGTATGTATTATGTAATGCCATCGCGGTGCAGAAATCGTAGTTGCAGTGTGACCTGTGGAGACCAAAACCCTGTAGATAGAAGCTGTGGAAAGGCCGAGCACGTCGTAGAAACTCCCCAATTCTAGGGTCCCCCATGAAACTACAGAGGACCAAACTCGAAACAAAAGTCCAACATGGACTGTAAACAAGAAATGCATCATCGCAGTCGCCTGGGGGTGAAGGCCTAAACTGCGTCAGTTCGTAAAAACAGCGTGATGTGTATTCAAGTATGTCTCGGTGACATTGACACACCTCCCTGTAAAGCATATGTGTTCTGGACCCACCGAGCAGACGGCAACAGCAACACACACAGTACATAATCGTCGTATACATTACCACTCCCGGTCATCCCGGAGCATATCATCAGAAGTCCCTGGCCACCTGGGCCGTAATCGAAGGAAATAGCGTTACGCTAGTGTCTGATTCAGAGTGCATCGTGTCGGCCTCAGATGAGTGTTCCGAGGGCGCCGCAGCCTGGGCATCATGCGCCGCCAGAGCCGCCGCTGTAAGGAGTGCATCTTTCTGGCTGGTCGTGATCTGCTCCGAGGTGGGGCCAGTGTCTATAGTGACCATGGATGTGCCATGCCCCGACCGGGGTAGTCCAGTCGTTCGTATCGGGAGGCTCGGCACAGTTGTTCCGATGGCAGTGAAGTCTGAGAGGCCGCCGGTGTAAAAGTTATTTCAAGCCAGTCCGCCACTTCCTCAGGGTTCTCAAAGAAGTACGACTTCTGACCATAGACCACTTTCAGCCTAGCCGGGAAAAGTAGTGCGTATTTCAAGTTGCGGTCACGCAGGCTCTTCTTCACCCCGAAGAATGTAGCTCTAGCTTTTTGGACCGCCGGGGTGAAATCCGGGTAAAGGGAAATTGTCCTGTTCTCGAAACGCACAGGGGCGTTCTCCCTGGCAGCCCGCAGTATAGTGTCGCGGTCCTTGTAGTGTAGAATGCGTGCTATCAGCGGGCGAGGCGGCGCGCCCGGCCGCGGAGGCCTGGAAGGCACCCGGTGCGCTCTCTCCACACTGTACATAGGTGTTAGGCCCTCTGCCATCACATGGTCTCTCAGCCAGTCCTCCACATACTGTGTTGGGTTGGATCCCTCGCTGCGTTCCGGTATGCCAAGTATGCGAACGTTATTGCGGCGGGACCTCCCCTCCGCGTCATCCACCCTGTCCTGCAATCCCCTCAGCTGCCGCTGGAATTGTTCAAGTTGAGTGGAGTGCATAGTTTGTTGGGGTATAAGGTCGTCCAGAGCCAGTTTGTTCGATTTGACCTTATCAGCCAGTTTTTTGTGGTCCGCCTGCAGTAAGTTGAGACTAGAGGACATCGTGTCTATGCGTGTCTCCAGCGCCGTACATGAATCCCGGATTTCCTTCAAGATCAAGTCCAGCTTGGCATCGTGGGGGTCCATACCAGTAGGAGGAATTACGTCATTGTCCGAAGCGTTGGAGGGATCACTGCCAAAGGTGAGCTGCGGTGTGCCATCGGCGGTAGTGTCCGCTTGCTTGTTTCTGGTACGACCCATGGCGTATCGTCGGTCCCCCGTCCGTCTCTGTTACAGGATGGTCCCTTGAGGAGGTCTTGAGGGCCCCGCTCCGCACAGCCACACACCCAGTAAAGCACAGGTCTCCGGCGTGGACTAAGTATTCCTAGAGGCGCAAGGTCCGTAGGCCGCAATTAGTCAGCCCCTACTGCTCCATGGACGCACACTCCAGGTGGGCCCCGCTAGGGGTGCCAGGCTCCGTATCCCCAGTGTTCAGCAGAACAGTCCCAGTGGTGAAATGTTGTCCCGTTCCACCAATGCAGCCTCGTACCCCTCTCCACCTCCAGGGCAGGCTGCAGGCGACAAGCGTCCCCCCACTTAGTTCGTGTGTTCCCCGAGCAGGGCAGCCACACAGCAGCGCTGCATCCGATGCCAGATAGTTGCAGTGCACATCTCCAAAGCGGGGCCCGCGTATTTAAAGTGCCACCATATAATGCCACGCTGTCCCGTGGGGCAGGGAGCAGAGACGGCCAGCCTAGCAATAAAAGGCACCTCCCTTCAGGGTACAGGATCGCGCCACACAGCGCGCCGCACTCCGGCAATCAATCGCGTCTCAGACGAGGAGGGAGGGGGGGGCCGAAACGCCCGCAGTCTTCACCCACCACAGTGCCGGTAATTACCAGTCCGCGCTCGGTTCCCTCGTCAAAGCGTCGCCGGTCTCCGTCTCCGCTCTCGTCAGCACCGGGCACGGTCGATCTCCTCCGCCATTTTGTCCAAGGGGCCGGGGCTGTGGCGCGGCACAACAGAAAAGCCCTCGGCGCTCGCCTCAATCAATGACTCCAACCTCTCCGATCGGGAGCCGCTACTTCATTTGCTCAGCGGCTTCCCTCAGCAGCGTCAGGAACTCCGTCCAGCCGCGACATCCATCAAGGCCGCCGTTTAATAGACGCGACTCCGCCCCTCGTCCTCCCAGGCCGCCAGTCGTCCAGGATCAGTGCCGAAACCGGCAGTTCTCAGCAGGTTTCCAATGCCCTAATCATCGCCTCAGGCTCCAGAGACGCTCCGCTGCACTAGGAGTGTCACCTCGGCTCCGCAGGTCCAGTATGGTACAGGATATTTAGCTATGTGTCAGGGTAGGAGACGGAGCTCGTTCAGCTCACGTCTTCCATGCTCGGCAGTTGGCCACGCCCCTAATCAGGCGCCACTACATCACCCAGATTCCTGCAATATAAATCAGGTCCCACCAAGTAGGTTGAAGGATTTCAAATGAGAGGAGGCTCCATGCATCATAGTAAGGCCACACAAGCTCAGATGCGCAATGCGGCCATACAGCATAACAGCCCTGGATACGCTTGCTCGGAAGCTGTGGCATCCACCAGGGGAGGCCACACCTGCAGGCCACTCATGCACCGTAATAGCTCAGTCCAGGCCTCAGGTATGCAGACAACCACATCCTCACCTCCCGATCTCATCATGTCCATGAAATCAGCAGCAACAGACAGGCTTAATTTGGTTTGGTGAATATTTGCAGTGGCAAAGGGGTTATTTGGGCAGCATGGCTAGGATGCAGCAGAACCCATCCGCCTATGTGATCATCTTGGCTCCTCCCATCAGGAAAGTTTAAAAACAAAGAGATAACTACTGCCAAGTTTGGTTCAGCAAGGACCGTAAAACCAGACATCCTTTGACCAGGTGACAGAAAGTGGAGGTCAAAATAAATGAGAAAATAGAGTTCTTAAAACAAGAGCATCTTCTGTAAAGCATGAACACTGACTTGAAAGATTCTCATCAAAAACATCGTATTGAAGGGCTGGAATTCCAAAAGCTAAAGCTGACTTGAACTTGTTGGAAAGTTAGCTGGAAGAATGTAGGTGGTGTAGAAACCTCAATAGGATGTGCGTTTAAATCTTCTCTACTTTATAATATGCAAAATTAGCCAGATGTTTATATACAGTGAGAAAAGGGTTGTAGGAGGCTGGCTTAGTATATGGTGCTCACTTATGTAAGTGTAGCACCCTGCACTAATCCAGACAACCCTTATGGTGATTTTAGTGGTCTTAGACAACCTTAGAAAGCTCTCTAAGAGGTAGCTGGGGAGAGCAGCCTTCGGGCTAAGTCCAGAAGGAGTGTAAAGCGGCTTGTTTTACCAGTACTTAATCTTATGGTATAGGTTAAGTAAAAAAGAACCACCCAGTGTAATTATAAAAAATATGTATTTATTATTAACACTCACTAACACAATGCAATATCTTCTACCTGGAGATATAAACACAATAGACACTTTGTCAATAGAATACTTAAGTAGCACAAATACACAGTGGTCTCCTTGGGGAGACCAAGCCATTTACTAAAATAGTGGAATGCGAACCACGACCTAAGTCGAGAATGGACCCAAAAGATGTAGATGAGCCGGGGACCCAAGGAACCACCCAAGGTGAGTATCTAGGAACACCACGGAGGTTGTGTGCAGAGTGGGAATACGACTGCGTGCTCAATGCAAGTCAATGGGTAAGTTGCGGTTGCAGTTTTAAAGAAAAAGGACCCTTCCCAGCGGACCCTGAAAAAACCCAGTGGAAGATGGAAGGTTGGAGAGTCACTCCACCCGTGGATACCCCAGAAGCCAGGATACCTACACCAGGTAAGCCAGGTGCATAGGTGCGAAGTGACGTCAGAAACCGCCGTAGACCACAATGGAGGATTTCAGTGAAGATGCCGTGGGAAGAAGGCTAAAGAGTCCGGTGGAACCCAAAGGTGGATTCAAGATGCAGCTGTGTGGACCAGGCGAAGCTGTGAAAGACCAGGAGCCGGTCACGAGCGGTGCCACGTCAGATGTCGAGAGGCAAGGGGTCAGTGTCTGGAAGGGGCACCAACAAGCCTTGGTAACTCCAACCAATGTAGTTGTAGAAAAAGGTGCAGTGTCGGGACCAGCGAGTTCCAAGTGACTCACCACGAGCATGTAAGTCAGAGCAGGCCTGAGCAAGCAGGCGAGCCCACTAGAGCCAAAGAAGACCCTTGAGAGGACCCGCGGGCCAGAGGCACAGGAGTCGCAAGAGGACCTCGGGCAGCTCACCAGGATGAAGGCCCATGGTGCAAAGGATGTGATGCAGGTAAAGATCTTGGCTGGAGGAGATGCTTCTTCTTGCTCACAAACGTTATGTCCTGATGATGATCTCTACTCTGTGAGATCGAAACGCTGTCGAACCCCTACAACAAGAGACTCCCTGTATTTTATAAATTGTCAATTGGGTTTCTCTACCTTCTGTTGTCAATGCGATGTAACTTTTAAATGTCACCATCACTCACCATATCACACTTGCTGTCACTTTTTTGTGAGCTCTTGAACTATTTTTTATATTGCAAATATTAAATAAAATATGTGTTAGATCCCTCTTTGGTGTCCCTGCTAAGTAACTTTCTTATTGCTCCCGCTGGTATTAATTACCCCATATGCCTAACTAACCAGAGGCTTGCCTATTAATACATCTCTATTGTAGCAGTTTATGCTTTTTTGGACCATATAGGCCATTTAGCAACCATTGTTTTCCTAAACATAATACTTACCCCTGGTTCTAGAATTGGGGTCCCCTTGTTTATCTTATTACAATTTAGGGAAGAAGCACAGAGACTGGGGTCCCAGTCAGACTAGTCAGTAAAACATAATGACACCAGCAAAAAGTGGGGGTGACCATGAAAGCAGATCCTACTTTCCTACACAACCCCCTCCCCCAAACGTAAGAAGATGAGACTAACCTTGCCCAGTTGAGTCTTCATTTTCTAAGCGGAAATATCTGGAGACTCCATCTGTTTTGGCATGGTTACTCTCAAGCCTATGTTCCACTGAAAAGTCCATCCTCAAAAGTTTGGGATTTTCACCCTTCATTTGTTTAAGCCATAAGAGGGACTTATGGTCTGTCGGAACATGGAAGTGAGTACCAAACAGGTATGGCCTCAACCTCTTCAGGTCCCAGACCACAGCAAAGGCCTCCCTCTCTATAGCTGACCAACCTTCTGCTTATAAAAGCTAGTGGTTGGTCCTGGCCCTCTGCATTTAGTTGTGACAAAACAGCTCCTACCCCTATCTCAGATGCATCTGCCTGGACAATTAAGGTTTTGGAATAGTCAGGACTTTGACGAATGGGAGCAGTTCACATGGCCTGCTTCTGGTCATCAAATGCCTTTTGACAGCTAACTGTCCCCTGAACTTTCTTAGGCATTCTCTTGGAGGTGAGATCATTAAGGGGAGTCACAATGGACCTATATCCCTTAACCCGTTCCATGCGTCGGACGCGCGGGAGCCGTCCAATGCAAAAGTGCTCATGTACGTCGGACGGCTCCCTTGCGTCCGACGCCATCGCACTGGAAAACCCTCTGGTGCGGGCACAAGAGGGATTTACTTTTCCCCCCCCAACAGCCTCGGGAGCTGGGAAAGAGCCTGGTTTCTCTGAAATGATGATCAGTGCACACGTTGCACTTTCTACGTGCTCCTGGGGCTAGCTCAGCCCCCCCGAGCACGTAGAAAGACCAGATGGGGGCAATAGCCCCCGATCTGCCCCCGGGGGGGACAGAAAGCACACTAGGCACCAGGGATTTTTTTTATTTTATGTATATAGGGGTGGGGGCTGCCCAAAATGTGCATGCCAATGCCTACACCTCCCCAAAAAAAAAAAATTCAACCTAGGCATCAGGGATTTTGTTGTTATTTTTTATACATAGGGGTGGGGGCTGCCTAAAATGGGCATGCCAATGCCTCCACCCCTCCCAAAAAGTTTCCACAGCCTTTCTGCCTCCCCGGGGAGGTAGATGGGGGCAATAGCCCCCGATCTGCCCCTCCCGGGGGGCAGAAAGCACACTAGGCACCACGGATTTTTTTTTATGTATATAGGGGTGGGAGCTGCCCAGAATGGGCATGCCAATGCCCCTGCCCTCACCCCAACCCTCAAAAAAATTGCCACAGTCTTTCTGCCTCCCCTGGGAGGCAGATGTGGGCAATAGCCCCCGATCTGCCACCCGGGGGGGGATGGCAGAAAGCACACTAGGCACCAGGGATTTTTTTTCTTTTATGTATATAGGGGTGGGGGCTGCCCAAAATGGGCATGCCAATGCCCCCCAAACAAATCCACAGTCTTTCTCCCCCTCCGCCAGGAGGCAGATAGGGGCAATAGCTCCTGGCTTGCCCCCGAGGGGGGCAGAGAGCCCACTAGGCACCAGGGATTGGTTGTTTTTTATATGTAAGAGTGGGGGCTGCCCAGAAAGGGCTTGCCAATGCCCCCACCCCCCAAAAAAGTGCTACAGTCTTTCTATCCTGCCTGTGAGGCAGATGGGGGCAATAGCGCCTTATCAGCCCCCGGGGGGGGGGGGCAGAAAGCCCACTAGGCACCAGGGATTTTGTTATTTTTTTTATACGTAGGGTTGGGGGCTGTCGAGAATGGGCATGCTAATGCCACCCCCCCCCCCAAAAAAAGTCTTTTTGCCCCCCCCAGAATGCAGATGAGGGCAATAGACCCTTATCTGCCCCCCCCCGGGGGAGCCAGAAAGCCCACTAGGCACCAGGGATATGTTAATGGTATGCCAGTGAGACGCCTCATAGGAAAGGGTCATTCCTTTTTTTTAGGCACACATTTTGGCTGTTTCAGTGATATTTTTAGTGTCATCTGCACCCAAGCGGGGGCAGAAAACCACTAGACACCAGGGAGAGTTTGTGTGTGTAAACTGGAGTATGGCTGACGATCTGCATGTATTGACCTTTGGCTGGCATTTTGCTGGCGGTGTGTGTGGAGTAACCCTGGGCGGTGAACTCCGCTCCGCTCGCGGAGTTTGCAGAGTTTCCTGCACTCCGCGTTACGTGGAGATTGCGGAGTTCTGAAAAACTCCGCTTCGCGTTGAGTAGCGGAGTTTTTTTCCTCGCTCGTGTTCGTCAACGTCAAGTTGGCGACCGCGAGCGAGGAAAATCAACCTCCCGGCGAGATTTTTCCTCGTTCGCGATCGTCAACATCAAGTTGGCGAGCGCGAGCGTGGAAAATCAACATCCCGGCGAGATTTCTCAACACGGGGGGGGTCAGGTTTCTCATTGCGAGTGGTCGCGTATGCTCGCGACAGCTCGTGTTGAGAAACTGCCCGTTCGCTTTCAGAAAGCTGCCGCTCGAGTAAAAATCTACTCGAGCGGCAGAAAAGGAAAGCTGGGGCCGCTTGCACTGTGCAAGGTGCCGTTCGCAATGATTGCACAGTGCGGACAAGCATCTGGCACTGCGCAATTACAGCGAACGGCATTTTTCTATTGTACTCCTCCGCTCGCGTAGCTCCACGTAGTGCGGCAGAGTTTTTTTTGCACTTCGCGTAATGCAGCGTAGTGCAACTCCGCGAACTCCGCCCAGGGTTAGTGTGGACCTGCACTTGGCTAATGGTGTGGGTGGACTCGCTCTTGATGACGGTGTGTGTAGATTGGTGCTTGCCTGGTGGTGTGCGTGGAGTGGCGTTTGGCTGGCGGTGTACGTGGACTGGTTCTTGGCTGGCTGTGTGCATAGATGGTTCTTGGCTGCAGGGGCGCACTGGCTGTAGCGTGCACCGGGCGTTTCCCTGGTGGGCCGGAGGGGTGGGGGCCAGTTTTCTGGCTGTGGGGGCTGGTTTTGTCACTGGGGCACGGTTTTGCAGCAGTGCTGCAATATCGGCCCCCAGTAACAAAAGCGGTAGCAGCGCTTTTTACTATCACTCCCCCCCCCCCGTCCCAGGGCTGGCCGAGCAGCAATCTGCCAGGGCTGGTTGCTGTTCCCAGTCCGCCCTGCTTGGCTGGCGGAGTGCGGGGATGACGCTTGGCTGGCGGAGTGCATGGGTGGCGCTTGGCTGGCGGAGTGCGGGGATGACGCTTGGCTGGCGGAGTGCATGGGTGGCGCTTGGCTGGCGGTGTGCGTGGATTGTGCTTGGCGGACTGTGTTCATGGATGGCATTTGGCTGGTGGTGTACGTGGATGGCGCTTGGCTGGAGGTGTGCATGGATGATTCTTGGCTGGGGGTGTGTGTGGATGGTGCATGGCTGGCAGTGTGCGTGGATGGCGCTTGGCTGGTGGTGTGCGTGGATGGTGGTGAGCGTGTACTAAGTCTTGTGTGGAGGTGTGGCTTGCATGGATCCCCCAGCATTTTCTTACCCAGAATCCCCTGCAAACCTCAAATTTACTTACAAAGTCAATTTTCCTCACATTTCTGTGTGGATAAGCTGTAGGATCACCGCACAGGCACACATTTCCTACCACCCAGCATTCCCCTTGGTCTATCGAGAAAAATGATACCTCACTGTGAGTGCCCAAAGTCGCGTCAGGCTAAAAACGTATAAACAAACTGCCCTTTTGGACACGCTTTGGGCCCCCCTCCATCTCTACACGTGTTTGGCCCTTTCATGTCATAGGCATTTGGCCCACCCACTCAAGTGAGGTACCATTATTATCGGGAGTCCTTCGGGAATGCTGGGTGGGTGAAAGTTTGTGGATGCACCCAGATTCCAGAACTTTCCATCACAGAAATATGAGGAAAATGTGATTTTTTTCAGCTAAATTTGAGGTTTCCAGGGATTCTGGGTAGGAAAATGTGGGGGGATCCACGCAAGCCATACCTCTCTGGACTCCCCCGGTTGTCTAGTTTTCAGAAATGTCTGGGTTTGGTAGGTTTCCCTAGATGGCCGCCGAGCCCGAGGGCAAAAACCAAGGTGACCCCCCTTGCAGAAACCAGCTCGTTTTGTGATAGTAAATTTTGATGTCTCCACAATAGGTTTTGGGCCCTTCCCTGCCGCGGGCACTTAGCCCATCCACACAAGTGAGGTACCATTTTTATTGGGAGACTTTGGGGAATGCTGGGTGGGTGGAAGTTTGTGGATCCACACAGATTCCAGAACTTTCCATCACGGAAATGTGAGGAAAATGTGATTTTTTTTTCAGCTAAATTTGAGGTTTGCAGGGGATTCTGGGTAAGAAAATGTTGGGAGATGCACCCAAGTCATACCTCCCTGGACTCCCCCGGGTGTCTAATTTTTAGAAATGTCTGGGTTTGGTAGGTTTCCCTAGATGGCCGCCAAGCCTGAAGCCAAAAACCCAGGTGACCCCCCTTGCAAAACCAGGTCGTTTTGTGATAGGTAATTGTGATGTCTCCACAATACGTTTTGGACCCTTCCCTGCCGCGTGCACTTGGCCCACGCACACAAGTGAGGTTTCATTTTTATCGGGAGACTTTGGGGAATGCGGGATGGGTGGAAGTTTGTGGATCCACGCAGATTCCAGAATTTTCATCACAGAAATGTGAGGAAAATGTGTTTTTTGGACAAAGTTTGAGGTTTGCAAGAGATTCTGGGTAACATAACCTGGTGAGAGCCACACAAGTCACCCCATCCTGGATCTCCTGGGTGTCTAGTTTAAAAAAAAATATAGGTTTGCTCAGGGCCGGCTCTAGGGCGGTGGGATCGGTGCCACCGCACCGGGCGCTGACTTGGGGTGGGGGCGCCCTTCTTTGCAAGTATATTTTCATTTTAAAAGCACCTGCTGCCGCGTTCCTTGCTTCCAGCAATTTTCAGGCATCAATAAAAACGTCAAGATCACTCCAGTGATTAATGTTACTGCTGAAGAGAGATCGTAGGTTTGTCTAGTGGAAGTTTTAACTCATCGTAAGGTAGTACAGTGGGTTAATATGCCTATTGCAAAGAATGTGTACCATGCAGATCACAAAGTACATATAATGTAAACAGGTCAGTGGGTTACTGCTTGTGTCCCAGGGATCCTTTGTTACTTGCAGTTTATAAGTTAAAATCCTAATATAGCATAGTGAGCTAATAACCGTCATTAAAGAGCTGCATGCAAACTACAAGATATGTATTAGCGCAATATTTCTTTTTGCCCTGTCTTTCATTATCCTAAACTTGTAAAAAGGTTTCATTTGGGTAGAAGAAATCAATTTTTATTATTAAAGAAAACCTCTAACAATATTGTTATGTTTTAAATTCTGAATTGGTGCTTTTCCAGACCAAGGACTCAAACTATACTGCCTACCAGCATAGATGGCATGTGAATCCTACACCTTGTAGTCCTCTGCCTGATGTAACATTTCCTATTCACTGATTTACACACGTACGATTGTCTCTGTGCCAATGTGTGTGTGATGTAAAGTGCTCTGACACCCTACACTGGTATGAGTGGCGCTATAAAACTTAATCAGTCTGAGAGAGAGTGGTTATAAAGACTTGAGGAGTACTGTTAAATGGTGATAGAGAGGGAATCTATGGTAGATGTGGTGATTTGGGGGCGCCAACAAACACTCTCGCACAGGGCGCCACCAGTACTAAAGCCGGCCCTGGGTTTGCTATGTTTACCTAGGTGCCGGCTGAGCTAGGGTTCAAAATCCACAGCTAGGCACATTGCAAAAAAATGGTCAGTTGTCACTGGAAAAATGTAATGTGTCCACGTTACGTTTTGGGCCGTTTCCTGTCACTGGCACTAGGCCTACCCACATAAGTGAGGTACCATTTTTATTGAGAGACTTTGGGGAATGCAGGGTGCATGGAAGTTTGTGGATGCCCACAGATTTCAGAACTTTCTATCACAGAAATATGGGGAAAATGTCGTTTTTTTGGGACAAAGTTTGAGATTTGCAAGGGATTCTGGGTAACAGAACTTGGTGAGAGCCACACAAGTCACCCCATGCTGGATTCCTGAAAAATGTGATATGTCCACGTTGTGTTTCGGGCCGTTTCCTGTCACAGGCACTAGGCCTACCCTCACAAGTCAGGTACCATTTTTATCGGGAGATTTAGGGGAGGGAACACAGTATTTTAGAACAACTGTTATTACCTATTGACTTTCTATGTATTTCTGCCTTCCAAATATAAGACAACGTGTTAAAAAGAAGTCACTTTGGAAAATGTCCTATAATTCACAAGCTAGTATGGGTACTCACAATTACGGAGATGTGCAAATAACTTCTGCTTCTAAACTCTATATTTTGTTGCCATTTCGGAAATACATAGGTGTCCTTGATACCTATTTTTCACTCTTTATATTTTACCAAATGAATTGCTATATACCCAGTACACAATGAAAAACTATTGCAAGACGCAGCTCAGTTATTGGCTCTGGGTTCCTCGGGCTCTTGGTGAACCTACAAGTCCTATATATCCCCACAACCAGAAGGGTACAGCGGATGTAACGGTATATTGCTTTAAAAAAATCTGTCATACTTGGCTGTTTTTTTCAACTCATTTTCAATATTTCTTATTTTCAACTGTTAGTTTCTAAAAAAAACCTTGAAGGATCTACACAAATGACCCCTTGCTGAATTCAGAAGTTTGTCTACTTCTCAGAAATGTATAGCTTTCCAGGATCCATTATTGCTTTCACACCGATTTCTACCACTAACTGGAAGGAGGTTGAAGCACAAAAAGTAGCAAAGATAGGCCAGTAACATGCCAAAAAAGTGTAGAAAATTTAGATTTTCTGACAAAAGTCTGCCTGTCCCCGAAAGCTGGGAAGATGGTGATTTCAGCACCACAAACACTTTGTTGATACCATTTGCGGGGAAAAAAGCAGACGCTTTCTTCTGCAGCACTCTTTCCCCATTTTCCCCCCCAAAAAACAAAATGTAGCTGTATTTTGCCTAATTTCTGGGTCCCCTCCAGGGGAATCCACAAACCCTGGGTACCTTTAAAATCCCCATGATGTTGGAAGAAAACGCCCAAAATTTGGCGTGGGTACCTTATGTGGACAAAAAGTTACAGGGGCCAAAGCGCAAACTATCCCAAATAGCCAAAGAAAAGGCTTAGCACAGGGGGGGGGGGGGAAGTCCTAACAGCGAAAGGGTTAACAAACCTCCTGTAGTACCCAGTCAGGGCCAAGCAAGCTCTGACCTGAGTCTGGGTAGTGGGAGCAACCCAGTCCATGATGGTCTGGATTTTGCTCTCCAATGGTTGAACTTGGCCTCCACCTACCAGGTGACCCAATTATTCAACATTGCTCTGCCTTATCTGGCACTTGGTGGCCTTGATAGTGAGGCCTGTCTTTTGTAGGGCCTCCAGAACATTCCTGAGGTGGACCAGGTGATCCTCCCAGGTGGAGCTAAAGACAGCAATATGATCTAGATATGCTGCAATATAGGCTTCCAGACCTTTTAGAACGTTATTCGCCAACCTCTAAAATGTGGCTGGTGCATTTTTCAGACCAAAGGGCATCACAATAAATTGATAATTGCCCACTGGGGGTTGAAAATGCTGTTTTAGGCTTGGCATCCTCAGCAAGTCTGATTTGCCAGTAGCCTGCAGTTAGTCAAATGTACTCACGGTATTTGGCTGAGGCCAAAGTATCTATGAGCTCATCTGCCCTGGGAATATGATGGGCAGAAGTCCTAGTGACTGCATTGAGACCTCTGTAGTCCACACAAAACCTCATCTCTCTCTTTCCACCCTTGTTGTGAGGTTTTGGCACAGGGTCTACTGGACTAGCCCAAGTGCTATCGTAAGGCTAAATGACCCCAATTCCTGCATCTTTTGGACCTCTGTCCTGATGCAGTCTCTAACATGGTCAGGCTGTCTGTAAAGTTTGTTCTTTACTGGCAGAATGTCACCTGTGTCCACTTCATGGGTACACCAGGTGGTTTGACTGGGTGTCAGAGAAAACATGTGTTTGTACTGATTGAGGGCCTTCCTGCAATCAGCTTGCTACTGGTCAGTGAGGCTGCCTGATAAGGCTACTCCTTCAACTGACTCAGCAACAGGGTTCTGAGGGAGGAGATCAGGGAGAGGGTCACTCTCTTGCTCCTGTACCTCGTCAGTGGGCATGAGCAAGCTCATGTCAGCCCTGTCCACAAAAGGTTTTAGGCAGTTCACATGAAGTACCCTGTGGGGACTTCTTGGAGTGCTTAGGGCCACCAAGTAGGTGACCTCACTTTTCTTTTCAAGGATTGTGTGGTGGCCACTCCATTTGTCCTGGAGAGCTGCTGGGGCCACAGGTTCCAACACCCACACTTTCTGGCCTGGCCGGTAAACAGTCAGGACAGCCTTTTAGTCATGCCTAGCTTTCTGAAGCTCCTGGCTGACCTCAGGGTTTTTACTTGCCTTCTTCATGTACTCAGCTATATGTGAATGCAGGCCAAGTACATAGTCCACAATATCCTGTTTAGGAGGTTTGAGAGGTTGCTCCCAGCCCTCGTTAACTAGACACAATAGACCTCTAAGTGGATGTCCAAACAGAATTTCAAATGGGCTGTAACCAACCCCCTTCTGAGGAACCTCTCTGTAGGCAAAGAGAAGGCAGGGTAGTAAGACATCCCATTTTCGCCTGAGCTTTTCTGGGAGTCCCATGATGATACCCTTTAGGGTCTTGTTGAACATTAGGATGGTAGGGTGTGGTAAACTTATAGTTTACTCCAATCTCTTTCCACATTGCAGCAATATAACTAGACATGAAGTTGGTACCTCTGCCTGTTAAGGCCTCCTTAGGGAAGCCCACTCTGGAAAAGATTCCCAGAAGGTGCCTGGCCCATACAGGAGCTGTAGTGGTTCAAAGGGTAATTGCCTCTGGATACCTAGTGGCATGGTCCACCATCACTAGGATGTAACTGTGTCCAGATGCAGTTGGAGGGTTTAAGGGACCAACTATGTCAATCCCTACCCTCATAAAGGGAACCCCAACCACTGGGAGTGGAATTAAGGGGGCCTTTGTAGTGCCACCTGACTTACCACTGGCTTGGCAAGTGACACAGGAGCGACAAAACTCCTTGGTGTCCTTAGACATATTGGGCCAGTGAAAATGAGGGACAATCCTGTCCCAAGTCTTACTTTGCCCAAGGTGTCCTGCAAGGTGAATGTCATGTGCCAGGGAGAGAAGAAAACCTCTGAACTTCTGGGGTATTACCAACCTCCTGGTAGCACCAGGCTTGGGGACTCTACCTTCAGAATATAGAAGCCCATCTTCCCAATAGATCCTATGGGACCCACTGATATTCCCAGCTTCCTCACCAGCAGCTTGATGTCTGAGTGGTTCAAGAGAGGGGCAGGATTGCTGCTCCAAACTCAAGTCTGCCCTGCCCCCAAGAACTCTGCGTGGTCAGGCCCAAGTTTCTCTGGGACAGTTCTTTCACAGGGACTGAGATCATCTCCCTCAGGAGACTGATCCTCACTGGGAGTTTGGGAGGAGGATAATTCCTTACCCCTCCTGCTCCTTCTCTTAGGAGCAATCTGGTCCATTCTTTCAGGTTCCAGTGTTCCCTCAGTGCTAAGCTGTTTAGCCTGAGCCCTGGTAACAGTAAAGACACTGGCAGAGATGGCCATCATCTCTGCATGAGTCCTGAACTCTACTTCAGACCAGGCTGAAGTTTCTAAATCATTGCCCAGCAGACAATCTACAGTCAGATCTGGAGATACTACAACTCTTTTAGGTCCAGTTACCCATCCCCAGCTGAGATTCACAACTGCCAAGGAATGATCAGTCCTGACAATGCTAGCTTTGGTTACTTTGTACATCTGTCCAAGTATGATTTGTTCAGGGGACACAAGTTTCTCTGTCACCATGGTGACAATGGCACTTGTGTCCCTGAAAGCTATTGCTTCCTTTCTATTGATTAAAGGTTGTTGCTTGTACTTGCCCAAGTTAGTGGGACTTACTAGTAAGGTGGCAAGATCTATGCCACCATCACAGACTAGAACAGCCTGAGTTGAAGTTCTGACTAGGCTAGAACCCACTTCAGAACCCAAGGTTAACCCAACTAATCCCTTGGTTGCTGTACTACAACTTGTCCTTGTGCTAGGGGGGCACAGTTGCCTTAGGGGCAATGGTAGAAGGTTCCTTGGCCTTTGGACAATCAGCATCTCTTGTCCAATGGGTCTTTACTTTACATAAATAAAACCAAGGTTTCTTTTTGCCTTTCTTAGAGTTTTAGGACTCACCCCCAGATGCAAGTTTTCGGGGACCTTGAGAAGACTCTTTTTTGTCTTTGCCCTTCTCCCCACCCTTCTCCTGGGGTTTAGAAGAATCTTGCTTCTTCTGGTCACCTCCACCACCATGGGTTTTCTGCTTAACCCTGGTGCGGAAACATTTGTCTGCCTTCTTTCCCAATTCTTGGGGAGAGGTCGGATCAGAGTCCACCAGGTACTGGTGCAGTAGTTGGTTCTGACAGTAATTAAGGATGTGCTCCCTCATTATCAAATTGTACAATCCTTAATAGTCCTGTACCTTGCTCCCATGAAGCCAGCCTTCCAGAGCCTTAATAGCAGTATCAATGAAATCTACTCAGTCCTGGGTGTGTGTCTCCTGGATGTCTCTGAACTTAATCCTGTATTGCTCAGTGGTAAGCCAAACCCTTCTATGAGTGCACTCTTCAGGACTGAATCATTGTCAGCATCCTCTTCTCTAACAGTGAGAGCTTATCTCTACCTTTGTTGGCAAAGGAGAGCCACACTGCCCTTGAGGGACCTTTTGAACTTTACAGGCCCTCTCCAAATTAGTGATCTATTTATGGATGTCACCCCCCTCCTGGTAAGGAGGGACTATCCTGCTCAGGTTCCTAGTGTCAAAGGATGATGCCTTGATTCTAGGGATACTATCGCTGCCACCATGGGACTCTAGTCCCAATTTCTTCCCAGCTTTCTGTACTTCCAGGGTCTCTTTGTCAAGGGCCAACTGATCTTGCCTGAGCCTGAGTCTTACTCTCTCAAGTTTAATCAGGTGGTATTCCCTCTCCAAGGAGTCCTCCCTCTTGCTAGATATGGAGGTCCCTATGGGATTATCTGAAGCATTGGATTCAACACAGGGGGACCTAGACCTCCTCTGCCTACTCTGAATCCTCCCAGGTGGAATATAGGGGATACCCTCTGTAACATCAGCACTATTCCCTGGGGGATCTGAGTTTGCCAATGTGGAGTCTTTAGACTCCTCTTGGCCATACTCCAAATTGAGGTTACTAGGGGCAACCCTTGGTGCCCCCTCTTCTGAATCATCCCCAACCACATTGTCCTGTTCTTCTTGACATCCCGATTAAGTAGCTCTAAGGGCAGCTTAGTAGTGGGGTTATTACCTGCCTTTATTCTTCTAAGGCTACACAGGGTCCTTAGTTCCTGGAACTTCAGACCACTGTACTTAGTAGACTGGGGTACACTGGTATCCCAACTAAAGACATGGTCAATAGGTGCAGTGTGGTGTTACACCTACCTACACTAGTCTAAACTAAAATTCCTAAGATTGGAGAAAGGGTTGTGCTAGACCCTTAACAACCAATGTAAAACGTTCAGTACAACTTACTTAGTCTATTAAGTATTTATATGTGCCTAATGCTAGTGATGGCTTTTCAGTTAATCCACACCTAGATTAGCTGGTAAAACAATGCAAGCTTGAATCCCAACCGCTGCACACCAATGTAGGAGGCTGGCTTAGTATATGGTGCTCACTTATGTAAGTGTAGCACCCTGCACTAATCCAGACAACCCTTATGGTGATTCTAGTGGTCTTAGACAACCTTAGAAAGCTCTCTAAGTGGTAGCTGTGGAGAGCAGCCTTCAGGCTTAGTCCAGAAGGAGTGTAAAGCAGCTTGTTTTACCAGTACTTAATCTTATGGTATAGGTTAAGTGAAAAAGAACCACACAATGTAGATATAAAAAATGTGTATTTATTATTAACACTCACTAACACAATGCAATATCTCCTTCCCGGAGATATAAACACAATACACACAATACTTTGTCAATAGAATACGCAAGTAGCACATATAGACAGTGGTCTCCAGGGAGGAGACCAAACCGTATGCTAAAATATTGGAATGCGAACCACGACCTAAGTCGTGAATGGACCCAAAAGACGTACAAGAGCTGGGGACCCAAGGAACCACCCAAGGTGTGTATCTAGGAACCCAAAGGAGGTCGTGTGCAGAGTGGGAACACGACCGCATGCTCAATGCAAGTCAATGGGTAAGTCGTGGTTGCAGTTTTATAGAACAAGCATTTGCAATACAATCAGTCTCGCATTTGTTGGAGTTGGATTTTTTAGTTATGTTTTTTATTGGTGAAGTGATTATTTAAAGAAAAAAAGCATGTGCTACTGATGAAGTGGAGCCATCATAAGACAGGCAGGCATCTCATATGTAACCCTGTTTGAAACCCACCTGAGGGATATTATCTCTGCCATTGGGTTCAAGATCCATACCATATTCCAGACAGGTCCTCCTTATGCTCCCAAAATGCAAATGCACCATCATTCTGAATCAGGAGCTTTAAAGTATGTCCCATAGCAACTGAGCACTGGCCGTGTGTGGCTTTTCTGTGCTACATTGCTACAGCACCCAAAATGGCTTGTACCAAGGGGCACGCTACTACAAAGTACTGTTCTTTCTGTAATCCCACACTACTTATTTTTAGCACTGTGGTGCAGTATTATTTTTGCTGTTATTTAAAAATGTGTCACGAAGTGTTTAATTTGTGCCGGTGTCTGAACCGACAGTGCCCCTACCTCCCAACTTACCTCTGCTGTCGCTGATCTTCCTCCTGTAGCCTCCGGTGCCGCGCCCTGTCCACAAAAGGTTTTAGGCAGTTCACATGAAGTACCCTGTAAGGACTTCTTGGAGTGCTTAAGGCCACCAAGTAGGTGACCTCACCTTTCTTTTCAAGGATTGTGTGGTGGCCACTCCATTTGCCCTGGAGAGCTGCTGGGGCCACAGGCTCCAACACCCACACTTTCTGGCCAGTAAACAGTCAGGACAGCCTTCTAGTCATGCCTGGCTTTCTGAAGCTCCTGGCTGGCCTCAGGGTTTTTACTTGCCTTCTTCATGTACTCAGCCATACGTGAATGCAGGCCAAGTACATAGTCCACAATATCCAGTTTAGGAGGTTTGAGAGGTTGCTCCCAGCCCTCGTTAACTAGACACAATGGACCTCTAAGTGGATGTCCAAACAGAATTTCAAATGGGCTGTAACCAACCCCCTTCTGAGGAACCTCTCTGTAGGCAAAGAGAAGGCAGGGTAGTAAGACATCCCATTTTCGCCTGAGCTTTTCTGGGAGTCCCATGATGATACCCTTTAGGGTCTTGTTGAACATTAGGATGGTAGGGTGTGGTAAACTTATAGTTTACTCCAATCTCTTTCCACATTGCAGCAATATAACTAGACATGAAGTTGGTACCTCTGCCTGTTAAGGCCTCCTTAGGGAAGCCCACTCTGGAAAAGATTCCCAGAAGGTGCCTGGCCCATACAGGAGCTGTAGTGGTTCAAAGGGTAATTGCCTCTGGATACCTAGTGGCATGGTCCACCATCACTAGGATGTAACTGTGTCCAGATGCAGTTGGAGGGTTTAAGGGACCAACTATGTCAATCCCTGCCCTCATAAAGGGAACCCCAACCACTGGGAGTGGAATTAAGGGGGCCTTTGTAGTGCCACCTGACTTACCACTGGCTTGGCAAGTGACACAGGAGCGAAAAAACTCCTTGGTGTCCTCAGACATATTGGGCCAGTGAAAATGAGGGACAATCCTGTCCCAAGTCTTACTTTGCCCAAGGTGTCCTGCAAGGTGAATGTCATGTGCCAGGGAGAGAAGAAAACCTCTGAACTTCTGGGGTATTACCAACCTCCTGGTAGCACCAGGCTTGGGGTCTGTACCTTCAGAATATAGAAGCCCATCTTCCCAATAGATCCTATGGGACCCACTGATATTCCCAGCTTCCTCACCAGCAGCTTGATGTCTGAGTGGTTCAAGAGAGGGGCAGGATTGCTGCTCCAAACTCAAGTCTGCCCTGCCCCCAGGAACTCTGCGTGGTCAGGCCCAAGTTTCTCTGGGACAGTTCTTTCACAGGGACTGAGATCATCTCCCTCAGGAGACTGATCCTCACTGGGAGTTTGGGAGGAGGATAATTCCTTACCCCTCCTGCTCCTTCTCTTAGGAGCAATCTGGTCCATTCTTTCAGGATCCAGTGTTCCCTCAGTGCTAAGCTGTTTAGCCTGAGCCCTGGTAACAGTAAAGTCACTGGCAGAGATGGCCATCATCTCTGCATGAGTCCTGAACTCTACTTCAGACCAGGCTGAAGTTTCTAAATCATTGCCCAGCAGACAATCTACAGTCAGATCTGGAGATACTACAACTCTTTTAGGTCCAGTTACCCATCCCCAGCTGAGATTCACAACTGCCAAGGAATGATCAGTCCTGACGATGCTAGCTTTGGTTACTTTGTACATCTGTCCAAGTATGATTTGTTCAGGGGACACAAGTTTCTCTGTCACCATGGTGACAATGGCACTTGTGTCCCTGAAAGCTATTGCTTCCTTTCTATTGATTAAAGGTTGTTGCTTGTACTTGCCCAAGTTAGTGGGACTTACTAGTAAGGTGGCAAGATCTATGCCACCATCACAGACTAGAACAGCCTGAGTTGGAGTTCTGACTAGGCTAGAACCCACTTCAGAACCCAAGGTTAACCCAACTAATCCCTTGGTTGCTGTACTACCACTTGTCCTTGTGCTAGGGGGGCGCAGTTGCCTTAGGGCAATGGTAGAAGGTTCCTTGGCCTTTGGACAATCAGCATCTCTTGTCCAATGGGTCTTTACTTTACATAAATAAAACCAAGGTTTCTTTTTGCCTTTCTTAGAGTTTTGGGACTCACCCCCAGATGCAGGTTTTCGGGGACCTTGAGAAGACTCTTTTTTGTCTTTGCCCTTCTCCCCACCCTTCTCCTGGGGTTTAGAAGAATCTTGCTTCTTCTGGTCTCCTCCACCACCATGGGTTTTCTGCTTAACCCTGGTGCGGAAACATTTGTCTGCCTTCTTTCCCAATTCTTGGGGAGAGGTCGGATCAGAGTCCACCAGGTACTGGTGCAGTAGTTGGTTCTGACAGTAATTAAGGATGTGCTCCCTCATTATCAAATTGTACAATCCTTCATAGTCCTGTACCTTGCTCCCATGAAGCCAGCCTTCCAGAGCCTTAATAGCAGTATCAATTAAATCTACTCAGTCCTGGGTGTGTGCCTCCTGGGTGTCTCTGAACTTAATCCTGTATTGCTCAGTGGCAAGCCAAACCCTTCTATGAGTGCACTCTTCAGGACTGAATCATTGTCAGCATCCTCTTCTCTAACAGTGAGAGCTTATCTCTACCTTTGTTGGCAAAGGAGAGCCACACTGCCACTGCTCTTGAGGGACCTTTTGAACTGTACAGGCCCTCTCCAAAGCAGTGATCTATTTATGGATGTCACCCCCCCTCCTGGTAAGGAGGGACTATCCTGCTCAGGTTCCTAGTGTCAAAGGATGATGCCTTGATTCTAGGGATACTATTGCTGCCACCATGGGACTCTAGTCCCAATTTCTTCATAGCTTTCTGTACTTCCAGGGTCTCTTTGTCAAGGGTCAACTGATCTTGCCTGAGCCTGAGTCTTACTCTCTCAAGTTTAATCAGGTGGTATTCCCTCTCCAAGGAGTCCTCCCTCTTGCTAGATATGGAGGTCCCTATGGGATTATCTGAAGCATTGGATTCAACACAGGGGGACCTAGACCTCCTCTGCCTACTCTGAATCCTCCCAGGTGGAATATAGGGGATACCCTCTGTACCATCAGCACTATTCCCTGGGAGATCTGAGTTTGCCAATGTGGAGTCTTTAGACTCCTCTTGGCCATACTCCAAATTGAGGTTACTAGGGGCAACTCCTGGTGCCCTCTCTTCTGAATCATCCCCAACCACATTGTCCTGTTCTTCTTGACATCCCGATTAAGTAGCTCTAAGGGCAGCTTAGTAGTGGGGTTATTACCTGCCTTTATTCTTCTAAGGCTACACTGGGTCCTTAGTTCCTGGAACTTCAGACCACTGTACTTAGTAGACTGGGGTACACTGGTATCCCAACTAAAGACATGGTCAATAGGTGCAGTGTGGTGTTACACCTACCTACCCTAGTCTAAACTAAAATTCCTAAGATTGGAGAAAGGGTTGTGCTAGACCCTTAACAACCAATGTAAAAAGTTCAGTAGAACTTACTTAGTCTATTAAGTATTTATATGTGCCTAATGCTAGTGATGGCTTTTCAGTTAATCCACACCTAGATTAGCTGGTAAAACAATGCAAGCTTGAATCCCAACCGCTGCACATCAATGTAGGAGGCTGGCTTAGTATATGGTGCTCACTTATGTAAGTGTAGCACCCTGCACTAATCCAGACAACCCTTATGGTGATTCTAGTGGTATTAGACAACCTTAGAAAGCTCTCTAAGTGGTAGCTGTGGAGAGCAGCCTTCAGGCTTGGTCCAGAAGGAGTGTAAAGCAGCTTGTTTTACCAGTACTTAATCTTATGGTATAGGTTAAGTGAAAAAGAACCACACAATGTAGATACAAAAAAATGTGTATTTATTATTAACACTCACTAACACAATGCAATATCTCCTTCCCGGAGATATAAACACAATACACACAATACTGTATGCTAAAATATTGGAATGCGAACCACGACCTAAGTCGTGAATGGACCCAAAAGATGTACAAGAGCTGGGGACCCAAGGAACCACCCAAGGTGTGTATCTAGGAACCCCAAGGAGGTCGTGTGCAGAGTGGGAAGACGACCGCATGCTCAATGCAAGTCAATGGGTAAGTCGTGGTTGCAGTTTTATAGAACAAGCATTTGCAATGCAATCGGTCTCGCATTTGTTGGAGTTGGAGCTATTGGCATTGCAAATGGCAATGTTTTTTAGTTATGTTTTTAGTTATGTTTTTTATTGGTGAAGTGATTATTTAAAGAAAAAAAGCATGTACTACTGATGAAGTGGAGCCATCATAAGACAGGCAGGCATCTCATATGTAACCCTGTTTGAAACCCACCTGAGGGATATTATCTCTGCCATTGGGTTCAAGATCCATATCATATTCCAGACAGGTCCTCCTTATGCTCCCAAAATGCAAATGCACCATCATTCTCAATCAGGAGCTTTAAAGTATGTCCCATAGCAACTGAGCACTGGCCGTGTGTGGCTTTTCTGTGCTACATTGCTACAGCACCCAAAATGGCTTGTACCAAGGGGCACGCTACTACAAAGTACTGTTCTTTCTGTAATCCCACACTACTTATTTTTAGCACTGTGGTGCAGTATTATTTTTGCTATTATTTAAAAATGTGTCACGAAGTGTTTAATTTGTGCCGGTGTCTGAACCGACGGTGCCCCTACCTCCCAACTTACCTCTGCTGTCGCTGGTCTTCCTCCTTTAGCCTCCGGTGCCGCGCCTGCAGCCTCCGGTGCCGCGTCTGCAGCCTCCGGTGCCGCGCCTGCAGCCTTCGGTGCCACGCCTGCAGCCTCCGGGGCCGCGCCTGCAGCCTCCGGTGCCGCTTCTGCAGCCTCCGGTGCCGCGCCTGCAGCCTCCGGTGCCGCGCCTGCAGCCTCCGGTGCCGCGCCTGCAGCCTCCGGTGCCACGCCTGCAGCCTCTTGGCAGTCAGGAAAATACTCAATGTAAAGTATTGGGCGACCAATGTCGAATTTGCACCCTGAACCCGGCCACCCATGTGCTGCTGGTAGAGCAGTTTTGGTACCTACCTGAACCTTGGCCCTTGCTGACTTTTGGCTCAGAATACTGTAATGTATGAGGTCCAGACTGCTGCTTTCCATCCTCCTTCAGCTTCACAACTGTTAAATATCTATTTAAAAAAAGTCTTTACTCCCTTTCATTTCCTCTACCTTGGCCAGACGAGTGAAATGGATTTTGGGGAAGGCTGGAATAGCTCCCTCTGTCTTTGGAGCACATTTTCTAGGAGGGGCAATGACATTCAAGGTTTGTATCTCTTTAGGATGCTCAGAGGCTACTAAGAAAGCAGCAGACTGGTCTAAGGAGTCAACTTTTAAAATTAATTATTTTAAGTCTATTGCCCAAGTTTCCTAGTATATTGTAGATAGGCTTTTAACAAGTCATAAATGAGCCAACGTTCTTATAACAGAATATAAAATATTCCCACTATGGTGACAGGAAGTTTAGATTTTATTAAAGACACTGAGGCGAAGATTATCACACCATACGCCTCTCTTTCACTTTTGTAACTTTCTTACATGCAGTGCAATAAAAACTTTCTAGATGCACAGGTGAATAATCCTGGGTGGATATTTTTCAGGATTCAGGAGAACATAATCAATAGTTGCTGTGTTTTTTTGCTCAGTGCTTGTTGTTCACTGGGACTATTATCTATCATTGGATGAAAGCGCAGACAAAGAGGAAGTGCTCTCTCAGTGAGGATTAATTGCACAAGGGATGATAACTGGTCTCTCTATGAGTTAATGTACTACTAAATGCCTGATATGTTAACCAGTTGAACGTTTTTGGCACTCCAAACTTCCATGTTTATTCATGATGTGCTTTCTTGTATTGTGTTCATTAACTTTGCTGCTAGTGTTTCCAAAAAAAAGGGTTGCCACAATCTTCACCTCTGTGACATCGTGTCACAATAGTGGAGAGATTTCACGTTCTTTTCCCACCACACTTTAAGGACAGAGTGCGGGAGAATGCAGACTGGAGCCTTAACTCAGAAGTAGAACAGGGGTAGTAGACAAGCTGAAGCCTTATTCTCTGTCGGAGGGTAGGATAGTGTCCTCTTTTCAGTTGGAGGGAAGGCTGAATCCTCACCTCAGGGAAGAAGTACGGGTGTGGGAAGCCTTCTCTGCTGTTGTTGGGCAGGCTTGAGTCCAACCTCAGGGAAGTAAGGTGTTAGGCAGGCTCCATTAACAGGTTGGAGCCCCATCCTCTCTGTGTGACCAGTCTACACTGTAACGGCAAAAGGCCTATGCAGGGCTTTAAGTGAGATGGAAAATGTATGTGGGGGTCCCTAAAATGGGCGGGGCCTGCATAATTAAGGTGTGGTTTAAACACAAACAAAAATGTCCAGAGTCATCCTACTGTGGTAGACTGCGCGGTGTAGACTGCTCGTACCTGTTGTGTCTCACAGCATGCTCGCTGCTCCCTTGCCTCCTTACTACACCTACCCACACATTTGCACAGAATCACAACTGGAATTGGTGACCACTGCTCTGTGCACTTTGCAGAGGCCAAGGATTGTATGAGCAAGTATTCGTTCGTAATAACTTTATTTCGATCTTCAAGATCATAAAAGTACACAATATATAAAAGACACATAAAAACATCCTCACAAAGTGCCCTCGGAGATCAAAAAGAAATGCTCGTTAGTAAAAACAATCTGTCAAGTAACCAGTCTAAATATGCATGTTAATATGGAATTCAAAACATAGACTCGACATTTTAGTGCAAAGATACAATGTTGGGCTGCAAAAGTGCAAGTGCTTTTTAAGGTGCGTTTGAAATTTTAAAAGAGGTTAAAATAGGACGAGAAAAGAGGGGAATTGCTCTATACCAAGCTGTGCAGAATTTCAATAAAGTGCTAGGCCCTAATATGATTAACTCCCTCCAACAAACCGCTCTCTTTACAGGGATTTACAAAGGCTCTATCTACTCTTTCCTGGACTACTAGGATCTGGTTGGTGCGCCAACTCCAGACAGACAATAAATGTCTAGATATTAAAAAAAAAAAATTGTCTAAGTCAGTTGAGAGGATTCTATACGTGTCGATATTGCGGCCTGTGTCCAAATTCCTAACCGGGGGAAGTATTCTGAAAAACCCTTGACCTTCTGAAAGAAACTTGCACTGCCTTCAGATACATGTCCGTTGTGACCGTTATAAACACATAGATGCGACTCAGTTTAACGAATGCATTAAACAAGAGTAATATGCAGCCTGGAAAAAAAAATACCATAAACACAATGCAAGATGAAGTAAAGCATATACAATATAAACAGACAACATTGTTTACCTTAACATTTTTACATTTATTGTTCAAAAATCCATATGTGTTTTTGTCTGTAAAGTTGAGGACATAAATACAGGAACCGAAAATGGCTCAGTTTCAATGTCCTATTTTAAATGCTACCAGGTCTGAGACCCGGCCCACGGCTTGAAGTGCTCTCTAAAATAGCAACGGTCTACAGACTGGAGCACTCCTCACTGAGGTGCAAGCATGTTGGGGGAGGGGGGTCTAGACTCCAGTTCCTTCATAATAAATCATACTTTACTGCACTGACTGAATATACAAGTATACATACTATTGACCAAACTCCGCTCTACACTGCTTTCATTTTACCTGCTCTAGAGACATACTTTCTATAATAAGGGAAGGCAGTTGGTTTAATGGTCAGGGAGGCACAAAGGCTTATTATATGTTGGGGGGCGGGGTCTGTGCGTCTCGTGCAGTTAGGTTTTCTACATATTTCTCTGCCCACACTTTTCACTCAGCAGGACACGCATCTTCTTTCGAGGTGCATAAGCTGCAGTCTCGTCATTTGGGAGGCGCCGAGTTGTTTAAACTGCATAGGCCCCTCTCCGGGCAGTCTGGGGTCTCCTTCTTGGAGGGCCGCCTTTCATGTTGAAGAGCAGAGGGGCATACTCCCGCCGGAAAGGAGGAGGGGGGGTTGAAGGGGGAACTGTTGATCTAACGGAAACGGCCTGGGAGGGAGGAGAAAGGGAAGCCGAGCCACGGCCGCTCGTGACTGACTAAAGTTTTTAAAAAACGCCACTCGTAGTCACTCTATCTTCTAGTAGCAATAAGTCAGAATATTTGCCCGCACTTTATAAATTTGAACCAATTGGATTAAAGAATAGAATATCAAGTTTATTTACATAACTATCCGCGCAAGCATGCGCCCTGCAGACCGGGCTGCAGAGAGAAGGATTCCCGCAGGCGCAGCCCCTCAGAGCGCCGCCATTTTACAAACATCTGTAGCTAATGGACACACTGCCGGGCCTCGCCCGCCCTCCCACCGAGGTGCCCGGTGAAAGAGGCTACCGCCACCCACCGTGAGGCACCGGGGCTATGGCCGGGCACCGGTTGAACCGATAAGCCATCTCTGGGCGGCTGCGGCCGGTGGCTCAGCCCTGCGGCAGGTAGCCGCAGCCGGTGCAAGCCCTAACACCAGGGCTTCACGCCGCCTTGTTTATTTTACTCTCACGAGGCGGTCTAGAGAGACTGCAATCAGAGGAAAGCGGCAGACCTCGGGGCGCCCTGGAGAGGCCCAGCACCGCCCGACGGCGTGCGAGAAGGGCGGAGGACGGCAGCCGGGCGGAGGGCTTTGACAACACGGCATGAACAAGTGGGTCATGTGACAGCACATGGGTGGGAAGCCGCCTGAGAAAATGAGGAAAATGTGACAGCATGGGCTCACGATATAAACAAGCATTGGCAATGCAATAGGACTCGCATTTACGTGAGACCTATTGCATTGAAAACGGGAGTGCGGGCGGGCGCGAGAAGGCACGAGCATGACTGGGAGTGCGCGGGAGAGGGGTGGGGGGGCCCCAAGAAGTCACGGACTGCAGGAGGGGGGGTAGGGAGGGACCGGAAGAAAGTAGTCTGTGCAGTAAAGGGGCCAGTAGCCAT
This sequence comes from Calotriton arnoldi, assembly GCA_963921515.1. Classification (NCBI taxonomy): domain Eukaryota; kingdom Metazoa; phylum Chordata; class Amphibia; order Caudata; family Salamandridae; genus Calotriton; species Calotriton arnoldi. The sequence goes on along the minus strand of CAWUFW010007151.1, from coordinate 431,332 downwards.
GGAAGGATACAAATGACTGACATGGCTGTCATGGGGAGGGACTAACAAGCGTAAAACCAATCGGAAGGCAGCATTTAATACGTAAGCCAATGAAGAAGATGGGCCGGAGAGTGGGCGGAGCTTCCACGAAGCTTCCACACTATAGTGTATACTACAAGCCTCGCAAAGCGATGGCAGCGCATTCGCGCAGCAACGCTAGGCGAGACCTAAAAAGGACCCTTCCCAGCAGACCCTAAAGAAACCCCGTGGAAGATGGAAGGTTGGAGAGTCACCCCACCCGTGGATAACCCAGGAACCAGGATACCTACACCAGGGAAGCAGGGTGCATAAGTGCAAAGTGACGTCGGAAAACGCCGTAGACCACCATGAAGGACTTCAGTGAAGATGCCGCTGGCGAAGAAGGCGAAAGAGTCCAGTGGAACCCAAAGGTGGAGTCAAGATGAGAGGTACCTGCAAGCAGAGGGGACAGAGTCTATGCCACTCAGGAGTGACCAGGAGGCACAGAAGACGAATGCCCACCGATGTCGGAGATGCAGGAGAATTGACGGTGCCCTTGAAGTTGCAGGTGTGCGGACCAGGAGATGCTGTGGAAGACCAGGAGCATTCATGAGCTGTCCCAAGTCGGATGTCAAGAGCCAAGTGGTCAGTGTCCGGCAGGGGCACCAACAAGCCTTGGCAATGGCAATCAACATAGTTGTAGGCAAAGGTGCAGTGTCGGGACCAGCAACGTCCAAGGTACTGACCATGAGCAGTTAAGTCGGAGCAGGCCCCGAGCAAGCAGGGGAGCCCACTGGAGACAAAGAAGACCCTCGAGAGGACCCGCGGGCCAGAGGCACAGGAGTCGCAAGAGGACCTCGAGCAGCTCACCAAAGGATGAAGGCCCATGATGCAAAGGATGCGGTGCAGGCAAAGATCTTGGCTGGAAGAGATGCTTAAGTCTGGAGCTTCTTGGAGCCCGAAGATCTCTGGAGGAGAGAGTCAACAAGCCTTGGCAATGGCAAGTCGACGCAGTGCACAGGGGTTCTGTTCTAGCTGTTCCAACGAGGGATACTTGCCTCAAACTCAGTGAGAAAACAGTGCAGGCCTCGAGAAAGTTGTAGAACCACCACCTGTGTTGCTGAGCCTTTCGTGGTCCGTGGGAGCCCAGGATCAGCAGACCTGTCAGCTGTGTTGTGGTGCCTCCTGATGCAAGGAAGTGACTCCTTCACTCCAAGGGAGATTCCTTCAGGTGTCGTGGATGTCCACTGGCCCTGTGAAGAACCTGTATGGAGCATGGGTACAGATGTTGCAGCAGACTTGCAGGACGACGAGACTAGGAGCAGCAGGAGTCTTCCCAGTTGCAGTCTTGGTTCCCAACTCGAGGTCCAGAGAAGTCCAAAGTTGAAGTGGTTTCGGATCTGAATCTTGTCCCACGACAAATCTAGGGACTCACCCACAGGTAAGCCTTTAAGTAGCCTAAGGAAAGGGTTGGGACGATTCAGGGGTCCCTCCCAGAGGAGGGGCTGGACATTGGGGAGGATACTCCCATGTCCTTTGTCCAGTTTCACGACAGAGCGGGAGCCAACGGCTCCCTGAACTGGTTTCAACTGGAGTATGCAATGAGGGCACCAAATGTGCCCTTCAAAGCAGTCTAGTGGCGCTGGCAAGCGCCCCCACCCTGTCCCACTACACTAAGTCATCTCTGGGAGGTGGTCACACCTCCCTGTGACAGGAAACCTATTGTCCTGCCTTCCCATGCTCAGCAGCAGGAAGGCAGAATCGTGTCTCTGGTCGGCAGCAGCCATAGTTTGCTGTCCAGGTCTAGAAGACTGGTACTGGGAGCACTGAGGGCCACCTGGAGGAGCTACACAGTGCATGGAATCATACTTCCCACACCGTTTATGGTGCGGGGGTATGATTCCAACATGTTTGATACCAAACACTACAGGGTTCGTTACAGCCGGTTTAGAGATAGCCATCGCCTAATGACTCATGGCCACTCTGTGTATCGTAATGGCTAATGCACTAACAACCCTTGAGAATGGACTCCAAAGGTTGTAGGGGTGTCCTGCTCATGCAGGAGCACCCTCACACTTAGAACCGAGCACCTTGCCTTCAGGATTGGAAGGCCTGCCTTAGGGGTGACTTATAGGTTTTAAGTGCAGTGACCTCAGATATATGGAAACATATGTCGTAAGTGGTGCTAGCACCAGCTTACACAGGCTGCAACGGCAGACCTGTAGTCACAGTTTGAGTGGTGTCTCATGGGTGGCATAATGCATGCTTCAGCTCATGGGAGACCCCTAGTGTACCTATGCCCTGGGTACCTTAGTACCATATACTAGAGAAATATAAGGGTACACCAGTAGCCAATCTGGAGTGTACCTAAGTACTCACTATGCCCAATTTAGGGAAGAAGCACAGAGACTGGGGTCCTGATTAGCAGGATCCCAGTCAGACTAGTCAGTAAAACATAATGACACCAGCAAAAAGTGGGAGTGTCCATGAAAGCAGATCCTACTTTCCTACAAGGGTTGATTGAGGAGTTTAAGGAATTAGGGGTGGAAAATGCTCTAGAGACCGATTAGACCTTTCAGGTAGGTTTGACAGACCAAATGCTGTCAGTAATGAGCTTTTGCTTAAGTTGATAATTCATTTTATAGTTTCTTAAACAAATCTGTTAGTTTTGCGTTACTTGTAGATTCTACAGGGATCTCTTCACAGCAATGGAGCCTTTACTTTGACCACTAATAATTTTGACATAAAACATTGGTTGGCTGGTTTACTGAAAGTTAATGAAGAAGTGGCTTTAAAGGGTATCACATTATGAAAATCTTCCAAGAGGCATATTTTCAGTGAATGTTGGAGAGTAGTAGGTGTGATGAAAGTATTGCAAAAAATTATTAGAAAAAATTCGAGGTAAATTCTTTGGAGTAACTTCGACTACGCATAGAAGGTTTTACTAGCAGCAGAAAAGCTGATCCCATAGTGGCCATTCCACAATAAAAGTGTACAAACTTTCACCTCTTATCAGTGAGCTGGAGGACATAATATAACAGAGTACAGTAGGTGGCCAACTGGGTGGGTCAGACGAGAGATCAGTTTGACTGGGTTGAGCACAGCTGTCACGCCATACCCTGCTTGGCAGAGATGCACCATATTTTTCCCTGTCCCAATGGTGCTCTTTAATCTCCCTCTCTCTTTGGGCACTTTGGAATGTCCAGTTCCCTCCCTTGTCTGTGTTGAATGTATAAAGAGGTAAAGGATGAGCAGAGCCCGTAGTGTACAGAGCTCAGCTTAGGTCTCACACAGTGAGAGACTCGGATGTGAAATGTTTGCTCATAGCAGTTATTACTTATGATGTACAGTAGGGGTCAAGTATGAGCGCACCTCTCTCTGGGTTGAGATGCCTCCTTATCTAATTTTTATTCCTCCAGGAGACACTGTTTTTATTCTGGACCACACTTTAATTTCGGGTCAGTGAAAATAATCACTCCAGTGAGTGAACAAAATGGATACCGGAGTGCAGGTGCATGGCCACACACTTCCTGTCCTGTGACCTTTTGCCTAGAAATTCACTCTGCGCATGCTCAATGGTCCCTGATAAAGATAGGTGTTACCCTCCCAAAACCAAATGAACAATAATCACACCTCTTACGCCACCCCATATCAACTGGGCTACAACTGAGTTTTAGTGAGGAACTACTTCAGGGAGGGATTACATATGAGAAATGTATAGGCTTCCCCGAACATGCAACTTAGTATGGAGGACAGGGGAGAGTATATGTGCTCTGGCCTCTTTATTAGCTGTGAATAAGGCCATGTGCTCTTGGAGGTAGGTAAGGCTGCCTGGGTTTGGAGCTATAAATCTTGCTTGGTAAGCTCCCATATATGCGTCTTGATTCATTATTCGCTAAGGCGTGTCTTGTAATTATTGGTGAATTCTGATATATCGGGTATATTTATTGAACCCTTAGTCTATTTTTGTTCTATGTTGGTAGTTTTAGCCTTCCATCCTTCCTTACCCTGTTTAAGGAAACTCCTTTGAAAATTGGCTGTTCCTTGATCTCGAAGGATTGTGTACAGTGGAGCTATCCATTTCTCAAGCGTGTTGCAATCACATCAACTAAAAAAAAAGAAATTCACAGGTAACGTTCCATTGATTTCTGCAAACCAAAGATTCCAGTGACCCACAACCATCAAATGCTCAACATAAGTAGCATGATTTGAGATGATGGGTAGCAGTGTACTAAAAATAGAATGACTAATGTTAGGAGGATGCTGTGCTTTTTGCTTTTGCGTTGGTATTAGTACCCTGCTACACATGATCTCAAATCTTGGTAAGGAAACGATAAAACACCACAGTTGGGTTGTACCTATTAATACTAATACATACATACAAATCTCCCGTCGTAGATTGGTCAGGACTAATGAACAAGGTAAATCCCTTCTCAAAGGCAAACCATTTTTGATCACTTTTATGTACACACTAGCACAAGTTTTGGATTTGCTTCTTCTGACAAAAGAGGCGGGATATTTCACTTCTATTGACAGTGATCCTTGGTCTTAAGGGAGCCAAAACTGCCCTGGGAGTGCAAGCAGTGTGCCAGTTATACCAAAGAAGAATGCAACTGTTATGCAAACATCTAAGACAACGCAGTTATATAATTAGGTGAACAAAGTAAGTCCTTTATTCTTAAAGAATACGGGATGTACCAAATAAACAAAAGGAACTGTTTCTTTTCATAGGAATATTTCCTAATCTATTGCCAGTAAACAATACTTAACAGTTCTGAGAAACATTTGCAGCAGCCCTTTGTTTCGACTATTAATTGAAAAATCATCTACGTGCACTTTGCAGTTAATTACTCTTGAGCCTTTGCAATGGCACTAGTCTCCCTGTTCGTGGAAACGAATAACTGGATGGCCAGTGTAAGTAATCTTCTGCTGCTTCTCAATCTCTTGAGCAGTTTGCCAATTTTCAACTGCTGCATGACCAGGAAGCACGACTCCTTTTTGCTTGTTCTGTTACTGATCCAACTGTAGGGCACCTCGACCTTACTATGCAGTCAAAATGCTAAGATATACTTATGTCGCTTTAGAACAAAGGATAGTCACCCCTCCAAGTTTTAAAGAGGGTGGTCTTTATATCCCTCTTGTAAAGAAATGTCCCTAGTCCTTACAGCAGTAATTAACTATTAAACTCTTTATAACTTGACATTTCCTCCAAAGATTGTGGCACAGTCAGTAACATATCAGATCATCTCCAGTTTGAGAATATTTACCTTCCTGGTCCTCTCTAGGTTAAGCTAAGCATGGGAGAAGGGCAGACGTAATAAAATGATCAACTACAGGATAATTGATAGATCCAATGGTTCTAAAAAGTGTTTTTGAAAATCATTACTTTTATTGTTTGCCTCTACATTATCTCCTAGACGTTACCTTTACTTAACTGGTTCTTTCTAGAAAATTATGATTGGGTGCGTAGAGTTAATCATGATATGCATATACTCATAGTCCTTGGTCCTCCCTCTTTCAGACTTTAAATAATGGACAGATGTTGTGGCTCCTGTGCATCCACAGGTAGCAATGTCCATATACAACTTAAATATGTCACTTCAAGATTATAATACAACAAACTTCTCTCTCAGGGGATCTCCATTGATAACCATAAGCGCTGAATAGTCCCGCCCACATGTGGGTATCCTGGACAAGTCGCTGAAACACTTTGTAGACAGGTAGCAAGCCCCTCTGTGGGATCCAAGTGTTAGTGATGTAGTCAAGTACAAGGGGCCTATCCCCTTGTACTTGACTATGTTGAAACGAATTTCGTTTCTCGCGCTGCATCGCCAAATGCGATGCAGCGCGCGCAACGAAATTCGTTTTATTTATTTATATGTGTACTTACCTGTAATCGGCCGTAATCCGTAGTTTACTACCCCCACCCTGCCCCTCCCCGCCCCACGTCAGCGCCCGGCGGCACTCCCACCACCGACCGCTACTGCTATCCACAAAGGTAACTTTGGATAGAAATGTAAGTTTACTACCGAATTCACCATTTTTACAAAGGTATTCTGGGCAGGCATAACCCTATTTACGTGTGCGGAATAAATCCCACTCAAGGGGTCACAAGTGGGCATTCCAAGGCATTTGACTTGCAAGTTTGGGAACGCCTAAAAAATAAAATTACTTTGGTGGGCATTTCTAAACTCTGATCCATTCCCTTTCCACCCTGAAAAAGTTTGGAAATGTACCCAAGCACTGGAGAGATGTAAATCCCTTTACAGCGTGGGAAGGTGATGGACCACCCCCTGCTGCTGGGAGTGTAGGGGAAGGGTTATCTTCAAGGAGAAAATTAGTTTTACTGCAGGATTTTTTTTAAAAGTGCATTGGCACAGGTGATCCTATTCCATATCTGCAGAGTTCTCCACTGACAGAAGTCTGTACAGGGAGAACTTTATACTGCAGGGAAAATTCACATTACCTTTTACAAGAGAATGCAGCAAATCCTGCAACTGGTGCAGCTCCCATACGTCCTCCTGGGTATGGTTGTGAATCAAAAAAAGGAGGCAGATACATTTAGGTGGAGCTCGCTGCATCTATTTTGCCTACTTTTTTTCATGAATCGATTCATAAGTGTTTACAGATAGTCATGCTGTTTTCATTTATTGCCATAAAGTTTGTATTATTCTTGTCATACAAACAACTTGTGGGATTTGTGCAAGTTTCTATACATGGCTGATTAATTTCCATCAAAACACAAGGGGGGTCTAGTGAGAGTTCACAACCCAACTAGCTACATACTGCTCTTTATCAATATTAATCACAAATAAGCATGTCTAGTCAGAGATAGGAGTGCCAGTGTATGTGAACAAATGCTTTTTTTAGGACAAGAACCTTCACCCACCCGAAGGTTGCATGCTTCATCATTGGGTTTCCAGTGATACCTGGTGTGGGCTACAACTCTCCAACAGTGAGGAGCTGAGGTGTTTTGTTTTAAAGATGAGGGCCCAGTATGGGTGAGAGGCAGCTTGCTATATATTTAATTGTAGTGGGTTAAAACTATCACCTGGTGAGCTACGTATCAGTTTTATTCTGGTGCCTCCAGTGGATAGAAATAAAAGCAGTGATGGGGAGTCTGGAACTAATATTCCCCTTATATGGTCGACAGGTTTCTGTCCTTTGAACAAACCCAATCCAGGGTTCAGGGGAATTCCTCAGAACCAGTTTTTTACAGTCACTCTGTGATAACAAACAAACTTGTAAACCTAATATTGACTTCCTTGTGGTAAGTCAACGGATACAGAAGGTGGCCCACAATCTCCATTTTGTGAGGGTCCACCATCGTACTTCCCTCTTAATGGGATATTCAGCTCACTCTCAAGCCTTGAAAAGGCCGCCTAGATCGCAGAGCTTGTATGATCTTGGGGTCCTCGTGCATGTGTGCCCGGCGAGAGGAGGCCACCAGGAGATAGTTTTAACCCACTACAATTAAATATCTAGCACTGTGCCTCTCACTCATACCAGGACCTCATCTTTCGAAAAAACACCTCAGCTCCTCTCCGTCGGAGAGTTGTAGCCTACACCAGGTACCATTGGTTCTGGTGTGAGGAGGGAACCCAGTTATATGAAGCATGCCACCATTGGGTGGGTAAGGGTTCTTGTCCTAAAAAACATTTTTTCAACATACACTGACACTCTATCTCTCTGAATAGACATACTTTTTTGTAATATGATTAATTTCCATGCCTTCAGCTCAGTGGGATATTTCATGTATTATTAGTAACTATGGCATGCCTATGGGTATTAGTCATCGGGCTGTTATCCTGCATAGTTCTTCATGCTCTTTGTCAGATATATTCCCAAATATGGACTGACATATGGTGACAATTATGCTAATGAATATAGATGTGTAAAGTAGCTTGTTTTTAGATTACTTAGTTAAATATTAGAATAAAACATTAATGCATTTATTTACTTTGTGGAAAAGCGAATCCTAATGTGCTAGCAAGATATTATTAATAGCTAAACGTGCAGGTCTCATTCAGGAGTGTGAATTAGGCAATAAGGATTCAGAAGGTCCTACATTGGCTGTAAACATTTTTTTGTTTGAATTGAACAGTGTTATATTCAGATTCATTAAGTGGTAGTTGTTCTTAGTTATTTACCATGCCAATTATTGTAGGGTAAGATGAAGGGATGTGCTAATAGTGCTGCTTTGTATATTTTGATTTTAGTTTTGTTTAGATTTTGTAGTAGGTAGGGACTCATGATTCTAGATATGCAGTAGCAAATTGAGAATTGTCTGTTGTGTCAGGTGAAGGGCGTGATTTTCCCTACTTAAATCTACCTATCTTCTTTTCCAGGTGGATGTTGATGACTCTTGTCTTTGCAAGAAGTGAATTTGATAACCTCGCTGCTTGGACATCAAAGGAGGACTTTCTTCGTTCGAGGGGGATATTGAGTTGAGGTGTTAATCTGAATCATAGTGCCCATGTCTGAGAGTATTTCTTGAGCTTCATCCGTAGGAAAATAGGTCCTATTATATTTATTCCCTTATGTGCAACACACACTATTACAAAAGTAGGTCTTATACTAATGGGCTGCCACTGTAGGGCCTTTGGGACAGGAGCGGTGCGGCCTTGTAGACTCGTACATGTATGAGTTCTCTAGCCACTGCCTGCTGCATTCTGTGGAGGTGTCTCATGGTTGAATCTGAACTCAATGGTATAAGCTGCTGGTGCAGACTTACAACTATGTTTAAGAATCAGGTCCATAAAGCCATTCATAAAGACTAAATTTGCAAGTTTATTTCACATCAAGACTCCTTAATAGTGGGGCGTGGCTTGGACGCCGACGGGAATGGCTGCTCCGCTGTGAGCTCCATCGCGGCGTGGGAGACTTTCGCTTCATGTCACGGCAGGAACCCGCCGTTGACTTCGAAATGTGAGGCGACGCCCTGTGAAGCTGCCTGCATCTGTTGTCCAGCATTGGTTGCTGACTTGCAGTGAGAGGAGATCCGCATTTGGCATTTTATTTCACTGTTATGTTTCCTCAGGGATTGCAGCCGCCATCTTGTTTTCACCGTAATGATGTTTCTCTCTTCATGCGTGAATACCAATGAGTGTTTTAAACCAAGTAAGCCATGAAAACATCATTGTTGGACTTCCTGCTTATGTTTATTATTCAAGGATGATGCTCAGTGGTCCTCAAATAATTTGTATTTGTTTTTGGAGTAGCTTCTGGCGTTTTTTTCTTTCAACATTGCCTCATTTACTCTTCTTGGTGACTGTACTTTTTTGACATAAAGTACTATCATATTTACTGCTCTGCTGTATGCCTTATCAATCCTTCTCAATCTTCTGACTACGTGTTCCTTCTATGCTATCTTGTGTATGGGGAGAACAAAACCTACTTGTCGCGCTGCCAATAGTTCTTCATCGTTTGTGGTTGATTTCAACCCTTTTTGCGTTCTTCAAGAGAACATGGTGGATTCCGACCAAGGTGCAGCATCAAATCTCCCGCCTTTAAGTATTCTACTTCCAAGTTCCAAAATGGCGACCAAATTACCGGGCTCGTCAGCCCTCTCATCTGGAAAAAGGGTTAAAAAAGATCCACCTTCGCCAACTATATCTCCTCCTTCAATCTCTATGGAAACAATTCTTGAGGAAATTCGGGCTCTTAAATCTTACATGGAAGAGACCAATATTCGCCTTCAACAATTGGACGATAAAGGGTCACACATGGAAAGCAGGGTTGTTCACTTAGAAAACAAAGTGGACTCTTTTCATTCTGTTGCGGTTCAAGTTCCTTCTATGCAATCCCAAATTTCACATCTTCAAAAGCAGATTGAGAATCTTGAAAACCGCAACCGCTGCAACAATCTACGTTTTTTCGGCTTGGTAGAGGGTCTTGAAGGTCCTAATCCTCTCTCCTTCTTCCAGTCATTTCTCCCAAAAATTCTTGATCTTCCGGAATCTCCGCCATTAAACATTCAGAGAGCTCATCGTTTAGGTCATGTTTGACATTCTGCGTCTTCATCACATAAACCAAGAGGAGCTATTTTGTATTTTTTAGAATACACAGACTTGTTGAAGGTCCTGCAAGCAGTCAAGGTCAAGGGTAGAGTCTCCTGGCACGGATCCACCCTTTTCTTTTCCCAGGACTATGCCAAGGCAACAGCGGACCGACGAAAGACATTTTTGGACATGAGGCTAGCACTGAGAAATCTTAACGCCAGATTCGATCTTATCCATCCTTGCCTGTTTAAAGTCACCTATAAGAACAAGACCACGACCTATGAAGACCCTTGTCTTCTTAAATGATTTTTAGACAACTGCAGGCTAGAGGATATGGAAGTTTCTCGACCTACTGTCTAATTTACTCCAATAATTCTTGTTAATATGTCATACAGTCTTGGTTATATGTTTTATATGTTTTTTTATATTGTGTTATTAGTATTTGTATAACCGATTTCATCTTCTTTTTCTCAGGTAATGCCTTTGTCATGAGTCATACATGTGACGTCTCTTACATTCTTGATGATATTCCTCCTTCCTCCCGTGCCCGTTTCAGAAAGTTCCAGTTGTTGTACCATTTCCCTTATGTGGCTCCACCATCCTCGAAGTTTGTGTGTCTTTCCTGGTATGTTATTTTTTGTATTTTATGTTTGGGTTTTGTTTTTCTTTCTTTTTTCTACTTCTTCACGTTTTCTTTCTTTCTTTTCGGAAAACATTTATCAATTTCTTGTTTATTTTTAGTTCTCTTTTTTAACTTTCCTCTGCATATCCACTCTTCTTTTTATATCTTCATGTCTTCATGTCTTCTTTTCTCCTTTTTTCTCTAATCTCAAGTTATGCCTCCTATGCAATTTATTCTGACAAGTTGTTACACTTTCAGGTTTATTCTATAATATTTTTTGCTACTCTGTTATATAGTTTTCACAGAAAGTTAATTATTGCTACCTGTTATATATTCTATAAATATATTTTCGTTTTATAAATGGCTTTAAGATTTATCTCATGGAATGTAAAGGGTTTAGGCTCCCCTATAAAACGACAAAGGGTTTTATCTCACATTGCCAACTTAAAAGTTGATATTGTTCTATTGCAAGAAATACATATTTCAGACAAAGAAGTGGCTAAACTGAAAAGACAATGGGTTGGTAATGTTTTCGCTTCTCCGGGCTCAGGGAAACGTAATGGTGTAGCTATTCTATGTCATAAACGCCTTACTATACAAATTGTTTCACAAGATGTTGATTGTGAAGGAAAATGGGTTTAAGTCTCCTTACTTATTGATAAAATTCCACTCACTATTGTTAATCTGTATGCCCCTACTATTCAAGATAATTCCTTTTGGCCAGGGGTATTGTCCAAACTGATGACTTATACTGATGATTATTTGATTGTTGGGGGTGATTGTAATATGGTTATTGATCCCATCATAGATAGACGCTCCAAATCTAGATTTCTACCGTCACAAATTCATTCTCAGTTTAAATCGATAATATCCCAATGATCTCCTATTGATGTTTGGAGATTGTGCAATCCAACACATCAGTAATACACTTTCTTTTCTCCTGTACATTTTTCCCAATCACGCATAGATTATATATTTATTTCTAACGCTCTAGCTCAGCATGTCATTAATCCTGATATAGGATCCATTTTGATTTCTGACCACGCACCAGTCACCTTGGATTTGGATCTCCTTCCTCCCTCCCAGGGAATTAAGAGGTGGAGATTTAATAATTCTCTCCTCCTGGATTTGCAATTTACACATACCTTTGAGCAATTTGCTAACACTTTTTTCAAAGAAAATTAATCCCCTGACATATCTCCTCAAGTTATTTGGGATACTTTTAAGGCCGCTTCTAGAGATTTTATTAGTAATTTTGTTTCCCAGAAACGGAAATCTACCTCTACTAAGTTTAAAGTACTTAATACGCGTATTAAGCAATTGAAACATTCTTTTTATAATTCTCACTCAGAACAGATCTTAAATGATTTAGGGGCCGATTCCGATCTCGGTCGGAGGCGCACCCAATACTATTCGGTCGGGAAAAAAGCCATGCGAAAGCCAGTTTCCCGACCGATCCGTACAGTACACCGAACGAGCAAGTACGATGCGCACAACAGCAAAAATCCCGGCCGAGCCGTACTCACCCAAACCAGGTCCTGTTCTCCGACCGAGGCGAATCCGGAAACGCCGAATCGAGTCGCACGGAAGGGAAAATGCAGCCCCGTCCGGCCGGACAAGTACGATGCGCTTTCCGTACGCGCCGAACCCGTCGCTACGCACGGCACGTCAAAGCATCCGGGAGAGGCGCACATAAGCTCCGAATCGCGCCACAACACGATCCACGGCTACGAGACGAACACAGCACCGACGAGGACGACGCGAAGCGACGAGGACGAAGCCAAGCGACGAGGACGACGCGAAGCAACGAGAAGGACGAACGACACGAACCAACCATGAATCCCTTCGTCCCGATCATACCAATATTCTACATCTACTACCGGAACAGGCACGGACGCGTACGGCGCAGAAGGTAAGTCAGACACCAACCACAAAACACATACAACACGTACACAACACATCACACACATACACTGGGAATCTGAATATACTTACACCAGCAACAGCAGCACCATAGGGGCGGGATGCCCATCACCAATGCCACATATGCACACAGGGGCCTGAATGCGCGCCACCACCCCAACCCAGGGGGGCTGGATGCCAACCACCCTCAACCAGGGGGGCAGGATGCCTACCACTACTACCACCCTCACCCAGGGGGGCAGGATGCCCACCACTACTACCACCCTTAGCCAGGGGGCTGGATGCCTACCACCACCCTTAGCCAGGGGGGCTGGATGCCCACCACTACTACCACCCTCAACCAGGGGGGCAGGATGCCTACCACTACTACCACCCTCACCCAGGGGGGCAGGATGCCCACCACTACTACCACCCTTAGCCAGGGGGCAGGATGCCTACCACTACTACCACCCTCACCCAGGGGGCAGGATGCCCACCACTACTACCACCCTTAGCCAGGGGGCTGGATGCCTACCACTACTACCACCCTCAACCAGGGGGCAGGATGCCTACCACTACTACCACCCTTAGCCAGGGGGCAGGATGCCCACCACTACTACCACCCTTAGCCAGGGGGGCTGGATGCCTACCACCACCCTTAGCCAGGGGGGCTGGATGCCTACCACTACTACCACCCCCACCCAGGGGGGCAGGATGCCTACCACTACTACCACCCTTAGCCAGGGGGGCTGGATGCCTACCACTACTACCACCCTCAACCAGGGGGGCAGGATGCCTACCACTACTACCACCCTCACCCAGGGGGGCAGGATGCCCACCACTACTACCACCCTTAGCCAGGGGGCAGGATGCCTACCACTACTACCACCCTCACCCAGGGGGCAGGATGCCCACCACTACTACCACCCTTAGCCAGGGGGCTGGATGCCTACCACTACTACCACCCTCAACCAGGGGGGCAGGATGCCTACCACTACTACCACCCTTAGCCAGGGGGGCAGGATGCCCACCACTACTACCACCCTTAGCCAGGGGGGCTGGATGCCTACCACCACCCTTAGCCAGGGGGGCTGGATGCCCACCACTACTACCACCCTCAACCAGGGGGCAGGATGCCTACCACTACTACCACCCTCACCCAGGGGGGCAGGATGCCCACCACTACTACCACCCTTAGCCAGGGGGCAGGATGCCTACCACTACTACCACCCTCACCCAGGGGGCAGGATGCCCACCACTACTACCACCCTTAGCCAGGGGGCTGGATGCCTACCACTACTACCACCCTCAACCAGGGGGGCAGGATGCCTACCACTACTACCACCCTTAGCCAGGGGGGCAGGATGCCCACCACTACTACCACCCTTAGCCAGGGGGCTGGATGCCTACCACCACCCCTTAGCCAGGGGGGCTGGATGCCTACCACTACTACCACCCCCACCCAGGGGGCAGGATGCCTACCACTACTACCACCCTTAGCCAGGGGGCTGGATGCCTACCACTACTACCACCCTCAACCAGGGGGGCAGGATGCCTACCACTACTACCACCCTCACCCAGGGGGGCAGGATGCCCACCACTACTACCACCCTTAGCCAGGGGGGCTGGATGCCTACCACCACCCTTAGCCAGGGGGGCTGGATGCCTACCACTACTACCACCCTCAACCAGGGGGGCAGGATGCCTACCACTACTACCACCCTCACCCAGGGGGGCAGGATGCCCACCACTACTACCACCCTTAGCCAGGGAGTGCCAGATGCCCACCACTACCACCCTTAGCCAGGGGGCAGGATGCCCACCACTACTACCACCCTTAGCCAGGGGGGCTGGATGCCTACCACCACCCTTAGCCAGGGGGGCTGGATGCCTACCACTACTACCACCCCCACTCATAGGATGGACAATGCATGACACAACAAGCACACCACAACCTAGGGAATGCAAGATTAAGACATCCCCCCCACCACCATGACAAGCGTGTGAGCAGGCTGTGTCAAATGCCTACAACACCGAACATGACATTGAACATACAATGTGACCCCCTAGCACATGTGCCACACATATATGTGTGTGGCACCCACAATGCAAGCAGCCCATGACCATTGTGGCAATGGGGCCTAAACCCCCATCATCACAGTGACCAAAAGGCAAGTGTGGGGTCCATAGCTGAAGCACATTTTGACCATTGTGGCAATGGGGCGTAAACCCCCATCATCACAGTGACCAAAAGGTAAGTGTGGGGTCCATAGCTGAAGCACAGTTTGACCATTGTGGCAATGGGGTCTAAACCCCCATCATCACAGTGACCAAAAGGCAAGTGTGGGGTCCATAGCTGAAGCACATTTTGAACATTGTGGCAATGGGGTCTACACCCTCATCATCACAGTGACCAAAAGGTAATTGTTGACAAAGAAAGAGCTGCAACTGCCAAACTGCATGGATCATTCCTGGTCACAGAACCAAAAACTCATCTGTGGCAAAGTAGTGTATGTGTCCCATTGCAACATAAATTGGGGGAGCCAAATACTGCAGTGCAAATGAAACATTCCTTTGGCCATGTGCAGACAAACAACACCCATGGTGGCTGAGACCGTCAACAGTCATCAATGACACAATGACAGAAGTGACCATCAGAATGCAGAACCACATATTTGCACCAATGGGCACACAAATGCAGATACCCTGTGGAGACAGCAGATGTGAGGTGAACAGATACCATACCATGGCAGCAATGGGACACACAAACCATGATCACTGTGCTGACCGATGACCTAGGAGTCCCAGGGACAGCAGGGGAAACACACCAAACAACATACAGCCAATGGCACACCCAAGATATGCCAATGCAGTGGTGCAGATGCACAAACACAAACAGGCAGACCAACACTGTCATCATACACAGCAGGTGAGGGGTGGGGGTGCCATTGTCCCCAGGCAACAACACAACACATGAGGAGAGCTGAATACCAATCATACAGATGTGCATACACTGCCACACTAAGGTAACTCATGGATCCAAATCCCCTATGTGGGCAAGCAGGCATTGACAGGTGAGAGGGAGCACAAAACACACATGTCACACAGGCACGTAGGAACAACAACTAACACAGCAAGTCACAGACACACCACAGCACCACCCCCAGGGCCCCCACAATGTGGTGACCCTGGGCTGAAGAAAAATACCACTGTGATGACAAAGCTAAATGTCGTTCACACTGTGAACCACAGTCAGGTGTCCTGAGCAACTAACTACCATCACACCTACACAAGCACAAATCAATCAGCATGGCCAGTAAGCCAAGGCCAACATGGAGGCAGGGGACTAGCCGGGCAACAACTCTCATCTGCACACACTCAACACCACACCCCTCGACCTCCAACAATGTGCAGCAGTGAAGTACACATGCACTGGTGACATTGCACATGCACCCATTACTATTCCAGGGTGGTGGGTGGGAACCAAGGTGTAGAAACACATCACACATGGACACTCAACAAGACTCCTGAATGTCTGACACACTGCACACTACGCTGTACATGGACATGACGGCAATACCACACCGACCAATGGGATCCCAGCCACAGTCACACACCAATGAAGAAACCAAGGTCACCCACAAAGAACACACATAGACAACAACCAACATTGCAGCCCGGACCCTAAGGAGTGCCAGCAGTCACACACACAACGTGTCACAATCACTGAAAGATAACACAAACTGGAAATCACATGACAGGGGCAAACAACAAGTGCCAAAGGGAAACCTGACTGTGACCCATCTGCGTCAGCACACAAACTCTGCCCTGACAGCAAACACACCTATGGGTGACACCCTGATGACCAGTAATGTGCCATGCACCCACATCACAGAGAACACAGGGAGAAGACTTTGGGGGAACATAGCTCAAGTCAGCAAGCATCACAAACAGGTACAACACTAGGGATCACAGCATGCGCAGATGAATGGAAGTGAACACACAGACATGCACATACAACACACACCTTGGGCGCAGGCAATGTCACACGTGTACACACTGCCATGAGGGGACTCCACTCCTGTGTGAGGAAAGCTGTGCCATATGTTGCCTCAGTAGGGCCCCATCATGTCAGCTGAGCACTTGGTCACACAATCAACAATTAGCACCAAATGAGGGCTCCCATCACATCAGCCTGGTCATGGATGTGCCAACGGAATCATCAGCACAGATCCAACACACTTGTATAGCAATGTTGCACTGACTACACGGATGAGTCCCTCCCCATTGATGCCCAAACCTGCATGTCCACTGGAGATGGCAACACGGTCAGGGAAGTAGACAAATGCAACGATGGCAGGCACAACAGATGTGCAGGGGTGGAAGCCACAGATGTGAAATTGCCAATGTAAGTAGGAAACCCATTGCCAAATACTGAACACATGACACCCTCAGATGCTGCTATTGATGACATGGATACACCACATGATAGGACACATTCCCCCTGGACCACATGGGTTCCTGCACAGTAACACTTCATAATCATGAGACCAGATATCACCATCACTGCAGCAAGGGCATGGTTAGCTGCACCAACAACATGTACATCTGAAGCATGAGCACTAGAGAAAAGAAAGTTGCTTTATTCAGCATATGTGTTGAGGCCAAACGAAGTCCTGAAAAAGAGCAAAGGCCAATGGCCAGTCCATTGTCAAAGTTCAAACAGGGTGACACTGGCAGATGTCACCCTACGCATGCCTGCACAATACCAGGGACAATCCACTAGGAGGGGCAACCGGGGGGCAGGCCAGGCACCGCAGGGACAGGATCAGGGCTCACCAGGGGAGTCAGGGAAGGGGTGGTGGGTGCTGGAGAGCCACTGACAACTGCAGTGGAGGTGTCTGACATGGTGTGTGCCGGCACAACTGGGGGGCATGACACAGATGTCGTGGGTGCCGGCACAACTGCAGTGGACCCTGCAGATGGGGTGGACAGGTCCGCCACTGCAGTGCCCAAGTCAGACAGGGCGGTAGTGGACTCCACTGCAGTGCCTACCTCCAGGGGAGGAGAATGGGGAACAGGCAAGGTGGGTTGGACAGAGGGGGAGGACACCCTCACCACATCAGTGGCACAGACAAGCGCAGCGGGGGTGTGGTGCTGGGAGAGCAAGTGGCAGGGGGAGAAGGCCGGAGCATCTTGGGGATGGTATATCTGTGGGTGGGGGAACCTGGGGCAGGGTGTGGTGGGGGCACCTGTGCAGTGGGGGCCTGAGGGATGGAGGACGGAGACCTTGTGCCTGAGCTGCAGGGCGGTGGCGGGGTCTTGCTCTTAGCACTCCGGGGGGACTTGCGGGTGGGGGCCTCAGTCCGTCTGCGCCTGGGGGAGGGTGTCCGGGGGCGAGGGGCACTCTGCTCCGTGTGGGTGGGCTTCCTCTTCCCCCGGGATGCTGGAGCAGCTTCATCGGTGGGGAAGAGGCCGAGGTCACAGAGGAAGAGCTGCTGTGACTTTGGGGTTGCAGGTGAGGCAAGGGAGGGTGCTTTGGAGGGAGAGGGAACTGAGGACTGCGCAGTGCATGTGGATGCGTGTGTGTGTTCCAGGGCCCCATCCCCTGTGAGTCTGGCTTCAGTCCCCTGAATGTGCTTGCGTGTGCGTTTTGTCATTGGCGTGTGTGTCAGTGTGCTGGATGTGTGTGTGCTGGTGTGTGCCAGTGTGTGTGTGCCTGGGATGGGTAAGGTGCTGGGGAGTGTGGATGGAGCAGAGGCAGGAGGGGTGAGGGACCGTTTGAGGAGGGACACTGCTGCCGTCAGGGAGGAGTCCATGGACCTATTGCCCCTCTGTAGGTCAGACATGCCCGATGAGATGCCCTCCATGAACGACACCAGCTGAGTCAACAGCGCGGTGTGCGCATGGAGGACACTCAGCATGGCTGTCTGCCCTACATGGAGCTGGCGAAGGAGGTACACAGACTCCTCACTCAGGGCAGCAGGGGACACAGGGGCAGGGGTGCGGTGCCTGGCCCAAAGGAGACACGCTCCCGGACATGGGAGCCTCCACGGACCTGGGGAATGGGAGCCGATGGGAGGGCGGTGGTGGTGCTGGTGGTGGCGGGGACAGCAACACTAGCTGGGGTGTGGTGGCTGCTGACACCCGCCTCCACAAGGGAGTCATCCTCCGAGTTGCTCTGGTCCTCAGCTGAGGTGGATGCTGCTGAGGACTCCTCGGTGTGGCTCCCCTCGCCCTCCGTGCCACTGGGTCCCTCCGACCACTCCTCGGCTGCTGACCCAGTCTGGCTCTCCGGCTCCTCCTGGTCCGTGGAGCTGTCCCCTTCCGTGGCCGTGGATGTATCTGCAAACAATGGGGAAACAGACAGACATCAGTCACCTGCACATAACGCACACACCACTGTGAGCACAGCACATCCCAGAGCAAGCCCTGGCATCATTAGTTGTACATTGCTAAAAGTGCACTAATTGAACAGGAGAAGTCAATTGTCAGTCTGATGCCAAGCATGGCACTCACATCCCACATGGCCTTGCACCCATCTGTCTGGTGTCTGTTGGATTGCAACACCCCAGTGTTGACACATGCACCAAGTACACAGTAGTTGGACAGTGCAGAGGACACGGTGTGGACACATCACAGCTCTTGCCACTGAGTCAGTACAGGTTTACGGATGTAAGGGATGCCCAGAGTCAAATAGGAAATGCATGTGATGCATACCAGCGACAGACACCATGATGCACCCATGTCCTGATAGCCAGCGCCACTATGGTGTGCATGTAGCACATGTCACTCCCCTGCAGGATCACCAATCAGTAGACACATGCCATGGCGGAGGCATGACTGCAAAGTCATACATCACTGTCTCAGTGATGTATGACTTTGCAGCCAGACAACAACACTCTGCACTGTGTCACAATAGTAGGTCATGGGGAATGCAAGTCCTGGAGCTGCACAAGTGCACATGTACATCCCCCCACAACACATCCTCTTAACCCTCATCTGTCCAGGTCATACCTATTGGACATATGGGAGACCTGTGACACTACCCTACATGTCAGAATACAGGCATTGTGTAAGCAATGGACCCACCCATGATGCCCACCACAGAGTCAGGGAAACAGATGCTGTCTCCCACCTTGAGTCAAGCAAACTGCAAGGACACAGTCCTAAGTGACAGAATTCCCTGCATGTAAGGGCCACACCTGGGTATCAGATGAGGAGTGGGCAGTGCACAATAGAGGGACATGGCTCCTGGACAACATGACTGCTGTACTGTGGCAGTTCAACCTGGCCCGAGGAGGGCACATAACATGTTAGACAGAGTACACAGTGCAGTCTTTGACTCACCCCCTCCTTGCTGCTCTCTGGCCTTCAGCTGCCCATCCAGGTCTGGAAAGACCACCGCCAGGATCCTGAGCATGTGGGGGTCAGGGTCCGTGTTCCGCCCCTCCTGCGAGGAGGCGACAGCTTCAGCTGGACCCGTGCAATCCTCCGGGTCCAGCCCCGAAGGTCCTGCCACCTCTTTTGGCAGTTGCGGATCCGGCGCTTGTAGACCCCCACGGACCGGACAGCCCGGACGATGTCCTTCCAGATCTCATGCTTCCGATGGGCAGAAGCCTGTCAGGATGACAAAGTGATAAGGACATTACTACACATGCAACATATCCGTGCATGACACAGTTGCATATACATGTCGCAATCACAGGGGCACATGGTGTACCCAGGCAGTGCACGGCTGCCCATGGACAGTTTTCCAGAAGTCACTACATGGTATCATAGCATGGGGAGTAAAACCCTGTTCAGAAGCACTGTCACTGCACCATACCTGTCCAGTGCAAGTCACTACACACTATGGGGGGTGACAACTACTCAGTGAGCCTGCTAGCCAGTGGTGTGCTGACTCTCAGCCTTGCTAGTCAGACAAAATGCACATTCAGAAAGGCAGTGCACAGAACACTCACCTGCTCCCCTGGTGTCCCATACAGCTTGCTGTACTGTGGAAGTAGGCTGTCCAGCAGGGCCTGGTTCTCTTCAAGGCTGAAGGCTGGGGCTCTCTCCACAGTACGTGCCATTGCAGGGTCCAGAGGGGCAGAGACAGCAGCAGTGCAGTGGCAGATGTCGTCCTGGAGCATGTAGTGCAGGCAAGTGGGCTCTCAGGGGAACATGCAGCAATATATATGTGCTGGAGAGGCAGATACTGTCCCTTGTGTCCAAAGTGATAGGTCCAAGTCGTTAGCATCTTCTGAATCTGGCCAATCCATGGAATAGCAGCACCAAAACACGCCCACAGCATCCTTCAAATCTTCAACTTCATGACATACATTATTTTGCAACATTGTTGTGGGTGACCAACTGATTTTCCAGCAACCGACTCGTTCGAATATTCAAAAACGCGTCCGTTGCCAGGCAAGCCCATTGTCAATGGGTGCGCACTGATCGGTCCATTGCTGTTCAACGCGCACAGGGGTACAACGCGTACCCGCACACATTGAAAGCAATGGGCCGGCCGGAGGCACCGATCGGTCCATTGCAGTACAACGCGCACAGGGGTACAACGCGTACCCGCACACATTGAATGCAATGGGCCGGCCGGAGGCACCGATCGGTCCATTGCAGTACAACGCGCACAGGGGTACAACGCGTACCCGCACACATTGAATGCAATGGGCCGGCCGGAGGCACCGATCGGTCCATTGCTGTTCAACGCGCACAGGGGTACAACGCGTACCCGCACACATTGAATGCAATGGGCCGGCCGGAGGCACCGATCGGTCCATTGCTGTTCAACGCGCACAGGGGTACAACGCGTACCCGCACACATTGAATGCAATGGGCCGGCCGGAGGCACCGATCGGTCCATTGCTGTTCAACGCGCACAGGGGTACAACGCGTACCCGCACACATTGAAAGCAATGGGCCGGCCGGAGGCACCGATCGGTCCATTGCTGTTCAACGCGCACAGGGGTACAACGCGTACCCGCACACATTGAATGCAATGGGCCGGCCGGAGGCACCGATCGGTCCATTGCAGTACAACGCGCACAGGGGTACAACGCGTACCCGCACACATTGAATGCAATGGGCCGGCCGGAGGCACCGATCGGTCCATTGCTGTTCAACGCGCACAGGGGTACAACGCGTACCCGACACATTGAATGCAATGGGCCGGCCGGAGGCACCGATCGGTCCATTGCAGTACAACGCATCACTGTACATGTGACTGGCATATGTCAGCATGCCTGTCTCAGATGGACATATGCCAGCCACAGATAGCTCCCAGGGAGTGAGGGGCACACCTACATCACGACAGCCTGTCCAAACCTTATCATAAGGCATGTAAGGCTGCATTTCCTATTGTGTGTATGTTGGTGTACATGTTGTCCTGTGGGTGTCACCTGTGGGCAGCCACCCCCAGGCTGTGCACGTGTTCATGGGGACAGGATCATGGGTGTTACGTGTACGTGACCACTGTGATGTGCAACTGTTCATATCTGTGCATGTGCCATGGTCACATTTCACAGTGGTGTTTGTGTATGTCATGTCACATACCCCGTGAGTCCCATGTGGGACGGTATGTTTGAGCCAGGGTGTCCCAGTGGCACAATAGTGATGGCCCTCCACAGTCTTTGTGCATGTAGTGTTTACAATGTCTCTGATTTCATGTGCACAATGGGAGACAGTCTCCACATCCACGTTGTGTGTGCATGGACTCTGATGTTGTGCGTGTGTGTCACAGACGTCCATGGCTCTCCTGCCATGGCAAGTGTGGCCACTACCTGTGGGGGTCATGTTTGTTTTGTTGTGGTGTACACATGATACTCCAGGTGATGCCAGTGTCCATGTGGCATTACAGGGTCCCTGGGAATGTGCCTGTCGTTGAGCTGTGGTGCCTGGGGCACATCTGTCCTCACATGTCACTGGGGGTGACTGTGACACAGCATCATGATATCCAATGGGCCAAACAGGGACAAATTGATGCCACCTGTAGGACCGTGTTGACAGATGTTGGCCATGTATGTACCATGAATGTCGTTCCGGTACTGCACACTTCATGTAGTTGTGCCTCATGATGATGTATGTTGGGATCTTGAGTGTGTTCAATGCCGCATATGTGGGGTGACTGACGATCTTGCTTACTTCTCCTCTGCACTGCAGGGCTCCTGCTGTCCATCGGCCATTCCCAGACCTGGCAACGATGGTGGAACGGGACAGCATCCGACGGTACCGCTTCACCAGGCAGCTGATTGAGGATTTGGCAGTGCAGTTGTCCCCACATTTGCAGCCTGGCCGGCCGTATCCTACAGCGCTGACCCCCAAGGTGAAGGTGATGGCAGCCCTACACTTCTTTGCCACCGGTACCTTCCAACATACTGTGGCGTCTGCTGGTGGGATGTCACAGACCATGTTCAGCCGTGTGCTCCGCGATGTTTTGGCGGCAATGTTGCTCTTCCTGAACCGGTACATCTATTTCCCTAGACTGCGACGACTCACTGACGTGAAGAGTGACTTTTATGCCCTGGGGAGGATGCCGCATGTCATTGGCTCCATTGATGGGACACATGTGGCTTTGGTACCACCACAGGCCCAGGAGCAGGCCTACAGGAACCGCAAGCACTACCACTCGGTCAATGCACTGGTGGTGTGTCTTGCAGACATGACCATCACACACGTGTGTGCCCGTTTCCCTGGTTCAGCACACGATGCCTTTGTGATGAGGAGTAGTCGCATCCCCAGGTTGATGGCACAGATGCAGAACCAGCGTGCCTGGCTTGTCGGTGTGTACTGACTTTGTGCCATTGTGTGTGATCTGATCTGTAGTATTCCGCCCACTTTTCCAAGTCAGCTGATGTGCACTTGTCTGTCCGTAGGTGACTCGGGATACCCCAACATGCCGTGGTTGCTGACACCCCTCAGGAACCCTGTGACACCTGCCCAGATGCGCTACAATGAGGCACATGGTCGGACCAGGAGAGTGATTGAGCGGACCTTTGGTCTCCTGAAGAGCCGCTTCCGCTGCCTGGACAAGACCGGAGGGTCCCTCCCATATGCCCCTGCGAAAGTGTGCAAGATTATCATCGTCTGCTGCATGCTCCACAACCTGGCAGTGCGGAAGGAGTTGCCTCTCATCCAGGATGACGATGACCAACATCCGCCACCTGTGGAGGATCCTGGCCTGGACCACGATGCCAGTGACGATGATGATGATGATGGTGATGGTGATGTCCGCACACAGCTCATCACCAACTTCTTTAGCTGAATGTGAGTATCCTGAGGTGTCATGTGAATGATGTGAGTTGGCATGATGTGTGGGTGGTGCTCTGGTGCTGTTGGAGTGTGTCCATGGGCTACTTGACAGGATGTGTGTTGCGATGTGTGGTGACAGGTGGGCTGTACTCCCCAACAGTGTTGACATGCTAACTTGGTTCTGGGTGGGTATCTTGTAACATGTATTGTGCATGAGTTTTGCTGTTCTGTCCTGTACTGCATTGCTTTTGACTGTGTGTCATTTCTGTCCTTCACAGGGTACTTTCAGATTCGTTTGGTGAACTGTGTCCACCGACGACGTGATTGCACATCCAGGCTGGTAGCTGTTGTGTCCCTACAGGTGATGTGCGCCACACCCATGGACTTCCTTCAGTCTACAGTTGTTGACTGTGTGCCCGCTGCCAGGTGGGATTACCTTGCATCTGTAGTGGTTACAGCATGTTGCAACTGTGTAATAAACCTGTGCTTCACTTTGTGATGTGCGTTGTCTGTGGTCACACATTTGACTGCCATTTGCTTACTGCACCTGTGGGCTACTTGACTACAACTGGGAATGGGTGTGGTGTCTGTGCATTGCACCGTCTTCCCTGGCAACATCAGTGTAGGCAATGAGTCAGATGGCCTAGGTGTGTATGTGTTGTGTAGCCCTGGTGGTGTGTCTCCCTCATATGTGTCACGTTGCCTGTACTCACATGCCTGTGTTGTCCTTGCTGTTGCAGTTCGCATACACTGTGTAATTTTGCAGTTCATCATCCCCATAACAGCACCCACGTTGGAATCACGACAGAGGCAAGTATGGTGTATTAGTGTGTTTATTGTGATAATAGTGCATAGGATGGATTGTGCTGTACATGAATCTTGCAATCCCAAGTTCCTAGATGAATAGAAAGTCCAGGTAGACAGGATCCCCAGTATCGGGGCCACTGTTGTCTGACACATTGTTCCAACTTATACTCCCCATGCAATGTGTGGGAGTAGTGTTGCCATCAACAGGGTGAACAGTCTGTGCACAAAGGCGAAAATCCAGAACAGGTTCAGGCTTCCTGGGAGTTGCGCTTGGCCATCAGCCTCTCACTTTCCCCTCCTCGGACGACCCCTCTTCTTGGGGGGGGCCCTCAAGTGCAGGCTGCTGCGGTGCAGGGGACTCTCCGCCAGAGTCCTCCTCCCTCCCTGTGGCAGTTGCAGTTTGTTCGGTACCAGATGTTGTTGGCACACAGGGAGGTGTGGACTGGTTGCTGTTCATCTGGCGGAGGCATTGTAAAATGTCCCTGTGCACCGCCGTCATCTCATGTAGTACATCCCACTTGGACTCCACGCGGGTCATGTGGGAGTCCACACGTGACATGTGGGAGTCCACACGTGACATGTGTGACTCCACTTGGGACATGTGGGAGTCCAAGCGGGCATGATGGGCAGCCTGCTGCTGTTTAATGTCTCTGAGGAGCCCCACTACCTGGCTGAGCTCTCCGGTGCTGGACTGGTACGCATCAGCTATGCGTACCAGTTGTGGGTCTTCATGCACACCAGCAACGTCTGCAAGCAGCGACCTCTGTCTCCCACCCCTCCCACCACCCCTGCTGACATGTGCAGTGTGTGCAGTTGCACGCACAGATAACCCTGGTCCACCTTGGGGGTTGGTGGTGGTGGTGGTGTCCATGGCCCCAGGTTGGTCCAGGGTCACTGCGCTGGTGTTGTTCCTTATTCTGTCCATGTCGGCAGGGATGGTATTCGTGGTGACAGTCGTTGGAGGGGTGGGTGCAGGGGGTGCAGCTGGTGGACCTGCTGGTGCTGCAGCTGGTGGTCCTGCTGGTGCAGCATGTTGACTTGCACCGGATGTGCCAGGTTGTTCTTCATCGTCCGAGGAGGACAGAGGCTGTACGACGCCAGTGAGCTCGGCATCCTCTTGAGCCTGGGACTGGGACTCCTCAGCGTCTGCTGCTGTGTCCCTATCATCACCTGTTTTTGGGAGACACAAACAATGTATGTCATGTTTCTGCAGGCATCAGTGGTTGACACACCTGACAGTTGTGACTGTGCCTCGGGGTGCGGGCCTGTACATTGTATTGTCCTAAGTCGTCACAGTCAGGGGTTGATATTGGTGTGGCACATTGTCCTGCATTATTTGGGCATTTCTATGTATTCTCTGGGGTGTGAACATGGTCTGCATTGATTGTGTTTGGTTGACAGCCAGACCTCCTTCCCACCCACCCACCCACCCAGTCAGTTATCCCACCATGGAACGTGCTTGCATTGCAGGGAGTGTAAGTTGTCTCTCAGGATGTCAGTCAGTGGTGTCCTGCTGTTTGTTGGTGCACAGTTGGCAGCAGGGCCTTGTGCTCCCCACAGCAGTAGCCAGTGTCAGCCATCTTGTGAGTCCTTCTCCACTCCCTGTGATGTGAGCATGGTTCAGGGTGGTGTTGATGGGACAGTTGTGGGGGTGAGCTATGTCTGTGACTACGTCTCCCATCATGCTATTGCCTCCACCCCCTTCCCAGCATGCCCATGCTTCCTTCCTTTTGACTCTGCTTCCCTGTGGGGTGGGCTGGCTGTGCTGACAGGATGGCTGGGAGTGTTGTCCTGGCAGTTGTTTGGCTAAGAGTCCCAAGAGTGTCCCTGTGCTTCACACAACATAACCCAGGGTGGTGGTGCTTTGTGGGATCTTGTGTTAGGATGGAGGGCATTGCATTCTACCAGGTGGGTACTGTGGAGTTTGTGTTGGGGGGGTGTGAGGGGAGGTGCTGGTGACTATAGTCAGTGCTGCAAGTCCCCCTTCCCACCCAGCCAGCCAGATAGCCCACCATGGAACGTGCTTGCATTGCAGGGAGTGTAAGTTGTCTCTCAGGATGTCAGTCAGTGGTGTCCTGCTGTTTGTTGGTGCACAGTTGGCAGCAGGGCCTTGTGCTCCCCACAGCAGTAGCCAGTGTCAGCCATCTTGTGAGTCCTTCTCCACTCCCTGTGATGTGAGCATGGTTCAGGGTGGTGTTGATGGGACAGTTGTGGGGGTGAGCTATGTCTGTGACTACGACTCCCATCATGCTATTGCCTCCACCCCCTTCCCAGCATGCCCATGCTTCCTTCCTTTTGACTCTGCTTCCCTGTGGGGTGGGCTGGCTGTGCTGACAGGATGGCTGGGAGTGTTGTCCTGGCAGTTGTTTGGCTAAGAGTCCCAAGAGTGTCCCTGTGCTTCACACAACATAACCCAGGGTGGTGGTGCTTTGTGGGATCTTGTGTTAGGATGGAGGGCATTGCATTCTACCAGGTGGGTACTGTGGAGTTTGTGTTGGGGGGGTGTGAGGGGAGGTGCTGGTGACTATAGTCAGTGCTGCAAGTCCCCCTTCCCACCCAGCCAGCCAGATAGCCCACCATGGAACGTGCTTGCATTGCAGGGAGTGGAAGTTGTCTCTCAGGATGTCAGTCAGTGGTGTCCTGCTGTTTGTTGGTGCACAGTTGGCAGCAGGGCCTTGTGCTCCCCACAGCAGTAGCCAGTGTCAGCCATCTTGTGAGTCCTTCTCCACTCCCTGTGATGTGAGCATGGTTCAGGGTGGTGTTGATGGGACAGTTGTGGGGGGCAATATGTGTGACTGCGACTCCCATGATGCTATTGGCTACACTGACTTGGCCAGCATACACAGAATTCCTTCCTTTGAGTGGTCTTCACTGTGTGTTGGTGTTGTTGTGGTGGCTACATGTGTGGATGTGTGTGTTAGTTCTATTTGTGCCACTGCCTAGCTGTAGTTGTGGTTGTGTTTGTACATGTGTTGGCACAGTTGGATGTGACTTTTTTGATGGCATGTGTTGTGTTTATCTGACTGACATACACATTTTGGGATGATTCTGTTCTAGTTGCTGTGTAATTGCTATGTGTGCATGGTTTGACTCTCCCCTTGACAGTGATGTGTGTGTTTTGTGGCAGTTTATTGTGTACATTTGTTGTGTACTCACCAGGCTCTGGGATGTTCTCTAGTCCATATACGCTCACTGGCGGAAGGATGGCCCGCACCTTCTCCTCCCAGGGCCTGAGGTATATTGGCTTGGCAGGAGGGCCACTGCCGGTCTGTTGGCTGTTGCTGTAGTCTATCTTCAGCAGGTCCCGTACCCTCCTGCGCACGTCATACCACCTGTTCTGGATGTCCGTCTTTGTGCGCCGACATGATGATTGGGCGTTCACCCTGTTGATGATCCTCTCCCACATCTTGGTTTTCTGCGACATGGGGGTCTGTTGGACCAGAGTGCCAAACAGCTGTGGCTCCACCCTGAGGATCTCGTCTACCAGGACTTCCAATTCACAATCTAGGAACTTGTGATTCTTCTTGGGGGGCATGGTGATGGGTGGTGATGGTGAGTGATGTGTGTGTTGGTGTGCAGGTGAGGGTGTGTGAGTGTGTGTTTTGCTGGGTGTATGTGAGGTAGGTATTTGTTGGTGTGCTGATGGTGTGTGGCTTGTGTGAGGGATGAGCTGTGGGTGTGTGGTTGCTTTCTCTTGGGTGCTGGCAGTGAAATGGCATTTGCAAAGGCTCATGGTAGTGATTTGTGTCCTTTATATAGGTGGAGTTGTGGGTGTGTCTTTGTTCTCTGTCCCCACCCCCCCAGTGTTTATTGGCTTGGTAATTGCTTGTTTGGCCTTTTTTTGGTTGATTTTTCCTTTGTGCTGTTTGTGTATGTTGGAAACGTTCTTGTGACCGAGTCGGACCCTGCATTGGTCTCGTACGGTGTTTTCCGTTTCGTCCACGCTGTGTTTGTGCAG
This sequence comes from Calotriton arnoldi, assembly GCA_963921515.1. Taxonomy (NCBI): domain Eukaryota; kingdom Metazoa; phylum Chordata; class Amphibia; order Caudata; family Salamandridae; genus Calotriton; species Calotriton arnoldi. The sequence goes on along the minus strand of CAWUFW010007151.1, from coordinate 402,798 downwards.
TTTTGTATGCTGCGTACGCGTCGGTCGCGGTGTATTGTGTTGCTTCGGCTCGGTTTTGTATGCGTGTCGGTCGTACGGCTTGTCCTCCGTCCGACTCGGTCGTGTTTTTCGCGCCTTGCATCGTACTTTGCGGGTTGGAGTTGGCGGGTACGATTCGGTCGGATTTGTTCCGGGTGCGTGTCGGTCGGTTGGATTCGCGTGTTTTTCCGGCCGGATTGCTATTTTCCGAGCGGCTCGGTCGGTCGGCTTGGTTTCCTGACGTGTCGGTCGGATTTATCGCGGCTTGCATCGTACTTGGCGTGTCGGGCGCCACTGGTACGTGTCGGTCGGTATTTTTTCCGGATCCGAGTCGGTCGGTGCTTTTTCCGGCCCGAATCGGAATCGACCCCTTAGTGTCCGCTAAATTTGAGTTTAATACACTTTCCACAGAATGAGCCAATTCTTACCTACTTAAATCTAGTGCAAAATACTATGGGGGTCAAAATAAAGCAGGGAAACTTCTTGCCAATTATCTTAAAATAAAAAAAAACGTACAAAAATTGATTATATTCTAACCTCTACTAATCAGCATGTACACAAAAATAAGGAGATACTTCTGGAATTTACAAAATTTTATCAGGCCCTATATACTCCATAATTTCAGTCTAATCCCCAAGATCCTCTTCATTATTTATCATCCAATCTTTCGCCTTCACGTCAGGATATTGATTTCTCCATATTCGAAAAGGTTATTCTAATCCAGGATATTTCTGATGCTATTCGTTTCATTAAGCGGGGCAAAGATCCCGGACCTGATGGTTTTACCATTGAATTTTATTCTCATTTTTCCTCACTTCTGTTACCCAAACTACACCATCTCTTCCTTTATTTTATTTCTTCTCATACATCAGGTGGCTCCTTTCAAAGAGGCATTGATATGTCTTCCTCCCAAAGATAATAAAGACCACAGATTGTGTAAAAATTATCGTCCTATTTCCCTTATTAACCTAGATTATAAAATGTTTGCAAAAATATTAGCTCTTCGTTTAGATAATTACCCCAATTAGTTGGGAGAGAACAATGTGGTTTCATCAAAGGTAGGCATCTGTCAGATAATACTCGACTATTTTTCAATGTGCTTAGTAAATCCAAATCATATAAATCTTCTCTGACAGCTATCTCTTTGGACGCAGAAAAAGCGTTTGATAGAGTTAGTTGGTCTTTTATTTTCTCCACGCTTTCCTGGTTCGGTTTTGGTCCTAAGTTTATTAATTATGTTTCTTTGTTATACTCCTCCCCTAAATCTTCTATTTTGGTTAATGGCCTTATGTCTCCTTTTTTCCCTCTTCATAGAGGTGTCCGACAAGGATGTCCGCTCTCCCCTTTATTATTTATACTTGCTTTGGAACCGTTGTTAATAAGGATTCACTCTAACTCACAGATTACAGGGTTTACTTATGGGGACACTCAGCTCAAACTCTCTGTCTATGCTGATGATATTTTGCTTTTTATCTCAAACCCGTGAACTTCCTCACCAGCCTTTTTATTAGAAGTGGATCAGTTTGCGTCTGTCTCGGGCTATAAATTAAATGCAGATAAGTGTGAAATCCTCCCTCTAAATAAATTATGTTTTCATGCTGATTTTCATTCATCTTCCTTTCATTGGAATCCAGATGAGATTAAATATCTAGGTCTGTGGTTCTCTGATACAGTTAAAGATACTGTAGCCTTTAATCTGAAATCTCTTCATTCAATTCTTCTTACACATACATCTCATTGGAATCCTTTGTTTTTATCCTGGTGGGGTCGCCTCGACACTATAAAAATGATGTTAGTACCTATTATATTGTTTTATATCTCAAATATGCCAATTAATATTCCACAGTCCCAATACAAAAAGATATATTCTGTTTTATCAAATTTTTTATGGAATAATAAAAAACCTATGATGTCGCTTCTTAAACGTAAAAAATCCAAAGCATCTGGGTGGAGTTAATTTTCCATATTTCCATAATTATCATTTAGCCTTTTGTCTTAAACAAACGTCGCTTTTATTACAAGAAAACGATTCTATACTTTATCCTTTATGGATAGATCTTGAAAAATCTTCTTGGCATCCTTTTTCCCTCAAGGAGTGTTTGTCTTTTACCTCTAGACCTTCATCCTTATCTCTTCCGATTTTTAAGAACACAAGTAAAATTCTGTCTCCCATCTTTATTTCTTATAAAACGCCTAAAGATCAGTTTTTGAATTCATCGATTTGGTACAATACCTCTATTAAAATAAATAATAGAATTATTTTTTGGAAGGATTGGCACTGTAAAGGTTTTAAATGGATTCACCAATTCTTTCAAGACGGTACCTGCTTACCATTTCGAGTAGTACAATCGCTGTTCTCCTTTCCGGACTCATAAGCAATCAAATACCACTTGCTTATTTCGGCAACTCAATCGTCTTATAACAAACTCTCTCTTGCTCAAATAATTTCTCCCTCTCCTCCTCCTATGCAGAACTTATTGGACGCATTGCCTTCTACATCTCAAATATATAAACATCTTACTCTTGTTCCGGAAGATAGAGTTAAGTCAGAGGTAGAGACTCTTTGGGAAACCGATCTGCTAACTACTTTTTCTATTTCAATTTGGAATAAAATCTGGGTTAAAATATGAAAATCATCTAGAGCAGCTAATGCAACTCAAACTTTATTCTTTATTTATAACCGCCTTTTGATCACCCCGGCTACACTACATAGAATTGATTCTGCTGTACCTTTCAATTGTTGGTCTTGTTCTCAACCTTCAGCGGATCTTAAACACATGCTTTTTGAATGCCCTCTTATTTATGAATTTTGGTTGAAAGTTTGGCAAAAGATAAATTCTATTTTCAATACGCAAGCCCCGTTTAATTTTAATAACATTTTTCTAGGTAGTATTTCCGACTATTGGAATTCCCAATCCAAACATTTTCATATAATAGATTTACTTCTGGCTGTTGCCTTTCAACAAATTACGAAATCCTGGAAGGACTCTTCTCAGGTGTCTTTTCAGGCTTGATGGTATGGAGTGTGTTACAACCACAGACTTGACAGAGCGTACGTTTATCCAATGGCTCTTGCTATTAAAAGAGATCTCTTGTGGCTACCCATAACTACCTTTTTAAACAAATCTGCCCGCATTTCACAGTTACACACTCCTAGAATTGAAGAAGTGCCTAAACCTCCATGACTTGTTTTAAAGTAATAACAATATTTCATGCCATTTAGATCTTATTTACAAATGTTTTCAGGTTCATATAGAATTTATTTTTTCCTAGTGTTGTTATATATCGCATAGTTGGGATAATAGACCTAATGAGTTTTTTGTTTCACTGTATTTTACTTGTATTTTAATTGCATATTTATTTCAATAAACGTCTACTTTAAACTTAAAAAAAGACTCCTTAATAGATACTTTTGCTATGAAACTAACCCCTCACACACTTTGCAATTTCTGTGTTAATGATGTTAAACAATATGTTGTGGCTATCTAGAATCATGTTTACAATATGATAATACGGCCTTATGGTAATCTAACCCAGGCTTGGTAGCTAGATAATGCACTGTATTGAGCCAAACCTTGTAAGAAAAAAAAGCTGCGTTGTTTGTGACCCAGATTAAATAGTTGGAGTGGTCATGATAGAAAAATAAGACGTGGCATTTTCTTTTTATGGCATTCCATGTATTTTCTTCTCGGATGGCACATGCCAAGGAGGGATGCTTTTACAAAGGCCTTGCAAGATATATATTTATATTGGCAGGGTTACTGTAAAAATCCAGTAGGCCCAGGCTAAAGCATTGACTTTTAATGTATATTAACCATGGGATCTTAGTAGCGTTATCTAATAACCTCAGTACCAGCCGATTGAGGTGAGTTTCAGCTTTGACACAGATTGTTATGCAAAGCATCAAATAACGCAATTTAATGTGATCCGAGATGTAATATACTATTATTTCGGAATGACATATAGACGGCGTGGTGCTGAAGGGAACTGCCAAAATCCTCCTAAGCCTTAGATTCTCTGAAAGCCTAATTTATCAATATACCGCCCAAAGTCCAGCACCACAAGTAACAATCGGGACACATTTAGACCTCAAGATGGAAACCATTTATTTTAAGGGCTTAGCGCCCAGTTTGGCTGCAAATCTAAAGATCGATTCAATGTTCCTAGCAAACTCAGTGTTTTTAGCCAAACCCAAAAGTTTCCAGGCCAATATTAATCGAAAGATTCCCCCCGGCAGGAAAAAGTGGAAACATCCCCAGTCCTGAAGTTATTAATAGCATAAATTAGCATAAGATATCTTTTTAATATGAGAGGGGCCATAATGTGGGTTTCACTTTCATTGATGGTCAGGTCCAGCCTTGCCATAAACGTAGTGAAGAGGTCCAGCACTTTCTGTAAGCCGGCTGGGGTCCTTGCCTACAACAATGTATTATCAGCATCCAGCAAGGTATGAGAAGTAAAAAATGACAAAATTGAGCAGATTTTCTGGCATCAGAAAGTCAGGAAATGTATCCCCTAGCCTACTGAGCCATATTCACCCTCTCTCATTTTATACACACATTGCACTTGCCTCAGAATTTCAACCAGTCATCTATTTGTCTGGCTAAATTAAAACACATCACTTCACCAATAATGCAACTGTGACGCAAGGTCATACGTTTGACAAGTGATTGTCTGGTGACAATGGTGCCATGATGTCCTATGTCTTTTCAAAGGGATACAATTATTGAGCGGACTATTTTCGATGGGAGTGTGGTGTCAACCCCTAAATCTGAATAATTTTTGTCAAAGTTGATTGCTGTTTTCTTGTGATGAAAGTCAAGTAGCCGAGGTGTAGTTTGTAGATTATTTATTCAGTCTTAGTTGAAGATAAGAGTATTCATAAGTCCATAGCTAGATCTCAGGCTAGCCCCACCAGGAGTAGCCTGCCTGCTGCTCAGCCATACTCCAACTGCCACACCTCACCTCACAGGCATTCCATTCATCATCACCACTCCAACATTCCACGCAGCACATTCACACTGGCTGAGCAGCTAGGGATAAAGCAACAGGGGAGATGCATAAATACGTTTACAAGATATAACACATCCTCCCCCTTTATAAATCACAAAAATATAAGAATGCAGGGTGGAATAAAGCATTTACATGTAGAAACATGTAAAGAGAAATTACATCAAAATATATGAATGCAAGATGGAATAAAGCATTACGTAAAGAACCATGTATAGAGAAAATAGGGAAGATGCATAGATAAATACACAGGAAATATCACACATTCTCCCTCTTTATAAAACACATAAAATATAGATAAAGAAAACTGGTGAAACAGCATTTTCTTTAACATCACACATTGCTAGACAGCAGACTGAGGAAGAACCCTATCAGTCCCATAACCGCATACTAGACAAAAACAATACTGCACCTATTATCACCACCAACCACACCAACTGGCCAGGCAAGCATGACCGATGGCACAACACAGCACTGCACACTAACCAGTCCGTAGCAAACTCTTACATACACCAGAAGAAAAAGAAAACATACCAGACAAATAATAAATCAAAGAACACTCGTGCTGGAACTGAAGTAAATACGGGTGAGATACACCCGACCAAACATCCCCAACAAAGGGCAAATAATGGAACACGTAGCAACGGGTGAATCCACCCCAAACCACCATCCCTAAAGTAAGGGCATAAAACGTAGAGCGTAGAAATGGGTAACTGGCGACATCCACCCCAAACCACCATCCCTCATGTAAGGGCATTAAGTGAACACGAGGGATGGTACAGTGTTCCCTCATGGAAGGGCATGTAATGTAAATTGTAGTAAAGGGTGACTTCCAACCCATCTTGACATCTCTCTAGAAAGAGTATATAGCATACAATGCAGATATGGGTGACTTCCACCCATATAACTATACCTCATGTAAGGACCTATAGCATTCAATGCAGATATTGGTGACTTCCACCCATATAACCATCCCTCATGTAAGGGCCTATAGCATACAATGTGGATATGCTAATCTATTGTGCTTTGCACGCATGGGTTCTTATCCCATTCTTGTCACCAAAAATCTTGTGATGAAAGTCAAGTAGCCGAGGTGTAGTTTGTAGATTATTTATTCAGTCTTAGTTGTAGATAAGAGTATTCATAAGTCAATAGCTAGATCTCAGGATAGCCTCACCAGGAGCAGCCTGCCTGCTGCTCAGCCCATACTCCAACTGCCACACCTCCCCTCACAGGCACCCAAGCATTCCATTCATCATCACCACTCCAACATTCCACGCAACATATTGAGTCTTAGGGGTCGATTCTGATGCGGGTTGGAAAAGCTTCCCGACCGAATCGGTTGGGAAATGGTGTCCGACCCACTCGGATCGGGAAAGTCCGACCGGCGGGGTAGGATGCATCCGGATGCTTCCAGATACGATTTGGTTGAACTCCCATTGACTTCAATGGGAACATTTGTTCCTAACCGCATCAGAATTGGGCCCTCGGTCGGGAAGACACGTTCCCGATCCGATTTGGAAGGAGCAAATGCCGTTAGGAGGCCTTCCTAACCGCATCAGAATCAGGCCCTTGGTCGGGAAGCTTTTCCAACCCGCATCAGAATCGGGCCCTTAGTGTTGCTTTGCCATATTCACGTCATAGAATGTCATTAGCTTGAACCATGGACCTAATCTACAAAAACATCTTTTGGGGCGCAAAGCGTATGAATCGCAAAAACACAAAAATTGAGTTTTGGTATACGAAACCCCTTTTGTGAATCGGAAATGTTTTACCAACTTGCAAAAGAAGCTCACAAAAGCCATTTTGTGACCCATTACAAATTGCAAATAGGTGGGGATGGAAAAGGGGTGCTCTCACCCCAGGAGTGACAATAATAGGTGGTGATGCTTTGCAAGTGCAATTGCAGTTGCAAAGTAGTGATCAGACACTGAGGTCTGACTTAAGGAGGTGTCTGACTTGCAAAGGGACAAGTGTCAAAACTTGTGGCTTTGGTGGAGTGTTTGGGAGGGAGCCAATATGGATCAAAGGGGTCACTGAATGCTCCCACGATGTCATTCCTGACAAAAAAAACTGAAAAGAAAGCACCTCTCCCATTAAGGGACACGGATTGCTCCATTGCAGCCTTCCAATCCTGCATTTGCTTGCATTCACAGGGGGTCGCAAAATGTCTCGAATCACACCCACGGTTTTTGATAAGGTGATGAGATACTCATTTTTTTCAGGTAGTCAGCCCACAGTCTCAAGGCTACTTGGGCAGTCTATTCGTAGCATAACTGATTTCATCCTCATACTGGTGGAAGGAGGCACTGTATTTGACCTTGGAAATTTTACTTTTGTCCTTTGGGTTTGCAATAGGAATCTGCTTGTAAACAGATGATCAGGAAGTGGAAGAGGAACCAGAGTGCTCTAGTAGGTAATAACCAAAAGGGCTTCTAGATGTTCTGATGTACATCTATTCGAAATGACTACCCTTCTGTATGAGGTAGAATCCACGATTCCTCTTACACCCTCTCTGATAATTGTGACAGAAATAATATGGTCAGTGTCCCAAATGTGGATTATAGGATCTGCTTTGACATTCTAGCCTCCGAGCTAATCCACCTTGGCCAAACCATGACTGTTAACTGTTTGAGAAAAGGCATTGAACATTCATCTATAAAGATGCCACCTAAGGAGCCTGTTTCTGCTTGTTCATCTAAAATTGATGAATTAAGGGAAATAATAAAAAATTATGTTAGTGGTTAATGCTTTAGAATTGGGACAATCACATATTAATTCTGAAACAAAAGACGTGCATAGAAAAGTTGATGGGTAAATATACATGTTCCACTCAAGCAGCCAAACCTGACTCTCCCAATAGCTGTGAGAACACCGGTAAAATTAATTTGGATAAATACTTATTCTAGTAATAGTTGAGTAGCTGAAAATGGGCCTCAAAAGACCATCTCCCATACAATAGAAAATTGAAAAATATTTACAGATAGAGGTACCCCTAATAGACAAATGGGCAGATGGAAGGGGGGTGGAATGTGCCAGTCCTTTAGCAATTTACTTATTGATAGTGGGAAAGAAGGAAGGCAGCCAGTGGGATTTTGGACCTGTCATTGAGAAGTCGCTTAAATTAGAGAGGCATTCCCTGAAGAAAAAAGAGAATTCAGTCCACAGGGTTGGGATTCTCAAATTACGTAATGGAAAGGTGAACGATTAAAATGCATTCCAGTGTAAGGCACTGTTATTAAGTAATTAGATCATATTTCACAAATACTAAACATGTCTCATCCGAAACCCACGATTATATCCATCTAAATTTAGCTGATCCAGAAGTGAGAAGTGGTCTCTTAACACATGATGTAAGAACAATCTCTCCTAATGGTTCCAGCATTCAGTTAAAATCTGTTCCTGCCTTTAAATTAGCAGTAAACGGTCCACAAAATGTCAGCCTTGCCTTGTCTTCAATATGAATCTCCAGGGATCTTGAGGAAGTGGATTGATTGAGTACTTCTGTATTGTTGCCTATAGTTTCCCAGGCAGAGTTGACCGGACAATTGAAAAAAGGAGGTTTTGGCACCCCACTATTTTTAGGATCTTATAATGGCTGGTCTTCCACTAAAATAAAGTGATCCTGGATGACTGACATTTATTAATAATTATATCTATTTGTTTCAGGACACATGGTCTACTACGCCGATTTTTATAGAAGGCTTCACCAACTATAGTAGCGAAGCTTGCTCAATTAATAAAGCTCGTGCCTCTGGAGTATTGACTATTTGTTTCAAGGCCCATCTTAACTGTACATAGATGCCATTTCGACAACTAAACTTGACCTACAATATTTAAATGTCAACTATTCAATGGGTACTACAATGATAGTTTCTTATATTTATAATAGGGATAATTGCAAGGCAATAGAATCATCAATTTTAAGGTTACATTCAAACCATTAACCATTGTTGGAACTGGCACTATCTGATGGGCTGAGGCTAAGCCCGAGCCAGGCAGAACCTTCCATTCACCCATCAGAGGGGGGGGGGTTGATTACACACACTGTCTAACCTGTGCTCACCCTAGCACTGAGCATTCAGGCTTATCACAAAGGCAATGTGTAAGGCATTGCCACAGCAATCACTCACGATACCTTGAGCATCACAAAAGAAACATGACACGTGATGTAGGTAAATAATGTTTGTATTCAACACATACAATAATCAACACAACATGAACATTATGTATTTCTGGGCGTAATTCACACTTATGGGATTATTACTACCAGTACTAGGCCCAGCAGCATTAAAATGACATCAGTAATATGCACACTTAGGAAAGATCCTATTCTACACCACGCCCCCAGCACCCTTATGTGGTGCAACACGTTGTCCACCCCAGGCCTACCCTCGCAATTCTTATAATTCAATACTACACAGTTAGAGGGTGCACCACGGTTCACAACGATGTCACAAATATGTACATACACAGAATTATACCACTTTTTAGCAGCATTGTGAGCCAAGTAAGCGCAGGTAAAACCAATGTTAAACGTAATGCTATTCTGGCAAAAAAACAACGTGTAAGGCAACACTGCCAGCCAGTGTTTTGAATCACAGGCGGTCCGCAGACTGTCACTTCCACACACACACTCACTTATACTCACACACCGATACACAGTGCAATGGATATCAGGCTGGTCCATTCAGAATGCACTCGTACACATACGCACTCAGCACCCTAATGCGGTGGACTGATACACAGCTGATCAATTGATAACACACTGCAGACCCCGTGGCCCAAGCCTCCCTCCACCCTCCAACTCGCCCCAACTAGCCTACGCCCACAGATTGGCGATAGCCCGTCCCACCCCACCCGGGACACAGAGCCGCCTGCGGCCGAAGTCGCTCTTAGTCAGGCTACGATGGAAGCAGGTGGGGGTATGTAGCAGTCATCAAAGGGGGTTTAGCAGCCACTCGAGAAGTTCAGCTACAGGATGCGGAGCAGAAACAGGCTGAGGGCAATAGTCGGTCACACCAAAGGGTTCCACAAGGACCTTCCGGCACCATCCCAGTTCTGTGAAGCACAGGGGGTCATGCAGTCTCTTGACCCGCTTCCGATCATTCCCGGAAACGCACCTCCAGCCCAGTCAATCAGTCTCACCACCCGGGCCAGAGTCGGGCAATACTTCTTGGCAACACAATGTCTTTGGGAGGGCCGGGTGAGGAGGGGGCAGTTGGTCTGCCACGCCGAACGCCAAAAAGGGAACAATCGAGGAACGTAGAATGAAGCAAGGGAGCCTCTCGGGAGAAGGAGGCACTCCCTCAGGTACACGTCGATCAGAGTCGCACCCAGGCAATCTGGTCACAACGTCTGTTGCGTGATGATATGGGTTGCACCAGACCGTTCCGATCACACACAATGAAGAGTTGCAAGTTCTGTGCCTCCCTGGAAATGATGGACAACATCTGATGTGCTTGGATATGGGTCGCACCAGACAATTCCGGTCACACACAACAAAGAGTTGCAAATTCTGTACCTCCCTGGAAATGAGGCACAACATCTGGTGCACATTGATATGAGTCGCACCAGACAATTCCGGTGACACACACAGGCGCAAGCTCAGCAATGCCTCATGAGCAGTGTTCCCTGTAGGGTGTGCGCGCACTCGCACCATACCTTTCCCCAGTGCTCAGACATTAGTGTTAAACGTGCATTTCATTGCCAGGTCTTTGTCTGCATCACAGGAGAGCATGAGACTGTTCATAACATAAGCAGCGCAAAAACACACGACCACTCACTTTGCAGCAGAGCAGAACGAACAGCAGCAGTTCAATAGGAGGCCGGTGGAGAGGAGCAAATCATCGTGGAAGGGGACAGCATGCAATTGCAAAGTTTTCTTCTTCCACGGCGCATTAGAGTTTAGCTGGGTCGCGGAGTTCCGAGCAGGCAGCTCCTACTTTATCTTACTATCGAGGTTGAGGGGGCAGCATTCTTCAGAAGAGAGTGTTTTACTATCTGTCACAGGTTACCAGCAAATACTCGCTGTCTCATCTATTTTACAGAACTCTGGATCATTTCATTTATGAATAGAGGGTGTTGCATATTCAGCTCCATATTCTGGCAGCTCCTTGGAATTCAAATGTCCTATGTTTTTCACATTAGTTTTCTGTCTTTGTTTACCTTAACTATTAGCCAGGAATTATTAATGCAGGTCTAGAACATATTTAAATGTGCACTGCCCTTACAATTCTTCTCACATTGTTCTAGGGCTGCCTTAGGGATTCTTGACTAATAGTTAATGTACACAGAGACGGAAAGCTCATGCTACAAATAACTCATCAATCGCAAAATATACCTGTGCGTTTAAGCGTTATGAAAAATGCAATACATTATTTTTCAATTATGTCCAGCTACCTTTACTTTTATGATGCACGGCTATGTTATGCATACTTTTCTTTCTTAACCCTTTTTTTTACAGAGCAAACCATTCTCTAGATTCCCGCCCCCCCCCCCCTAGAACTTAATTCATGCTGTGCCCTGTAAGTATCACTTTACTTCGCCGGTCCTGCTTTTCTATCTCACCATTCACTCGAAGCTACATAAATGCGCTCCAGACCACCTTTCATTATGAAAGTTCCCACAGCTCATTTACTCCTACAAGACAGTAGCAGGGCAAATTTGTAGGATGTAGCAGCTAACTTCCTCCACCCTTACTGCCTTGGGAGAGGCTCTCAGGTACGTTACTACAGTAACATTTCGTAATAGTTCAGCCTTCTGATTCCTGTTTTCTCTAACTGAGATGTAGGTGCTACTTAGCAGGTCATGTCCTAGGTTGTGACACTAGGTCACTGAAATGTCTTAATACTTCATTACATGGAACAATGTTTATAAAAATGCCCCAATCCAAAAAATCTGTCCCAATCCAATCCAAAACAATCTGCCCCACTCCAGTCCACAACAATCTGCCCCACTCCAACCCTGTTACCGCCTCCACTCCAATCCAGCCCACTCTAATCCAATTCACCTTAATCCACCCCACTCCAGTCCAGGCCACCTTAATCCACCTCTCCTCAATCCAATCCACCCCATTCCAAACTACCTTAATCCACCCCACCCACTCCAATTAAATCCACCCCACTTCAATCCAACCCAACCTACTCCAGTCCAATTCACCACAACCCACCCCACTCAAATCCAGTCCACTCCACTCAAATCCAATTCACCCCACTCAACCCACTCCAATCAAATCCTCAATCGAATCCACCTCATCCCAATCCAGCCCACCTCACCCCAATCCATTCCATTTCACCCCACTCCAATCCAATCCACCCCACTCCAATCCACTGCACTCCAGGCCACCCCACCCCACCCCACCCCTAACCAATCCACCCACTCCAATCCAATCCAGTCACTGCCACTCCAATCCCCACTCAATAACACCAGTCCACCCAAAGCCACCCCTATCCACCCCACCCTACTCCAATCCACCCCACTCCACTCTACCCCAATCCACCCCACTCTACCCCAATCCATCCCACTCTACCCCAATCCATACATCCCACACCTGTTCAGTCCATCCCAGTTCAGCCCACCCCACTCCAATTCATCCAGTCCACCCCACTCCACTCCAATCCAATCCACCCCATTCCAGTCCAATCCAATCTACCCCATTCCAGTCCAGGCTAATCCACCCCATTCCAGTCCAATCCAATCCACCCCACTCCTGTCCAGTCTAATCTACCCCACACATTCCACTCCAAATCACCCCACTCCAATCCAATCTACCCCACTCCAATCCACCTCACTCCATTTCAATCCACCCCACTCTACTCCAATCCACCTCACTGCCTCAATCCACTCCAACCCAGTCCACCCCATTCCAGCCCATCCCACGCCACTCCATGCCACTGCACTCTACAACATTCTCTGCCACTGAACCATGGAACTCTACTCAACTCTACACCACTCTACTCCCCCTAATCCACTCTACGACACTGTACTCCACCAGATCCACTCTAGAACACTGTAGTCCCCCACTCCACTTTGACACTCCATGCCACTAACTTTTAGCCATGCTGAACAGCAGCCACACTAGTGTACAACATCCCAAAACACATTGCCAAAGCCAATAGCTCTTGTATAGGCGCGACCGTAGTTGTAAAACAGATGTTTAGAGTGGCAAATGGCACTGACTTTGGTAGCTTCATGCTGCATTTGCATAAATGGTCATTTTCTTGCTGCACATACCGTTGGCTGCAGCGCACAGAGACCTTACACTGCCTCACACAGTGGGAAAAAATTAGAGGGAACATTGCTCATGAGGTAGACTGAGGTAATGCTATGGTTATGCCCCCACCTACGATGGTTGCAACCTGTGAATCAGACACCGTATGCAATGAGCAAGCAGTCAGCGTATCACACGAGAGAGATGCGGCACGATCAACAAAGCGGGCCACACTGGATCCCACAACTGGTGAATCCTATGTGTGCCGAGTTCCCCACGATGCTAGGGCCACACGCCTTAGATGCGGGCAAGATTTCTGGGGCTCCACACAAGGCAGTCTGGTCTCCAGGCACAATTTTTAGTTCCACACACACGCCGCGCTACCAGTTGGGATCCAGCAGACAATGTGGACACTTATGAGGGCACTGCTCTCCAGTTGTCAGAAGTAGATGGTGGGGGTCCCTCGTAGGAGATCTTTGATGTCACAGAGACCGCTGAAAGAACAGGGGGCAAGCCTACAAGCCCTTGAAGAGCACACTTCTTGGTGCCACACAGCAGCAGGTAGTTGGCCCAGGCCAGCTACTATTCAGGAAGGGCATGTAGTCCCTTTCATTGGCAGTAATCCTCCTTGTACATAACAGATTCCTCTGGCAGTGGGCACCACGCAGTTCCAGTTTCTCCAGTCCCACATCCCCACAAGTGTATGTCTACTCTGCTGAAGTATGGCACCAGAAGTTATACTGTAGCGTGCCTTTGAAGTTGGGGGTGGTTCAAATGATCTCCCTTTGAACCACAGATGTCTACCCTAAATTTCAGTCCTGTCTGCCATGAGGCTGTGGAATGCAGATCTTAATCTTTATTGGGCCCATGATCTGGCTCCAGAGGCCAAGGGTCAAAACCTCTTTTTTTAATCTATCCAGCCAGGCCCGCAAATGGCAAAGGTCTGTCATTCCAGTTGCATGCCCAGTGTTTTATAGCTGTCGCTGGGGAATGCCCACATGTGCTCCCCCAAGCTCCAGTGTGGACTGGAGCCAGGCGCTCTGGAAAAGGGTTTGTCACTGCAAATCTAATGGTAGAAAACATTATGAGGCTGCTCCACTGTAATCCACTATTGCAGTGTGAAGTAATTTCACCCAATTCCCTATGTCAGTCTATGGGAATGGCGAACCTCATAAGTAGTGAAAACACACATGGGTACTCTTCAGTACCTGATCAGGGAACCCTTGTGTGTACCTGCCCTGTCTTTCATTTACCATTTGCTTCACCTCCTAAGATTTACCTGTGGGGTGCTCTGATGGTAGTGAAAGGTTCTCTCAGGATGGCTAGTGATTTAGATGGGCCAGCCTGAGTAGAAGCGCAATTGCGCACACACAGACCTGTGATGGAGCAGGGAAAATAAAAAAATTTAACCCCTAACAAATTTTATAATTAATTAAATAAAATGTTCGTTTAAATGTATTAATCAACACAGTATGTGTGGGAATGGTAATATGCCGATGTATGTGCTAAATAATCTATTAATGAATGTCCGTGTGTCTAATTATAACGTAAAAATAAAAGCGTACTAAATAAAAAATAAATGCATGTTTGTGCTTCATAGAAATAAAATGTGTCGTTGCAAAAACAATAGTGATGGTAAGTAAGGAACAGCTTAAATGTTGCTTTCTGCTAGGTAACAACTAATTGGGGTACGTAGACGGGAGGGAAACGAAAGGGATATTTTTCTCTATTTTAATTATGTTTTGTTTGCCTCAAATTAGTGCTTCTAAAAGTATAACCGAGTGGCGATATAAAATGGCCGCCAGTGGGAAGATGTGCGCAGGCGCAAGGGGACACGTGATACGGGATGAAATTGGAGAAATCCGGAACCTCGTGATGTTTCTGAGAGGCTAGGATGCAAGAAATGGTCAAGGCTGGTGTGACCTAATTGAACTGATAGTGTGCCATGATGATCAGCAGAAAGCCCGTGGGAAACAAGTCTAAGAGAAAGGACAATGACTGCGGAGTTCTCGAATGTGTCGAAAGAAGTTACAAATGAACTGATCGAATCGGATGGAAATGTTTAAGCGTATGGGAAAGGAAATGATCCAAGGACCCTTGAATCCAAGAGAACTTGATTAAAGAATGAATAAGCTGACATGCATGGACCAATGAAAGAAAAGCGTGATATTAATGTTGCAACAGTTAGTTAGCAAAGTTAGAATTAGGGTATAAGAGGGCCTACTCTTAGTGGGAGGGGGTCAGTTGATGTCAGTCGTGGTTGCAGTCACAGTCAGGAGAGGAGTTGAAGAGTCGTGTTGGTGGCTTCCAGTGCTGGGTGGTCCTGATCGATCCCTTACTGAGCGGGAGATGCTGAAAGACTGTTAGAGGAGACGGGTTGCAGGTAGCTGATGCTGACGAGCTGAAGTTGCTGTTGCTGTCTTAATTTTACAGTTGAGTATGAGAATCAGGCTATTTCTAATTCCTAACTTAGGTTAGAAATCATTAGGCTAAATTAGGAAGCTAGGCAGGTAATTAGGGTTTTGGCTTCATGACAAAATTTCCTTTCTGCAATAAATTGATTATGCTTAATAAAATTGTGAATTTAAGAATGAATAATTGAATAAAGTATTAAAATTCTTTTCATGCTTTTAAAATTATATAAAATTTAAGATTCTTTAAACCCAAAATGACTCAGTGGTTATTTTCCTAAATGATTGTGACATAAGTAATTGGTTATTGTGATTCAGCTGGTCTTAATCACTATGAACTAATTTCTTAAATGAATGATTCATCGACAAACAATGAGCAGGAATATCTTAAGAAATAACTAAAAGAAAGGGACAAAATAAGGTAATAAGATATCCTGGCTCTTCCAGCGGTACATAAAATGGTGTTCTCCATTTAGTTCTCATGCTTCTCCTAGGAGTACAGAATTTCACAAAGGTGTAAAGGAAATCCAGGAGTGTGCGTGTGTGTTAGACGATGTTTATGGGCCCCATCGTCATGTGGATATGAGAAATATAGTTTGCCCCTGGATGACCTATAAGTAACCTAGGAGGAGAATAGTTTTTATTGTACGCGCTGCATCAGATTTCTTGGTAGCAGAGTTATGGTTTTCTATAGATTAGTTTAGTGATTATTGTTTATTGATTATTGATTATTTTTGATGACTAACACTATATGTTGAGTCGCGTTATGTTATATGTAAGTTTTCACGCTTCTGGGATGTAGGAAGTGGAACACGTGTGGCAAGAGAAGTCACATGGAATTTGGTACATGGTCTGAATTCATTTTGGTTATAACGCAGGTTGTGTTATGTTAGGGATTTCTGTGTGAAAAGTGTGTAAATGAAATAGCAAATCACGTTTACTTGTGAAACTTTGGCCTTAATTCTCAGGAGCCTAGTCTCCACATGTGTCTTATCCCCAGAGAAACGAGTAAATTGTTTGTTTGAAAGAAGGGTAAGGTAGAGGGAAGTGCAACTTTATCGGTGAGAGTAAATAATTCTGTGGTAGGGTAGAGGTAAGCGCTGCCTACTGGAAAAACAGGATTCTTGTGTAAAAGGACAAAGCTGTCACTTTGTTTAGCGAATCAGACTATGGAATTGTTTATTTGTTGTAACTAACGAAGAAAACAGCGAAAAGAAAATTGCCGATAAATTTTGTAAAGGAGGGGTAAAGAGTAGAAGTGACGTGGAAAAGTGCCGCGCTAGGATTGGATAGTGCGCTAGTCACGTGAACACAGAGCAGGAGTGACGTAGAAAAGAGCCGCGCTAGGATTGGTTGGTTCGCGGACGGTGGGAATTGTTCTGATTGGTACGTTAGTGTGAGTCGCGCTGTAATTGGTCGAAGTTCCGTACACAGAAACAGCGTTAGAGTAAAGAGAAAACAAATAGAAAACATGCCGTATTACGAGTATGAAAGGGAGAGAACGTCATGGACGACGAAATTGAAGAATTTCTTTAAGAAAGACAAAAAGGTTGTGACTAGAGAGGGACAAATAATTCCTCCGCCGAAATCAGCAGCTTCACATATGATGCTGAAATATGGATATCATACGTGCATATGGTTGGACAATTGGGTAAAATATACAAAGAATGATGGAGCATTGGCTTTCCCTGAAAATGGTTCTTTTAGTGTAGCGGTTTTACGGAATTTAAGAGAAAAGATGTTTAAATTGGAACCTAGACCGACACAGTTTGAGGCTTTAACAGAATGGGAAGATGAGATGTACGAGCGAGAAAGATTCAGAGGAATGAAAGGTTATGAGTTTGTGCCCGGAAGATTGTGGGGAGTGAATCATGAGGACAGAATAAAACGATGGAGATGTGCTAACATGACAGGAGGTTTGTTTCCAGCTTTTACAGTTGAGGAAGGGACTAAGAAAAACGGACTGAGAAAAAGAAACATATAGAGAGAGAAAAGTATATGCATGAGAGCGAAACGGATGACGAATTGCTGGAAGATATATTAAATAGAAATCCACCTCCGTATCAGTAGAGTTCTACAGTGGTGACACCAAATGCGCCACCAATAGAGACTATGCGAAATAAAAGTCCGGAAAAGAGAAATGAAGTAAATAGGTCACAAGAACAAATGAGAACTTCTCAAAATGAGGGAATAGAAAGCGACAATGCAAGCGAATTGGCAAGGACAACAAAAGAACTAACTGAGAAAATTAGGGAATTAACGAAAAATATGGAAGCAGTTACTGTGCCTGTAACAATAGGTCCAGTAATACCAGTTTTTGAGAATCAGAAAATTGATGAACGATCTTTGGTGATTCCCTTGAGTTCACAATTTCAGAGAGAAAAGGAAAGAATGGAAACAAGTCCAGGTACAAGCAATTTGGCTAGTGCTTACAGACCAAGTCCACCTGAAAATTTGACAATAAATGAGTGTAACGGTAGGAAAATACCTATGGTAACTGAATCCGCAACAGTGACACCTGAAAAGAGTGGAAATTGGACAGAAATAAATAGTACTCCCATAGGTCCGACTCCTGATGAGTTAAATGAGTGGATGAAAGCTTTTAAAATAAAAGAAACAGAAGAAAAACCATTAGATGTGATCAGATTGAAAATAGATATGGAAGAATTAATTCTAGGAACGATTGGTACTGAAAAGATAAAAAATTATCAGGATGATGAAATAATGTTTCTGTGCAAAAGTATAACATGGAGGGCAAAGAATTTACATGACAAACTAGAAGAAGTGGCTAGTGAGATTGGGATAGATTTTGCAAAAGTAAAAACATTGCAGAAACCATACAGAGTAGACTTTTGTGAAAAAGATATTGAAAATTTGAATACAGCAGGAAGGCTGACACAGATAAAGGAGTTGATTGTGTTGTTGAGAAAATGGGGTGATGTGGACAGGTGGAAGGTTAGATGGACAAAGAAGAATGAGAAAAGTATAGACAAAGGTTCATTGGCTTTTATGATAACAGAAAAAGAACCTGTTGCTAAAGAATACCCTATGAGAGAAACTCCAGGTGGTAGTTACGTGCATGTTCCCTGGACTAGGCAGGACATCCTGTCATTTACAAATGACTTTCCAAAGTTAAGAGAGAAACCAGTTGAGTGGTACCGACAAGTAGAAAGGTTTGTAAAGGTTTCAAAGGTGTTGTGGATAGATTTGGATGGATTGTTTGACATAGTGGTACCAACAGATTTATGGTCCGAATGTAAGATTACAGTTGACTGGCCAACTACAGAATATCCAAGAGATCCTAAAACAGGAGCTCCAGGTCCTGATGTGATGAAGAAATACGACAAGGTGATTACCTTTTTGAAGAATAAGATTCCTCCCAAAGAGACAGATTGGGTTAAGATTGATAGAACTACACAGGAAAGTAAGGAGTCTGTACATGCATATTATGAGCGATTGTTATTGGTTTTCAAGCAGTATAGTGGTTATGAGGAATTGAGTGAAAAGGACATGAGTCATTTTGTATACCGATTTGTGTTTGGCCTGAAACAAGAAATAAGCGATATGATTAAGCAACATATGATAAACTGGCAGAATGGAAGTGTAGATGAGGTGCTGAGGTATGCTAAGTATTGTAGTGATGAAATAGAGAGTAAACAGCGTAAGTTGAAAGAAAAGGCAATGTGGGCACAAGTGAAAGTGGCAGAAAAACAAGAAGCACAATTGGACAATAATAATGGAAACGAATCAGGACAGAATAAGATGCGACCAAACATAGGTAAAGGAAAAGGTCAAGTGAGTCTAGAAGAGGCAAAGAAGAAATGGCCATGTAATAATTGCGGAAAATTAGGGCATTGGAGAAATGAGTGTAAGTTCCCACCTAAACCTAATCCGGAACATCAATCATTACCTCCACAGGTGCAGAATGAGGTAGTTGTTCAACAAAGTCAGGTGCCACAACCACCACTTCCCAACACTGTTAACCAGCAAAGATACAGTACAGAAACAGGATTCTACGGAGGAGAGCAGGTAACACAGTTGCCGCGAGCAGCTAACATTTCTCAGTACTTGTTGCGTCAGAGTGAGGATGACCCGGATGAAAGTTTCTGACGGTGCGCAGGAGAGGGGAAAGAGTGCGTGCTTGGCGCAACTCTAGAGGTAGATCAATCCGGTCCCTTTGTGGATGGAGAAGTGAATGGTGCAAACGTAACATTCCTTGTCGATACTGGAGCTACCCGTTCTACTGTTAGATCAGTGGAAATTCCAAACCTTCCTCTCTCAGGTGAATACATCCAAGTGGTAGGAGTAGCCAATCAGCAGATTAAAACCCCACTTACTGAATTGGTGGAAGTAAAAATTGGTTCTTTTAGGAAGGACATTCCACCATTGATCACTGCTTCGCCCTATGGGCGTTGGCCCGGAAGTCGATAGAGCAAAAGGGTAAGCTGTATGGTTGCTTTGTCGACTTCAGGGCAGCTTTTGATTCAGTGGACCGTAAATCTCTATGGGAATCCTTGACAAAATACGGTATACCGGAGGGTATACTGGCCATCTTAAAAGAACTACATAGCGGAAATTGGGCTCAGATCATTAGAGATATAAATGGGTCCCTGACACAGAAAATAGCGATTGAGAATGGACTTAGACAGGGGTGCGTCTTGGCCCCTTTGCTCTTTGCCATATTTTTAGCAGATCTACCGGCTACCTTAGAAGTGGAAAGAAGTGCAAGCCCCAGAATGAGTGGAAATAAAGTTTCTTGCCTTCTGTACGCAGACGATCTAGTGATTCTTGATCAAACGGAGATAGGGCTTCAAAGGAAATTAAATGTTTTTAAGGAATATTGTGAGGCCAAGTTTTTAGTTGTAAATATGGAAAAAACAAAGATTTTATGTTTTGGGAAAAGAGATATGAATTTTAACTGGTTTTTAGGTCAAGACAGATTGGAGATTGTAAAAGAGTATAGATACTTAGGAGTTTGGTTTGATTGTGCCCTAAAATGGCATATGCATATAGATGCACAAAAAGCAAAAGCTCTTACATCAATCTGTGGGCTAAAAAATTTAATAGAGAATATGGAGATATGTCCCACAGACCCTTGCTAAAAGCATATGAAGCAATGATACCCCCGCAAGTTTTATATGGAGCAGAAGTTCTATACCTAAGTGGTAAATGCGGGTGGGATCTTGAAGAAGGGAAGATTTTAAAAATGCTATTGTCTTTGCCAAGCTCCACAATGGTCCAGGCTATTAGAATGGAGTTAGGTACAATAGCATGGAGCATACAGATCCAAATGTCCCTTATAAGATTTTGGAAACGTCAGGATCCGGGTGGAGTGCAGAAGGTCTCACAATGGTGCAGAGAGGAGTTACGATTGAGTAGCCTAAAATGGGCAAAGGAATCTAGGAAAAAAATCCTCTCTGCAGGGGAAAGGTTAAATGTGAGACCCTCGCAATCTACATTGGATGTAGAATTCACCAAAAGTTCTCTTAGGATTCAGGGTAAAGAAGCCTCAAGGAATATAGATCTGGAATATCTGAAAACAAAAAAATCGGTACAGTGCCTAAGAAATTCCTGGATGAATGAAACTTGGTACCCGTATTTGGACACTTTGCCCAATTATGGGGTAAGATGTGAGATCTTAAGAGTAAGAATTGGCATAAATCCCTGGCTAATGGAGGAAAAGATAAAAGTAGAAATGATACAGCCAGATGGTAAATGTAAATGTGGGCTAGGATCAAAAAGTGATATCTGGCATATTTTGGTTGACTGTTTTTCTTTTATCTCATTTCGGAAACTGTATTTACGTTCAATATTTGCCAAATATGAAATAAGATCACGAGCCAAAGCAATAGCTTTATTTACGGAGTTGCCAAATCTCGATATTGCTATTGCTCTGGGAAATTATATGAAAGCGGTAAAAGGGTCCGTAAGAGAGAAAATGAAGGGGAGTCAATGATTTTAGTTGGCTTTTATAAGTTTTAGATGCTCTTCCCGTTATATAAAAATTTTTAAACTAGAAAGAATTCATTTGGGACTGTAGACTCTTGTCATTGGGAGTAGAAGAAGTGTGCTGAATTTTTATTGTATGTTTTATCGTATGTTTTATTGGTAATGAAATTGGAGAAATTATGCATTATTAATATATTGTAATTTATTGTGTTTAAAAGACTATGGTCTAAATAAACAGAGTTTTTGACTTGGAAGTAAAAATTGGTTCTTTTAGCAAAATGCATAAATTTGTAGTGTGCGATTGTAGTCCTGTAAATCTTTTAGGTCGTGACCTTTTGTGCAAAATGAATTGCACAATTTATTGTACGCCAGATGGAATAGGTTTTCAGACTTCAGATGAAGATGTTTTGTATAAAGTAACTTTGATGAATCAAGAACCTGAAACGAATGGTTTATTTCCTGCATTTGATGCAGAAAAACTTCCAGAAGAACTGAAAAGTACAGTAAAAGAAAGTGTGTGGGATTTTACAGGAGAGGACATTGGATTAATGAGAGAAGTTGATCCCGTAAAAGTAACAGTGAAAGAAGGGATAATTTATCCAAACACGCCACAGTACAAATTAACTCCAGAAATAATTGAAGGAATAACTCCTGTGATAAATAAGATGATTGAACAGGGAATTCTGAAAGAAATCATGAGCAGTCCATGTAATTCACCTATTATGGGACTGAAAAAGCCAAATGGAACATATAGAATAGTACAGGATTTGAGAAAGATCAACAAAATAGTTGTACCCTGTTGTCCAATAGTGCCAAACCCTGCAGTAATTCTATATCAAATCCCGCATGAAGCTGAGTGGTACACTGTGATAGATTTGTGTCACGCATTTTTCTCTATTCCTTTGCATCCAGATAGCCAGCCATTATTTGCATTCCGGTTCGGAGAGCGTATTTTGGCATGGTGCCGAATTCCACAGGGGTATACAGAAAGCCCCATAATTTTTAATCAGATTCTAAAGAAATCTCTGGAAGATTTAAAAATGCCAGAAAAATCAGTGATGGTGCAGTATATCGATGACCTATTGGTGGCATCGAAAACCAAAGAGGCATGTGTAAGTGACACAATTGTTTACTGAACCATTTGGAGAAAAGAGGACATAAAGTGTCCCCTTCAAAATTGCAGTTTTGTCAGAAAGAAGTCCAGTATTTAGGGCATAAAATTGAGAAAGGAGTGCGGAAAATAGCGACAGAAAGAGTAAGAATGATTCAAGGAATGAGAGCACCAATGACTCAAAGAGAGGTAAGAATGTTTTTGGGAATGGTTGGATATTATCGACAGTGGATAAGTGGATTTTCTTTGATTGCAAAACCCTTACAAAAATTGACAAAGAAAGATTTAAAAGACCCTTTTGAGTTAAACAAAGAAGAAATGAAATCTTTCAAAGAATTGAAAAAGAAACTGTGTGAGGCCCCTGCTTTAGGCATGCCTGATTATGAGAAGGATTTTGAGTTGTACTGCAGTGAAAGAGATGGATGTGCATTTTCAGTACTGGTACAAAAACACGGGACCATGAAAAGGCCAATCGCTTACTTTTCAGCTGTTTTAGATCCTATAGCAAAAGCATTGCCTGGATGTCTGAAAGCAGTTGCTGCTACTTGTGTAAGTCTGGAACAAAGTGAAGGTATAGTGATGGGGTATCCACTGAGAGTATATGTTCCCCATTCAGTAGAAATTCTCTTGACAAGAACAAAAACACAGTACATGACACATAGTCGGCTGACTAAGTACGAAAAAGTCATCTTGAGTGCTGAAAATGTGACCATAGATAGATGCATAAATGTAAATCCTTCTACATCATTGCCAGATGAAGAGAGTATAATTGAACAAGACGAAGTAGATCATGATTGTCTGAATGTGCTGGAATATTGCACAAAACCAAGAGCTGACATAAAAGATGAACCGTTAAAGGAATCGGATTATGTCATGTTTGTAGATGGTTCATGTTTACGCACAAAAGAAGGAGTGTTAAGCGCAGCTTACGCAGTATGCACAGTGGCAACTGTGATGGAAGCGTCTTGTCTGAAAGGAGTTAGGTCTGCCCAAGTTGTGGAACTAATTGCTTTGATTCAAGCATGTAAATTGGGGAAAAATGTACGAATCACGATTGTGACCGATAGCCAATATGGTTTCGGCATCGTACATGATTTTGGTCAGATTTGGTCACAAAGAGGATTTTTGACATCTGCAGGAACACCTATCAGAAATGGAGATTATGTTAAAAAACTGCTTGAGGCGATACAGTTGCCTAAACAAATAGCTGTAGTGAAGTGCAAGGCGCATAAGAAAAACGAAGACTACATAGCGTTCGGCAATAATTATGCTGATGAGATCGCTAGATATTGTGCGGAAAACATGGCGTAACTGAACAAAAATAGAGAAAGGGAGCATGTCTCTTGTCCTTTGCTTTTCACTAATACTGTCGAAACATGGGATGAAGTAAGGCAGTTACAAGAAACAGTAAGAGATGAGGAAAAAGATTACTGGATAAAAGCAGGTTGTAGAAGACAGGAAAATAATGGTGTGTGGGTATACAGAGATGAAAGACCAGTTATGCCTGATAGCATGATTGCAGACATGGCACGGATGTACCATGGACAAGCTCATATGGGGAGAGATGCAATGATTAGACTTTTTAGACAAACCTGGTATAACCCAAAATTCAGAGCCATTGCTGAAAGTCTTTGTCAAAGATGTCTTATTTGTCAACAGTTTAACCCAGGAAGAAAAACAGTAGTGAGTCTAGGAACAATAGGACGAGAAGGAGGTCCATTCACAAGAATGCAATTGGACTTTATCGAGATGCCCCCTAGTAACAGATTAAGATATGTTCTAGTGGTCGTCTGTTTGTTCTCTCGTTGGGTGGAGGCATACCCCACAAGAAGGAATGATGGAACAACAGTGGCAAAACTTATGCTGCGAGAGTTCATTCCAAGGTATGGTTTTCCAGTAACGGTTGAGACAGATAGAGGAACACATTTCCAAAATGAGTTGATCCAATTGATTTGTGAAGCACTGAGTATTAAACAAAAACTACATTGTGCTTACAGACCAGAGGCTTCTGGGGTAGTAGAGCAGATTAATGGAACGATTAAAAACAGATTGGGAAAAATGTGTCAAGCTACAGGACTCAAATGGCCGGATGCACTGCCTCTTGTTCTGATGACCATCAGAAGCATCCCTGAAAAGAAAACGGGACTCAGTCCTCATGAGATGATCATGGGACGAGCAATGAGACAAGCACACGTACCCGTCAACAAGTTATTAACTATAACTGATGATCTAGTACTGGATTATTGCAAGGGACTGGCTGATGTGGTGCGTTCTGTGTTTCATCAGGTTGGACCGGATGCGACCACTCTTGAAAGAAAACCAGCCCACGACTTGAATCCAGGAGACTGGGTCCGCATAAAAGTCCACAAGAGAAGAAACTGTCTAGTTCCGCGTTGGGACGAGCCAAGACAGGTAATCCTAGTGACAACGACTGCCGTCAAGTGTGCAGGAGTGAAGAACTGGGTTCATGCCAGCCACACAATCAGAGTTCCAGAACCTACAGATCGACATGTGAGTCGGCGTCTGGAAGTGTGGGATAAAGGTTTAACGGCTGGGACAACAAAGATAAAGGAAAGGGTGCCAGAACTTGAAGATCGACCTGAAAGTCGACATCTGGAAACCCCAACTGCAAGTACCTCTAGAGAAGAAGAAGAAGAAGAAGAAGAAAGAAATTCAGAAATTCCAGAACCTGAAGATCGACCTGTAAGTCGACATCTGGAAATATCTGACACAACTTCAGACTCTGATGATTCAGTTGAAAACCGTGAAGAGTTCCTAAGGAAAACTTGGGGTTATAAACCAATTAGAGAAGAAACTGAGCAAGAAATTGAGTTAGACGAACAACCAGGTACAAGTTATGGTGGAACTCCTTCAGAAACAATATTAATAGATGAAGTAGGGAAAGAAGTACACAAAAGATTAGAAAATCGAGAAGAACCCCGAGGAGCAATAGGGACAGATAGAGAAATAGAAGAACAGGGAAATTTAGAAACAGAAAAGGAGAAAAACACCAAATCGGAAGAACACCGAGGAGGGACAGTAATAGGGGAAAACCAAAAGGAGAAGACAGATCCACCAGTAGGAGATGACGAGATTATAAGTTTCAAAATAAGAGACAATAGTGAGACAGTTGAAACAGAAACAGAAGAAAGTGGAGGAGAGGAAAAAGCAAAGACTGAATCAAGAAAAAGAAATTGGAAATCAGAAAGAGAAGAAAGAGAAGGTGAAACCAAAAGGCCAAGAAAAGGAGATAATTGGCCCAACAGCTATGTAAGAAAATTGAGATATAGAATAATAAGAGCGGAAGACGAAGGTGCTGAACAAGTAAATGAAGTAACAAGTCAAAAGGGACAAGAAAAACCCAGTGGAAAAAGATTACAAAAGTCCAAAAGGACAAAGAAAGTGAATTCAAAATTTAAGTCACCTGAGTGGCTGTATATTGCACTAACTGATTACAAAGAAGAAGAAGAAAACACTCACGGAAACCAGAGACTGAGAAGTCGGATGGGAAAAGGTGAGATGCAACAAAACTGAAGTGAAGACTTATAGTGCTTCTGCCGGACATGACAATTTTACTGGATGTGACAAATCACCGGAAGTGACAACGAAAGAATTCTGGAGAGAATTAAAGAAAGTACCAAGCAAAGACTTTTTGAAAGCAGAGTGGCATCTAAGTCATTTCTGAGGTGTAGTGACACAATTTTCTGAAACTTAACAAATAGAAAAAGAAAAATGGAAAATAATAGGGATAGAAGAGATAAATGTGAATTTATAAAGAGATGGTGCAAAATGTGCTGCTTTTGTACAGGGTTATTAATGACCATATGGATAGTTTTAGCAATCACAATTCCTATTAGTGTAGCTGTGATAGAAGCAAAAAATGATACTAAACTAGAAAAAGAAACTAGTATTAAAGAACCAGTTATTTTAAGAAGTAGTGCAGAGTTGCATAAGGATAAGTCAGTAACAGATTTTTCAAAGAATGTTTTTACAAAATTGTTGTATGAGTACGTAGAAACAATGGACGTGAGAGATTGTTATGTTTGTATGCAGTTGCCTGCATCAGTATCAGAAGGTGTGACTTATCATCACCTACCTCTGACTTATGGAATAACATGTAGTGTAATAGCAAGTTTATTTTTATAAAACAGGTAGATTAGAATCTTATTATACTGATATAGATAAGATTTTTGCAAACATTCCAGTAGTACCAGAACTTAACAAAGTAAAACCAGCAAAAGTTTTAGGAGAATTCTTTTAGAACATAGAAAATTAACGTTAGAAGAAATAGTTAGTAACAACCTTACCTGTGAGTTAAAGAAAGAAGAAAAAGTATTTTTAGAAATGGTTGAAGAAAGAAGAATGAAATTTCAAAAAGAAGCAATAAAAGAGGAAGGAAAACGCTTATGGACGTTTGAGGAAGGAAATCATGAAGGGAAAAAGATAAATGCAGCAATGACATTAGACTGGCCGCAAACAGGAAAGTTGTGCATTAGGAGAAATAAGACAGTCTATGACAATTACTTTGTAGGTTCCAGTATCTGCCATGACAATTATCAAATTCTGGGAGGTTGGGGATTCAAAGGTGGAAAGGACCCAATATTTCCAGGTATCTATTATGTTTGTGGGAATAGAGCTTATTACAGGTTACCGGACCATTGGTATGGAACTTGCTATGTAGGCCTGGTCTTTCCAAAAAATTTCACATGGACAGAGAAGAAAAGGGAACATACAAGATGATTAATAGAGTTACACGTAGAAAGAGGGAAAGTTTTTCAGAAATTGTAGGTGATATTTTTGGAGCATTGATACCAGCAGTGGGAATATCTTTGAATGCATTTAAAATTCGAAGTTATCCACAGTAGTAGATCGTTTGTCTACAGATACTGCGGGAGGGTTCTTAATGGTAAATACCGAAATGGTTGCCATGAGAGCTATAGTGATGCAAAATCGGCTTGCCCTTGATATTCTTTTGGCAAAAGAGGGTGGAGTCTGTGGAATGTTGAAAGTCCAACATTGTTGTACTTACATTCCTGATAACAGTGAAAATATACAGAAGTATATTACAAATATTACAAGTTTGCACAAAGAATTAGTTCCACTGGAGGTTGAAAGTGTTTTGGGAAAACTTGGTAGAGGGTTTTCCTCAGTAGCGAATTGGTTAACTAGGATGAGTAGACTAGTGATAGGGAAAGTTATAATAGTAGCAACTATAGTAATATTGTTAGCCATGATATTGAAAATAGTAATAACATGTATAAAGAGAAAAGTAAGACAGAATAAGATAAGAAGAAATAACAGAATAATGAGAGAAAGAGAGAGAGAAATGGGTGAAATTGAGTTGGAGAAAATGAAAGAAAGCATGTACAAAGAGACTAAAAGGCAAGATGAAGAAGAAACAGATGTATAAATAACAGAAGGCAAAGGATGAAAGACATGCTGCCTGAAAAGAAGTATGACTTGGTTTTATGTGGTGATTTAAAAATCACCAAAGGGGGAGTTGATGGAGCAGGGAAAATAAAAAAATTAACCCCTAACAAATTTTATAATTAATTAAATAAAATGTTCGTTTAAATGTATTAATCAACACAGTATGTGTGGGAATGGTAATATGCCGATGTATGTGCTAAATAATCTATTATTGAATGTCCGTGTGTCTAATTATAACGTAAAAATAAAAGCGT
The DNA here is from genome assembly GCA_963921515.1 of Calotriton arnoldi. Lineage (NCBI taxonomy): Eukaryota > Metazoa > Chordata > Amphibia > Caudata > Salamandridae > Calotriton > Calotriton arnoldi. The sequence continues at coordinate 374,403 of CAWUFW010007151.1, read as the reverse complement.
ACTAAATAAAAATAAATGCATGTTTGTGCTTCATAGAAATAAAATGTGTCGTTGCAAAAACAATAGTGATGGTAAGTAAGGAACAGCTTAAATGTTGCTTTCTGCTAGGTAACAACTAATTGGGGTACGTAGACGGGAGGGAAACGAAAGGGATATTTTTCTCTATTTTAATTATGTTTTGTTTGCCTCAAATTAGTGCTTCTAAAAGTATAACCGAGTGGCGATATAAAATGGCCGCCAGTGGGAAGATGTGCGCAGGCGCAAGGGGACACGTGATACGGGATGAAATTGGAGAAATCCGGAACCTCGTGATGTTTCTGAGAGGCTAGGATGCAAGAAATGGTCAAGGCTGGTGTGACCTAATTGAACTGATAGTGTGCCATGATGATCAGCAGAAAGCCCGTGGGAAACAAGTCTAAGAGAAAGGACAATGACTGCGGAGTTCTCGAATGTGTCGAAAGAAGTTACAAATGAACTGATCGAATCGGATGGAAATGTTTAAGCGTATGGGAAAGGAAATGATCCAAGGACCCTTGAATCCAAGAGAACTTGATTAAAGAATGAATAAGCTGACATGCATGGACCAATGAAAGAAAAGCGTGATATTAATGTTGCAACAGTTAGTTAGCAAAGTTAGAATTAGGGTATAAGAGGGCCTACTCTTAGTGGGAGGGGGTCAGTTGATGTCAGTCGTGGTTGCAGTCACAGTCAGGAGAGGAGTTGAAGAGTCGTGTTGGTGGCTTCCAGTGCTGGGTGGTCCTGATCGATCCCTTACTGAGCGGGAGATGCTGAAAGACTGTTAGAGGAGACGGGTTGCAGGTAGCTGATGCTGACGAGCTGAAGTTGCTGTTGCTGTCTTAATTTTACAGTTGAGTATGAGAATCAGGCTATTTCTAATTCCTAACTTAGGTTAGAAATCATTAGGCTAAATTAGGAAGCTAGGCAGGTAATTAGGGTTTTGGCTTCATGACAAAATTTCCTTTCTGCAATAAATTGATTATGCTTAATAAAATTGTGAATTTAAGAATGAATAATTGAATAAAGTATTAAAATTCTTTTCATGCTTTTAAAATTATATAAAATTTAAGATTCTTTAAACCCAAAATGACTCAGTGGTTATTTTCCTAAATGATTGTGACATAAGTAATTGGTTATTGTGATTCAGCTGGTCTTAATCACTATGAACTAATTTCTTAAATGAATGATTCATCGACAATGAGCAGGAATATCTTAAGAAATAACTAAAAGAAAGGGACAAAATAAGGTAATAAGATATCCTGGCTCTTCCAGCGGTACATAAAATGGTGTTCTCCATTTAGTTCTCATGCTTCTCCTAGGAGTACAGAATTTCACAAAGGTGTAAAGGAAATCCAGGAGTGTGCGTGTGTGTTAGACGATGTTTATGGGCCCCATCGTCATGTGGATATGAGAAATATAGTTTGCCCCTGGATGACCTATAAGTAACCTAGGAGGAGAATAGTTTTTATTGTACGCGCTGCATCACCTGCAATGGCAGGTTGGAGACATGTGTAGAAACACCATCAATGCAAGTGCGCACACCAGACTACAATGGAAGGCTGGACACATGTGTAGAAAACATCTGGTAAACACCACTTCCTAACTTGTATAGGAAGGGAGTGCACACTTTCCCACTGCATTTACAGTGGGAAAGTGCCCAGAGCCCAAAGGCCACTACAAGAGAATCAGCAAAACCTGGGAGGAAAAACCAACGTTTTTAGGGAAACGCTACCTGAAGAGTTGAGGTCTAACAATCATATTCCAAGATATCCAGAAGAAAGAGGATACATCTTGGGGCATTCCTAAATTGATGAAGCCAGTATTCAACTGATCCAATGTTATGGAATGCCAGCTGGCCTCTGTTACTGCATCTTAAGGCCTTCATGCCTGCAACAAATGTACCACTTGATGCAATAGATTGGACTACCAACAGGGAGGGACAGTGGTCAAGCCATGCTTTATGATTCACATGTGTGATTGGCAACATGTTGATGGCATGTTGTTCTTTGAAGACCAGAAGACCTGGAATTGATCATGAACCTCACTGCCTAATTTTAAAGAAAGAGCATTTTTTTAAATGTCAATGTAGCTTTCATCATTCCCTGAAAGGGTTGAATATTCGATTTGCACTCAACCTCATAAGAGTTAATTGGGATGTAGTAATAAACTCTGAAACTCTAGCTATCATTTACAATTTACCGTTCCCTTCCTGGTATTGGTCTTATTAAAGATCTGTAGTAATCCTTCCCTTCTGGAGGTACATGCTACCATGTTCCATACACTTTCCTAGTATTTCTCTAAGTACACAGGAAATGAGAATGTTTCCAAATGAAGCAAGATCACTGGCATGATAGGGATTGAAAAAAGGGCAAAGCATAGTTTGATGCTTGCTCTTAGGGAAACAACAAGAATTTCATAATTAAACCATGTAAATATCATAAACCAGCCCAGAAATCCAAAAAGTCCAATGGGGGATGCGGTAATGGTTGAATCTACTCACTGCTGTTAAGGATAAAGACACCAGGCTTTCTGGCATATCTTAGCTCTTAGAACTTTATCTCTTGTTAATACACCTGAAATGGATACCATGCCTGAGACATGGTTTCAACATTTGACTTTGTTGTAGACTTGAGGAATTGAAGCATTAGATTATGGAGATCTCAACACAACATCCAAGGTTTTATTTGAAGATACATGTGTTCCTTTTTCTTGAGACAATTTAGAGGATGCTATTATGTGCCAGTAAATGGGTAAAGTGCCCACGCTTGACAACATTTCTGTTGAATTATTCAAATCTGACCTAAAGATCTTCGGTCCATGAATTCAAGTCATTTCCAATGCTATCTCACAAGGTGAACCCCTTCCACACACACGTTTGGGCGCGGAAATTACTTTGATGTTCTAGAAAGGTAGCCGCAGTGGTCCGATGAACTATCAGCCAATAAATCAAATTAATAATATTCAAGAAATCTTTTGTTTAATGGTTTTCGCCAAGATAAATAATTGGATTAACGATGTGCATGCACTTTTACATCCCCAAGCAGGATTTAAAGAAAATGTCAGTAAAGGTGTCAAAGTTTTTTGTTTTCTTTTATTGAAACGGAAATTGGATTTCTAAACAATGAAGCACTATATGTAGAGGAATCCAATGCCAACATGAGTATCTTTGCTTTCTATTGCATGCGGTTTGGTGCATGGAATGGACCCCAGGATTGCGAACAACATGATGGAGGAATAGCATCAAAAATACCGTCAGTAAAGAAAAAATAAGTAGCCTTTTGACACAGCAGTTATAAAAAAAATAGTAAACATGAAAAAAATTATGACTGGTGAATTTCAGTGGAGTTTTGGTTTTGTTTTGTAACATAACTTCACTTTAACTGTGGATTTAAAGTGAATTTCAAAGATATCTCCAAACATTCACTAAGGTATTATGGGAAATCCTAACCATAACTTCACTACAACTGTAGTGAATTACTGTGTTTTTTTAAAGATATACTACATTCAACGTCTGTGAAAGTGCACCTTAGCCCATAACCTTCCGTATATGTCCAACCATCACGGGCATTTTGCTTACAGCCAGGCCCTGCACCCGACCCTAATTGGGCAGCTATCCTCTGCTGCACCCAGCTTATGGCCCAACAACTAATGGGGAGCCAACACACACTTTGTACGGCCTTCAGGAACAGGGACATAGCACTGTGTTCTGTACTTGCAGCCGCAACAGATTTTTCTGAGCTTCAACCTGCTAATCAGAAGGTTCAGGTTTGGAAAAGCATTACAGCAGGGTTCGGTACCACTGGATAGCATGGAAAGATTATTTTCTCCAGTATTCTATCTTTTATATATTCACATGGTTGAATCTTCCCCGTCGTCATGGTGGGACTCCCACGGTAACAGTAAAATAGCAGTATAAAAGCTTAAAGGATAATCTCCCTTGAAAATCAATAGCATTTTGTCGTGTAGTTCCTATATATCCTATACAGGATCTGCGCGTTCGGATAACATAAACTGTGGGTTAGGTGGCAGACTGGTTCCGAGCACCCCCACCGGATACGTTAGCCTGTTTCCATTAGCTAGCTCACAGTGCCACTAGAATCTCCTCTTATCGGGGAGAGAATATTTTCTGGCAACCTCAGAACATGACAACCCTGATCCCCCAGGATCGTGGAAACAATATACTACTTTTCGCTCAGTCACTCGTGCTCACTTAGTTTCTCTCAGAGATACACAGAATAAACAGTCTGGGCGTTTCAATAAGTATTTATTGAACAGTTGTTATTCTAGTGTAGAATATATGAGCTGCAACAACCATTAGACAGTAGCAGAGATATATGATTAGCAATACTACAAAAGTAAAGGGATGGTATAGTTCTACCATCTTGCAGGAATCATGAATACATACAAGTATATAAAACACATGATAAGAAAGTGCATACTCCTACGATGTCTCCCTAACTAGATGTACCTAAATGTACCTAGCATCTGTGTAGGTGTTTATGTCAATAATCCCTCTAGGATCTAGTCCACCCCCATTACCTGAGAATTAGAGAATGTGGGACCCCGTCCTGGTCTCGAGTTGGACACCCCGCGAGGGATGTTAGACGACTGCTAGCTGGAGCGTCTGCATGCAGGAACCTCAGCGTCTCTGGTCAGTGTGTCAGCCGGGAAGTCACGGTCTCCTCTATCTGTCTAAGCAAGACATGATGTATATATACCCACAGGTCTCCCCAGGGGTCCTACCTTGCTGTGTTACTGTGTCGGCCTAAAGGATGACGTCGGGCTTGAACTTTAACATAGATATTATACAGGAGATGTTCGTCCTGCTGTGAGTCCTGCTGTGCTTCCAAGAAGCCTCATGCATAATGTATGAGTTTCGAACCAGGGAAAAACCTGCGTTCTGAATGCAGTGTCGTATCTAGGTAAAAGGTCAGTCCCTCTGAACCGTTATGTATGTAATGTAGGGAAGGATATAGGTGAAAGGTTGCAGTGTTACCTGCACCTATATAGGGTACCTATATGGATTATAACAATTTAGTAACCAGTTACCCTCATTACAGAACATATAAAACTCCAGCCAATCACATCACAGACCCTGAGTATCTATCCCCTGAAGGGCCACCATACCTCAGATTTCTTACCGCACGTCGTGTGTTAGGGAGTCTCCCTGAGCTCTGCTCAGTCACAGTGTTTCTACCTTGAACTTTTCAACTTTGAGCTAGCAGTTCTTTTTCCTACCTAAGGTGCTGCTAGAAAGTGAGTTTATCCTTTTCTTTCTGTATTTGCTGCAGAATGTTAGAGTCTAAAAAAGGGCTGTTTAGGCCCTGCAAGACTTGTGGAAAGTCCAGGCACATAAAGAGTGCTTATACCGCCTTTATCCAGATCTCAGGCCTAGAGACTGTAAGCACTGCCGGACTTTTTCTTCAAAAACCCTCAAGGATCGTGATGGAAGACTTCTCCTCTGGCTTAAAAAGAGAACATCTGTAAAAGATTCTGACTCCGAGAGTGAGGAGAGGCCTCATACCTCCTCTAAGACAAGGAAGGAAGAAGATCCTCCTTCTGTCCAGAGAGATCCAAAAAAGTCAAGATCTCAGAGCAAGGAGTCTTCTGTGGAAAAAAGGAGAAAAAGGAGCAACCTGGCTCATCTCATGCCAAAAAAAGGTCTGGTTCTGCTCCTCCTTCTGCGCCACATACTCCCTCTCAGAAAATACGCCCATTGATGGGCTCGTCGACGAAGCATTCTCCGCCTATGACCGTTGAAACGAAGGCTCTGTCGACGGTTTCTTCAGCGACATCTACGACGTTGACGGTCAAGACAACAACGGCTGTGGCATCGATGAAAACTGAAGTGGTGATGTCGTCGGCGGCTTCTGTGAGTTCAACGTCGTCAAGAGCTTCGCCGTTGACAGTTCAGTTGGGAGCTGCGTGACGAGCATCTCCGCCCCCCCAACGAGCGTCTCCGCCCCGTCGACGGACATTTCCACACCATCGGCACAGTCTCTAATGACGATCCCGTCCACGAGGAAAATGGACATGCCAGTCCCTAAAATAATTCCTTCATAGTTACAGGACTTTCCAAGATTTCTCCTCTGCTTCCTTCTCGCCTTCTGGATTTCCAGGAATCGAAGGATGAAGGTCCTTATGGCCCCACTTACAGCCCCTCTCAACTTAGACTAAAGTGCCAGGAATCAGAGGAAGAAGACCAACCAGATGATCCTTCTGCGTACTTGGAAGGTGATTATTCCTTCTCAGACAGACGCTCAGGCATGCAGCGCTTGGACACTTTTCAAGAGCATTACCCCTATTATGAGCAGGAAGAGGAGGACCGTCAACAGGAACCCTCCATTAACGTTCCAATGTCACTGGTCACAGACTTATGTATGATGCTCAGTGACTACTATAAACGTTTCCCTGATGCTAATGTAACTCAAAAGCCAGTTCCTCAACAGGAGGATCCTGTCGTTATACCAGATCAGGAAACTCCACTTGCTCCACCAAAACAGAAGTCCTTACCTTTCCTGCAGATTCCTGCTCGAGCATCAGACAGTGGTGACCAACAATTCGAAGAAGGGGAGCTACAAGTGGATTCTGATGTCCATGATGAATGAATGGACTATGTGGCACATGCACCCCCTTCTCCCACGCTGCCAGTGGCTGATTCTCCTCCAGCAGATATCAGCGGCTTCCATGACCTTCTCGAGAGGGCGTCGAAACGCTTTGACCTCCCCATGCCGGTCAAGCAAGCAGAATGCTTCTTGTATGATTTCAAGGCTGCCACGCAGCGTTCTGTTAGGGCAATCCCTATTGGTGACTTATTGTGGCAAGAAGGCATTAAATTGATGAAAACTCCAGCTTCTGTGCCGGCAGTTATTCCAAAACTAGACAAGAAGTACTGGGTGACTGAGGACTCTCCTGCATGTCTCATTGGCCATCCAAAGCCTGATTCTGTAATAAAGCAGGCTGCTCAAAGGCGATCTAAGAGCCCTGCTTCACCATGTACCACTCCGCCAGACAAGGAAGGGCGCGGGTTAGACAATATTAGGAAGAGATTTTCCGCACTGGCGGCAACGGCCATCAGAGCCTCCAATGCCATGGCCATCCTTGGGAGCAGGGCCGGACTGGCGATTCAGGGCACCGGGCAATCCCCCGGTAGGCCGGATGGTGTGGAGGCCGGTTTTTTCAGAGGGGGCCGGTTTTGCTGGGGCAGCCCCAGCAAAACCGGCCCCTCTGAGTGCGGCCGATTTTCGGGCCGTGACTGACTCCGTGAGTCAGAGTCAGACTGCGGGGGGAAAAAGCACAACTGCACCGCTGGCAGAGGCAGGCAGGTGATGGTGCCGGTGTGCAGCGCGCAGACACAGAGACATCTGCGCTGTCTCTGTGTGTGCGCGCCGCGCTCTTAGTCTTCACCCTTAGGGTGGGGGCGTGGGGCTGCAAATTTGTCATGCGCATTAAGGCCTTGAGGGCGAGGCTCGCGCTGGGTGCGAGCAGCAGCGCAGCAACTGCACAGGGCTGGCCCCATGTCCGGGCCGAGTAGAAGCCTAGAAGGTAATTTAATTAATACAGTACAGTGGTCGAAGTGGGCGGGATCGGCCGGGCACGGCGTGCCCCTACTTCTTTAATTTCTTAAAGTCCGTTCCCCTACTTTCTTATTTAAACATGCCTCCCCGACGGCAGAATTTCGCCAAGGCCGATGGTTAAGGTTCAGCCTTTGGGGACGGGCGGAACGGGCAAAGAAGGAAAAGGACTCTGTCTTTTCCTTCGTGCCCAAAGAAGACAAGGACAGAGTCCAGTTCTCCTGCCGTTGGCAGCTGCCCCCCTCTTTGTCCCCCTCTTCCCTCTCTGTCTCCCTCCTCCTCATGTAGTAAAAACCGAGACTTCAAGAAACAGGTATTACCTTTTCTTTCCACCTTTCGTTTATTTGCTCCCCTGTGAAATGGATCCAAAAAAGAAAAACACTTGCTGGAAACGTCGTCTTTTTCTGACATTTTTCAATTTCTAAGTGCAGCCTCAGGGTGGAGAGAAATAAAACATTCAAAATATGAAAAATAACTAACTAACTAAAGCAAGACAGAGTGGTTGCAAGGTGGCCAGATTGATTTATTCACACCTAAACACATTAGCGCCACTTTACAGTGTTTGCCAGTGAAGCGCTACTTTTGTTGTCTCCTCTCTCTTTGAACAACGATGTTTTCCCTGGGTGGGAAACTGTAATATTCCTGAAGGTACTGAAATACCTGCTTGTTGGGTGAATTGGAAAACAAAATGCATACTGCGGCTCTGTATTCACAAACGTGGTCTTTTAAACCATACTGCTTTCCTTTGTAAGGATATAAGCAATGTGCATTGAAGCGGGTCCCTTCTGGGCCCTGTAGTCATGGCCTTAACTTTTGAGGCAAAAGCACTCACTAAGTTCTGAATAATTAGTGTAAAAAGAAAAAGTAACCATGTTGTTCCTGCTTACATTTCACATGCTTTACTTAATCTTGCATTCCCTATGAGTGTTTGTTTTTTTCTAAGATGTTGTTAAATTTTTTTAAGGCAGCATATTGCTCGTCTAGTGCGCAATTTGAATTGTCTCACATCTGGGTGTTTATAGCGGGTCAGTGCAGTGCAAGTTTCTCTCAGTGGGGCAGTATGGTGTTCAGTGGGGGAGAGGATGTGGCACTTTGCTCATAGCTGCTGAATTTGGAACTGGGGAACCAGGTTCAGCCTTCATGACCAGTCCACCAGACCACTCCCCCCGAGGGAGCACATTCCCATACTAGACCTTAGAAGGCCCCGAAGGATCTTAAAAGCCCTGGTGTCTTAGCACCAGCAGGTGGACCCTAACAGTGGCAAGTGTGGGTCAACCTTGAAGGCCTGTCCGCTACGATTCATTCTGAAGTTCACCTCCAGTCTTGCAGGCAGGCCTAAGAAGCAGCACACCATAGAGTGACAGTGACTCTGTCACTGAGGTCACAGGATATTTTGCCATTCATGTTTGAACTGCTCTCGTGGAAAAAGGGAGAAGTGCTGATGACAGAAACTCCATGGCTGGGAGACACATGGCTTGCGATTCCACTTTTAAGGATATTTGGGACATTCTGTGATTGGAAACGTATCCCACTTTGTGAATGTTTTTTAATGTCAATAACTCATATTAAACCTTAAATAAACATGTGTATCCATTGGTTAAATGAAATAAGGTAATAAGCTGTAACCGGTTAGTGAAATAGGAAACAAATACTAAAAATTGGGATATTTTGCTCTTTCTGCCTCACCTCTGACTCCGCCCACTGACCCAATCCATGGGTTATTCCCGCCCTCTGATTCTCCGCCCACAGTTCCCCTACTTTTTTTTCCCCACTTCGACCACTGATACAGTACCAGGCCCCGGCCCGGTTCTGCGCTGCGCAGCAGTGGAGAGACGACCGGCAGGGTGATTGCCAGCCTGCAGGCCAGTTTGTGATTGCGAGCAAGCAGGCCTGATTGATTGTTTGTGAGTGAGAGGAGCGAGGTGGCCTGATTTGGGGGGCAAACATTTCCTTACGTCCGATATTTCATGCTGATTTGTAAGAACCCTTTACATGGACAAGCGTGTTTAAATATTTGCCAACTTCTCGTGTTTTTGTAGCAGGCTAGCAGCAGGTTGTGTATGCTTTCATTTGCTGAGCATTGTGAGGCACCACATTCTGTTTGTATTGGCATGTCTGCGTTAAGTTTTTGGCCATAACCAGGGCTTTAAGTGGGATGAAAAAACATGCGGATCTCTCAAAGGGGCATGGCTGGTGTTATTAAGGGTGTAGCTTAAAAGCACGAAACCTAAAACTCTGTGCTTAGCATGGTGTGCCGTCTGACAGGTATTTTGTTGTTTTTGTCATTGTACCCACATATATAATGCAACAAATAACATTATACCAACAGCAAGCGAGGACTATTGGCTTTGTCAATAGTTGTTAGTTGTATACGAAGAAAAACCAACTATGGCTTTGTTGTATATATTATTGAAAATGCTTCAGTTCTGACATGATGAGACAGTGAAAGAACTATAACGAGTCTCTTGTGAGTTACATTAAAGGCAGTGAAAGGTGGTACTACTGCTGAGTTAAGATTTTTTTCACCCTCACAGCGAGGGCAAAAATGGAGAGCCCGAATGGGACCCGTCTCAGCAGCTGCTTTTTAGAACTGCGGGCCCACTTAAAGCCCTGGCCATAACCTTGCACTTGTGTGCTAATAAAAAGCTGCATTTCTTTGCCCAGTGTTTTAATTTTTTTGCTGCTGGCAACCGTACGTAGTCAGTCCCACAATTGCTGACCCTGCAATGTTTAATACTGCTCTGTGGTGGCTACGCTGATAGCTATCGTTTACTGATTTATTAGATTCTTATTCTTTTTCATATTTCTGAATTAGGGTTTATTTTAAATTATTTGTGCTCCCTTTCACTGGCCTGTCTTCTCGTCTGCCTTCTTTTGCTCTTTATTTTGCTTCCTCACAGACATCAAACACTGCTGTACCAGCTACCCTTCCCATAGACCAAACTATTGACCAAACAATGCAGACTTATTCTCGAACCACAAAACAACTCCATTGCGTTATTTAAAATGTTAGTCCTGTTTTTTTTCTAATTCAGTTTCCTTTCGTTATGGACATACATTTCCCTCTGGGACCATCCTCATGTTATCAGTACATCTCCTTTTTTCTTCATCCAAGTATTTTTACCATACTCCCAGCGATATTTAAGATGTAATTGTTGGTCAGTTTAACAGCTTTTTACTCTTCAAATCCCCGCTTTGTCACAAAATAGGTTTCTCACATACCCTGTGGTGTGCTACATGCAATGCAGTACCACCTGAGGGTTCCGCTTGTTCGACCTGCCTAGGGACACCTCTGGAGTAGTGGGAATCCAGATGTGCTCATTAACGAAGGCCTCCAGCAAGCCACTTGCTTCATTGTTGTTCTGAAAGCCTTTATATGTGCATTTTAGTGTCTTTGCTTGTCTTTAACCGGAACTTTTCCAACACTTAAATTATTTTATTAGGTATTTTTGTTTCAACCAATTGGCATTAAATAAGATTCCCCCCTTCCTCGCTCCCCCGCCCCAAAAAAATCCAAAGAAATCTACAATTGCAAAGAAGATTACATTCACCAAGACGGTGGATATACTTACTGAAGGCCTAGGCAAAACTGTATTTTTCCAGTTCTTCTACCTGAAATTTGTAACAACAGCTATAGGCAAGCTTGTTGGCTGTACGTGCCTGCTAAAAACCTCAAAGAGAAATAAAAACTCGACCGTAGATTCAGATCCTGCCTCGGTGCAGTATTTGGGAGAAAAGTGCAGTGGCTCTGTGCCTTTAACTCTCACTTGTTACACCCCGTCCCAGCTCCTCACTCTACCTTCCATGCTCTGTGCAAACATTTTATTCTGGCTGATCTGTGTCTCTATCATACACCCTGTTTCCCTATCTCTCATTCACTTTCTCGTGCTCTCTTTCTAAGTGTCTCTCTCTCCAAATCTCGCTCGTCCATCCTCCCTCTTTCCCAATTTGCCAGCCCACACGTCTCCCAATCTCTCCCTCTCTCTCTCCTCCCTCTCTCCTTCTATCTCACATGTCCCTATTCCTTGTCTCCTCATCTCTCTCTCACCTCTTTGTCTTTCTCACCTTACACATCCTCTTGTCTTTTCATCCCACTCTCTCTCTTGCTCCGTCTTACTTCTTTACCCGTTGACCCATCTCTCTCTCCCTCCACCTCTCTCGCTCACCTTACACATTCACCTCTACCTTTTCTCTCACCTGTCTACATCTGTCTCCCCTTTCTCTCTTGCTCTCTATGTACCAATCCACCCATGTTGCCCCATCTCGCTCTCTGTCCTTAACATCTTTTGTTTCTTTAAACCTGTATCTCTATTTCTCCCGTCTGTGTTTTACATATCGCTCTCCTCCATCTCACACTCATCTCTCTCGATTGTTATCACCATCTATCAGCTGCCCCTGTCAAAGCACTTCAAATGCTTACATTTGCAAAAAATGTGAAATAAATATTTCATTCAAGACACCTCACAGGGGTGAGACAAGAAACACAAGAGTGTGTGCGTGTAAATGTGTGCGTGCATGCCTGCATGCATGTGTATCTGAGAGCACATATGCGTAGGTATGTATGAGTGCCTGTGTATGTGTGCTTGTATATATCTGCATGCGTGAGTTTGTAAATGTATCTCCTCTTGTTAATGCTGTATATGTATGTGCATGCTTGCTTATGTGCTTGTCTATGTGAGCGAGTGTCTGTGCTTCTATGTGCTTGTGCCTGTATGTGTGTGTCTGTGCGTAAGTGTGTGTGTATGCTTGTGTGGCTGCATCTATCTGTGTATGCGGCTGCAGCTGGCTGTTTCCAAATGTGTGCATTTCTATGCATGCGTTTGTGTATACGTGTTTCTTTCTATCCGTGCTTGCACGTTTGTGTGTGTCTATCTGTGCATCTATGTTTATTTTCAAAGGGTTTTTTTATTGCACATAAAAGGCTTTACTAAAAACAATATCTGTAACAATAACTACTGGATGGGAAAAGATTAACCGCATAAGTACCAGTTTAGCACTTAAATTCAACAATCAGCAACTCTACGGTGCCAAATTAAACTTTAGAGAGAACATGCCAGTGCCCATCACCACGTGTCATGCTTTTTTTTGTTGTTTGAGCTACAATGTGTTGTAATCTAAGATTATGCAGAAGGTTGTGGATTATGTGTCATGTTTGTGAAATACATAGTCCAGTTTAAAATCTTGAGGCTTCAAGAGCATATCATTCCACAGTTACTTTTTTTTCCACAGCCAGCATATTACTCTTGTCTCCCCCCCTCGCCCCCTTATAACCTATTTCCCATTTTCTGGTTCTCCAGCGCCGCAAGGTCATATGAATAGAAATAGCACTATGCAAATATCATCACTCCACTATATACAGAAAACAAAATTAAAAACCATTGTCATTTCTAACACCAAGAGCTCTAATTTTCAAAATTTGCGAGACCTATTACATTACAAATGTAAGTTATTTTTCATCTCTGGACTGGGGTTCTTCTTTGTGGGGCGACGCCCTCCACTCAAATGGAGAAGCCGCCCCTCCGTCATACCCACAGTCGGCCAACAACCCCAATTTCTTACAATGTTCAAAAACAATTAAAACAGATCAAAAGGACTGCCCCTTTACTAATAGAGGTTTGTATGTTTCAGTCTATTTTTGGTGCTCTCTGTAAGAATGTCTATGGGTACACATATGACTGGGTGGGTAACCTGGTGCTCTTTAAGGTCATCATCTACTATTTACTGTGCTTTGAAAGTTGATATAATTAAATATGTAATGAAAAATGTGCTTTAAAATGCACCATTTTGGTCTGTCTTTTTCCAAAATTTTCTTGGGGGGAGAACCCCCCCAAACCCCCTTAGTAGTGGTCGGGCTCGCTCGCTGCGCTCGCGGTGCGCCAGACGGGGGCTGGACTGGGGAAATTTGCCAGGGCTGCTTTCAGTTCCCAGTCCGGCCCTGCTTGGGAGGTACGATAGGCAGATGTGGTCGGACATTGGTCCTTTTCTGGAATTTCTGCCTGTGGACAAGAGGAAGGAGGCGAAAGAAATACTCTCAGAGGGAGAGAGAGCCTCATCGGAAGCCATTGATGTGGCGCTGGACATCTCTTCTACCGCCTTTAGGCAGATGGCAGGTGATGCCGTTTTGCTCAGACAGGGTTGTCTAAAGGCGATGACATTTTGCCCAGAAGTCCAAACTAAGGTGCTTGACATACCATTCGATGGGGAGTACCTTTTTGGTAAACATGTGGATGAGGCGCTTCAAGCTATCAAATCTGACACTGATACGGCGAAATCTTTAGCCAATCTGCAACAGAAGAAGTTCTCTTCTTTTCGAGGAAGGGGCCAATTTACATCTCAGCCCCAGCTCCAGCAGCGCTTTCAGCCCTACTACCAACAAAGTTTCCGGCCTCAATATTCTGTACAGTCCTTTTGTCAGACGCCCGCACCAGCTTACACGAGGACTCCGGCACGAAGGCGCCCCGCATCTGGAGGAACATCCCATGATACAGGCAGAAGGCAATGAGAATTTTCAGGCACCCGTCACCCCAGTCCCACTCCAATTGGCTCAAAACTGCTCCAAATTCTTCGCTCAATAGAACTCCATTCCGTCCGACAGATGGGTGTTAGACGTTTTCAACCATGGTCACACCCTGGAATTTCATCAACAACCTCCAAATTTCCCCCCAAGAAAGACTGCTCACCGTCATCTGGCGCTTCTCAAAAGGGAGATGAAGCTCCTTCTCGACAAACAAGCAATCGAAGTAGTGCCACGCAGTAAGCGCAACCTTGGCTTCCACTCTCACTTTTTTCTGATAAAGAAAAAGACTGGAAAATGGAGGCAGTTTATGGACCTCAGGTTGTTGAACAAGTTCATCAAAAGTCAGCCGTTCAGGATGTTGTTGCTCCAGGAGATTCTCCTGGTCTTAGATACAGGAGATTACATGACCTCCCTGGATCTTCTGGACGCGTACTTCCATATTCCCATTCATCGAAAGCACCGTCGTTTCCTCAGGTTCCAGGTGGCAAGGGTGCCACTAACCAGTTCAAGGTGCTACCTTTCGGGCTAAAGTCAGCGCCCAGGGTTTTCACCGAGTGTTTGGCGCCAGTGGCAGCCTATCTCCGGCGTTCCGGCCACCAGGGTTTTCCCTACCTGGACGACTGGTTAGTCAAGGCCCCAACCTTTCAGGGTGCAAGGGAGTCCACGAGCACCTGTCTTCGCCTTTTTCACTCTCTGGGTCTCAATCTCAACAGAGAAAAGTCTTTGCTCCTCCCCTCCAAGTCACTGGTGTTTCTGGGAGCGATGTTAGATACCAGCCACTCAATGGCTTTTCCCACAGAGGAAAGAATTTCTCGTCTTCAAAGGATGGTTCAGTCCCTTTCCTCAAGAAGGTGCGTTTCTGTGAGGATTTACAAATCAATGTTGGGGATGATGTCATCTTGCATCCCGTTGATTTCTCACTGTCAATTGCGGATGAGACCTCTTCAGGAGCAGCTCGACTCCCAATGGATCCAAGCTCGAGGCTCCTTCGACGACACCGTGTCAATCAGGCCAGAGATAATCAGGGTGAAGTCCTGGTTGACATTAAGAAACAATCTCTCACAAGGCCTATCCTTCCTCCCAGCGAAACCTTTGATGATAATGACAACGGATGCATCCATGGAAGGATGGGGAGCTCACCTCCAGGAACTTCAGGTCCAAGGGAGGTGGTCGGACCAGGAGTCTTTATGCCACATAAACCTGTTGGAGCTGAAAGCAGTCTTTCTAGGGCTCCGTTCCTTCATACCAAGGATAAAGGGTTCGTCGATTCCCGTCTGCACGGACAACACAACCTCCATGTTCTATCTGCAGAAACAAGGGGGGACGAGATCTACGGCTCTCTCAAGTCTGGCGCAGCAAATTTGGAATTGGCTGATTCACCACAATATTTTGTTACAAGTCCAGCACATTCCAGGGGTGTTAAACGAATGGGCTGATTCGCTCAGCAGAGACACCAAGCAGTGTCACGAATGGGAGTTGGATGCCGTTCAGCTGGGAAAAATATTTCAGTGTTGGGGATTTCCAACCCTGGATCTGTCCGCTACATCACTCATCAAAAAATGCAAATTCTACGTCAGCAGATTTCTTCAGCCAGGTTCTCTGGGAAACGCCTTCCACTTTTCCTGGGAAGGGGTGCGTGCTTACACGTTCCTTCCATTCCCACTAATACCAAAAGTTCTACAGAAGATGAAACGGGAGCCTTGCCACATCATTCTCATTGCCCCGGCGTGGGCAAGGCAATTCTGGTTCACAGAGCTGTTTCGCCTATCAAAGGCTTCTCCAATACGTCTTCATCCTTCGGAACATCTGCTTTCCGTGGACCAAGGCCAACTGATTCATCCACTGATTCACTCTCTTCACTTGTCGGCTTGGCTCCTCACCACGTGGAGTTTGGTGACTTAACTATCTCTGAGGAGTGCTGTTCCATACTTAACAAGGCCCGTGCTCCCTCCACTGTCAAGTGTTACTTGGCCAAATGGAAAAGATACTGCTCCTGGTGTGCAAAACACTCTTGCCATCCACTCTCTTCTCCTCCGGAGGATGTTTTGTCGTATCTCTTATCTCTGGCCAAGGCTGGCCTTTCCCACTCTTTGATTAAAGTTCGTTTGGCTGCAATTTCAAGGTATAGGAGACGTTCAAATCAGTTGTCCCTATGGTCCTGCAGTCTAGTGAAAGAATTTATGAAAGGTCTTTTTAGAGCCTACCCGCCAGTTCGACCTCCTCCAGTGCTCTGGCAATTGAACATTGTTTTGTCTCATCTCATGAAATCACCTTTTGAACCAATTCACAAGTGTGATTTGAAATACCTTTCTTGGAAGGTGGCTTTTCTCTTAGCCATCACGTCTGCTAGACGTATTAGCAAAATTCAGGCTTTCACGGCAACGGAGCCTTACCTACAATTTCAGCAGGACAGAGTGGTGCTCCGCACTGATCCTTCATTCATCCCTAAGGTACCTACCACGTTCCACTTGAATGAACCTGTAGTCCTGCCTTCATTTTTTCCTGCTCCGTCTACACCGGCGGTGAGAGCTCTCCATTCTTTGGATATCAAACGATGCTTGAAGTTTTACCTTCAAAGGACAGGACCTTTTCGTAAATCTACCCAACTTCTAATCGCCTTCTCTGCCCCTAGGAAGGGTCAGGCTTTAACTAGAGCTTCTATTGCACGTTGAGTTTCTTCGACTATAGTGTACTGTCATGAAAGAGTGGGATGCCTGCTAACATCTAAAGTAACTGCCCATTCCACTAGGAAGATGGCAACATCCACAGCCCTGTTTGCCGGAGTGTCTCTACCCGACATCTGCAGGGTGGCAACATGGACGAACGTCCATACCTTCACAAGGCACTACTGCCTGGATACCTTGCGGAAGACGGATATTGCTGTTGGTCAAGCAGCCCTACGTCGTCTCTTCGATTAAGGTAGGCCTCATTTAATTGAGTTTTTTTTTAGAGTTTTTATTATCTTTATTATTATTATTACTTCTTGCCTATACCACTATTCTGAGTTTGTTCTTTTCTTGGGGTTTTGACAAATATTATGTATATATATTTTATATAAGCAGAGGTTATGCTATTTGTTTGCGGTTGCGGGACGGTTCACCTGTTTTTCCCACCTCCTTTATCCAATATGTACTGCTTACTAGTCTGATTCAAGCATGTGACTCTATAAAAGATACAATACTGGAGAAAAAACCAGTTACTTAGCTAAACACTATGGTTCTCCAGTATTGATATATTTTATAGATTCACATGCAGCCCTCTGTCCTCCCCTTACAGGTGCACCTTCCATACCACTATTATTTTACTAACTACACTAGTGCTTAAAATCTGAGGTATGGTGGCCCTGCAGGGGATGGATACTCTGGGTCTGTGATGTGATTGGCTGGAATTTGGATGTTCTTTAATGAGGTTAACTGGTTACTAAATGCTACTGATTTTCAAGGGAGATTATCCTTTAAGCTTTTATACTGCTATTTTACTGTTACCGTGGGACTCCCACCATGACGACGGGGAAGATTCAAGCATGTGAATCTATAAAAGATATCAATACTGGAGAACCACATTGTACAGGTAAGTAACTTGGTTTTTTATTAATTTTCCTCAGAGGCCGCACTATCCTCCATTTTTTATTTGATTTCTGAAGAGCCATGATCGGAGAATTGCATGGATTCCCATTGACTCCCTTCAGAATGCCCTGTTCTAACATCCTTTAAATGATTGGGATTATGCCAGCTATTGCTTCTGGTGAGAGCTGGGGGGCAGCTGGGGGTAAATGTGTCTTGTCTTAAGGTATTCTTGAGGGGTCCTGCATTTTTATCAGGTAAATCTCTCTTCCCTGTATAATCCAACACTTATCCCTTCACTATTTCCTTCACATCAGGGGTTACATCTTCTTTTGTGAGGATAGGGAGCAGCCTCGTTACTGATTCTTGGGACTTTATTTTGAATTCTGCGCCTGCCTACGTTTCCATCTACACACCTTTTGGTGTACAATAAATCTAACAGTTTAGTGTGCAAAGCAAATCCCTTCCCTGCAAATTCACTGGACTCGATTTGCAAATTACAACCTGATGATTTTCTCAGATTGAACCTATTTTGACCGGAAATGGGTATGAAACTTTACTTGAGCACTGCTGATTTGCAATGCCTACAACTTTGATTTCTCTTTCTGAGAGGTGTAGATTTGGAACCTCAACCATCCTAACGGTCAAGCAGGTAGCTCGCAGGTAGCTCCTTATCAATAAAAACTGATACAGGCTTGCCATTCACCTCACCTTCTACTTATGGGCCTAGCTGGTCTACCTCCGGAATTGCACCAAGCATGCAATCCTCCCCCCCTCAGCTACCCTCATTGCAAGTGGTTGAGTTTGTAGGGACTCTCAAACATCATGGGGACCTGGGGCACGTGATTGCTAGAAAATAAAACTAAAACGGGTGGGAACCTGCTTCTTTGCTTTGAACGGGACCACATTTTTGGCCCTCTGGGACCCCACCCTCCAACACCAAGCATAGGAGAGCAGGGAATCCCTACTCTGCGCCCTTATATTTTTTTAAATTCTTTTTACATAATAGGTGACTGAGTCCCCGAGGCCTAATATGGCTGCCGCCAAATCTTTGTTGATGTGGTGGCAGCCAATCAGATCTTATCTTTAGATCTGTTGGATCCATGCATAATCTGCATCCCTATATACATATATACACACATTTTGATGTGCATTTTGATATACATTATTTCATTTGTTTTAAATTAGATATACATTAATTTGTCAAAAACTACTAACTGGATTTACACCAAATCACAAAAGCAACCTTTCTGGACCAAGATCTAGCTTTCTGCCAAGTCTGGTGTAATTCCGTTCAGAGGTTTTTGCGGTATCGCTGTTTGATTTTCCCATGGAATATTGAATCGGGAATATATGTTTTGGGACCACCCATTTTTTTCAGCCCCCATTTAATGGGTCACCCCAAAACCTTCCAAGAAGCTGAGGTGGATGAACATTTTTTTTGTTTGTTTTGTGAAGATTCGTCTTACGTTGCCAGTTATAAGTAAGCCAAAAAATCAATTTCCTGTGGTCCAGCTATAACTATCCAGTGGCAATGTATGGCTTAAATAAAAAGAAAGGGCCAGATGTACGACCCTTCCATTTTGCAAGTCGCAAATTGCGTTGTTTTGCAACTCGCAATTTGCAACTCGCAAAGTGGAATGTACAACTTTGCGATTCCCAATGAAGTCACAAACGACCTGCCTCATTAATATTCATTAGGCAGGTCGCAATTTGCGACCCCATTGGGAATGGCCAGCACTCACAGGGATGGTGGCTTTTTTTTTTAAATGCCGCCCGTTTTCCTTAAAGGAAAACGGAATGCATTTAAAAAAGAAATAAATGTTCTGTTTCATTCATTAAGAATAGGCAGTGGTCCGTGGGACCATTGCCTGCTCTTAAAAAATATTTTCCCTGCCAGTCACAAAGGGGTTGAAATAGGTGGTAAACTGCAAGTGCAATTGCGGTCGCAAAACAATTGTACATAGAAGTGCGACTCGCTATTAGGAAGGGACACCCTTGTCACGCCCCTTCCAAATAGCGAGTCGCAAACCTTATTTTGTGAGCCGGTAATAGGTTACCGACTCGCAAAATAGGGTTTGTACATTGCACAGACCTATTTTGTGGTCGCCAATGGGACGATTTCCAGTCTACGACCGCAAAAAATGGCTGTACATCTGGCCCAAAATCTCTTACATGCAGGTTAAAAGAGTCTGCGTCAATATGTGAGTTGGGGGGGATGCTCTGGCTCTGAGGATTGTGGGTGATGTGATATATATTTTTATATATATATATATATATCAACAGACAAATCCAGCACTTCTGCTCCTGCACCGGAATGACGACACAGCAGTCTCCAACATATAATGTAAGAATTTTTATTTTATTTTGCTTGGGGCCGTGACGCGTTTCGGCAGGATCCCCTGCCTTGATCACACCTATATATATATATATATCTCCGTCAATGCCCTCGTTTGGAACGCTGGCGCTGCTTCTATGGGGCGGTGGACGTCTTCTCCGGCAGGGCTGCTGGTAAATATTTCACTGAGTTTCTCCGCGGCAGGCGAAGAATTATGAAGAACGCACTCAGTCGGGATTAAAGATTCATGAATTTATTTAAATATAAAGGCAGTTGCCATGCCCTATGCGTTTCGGTTCGCCACTCGAACCTTGATCACGGGATGTTTTCCAGTACTAAACAGGCATCGTTTATTTCTACTTTTGCAAGCATTTCCTGTTAGTAAGGCACATAGCATGCTGGTATATGTAGTTCACAATTTAATTTTTTTCTTCTTCTTTTTAAATATAAAGTGCGTAGTGCTAATGTGATATTTACAATAGTGAAAAGCAGTGCAAGCATGTGTATTTAAAAATTGTTTCATTGTGAAACGAATTGTCATAATATATCTTGAGGCAAAAAAAACTTTTTACTTATTCATTGCTCAATGCAGTTTTTAAACGCATAATGATAATAATCAAACACTCTAGTGAGTGATCACATTGCATGATTGGATAACCATTTACAGAAAACATTTGTTTACTGCAGTTTATCTGATGTTTTCTATCTCCGATTTTACCATTGATTTAACATGATGTATCATATGACAGTTCATTTCTTGGTTATTTAAGCTCTCTGGTGAGCTAATTAAATCAACACAGATATAGTCCAATCAATTGTTCAACTGAGTATCTACAAATGCACATATAGTTCCTCGTCCTGATTCAATCCCAGTGGTGTCAATGCTCTAAAAGAAACAATATGTTTAGATTCCTTTTGCCGTAATAACCTTTCACGGTTTCCTCCTCTCTCGGATCTTGGGACTTGTTCAATAGCGTAGAATTTTAGAGCTTACCATTTACTTCCATGTACCTTTTCCATATGTTTTGCTATGGCGTTGGACTGGTCATTGTTTTTGGTAGCTCTGATGTGTTCTAAAATTCTTTTCTTGATTTCACACGTTGTGCTGCCTATGTATTTGAGTTTGCATGGGCATTCCACAATGTAAATTACGTATTTACTTTTACAGGTGATGTGCTGTTTTATCTTCCATTTTACTCCTTTGTTGATTGTTACCTCTTTTTTGTTTTCTGCTATTTGACAAGCTTTACAATTTTTACATGGATGGAAGCCTTCTACTTGTGTCCATAGATTTGATTGTTTTGCTTTGAAGTGACTGTGTGTTAGTCTGTCACCGATGTTTACTGCTCGTCTGTATGTGATGTTGGGATGATCGCCGATTATTCCTGATAGAGTTGGATCGAGTTTTAAGATTCCCCAATGTTTTTTGATGACTTGGGTTAGTTGATTGGCTTCCATTGAATAGGTCGTTATTAATCTGATTTTGGGGGAATCATCTGGTACCGGTTGTATAGAATCATTTAGAATTTCTGATCGATTTTTTGACTTTGCTCTTTGTAAGCCTTTGTTGATGACTTTAGTGGGATATTTTCTCTTTTTGAATCTCGACTGTGCTTCCTTAGTGTGTCTTTCAAATTCACTATCTGTTGAGCAATTTCTCCGTAATCTTAAAAATTCTCCATACGGAATGTTCCATTTTTGATTTTCAGGATGAAACTGTTTGCGTGCAAGACTGCATTAGTCGCTGTTGCTTTTCTGAAAAGAGTTGTTTGTAAGGTGTTTCCATCAGTATAGATTTCAGTATCTAGGAACGTTATCTTTGTTGCACTTATGTCATACGTGAATTGTAATTTGGCCTCGTTGTTATTCAGGATGTTGAAATATGTGGCAAAGTCGTCTTCTGTTCCATCCCAGACGATGAAAAGGTCATCAATAAACCTTAGCCATAAGATGATTTTGTCTACAAATAGATCATTTTCCAGTCTCCAGGCGATTTTTTGTTCGAACCATCCCATGACCAGGTTGGCATAGTTTGGAGAAAATGAAAAGCCCATGGCTGTGCCTTTAATTTGTCTGAAAAATTCTTTGTTGAATATGAAGATGTTATTATGTAGGCAGAAGGAAATCATTTCGATTAGCATACTGTTGTGCTGTTGATATTGAATGTTTCTTTTTCCCAAGAAAAACTACAGGCATTGATTCCGATCTTATGCTCTATGTTGGTATATAAAGCAACAACGTCCATCGCAATTAATTTATACTCTGGATGCCATGATATTCCCTCTAGTTTTTGCAAGAGGTCTGTAGTGTCTCTTAAATAGGAGTTCAAATCTTTTACTAATGGGGCAAGAAAGAAATCTATATAATTTGACATTGGTTCTGGTATTGAGCCATTTGCAGACACTATTGGTCTTCCTGGCGGGTTGTGTCTGCTTTTATGTATTTTTGGTAGGAAGTATATGGTGGCTGTTGTTGGATTTTCCACCACCATATATTTCTTTTCTTCTTCATTGATAAGTCCTTGGTTTAGCCATATTTGAAGGTTTTATTCCAAAGTTTTTTCAATTTCCTTAGTGGGGTCCTTTCTTAAAATTTCGTAGCATGTAACATTTTTTAGTTGTTTGTTGGCTTCTTGAATGTAATCCTCTTTGTTTTGGATGACAATATTCCTGCCTTTGTCAGCAGGTTTTATTTCAATAAGTTCATCTTGTTGAAGATCTTTTAATGCTTTTCTTTCTTGTGTGGTTAAATTATCTTGCTGTTTTGTGCGATTAAGCTTATAGAGGTCATGTATGATCGCTTTGTGAAAAACATCAATATTATTACCAGGTGGTAGATTGGGGTAAAAAAAGGACTTTGGTTCTTTACCACTGATTCCAGCGCCCAAAGGGGGAAATAAATCATCCAGAGCATCTGGATTGGACTCTGTTTCAGTGTCCCCCATTGCTATCAATGTTTCCAGGGCTGTTCTGTCCTCCACTGATAATGTGCTTTCATAAGTTGTTATTGTTCTTTCTCTTGTTGTTATTGACTTTTCTGCAAATATTTTTGCCAACTTGATCTTCCGTACGTATTTGTATAGATCTATACGTGTTGTGTAATGTCAAAATGCATTTTAGGGCAGTAGTTTAGGCCTTTCTTTAGGAGATTTTGTTCCGATTCACTTAGGGTTCTATCAGATAAATTGATGACATTCAATTCCTGACTTTCCTCTTCATTCATTTCCTGGTTTGCTTCGATCTGCCTCTGGTTAACATTCCTTCGTTGTCCCCTTTGGCCTCTCCTTGTTTTCCTCTTGTACCTCTGCCCCGTCCTATTCCTCTTCCTCGTCCTATTGGTTTGGTCTTCTCCCAATTTTGCTGTTGTAGCACATTTTGGATAAAAAAGTGAGTTTTTTATTGTTACTGCCTGTTGCTAACGATGTTCTTGGTCCTTCATTCTCGCTGGTATCAGTACTTGTTAGTGATTCATAACTTGAGAACTCTTTATTAGCTATTTCTAGTTGTTCCTTGCTTCGTTGTTGTTCGAATTTCCTTGCGAATGTAAAAATTCGCCCCTCCTCATAATCGGATTTGTCTCTTTGAAATTTGTGTTGTTTTCGCTGTTTAACTCTTTCTTCATGTTTCTCTAAATTTTTCAACATTTCGTCTTTGAGTTTTTTGAGTTCTTCAGTTAGTTCTGTCTTATCCAATGTTTCTTCTATTTCCTTTAGCTCATTCTGGATGTCAGCCAGTGCCTTTTCCGTGTGTTTTATCAAGATCAATATTAGACCCATTGAGGATTCTAGAATATGCTCTCCCCATTCTTGCAGTAATTCTCCACTTGTGTCTTGATGGCTAGGCATGAGTGTAATACGTAGGCCACGAGGAATTCGTTTGACTTCCACATATTTTTTTAAAGTTATTACTTCCCACCATTTGTTTATTTCTTTCCTGGATAATCTTTCCCAATGTCTTAGGATTTCTTTATTGTCGTTTGATGTTTTTGGTCGAGATCTTTCCTTGGGATTGGAAAAAATAGGATTGCTTTCAAAGACTTGTGACAATTCTGCGTTTCGTTTTGCCTCTCTTTGTTCCATGGCTTCTGCACTTTTTGGTTGTTGCTTATTTTGTTTTTATTTGTTTTTTATTTTATCTAATGTTCCCAACTCCTCAAACAATAAAACGTATTTAAGAAAAAAATATTATTGCCAGATAAGTCAGTCTGATACCAAAATGCAAAACATGTAAGGCATGCCAGTATGGCGTGACCAGAAAAAGCTATTCCACCGCTTTTTGTGACAAAGAGGTAAAATTTAACAAACCCCTCCATTGTAAAACGGAATACGCAATCTACGTGCTGGAATGCACATGTCAACTCAGATATGTTGGTAGCACTAAGCTACCGGTGAGCAAAAGAATTTTGCAACATATAAGGGCCATTAATAACTGTGATCCTACTTACCCTGTCGTCGAGAAGTCCACAATAACAACTTAAAAGACTTTTCGTATTTTGTAATTGATTCTATACCTAAAACTAAAAGAGGCGGCGACAGGGACTATCAGCTCAGAAAATTAGAGACGCGATACATTCTCAATATGGACAGTAAGTCCCCAGGAGGATTAAACAATACAGAGGATTTATATACTTGTTTATAGAACATGCCCTGCCCATCCCTAACCACTGTGCGTCCTTTTCCAGAGGTAAAAGTAAAAAAAGAGGGAAAAGAGAGAAAAAAAGAAACAAAGAGATAAAAAGAGAAACTAAAACTATAGCAAATTTTTTACAGATCTGTATAGTTTTACTAACTTCCCTACGTTTTTCTATATTTATTCTATTTGAAAATGTTTTTTATAAATAGAATAGTACCATCAGGGAAATCACATTAGTAACCTAAATAGGAAGCTGCCAACTCACCTGAACCAGTAAACATAATGGTTTTTTAACTAGCTACACTTAGATGCACTATATTGTTTAGCACTGAAATCTTTTATTCGTTGAAATCTAAATGAGTAAGATGATTGGGGAAGTGTGTGAATCACTTTAGGCAGCACATAGCACTTTATATAGATTTTATATAGAACGGAGAATCATGGTGTCCAGTTACATTCTAAGATACAATATAGTGCATTGTCGAATTTAGGATTGATCCTATAATCTTTTATATAACAACACTATTTTATATGTCGTTTATCAAAAAGCCATTTTTTAGAAACATTTTTAAAAACAATTTTGATATGTATTTTTGTATTTTTACATTTTACGTATGGTTCAACTAATATAATTATTAATTTTTTGGTTATTTATTTGAACGTTTCTACAGGCTATTTATACAATATTATCAATTGTGACTATTCCTTTTGATTTTTAACGTATTTAAGACATGTTATTAACAAAGACAGGTGGTAAAGGTTTCCCTGCTTTGGATTATTGAAAGTGATGAATCGACCCATGTATTGAATGTAAGAAATGTTTCTTCTAGTTCTATTGCACATCATCAATCACGTGTCATAAGGTAGCACTTTAAATGGTCTTTGACTTTTAACAGCGTTGTCATGTGATCAAGGTCCGTTCTGGACTGAAACGCGTAATGGCCGACATTAAACCACTATTTTAAAGCACGCAATCGTGGGTCCGTGTCTGCTTTGCTGAAGAGATACCTGAGGGAGGCGAAAAGCAGCTTTCTGGATATATATATATATATATATATATTTATATACAGCAACCACACTCCTGGTTTACCTCGTGTACCACAGGACAAACAGGTACAGATCACAGCGTAATCATAAATCAATTGCAGTGCTTTATTGCGTGATAAAATCAAATCAGCATCTTCAAAATTCGGAGACTAGTGTCCAGCCTGACGCGTTTCGACCGCGTTTCCGCGGTCTTGATCACATGACGCGCTGGACCAGTAAAAACATATTTGTAGTGTGCACACCCTAGAATCACCACCCCCCGAGCTATCACCATGGAAAAAAGACTTTGTAATTCATGGAAACGCCCGCATTAACTCAACATGTATCACAATAATTATCCACTTCATGCCAACAGACATAAATTAATGGTTAAATAAGGATAAACATGAATAAATATAAGACTGTAAAAAGATGGTAAAAAACAATATAAAAACTGTACAAACAGGATAAAAACATGAATAAAATGCTGATTGCATTAATCATTAAAACCAAGTGGTTAGTCATGCCACATCCTGAATAAAATACAGTTATCTCAGTCTTAATGCGAAATATGGGCTATCAAAACATAACAAAGTCATAAACTTGACCATATTAGAACGCTCCACCATAAAGTGCATAGTCATAAAGTGCAAGTGCAAATTTGTACAAAAAAATGTGCAAAAAATATCCTATATTGTAGGCAACAATATCGACATCCGTCTGAGTTTCTGAATACTAAAGTGCAAGTGCACAGTAAACAATTTGATTGAGTGCAAAGGGGCAAAATTCTAACAAATTGAAATCTAGCTAACAACAACGATGAAGGATAATAAATATCAGAGTAAAAATCAGGGTAAAAAACATATAGATTACAATAACATGTATACAGGGACAGAATGATAAAAACCCTACAGATCTAGAGAAAAACTACATACAGAGGGAGCACCGGCTTGATCGGTCATCAACCCTTCACAAAAAATTGTGAAGGTCTTCACCTGTGTTGAGACCATTAGGCATACGAGTGTCTAGTAAAACAATAAAGTGCGATTCAAGCTGGTGCAAAAGTTTCTCCCTATTGCCACCGCGCACTGACTTGGGTACAGATCCAATTACATAATACCTCGGATCATTAAGATTGTTATTATGAACATGTTTTAAGTGCCTAGCTACTGGGTAGTTTGGATCCGAATTGACCACAGCACGAAGGTGTTGGAGAATGCGATTGAATACCTGGAGTTTAGTACTCCCAACATACTTGAGTTGGCAAGTGCATTCCAATATATACACTGTGAACTCAGTTCTGCATGTGAAATGACCCTGGATTTTAATTGGGCTATCATCGAATGCTGTGGTATATTCTGTGATGTTTTTGCCGAACTTACACGCTCTACATGAGCTGCACTTAAAAAAGCCTGACCTGGGTGACAACCAAGTGTCAGATATAATCACCTCAGGACTGCTCTTGACAAGTGCATCCCTCATCGAGGGGGCGCGTCTAAATGTGAGAGTTGGAAGTTTAGGCACAATTCGAGATAGTGTCAGATCTGATAATACTATCGGCCAATGTTTGTAGAATATCCTCCTGATTTCTCTCTCCTGGCAGCTATACGAGGTTATTAAACTGACTGTATCTGGGGTATTGGTCAACAGGACAGTAGTTACAGAGGTGACATTGGTGGTAGCCGTTTGACCCTGTAGGAATTCCTCCCTGTTATGTTCGTTGGCCCTGTTCAATGCCTGTTTTAACTCCTTTTGTTTATAACCCCTGGCTAGAAATCTAAGAAAAGCTTCCGCCTGACATTGATCATATATATATAACCTACTGGCGGTCGCCGGTAGGTAGTCATAGTTAGGACCTTGTTTCTATTCAAAAAGCGTTTTTTCTTTTGCCAATATCTTTGGCGCCGTTTGCCGAATCTTAGCAAAATGTTCAAAACTAATGGCCCACTCACTTCAGCTGGTGTGTTGAAAATGTCGGGGAGATTCGTCAGGCGGGGGCCGAGAAAAAGGGGGGTCCCAAAACGCGTTTACTCCATAGGAAACTTTAGACACAGCTACAGCACGAACTGCTGAACGGATTTAAACCAAATTTGGCAAAAAGGTAGCTCTTGGTTCAGAAAGCACTCTTTTTGTTAAATGGTGTAAGTCCGTTGAGTAGCTCCTGAGAAATGTCAACATTTCTCAGATATACATATATGGCCGCGGAGGATCAGCGAACCCTCCCGATCTCGAGCCTGCGATCTGATTGGCTGCCAACAGTTCCAACTAGGAAGTGTTGGCAGCCATCTTGTGACTCGGTTGAACCAAGTCACAAAGAAAAAGGAGAAAAAAAAAAAATTAAGAAAACGGGGCAGGGTAGAAACACCCTGACTCCCTAGGCCTGCACAGGGGGTCCTGGCCAAAAAAAGCATTTTTTTTTAAAACATTCGGCGGGATTCGCATTGGATCCGCGAATCTGGCCGAAAATGTTTACAAAAAATGAAGCGAGGGCCCCCGCACTTCGTTTTCTTGAAGCCCCCGGGTGGGCCAGGTCCCGGGGGCAAGGTAAAAATGAGATGCGGGGCCTGCGCGGGCCCTCGCAACCACGGGGACCGCCATCTCCCTGGGGCTTTCTTTTTAAAATGAATGTGTGGGGGGGCTCCTGCTTCCCCCACGAAGCCCCGGGGACTGCCACCTCCCAAATTTTCATTAAAATGCAGAGGGGCCAAGCTCCCCCCCCCCGCTGCCCCGGGGACCACCACCTCCCCGGGGCTACATATTAAATAGAATGCGTGGGGGGACTCCAGCCCCCCCGCGCAGCCCTGGGGACCACCACCTCCCCATGGCTATTCATAATAAAATGCGGGGGCACGCCCCCCCCCGCTGCCCTCGGGGACCACCACCTCCCCGGGGCTACATTACAACAGCTAGTAAAGGCGGGGATACGTTGCGGACCCCTGGCCCCAGGGACCACCCCCTCCCCGGGGCTACAGAGAAGATGGGTGGGGGCCCTGTAAAGATCACTCCAACAGAAGGGTAGTTAACTCCAAGTGAGATTTATTTAAGATTGTCCTTTACACCTCTGCCTGCTTACACAGCTCCAGTCCACCCAACAGCTTTCTCTTGAATGTCAACATTCTGAACAAGAAGTCTTAACACTAACATTATGTCACTTGGAATTATATGTACACGGCATTCCACCTAATGTCTTACAATAGCTTAAAGTACCACGTACAGCATACTACACATCTCCCTCCCAATAACAGTGAAATAACAGAATAAAAGAAAACGTAAAAATACAATTATTACAACGTAAGATAAGCATGCAAAATTTGAAGTCGTATGACTAGCATTTAATATAATACATAGGGGCCGATTCCGATTTGGGCCAAAAATCTCTCCGACCGAGCCGGACCCGGAGAGATTTCCGACCGAATCGGACCCGTGCAGCCCGACCGAACGAGTACGATGCGCACGTATGCCATCGGACTCGAGTCGGATCGGACTCCCATTGAAGTCAATGGGAGCCTGTCGTACAACGCGTACGCGGGCTCCCATTGACTCAATGGGTGCGAGGCAAACAAGGGCGCCCCTACAGCGGGTACGCGGCGAAGCGACTCGCGCCGTACATGCACAGGTAGGGGGGACCCATGGGTCCCCCTGTGTGCGACTCGCGCAGCTACGCATACAGGGGGGTCCGACACGGACCCCCGAAGTACGGCTCCGACTGCTCTTTGGAGCCGGAGTGCGCGGCTCGGTCGGACTGCTCGCGGCGCGCATCGCACTTACCCGGCCGGGGAACGTCTCCATTGCGTGGTGCGAGTCGTGTCCGAGCGAGTCGGTCGGTGCGGTTAGACCCGGGAACGAGTCGGTCGGAGCGGTCGGGACGCCCGGACGAGTCGGTCGGCGATTTCGCATCGTACTCGCTCGCCCGGACGCGCGTACGAATCGGTCGGGAAATAGGGCTCCGAATCGGATCCGGTTAAGCCGAATCCGATTCGGAGCCCTACCGGCCGAGATCGGAATCGGCCCCATAGTCTTGTAAGTACTTTGGCTTGGCACGTTGCCTAGTGTTACTTGCCTCGCCATGACCCTTTATCGTTAAAGGTTCTTTACCGTTGCTTTCTTTACAACTATCAGAGAGATAATAAGAGAGTTTAGCAACCCTGTTTAGATTCCATACTCTGTGGTCTTCAGTTCTGATAGCATTTTTAAAGACTTTAATCACTTTCATAGGCAACAGGTATTTAGACCCATGAGCAGTTGTCCCTTTGCACGGATTTTTAATCCTAACTATGTCACCAACTCTAATAGTTGTTTTTTTTACCGCTTTCCTAACATCAAAACTATTTTTATTTTCACACATTCTCTTCATTTCTTTTTCAAATGTGTCCTGGTCATTTCTAACAAGTTTCAAATCCTGGGATTTGTTCAGCATCCAGGAGGGACACAACATGGTACAAGGCTTCCTCTTGCGAAACAATTCAAAAGGAGTTCTACCTGTCATAGAATGCGGAGAAAACCTGTAGTTTTTAACTTTGTTTAGAACCTCAGCCTGCCAACACTTCTGATAGGATATGGCGCGCTGGATGGTCTCTTTGAGAACTCTGTTGAATCTTTCAACAATGCCGTTAGTTTCTGGATGATATAGTGCAGACTTTTTGTGACTAATACCTTTATCAGACAAATACGTGTCCATTTCCTTTGAGATGAATTGAACCCCGTTGTCTGATAACAATATGGACAGGAAACCCTCTCTTACAAAAATGTCATCCAAGAATTTTATCACGTCTCTTGTTTCTACAGAATTAGTAACTTTGACTTCAAGCCATCTGGAATATACATCTACAAGCACTATAATATATTTGTTTGTGCTGGTATGCTTGATGGGACCCAAAATGTCTATCGCAACTTCCTCCCAAGGCAGTTTGGGCAGTTCCCTTAAAGTCATGGGTTGAACTCTAGGTTTCAGAATCTTGTCACACTTGTTACATTCAACACATTCTCTCACGCATCTCTCAACACAAATGTCCATCCCTGGCCACCAGTATGTTTGCCTTAGTATCTCTTTCGTCTTAGAAATACCTGGGTGGCTCTCATGGGCAAATTCGATCAATTGCATCCTTAAATTAGCTGGAGGAATCAACCTGGTACCCCTCAACAAGAAACTATTCTGACAGGCAACTCATCTTTTACACGAAAAAAACCACTTAGGGAATCATCTACTTTGGAATGTTTACTCCAATTGCTTTTGATGCCATTCAGGACAGCTTGTAGTGTTTCATCATTTTCTAGTTCACTGATCCATACATCTTCTTTTATTATGCTGTCTTTGGCACTGCAGACTGCATACTCATCAAATTCACTAAGGTTTTCCTCATACACTTCTTCTTTTATGCTTTCTTTCTTGATCAAGCGTGAGCAACAGTCAGCTATGTTGTTTTTAACCCCTGGGACATATTCTACGTGAAAGTCAAATTCTTGAAGTGCAACAACCCACTTGCGTATCCTGGAAGATATATTATCCACGCCTTTCTTCTCAAAAATTTCTCTCAGCGGTTTATGGTTAGTCTTAATTATGAAATTGTTTCCCCACAAGAATTTCCGAAGTTTTCTCACCGCCCAGAATATTCCCAACGCCTCTATTTCTACTACTGAATAATTTGTTTCTGCTCCTCTCAAACTCCTGGATAAAAATGAAATGGTTCGTTCCACACCATCATGTTCCTGCATCATGACCGCCCCCAAACCTGTAGCACTGGCGTCAGTCATGACAACAATTTCTTGACCAGGATCAAAGCTCTCAAAGAGGTAGCTTTAGACAAAAGTTGCTTAATGAGTTTAAACTCTTTTTCACACTCAGAATTCCATACAAAGCTGACACCTTTTTTTAGTAAGAGTCTCATATTGTGTTTTTTCAGCAAAGTTGGGAATGAACTTGGCATAATATTCAGACATTCCTAGAAACTTTACTACTTCATCTTTGCTACTAGGGCTGGCCACGTTGTTGATAGTGTCTACTAGTTCCTTTTTAGGTTCGATGCCTGAGCCTGTAATTTTATGACCTAAGTAATCAATGTTGAGATATTCAATTTGCACTTTTTAGCTTTAAGCGTCAGACCATTTTCTTTCAGTTTGTTTAATACCATCCTGACTCTGTTGTCATGTTCTTGTTCAGTGCTGCCAAAAATAAGTATATCGTCTTGATAGATTTTTATCCCCTCACAATTTTTGAAAACGTGTTCCATCATTCTTTGGAAAACTGCTGCAGCCGAAATTAGACCAAAAGGCATCCTAAGGAATGTATAGGTTCCAAACGGTGTTATGAATGCCGTTAAGTCTTGAGAACTAGCATGTAGTTTCACTTGATGGTAGGCTGATGCTAGATCTATGGAGGAGAAAAACGTTGCCCCTTCTAACAGTGATAACATCTCAGAGATGTTCGGTAAGGGGTAGTGGTCTACAACGACACATTTATTGAGCTCCCTTAAGTCTATGCAAAGTCTAGACTCTCCATTGGCCTTGAGTGCCATAACCACTGGAGCTAACTACTCAGTAGCCTCAACCTCAGCAATGATACCACCTTTTAAAAGTTTGTCAAGTTCTATCTTCATTTTCTCTTTAACTTTAATAGGGAAACCTCTAACTTTACTAACAATTGGCACAGAATTCTTTTTTAGTACTATTTTGTGGGAATAGCCTTTCAAACAACCTAGTTGTTCATTGAACACTTCTGGGAATTCATTTTCAAATGAGGAAGTGACAGCCTGTAATAATTTATTTTGTTCACCCTTCATGTTTGGCTCTTGACTTGCTTGTACATAACTTGACTCATCTTGTTTCAACCTTATAGCTGGAGTTTCATTAGGATCACTCTGAGATCCTTTTGAAGAGCCCAACTCACTAAGGAATCGCCTCTTTCAGAGACATAAATCTTTCCCGTAGTTGTTCTGGATTTAAAAGTAATATTACCATTAAAAATCCTGACAACTTAATGGGTTCACCACCATAACTTTTGCTTTGATGTCAGGTTTATGTAACACTACTTTGTTGATTAAGTGTTTATCATAAACCTCCCTGGGAATTAGAAGGGTAGTTAACTCCAAGTGAGATTTATTTAAGATGGTCCTTTACACCTCAGCCTGCTTACACAGCTCCAGTCCACCCAACAGCTTTCTCTTGAATGTCAACATTCTGAACAAGAAGTCTTAACACTAACATTATGTCACTTGGAATTATATGTACATGGCATTCCACCTAATGTTTTACAATGGCTTAAAGTACCACATACAGCATACTACAGGCCCCCCTCCAGGACCCTCCATGGTACTGGGGACCGCCACCCCCCAGGGCCGGCTCCGGCAATGTACCGGGTGCCCACCCCCGGGACATTGACCCAGTTACATTGCAGTTTGCTATGGTATGGCGGGAGCACTGCTCCCGCCATGCCATAGCAAACTCTGCTTCGCTTCATGGAAGCGAGAGCTTTGAAAATGCTCTCGCTTCCATGAAGCGAAGCAGAATTGCTTTTGGGCAGAGGGAGCTGCATGTTGTACGAACAGAGAGTAATCAGAATATGTTGGAACATATAAATTTATAGACTTGTTTTATGGACGACCTGTTTATCATTTGGGAAGGAGATGTGAAGAGTCTGGAATTGATTATCTCCTCCCTGAATAACAAAGAGTATCCTCAGCCATGAGAGATTAAAGTCTGATATTCTGAATAAAACATGCACTTCCAACAGCAGATGCCTGTCATTTGATTCCATAGTCTTCTACTGCAGCTTCACCACAGTGTTCTAATGAACAACTAGAGCACCAACATTCTGTATTTATGACATAACTGTGGCACACCTGAACCCATCTTGATGATATACAAGCTGTAACCTTATTCCTAGAAATGATGGCTAGTACTCTAGAAAACTAGAGTTCTCAAATATCTTCCTCACCCATGTCAGTAAAACATTCTGACATGCAGAGGGAAACGTACTTCCAACACCAGCAACAGTCTGTCACTTAACTGATCAACTGCAACTTCACCACAGAGTTCTAATGAGTAACTTGAGTGCTAATAGCCTCCATTTATGACAAAAGTGTAGCACACATGAACACCACCTTGATGGAATTAAAGCTGTAAAACTGAATGCATTTCCTACAGAGGAAATTCAGTAAAGGAACAACATGAGGGGGTTCTTTTGTCATGGAAATATGGTTAGGGCTGTAGAATGCTAAAATGAGGTCACATTTTCAATGAGTTCTCAAATATCTGCCTCATACATATCAGTAAAACTTTTTAAAATGCAGAGTGAAATGTGTATTTCCAACACCAGCTGCATTCCTTCACTTAACTCTGTATTGCAGTGGTTCTTAACAATTTGACTGGGGTGGAGGGGCGGTAAACACCGCTCTGCCGGCAGAGTTTTGCTACTCTGCGCTCGGAATGCAGAGTTCGGAAAAAACTCTCCCAACCGCCGGCGGAGCAGAGATTACTGGCGCC
The DNA here is from genome assembly GCA_963921515.1 of Calotriton arnoldi. Lineage (NCBI taxonomy): Eukaryota > Metazoa > Chordata > Amphibia > Caudata > Salamandridae > Calotriton > Calotriton arnoldi. The sequence goes on along the minus strand of CAWUFW010007151.1, from coordinate 340,258 downwards.
ATCACCCCTAGACTATATCCCTTAAAGAGTAGTGCACCAGGAGGTGCGTTTGCAGAGTAGTTGAAAAAGGGGGTGGGGCCTCCGGCAAGGTCCCAGCAATCCTGATGTGGGGGACTTACTGGTGGTAACAATAGGGGTTCTTGGCCCCCATGACCCTCAGCAGCCGATGGGACTTCATCCCCCAACCAGTAGTGCACCAGGAGGCCCGTTTGCAGAGTGGTTGAGAATGGGGGAGGGCCTCTGACGAGATCTCAGCAATCCCACTGTGGGGGACTTATGGGTGCTAACTACAGGGGTTCTTGGTCCCAAATGACCCTCAGCAGCCAACGGGACTTCATCCCCCAAACAGTAGTATGCCAGGAGACATGTTTGCAGAGTGGTTGAGAAAGGGGTCGGGCCTCTGATGAGGTCTCAGCAATCCCGCTGAGGGAGACATACTGGTGGCAACAATAGGGGTTCTTGGCCCCCAACGACCCTCAACAGCCAAGGGGATTTCATCCCCCAACCAGTAGTGAGCCAGGAGGCATATTTGCAGAGTGGTTGAGAAAGGGGGTGGGCCTCTGATGAGGTCTCAGCAATCCCACTGTGGGGGCTTACTGGTGGCAACAATGGGGGTTCTTGGCCCCAAACGACCCTCAGCAGCCAAGGGGAGTTCATCCACCAACCAGTTGTGCGCCAGAAGGCACGTTTGCAGAGTGGTTGAGAAAGGGGGCAGAGCCTCTGAAGAGGTCTCAGCAATCCTGCTGTGGGGGACTTACTTGTGGCAACAATAGGGGTTCTTGGCCCCCAACGACCCTCAGCAGCCAAGGGGACTTCATCCCCCAACTAGTAGTGCGCCAGGAAGCCTGTATGCAGAGTGGTTGAGAAAGGCGGCGGGGCCTACGACGAGGTCTCAGCAACCCCGCTGTGGGGGAGTTACAGGTGGCAACTCTAGGGGTTCTTGGCTCCCATCGACCCTCAGCAACCAAGGGGAGTTCAGCCCCCAACCAGTTGTGCAGCAGGAGGCGTGTTTTCAGAGTGGGTGAGAAAGGGGGCAGAGCCTCTGAAGAGGTCTCATCAGTCCTGGTGTGGGGGACTTACTGGTTGCAACAATAGGGGTTCTTGGCCCCCAACGACCCTCAGCAGCCAAGGGGATTTCATCCCCCACCCAGTAGTGCACCAGGAGGCAAGTTTGCAGAGTGGTTGAGAAAGGGGGCGGAGCCTCTGACGAGGTGTCAGCATTCCCGCTGTGTGGGGCTTACTAGTGGTAACAGGAGGGGTTCTTGGCCCCCAACTACTCTCAGCATCCATGAGGACTTCATTAGGGGTGGCCAAGCAAAACTCTGCCCGTTCATGGAACTTCGGGGAAGTTGACTGATTTTTTCGGTAACTCCGTGGAATTCCATGGAGTGAAACTCCGCGAGCTCTGCCCAGGCCTACTTTTGACTTCTGTGGACCTCCACTTAATCATTACAAGAACCCGGGGACCCCACTGAATTATTATTGGAACCCATGGACCCCTAATGAGCCATTCCTGGGAGCCGGGGACCCCTGCCTCATCATTTGCAATGATTTGAATCACAAATCAATACATAAAAAATAAAGAAACAAGCATCCATCAAATACACAAATGATAAAATATTTAATTCAAAAAAAAATATAAATTCAAAATTTAAATTTTAATGGGTAGATTGGAGCTTTTCTAAATTCAATTGAAGTCACTCCTCATCCATACTATATTTTGTTCGATGGACTTGCACCGTTCCCATGAATACATCTGAAGATACTAACTTACTTTTTTGTCTCCAATTTCAAATCCCTTTGTATTTACATAATGTTTTAAAATTTTGAATTTTACATGTTGCTTCTTTGTTCATATAGACTATATTAATCGGTTACTATGATTTAATTTACTTCGCAGTTGCGGACCCCCGGAATAGGCTTAGCAGCCTCCAGCAGTCCCCAGACCACAGGTTAAGAACAACTGCCCTAGTGATCAACTGCAACTTCACCACTGAGTTCTAATGAGCAAATAGAGTGATAATGTTATGGGCCTGATTAAGATGTAGGCGGACAGCCACCGACAGCTCGTCGGTGGCGGTCCGCCCAACATACAGGCCATCGGTCTGACTGCTGCATTATGATGCAGTCGGTCAGACTGCAGAGTTTGGGGGGAAAGACCACTGCCTCCGACAGGATCCAAGATCCCGTCGGGGCGGCAGTCGGAATTGTATCCCTACCATGGGGGCGGTGCCTGCGCAGGCACCGCCATAGGGATTACGATGACCCATTCCAACTGCCATTTCATGGAAGTCCGACCGCCATGAAAAGGCAGCCAGAAAGTTACTTTGGCGGCCCCAAACATGGCCCCGTGAGCCACTACAAAGTGGCCCTGGGGGCACATGTAGTGCTCCCCCACACATCCATGCAAATTGTGCCAGGCACCGCATGGTTCCTCGCACACCGTGCATGGATGTGCACAAAGTGCTTTATTCTACTACGGCTTGTGCTGCTGCCCTTTTCCCTGGGGCGCTGTACAAGCCACGGTGGAAAAAAACACTTTTCCAAACGCCACCACGGCGGACTCATCATAATTGGGCGAGCGGACCGCCAACTGATTGTCAGATGGTCTTCTGCCTGCTGCGATGGTGGTCAGCGGTCCGACCAACCGCCATCGTAATGAGGGCCTAAGTATTTATGACAAAAGTATGGTACACCTGAGCACCACTTTGATGGAATCAAATCTGTAAAACCGAATGCATTTCCTGCAGAGAAGATTCAGTAAAGGAACAAAGTGAGGGGGTTCTTCTTGCCATGGAAATTATGGTTATTGCTCTATAATGCTAAAATGAGGGTACATTTTCTATGAATTCTCAAATATGTTCCTCATACATGTCAGTAAAACATTCTGAAATGCAGAGAGAAAGCTGAACATCCAACACCAGCCGCAGTCTGTCAGTTAACACTCTAGTGCAGCTTCACCACAAAGTTCTAATGAACAACTAGAGTGCCAACATTCTGTAAAAAAGTGTTACAAAACTGAAAGCCATTTGTTTGGAATAGTAGTTGTTGAATTTAATGTGTTTTCTGAGGAGGAGGCTGAAGTAAATCAGCATTGAGATGTTAATGCAGGTATGAAACCAGCGGTTTAAACATTGATGTGGGGAAGGTTGTAATTAAAAGAGAGACGTTTACATAAGTACAGCTTCCCTTTCCATGTTTGTTTACTCGCTCCACCCATCTTCTTATAGTTCTCTAATTTTAAAATAGTGACATTTTGGTAGGCAAACTTTGTGCGCAGTGGGAGTTGGCCACCTGTAGAAGGCTGGCTGCTGGGCCAATTTAGAATATGATCAGAAAAACACAGAAATATGCTGGAAAAAAACTAAACCAAAGGTTAAAGTGACATTAGAGTTGGGGTAGGTGCTAAGACCTTAACTTACATTTAAAAAAACACATGGAAATTTGCTGTAGAACCAAAGGTTACTGTGGCAGTGCAGTTAGGTGTGGAATGAGACAAGACCTAAAGTAGAAAAATTGCATACCACTGAAATACACCAGTTATAGTTTAGTCAACTACCTATAACTTGAGCCCCCATCATTCACTGCTCATGACATCACATATTATATCACTCATGGCATGTTAAATTGTTAAATGAGAGCATTGATGAAATCACTCATTAGATTTAAAGAACAATATTGTTCAAATTTCTAATGAGTATCCGGATTTCCCCCTACTTAAAAAAAAAGGCAGTAGTAGACGGGAATGAGCACACGCGGAACTTTGGGTATGGTTGTATAAGTGATGTTATACGTGAGGTCATAAGCAGTGCTGACCGGGGCACATGTTATAGTTAGTTGAATTTCAGTGTTTTTTTGCTTTAATTGGTAACCATAACTGCACGTTAACTGTGGTTGGTTTTTAGTGAATTTCTGAGTTTATTTTTTTAAATATACTTTGGCATGATATAGGGAAAGCTAACCATAACTTCATTTTAACCTTTGTTTTTACTATTCAAGAGTTCCTTGCTCCCAACCCTCTCTGGGTGGCCAACCCCCGCTGATACGAGGTTGGCCACGGGGCAGGCCTCCAGACCCTGTGCCGAACCCTCCACAGGCAGCCAACTCTCACTTTGAACAGTCTTTGGCTTGCAGAATAGGGTTGGGCAAAGGATCTGGCCTCTGGTCAGGCCATGTGCTGAATCTTATGTCGGCAGCAGCACCCACTGCGCACAGCATTCGGCTGTGCATAGCGGGGTTGGCCACTGGCCCTGGCCTGAAGGCTCTGTGCCCAAACCTCTGTGTATTGCCAACCCCAGCTGCATATGGACTTCAGTCTTGAAGGGTCCTGTCTTCAGGACCTGCATTGTGGCCAGGCCTTGCTACCACCACACAGCATGCGGTCAATCCCTATGTGTGGTCAATTGGTCAAGTGTGCATTACTTTTTTTTCTCTTTTTTTGTCAGGATTTGCGAATCCCATGCTTATATTCATGAATCCGGAGGGCCCCAGGAGAGTCTGTGGGACAAAGGGAGGGTCAAGGATTCACAAACCCAGCATGGGGTCTGCTAATCCTGTAATAAAAATGTTAAAATCTTTTTTTTTATCGATATTTTATTGCTGTGTTGCCTTTGGGGCCCCCCACTGGTCTAGGAGTCAAAGTAGGTTCACCCCACCCCCGTTATACCATTTTTAGGGTCGAGCCTGCCAGGGCATGCGCTAGTGCATGCTTCTCGCTAGCGAGACACTCTTGTATCCTAAAAGGCCTTGGAGCCCGCCCTTTGCTTACCATTTGTTGTTTTGCATGGCACTCTTCTTTACAGCCTCGTAATTCGTCAAGGCAGGCCTAACATAATTTCCGTTTCTCTCTGTGGAGCAGGTATCAAGCACTTATTGATTCAACGTAATCAGTGCCCGTCCGCTGCTCCTGACTTGATTGAGGTACTATTTTGTTCTGTTTAACTTTAGTGCCCTTCAAACAGAAGGCATGTGATTAGCAAAAACGTACCCAGCAGGACAAACAAAATTGCAAAGATTTATTTTCTATAGTTAACTTTCTTTTATTTTGCCAAGTCTTATTTTCTCACTATGCACTCATGTTTTTATTTGTTTTTGCTCGTGGGCGCTGTTCTCAAAAGATGAGGATTATTTTATTGCAAAGTGACATTGTTTCTTTTTTAAGTGTAATTTCAGAAATGATGCTTTAACGCATAATCGTGCAGTACTCCCCAGTCTACCCCACTTCAATCCACTCCAATCCACCCCACACCAATCCGCCCCACTGAATCCAATTCACCCCAGACCAATCCAATCCACCTCACTCTAATCCAAACCACTCAAAGCAGTCCAATCCACTCCAATCCACCACACACAAATCCTACCAACCCACCCCCCTCCAATCTGCCCTAATCTGATCTGCCCCACTCTAATCCAAAACAAGCTCCCCACTCCAATCCAAAACAATCAGCCCCACTCCAATCTTCTGCTCTCCAATCTGCCCCACTCCAGTCAAAAACAATCTACCCCACTCCAAAACAATCTGCCCCACTCCAGTTCAAAACAATGTTCCCCACTCCGATCCAAAACAATCTGCCCCACTCCAATCCAAAACAATCTGCCCCACTCTAATCCACTACAGTCTGCCCCACTACAGTCTGCCCCACTACAATCCAAAACAATGTGGCCCACTCTATTCAGCCCCACTCCAATCCAAAACAATCTGCCCCACTCCAATCTGCCTCACTCCAATTAGCCCCACTTCGATCCAAAACAATCTGCCCCAATCCAAACTGCCCCACTCCAATTCAAAACAATCTGCCCCACTTTAATCCAACGCAATCCGCCACACTCCAATCCACGCCACCCAACCCCACCCCAATCTAACCCACCTCACCCCAATCCACTCCACCTCACCTCACCCCAATCCACCCCACTCTTATCCAATCCACCCCACCCCACCTCAGTCCAATCCACACCAATCCAGCCAAAACCAATGTAACCCACTCCGATCCACCCCACCCTACTTCAGTCCACCACACCACACCCCAATCCAATCCACCCCACCCCATTTCAATCCACCCCACTACAATCTAATCCACTCCATCCATTATACTTTACGCCAATCGACTCCACTCCACTGCAATCCATTACACCCCACTCTACTCCAATCCACCCCACTCTACCCCAATCCAATCCACCCCACCCCAGTTCATTCCACACCACTCAATCCAATCCACACCAGCCCACTCCACTCCAGTCCAATCCACCCCACTCCAATCCACCCTACTCCACTCCAATCCACCCTGCTCTAGTCTAATCCACCCAACTCCAATCCACCTCCCTCCAGTCCAGTCCAATCCCCCCTCCACTCTACTCTCATTCACCCCACTCCAAACCACCCTACTCTAATCCAATCCACCCCACCCAATCCAATTCACCCCACCCCAAATCAATCTATGACCCCACTCCAATCCACCCCATTCCAATCCAACTCACCCCATTTGAATCCACCTCCCCCACTCCAATCCAATCCACCCCATCCAGTCCATCTACTCCAAACCACCCCACTCAACTCAATTCAACCCATTCTACCCCAATCTAATCCACCCCAATCTACTCCAATCCAATCCACCCCACTACCTCACTGCACTCCATCCCACTCCACTCCCCTTTTCGCCACTCCACTCTACACAACTCAACTCCATGACACTCTCTGCCACTGAACCACTGAACTCTACCCCCTCTACTCAACTCTACAACACTCTACTCCCCCCTACTCCACTCTACCACACTCTACTCCAACAAATCCAGTCTATGACACTCTACTCCTCCCACTCTTCTCTAGGACACTCCACGCCGCTAACTTTTATTCCTGCTGAACAGCAGCCGCACAGCAGGGTTGGGTGGTTAACTGCGCCTCGTGGGCAGAGTTTGCGGAACTTTGCGACTCCGCTCGTGAGTGCGGAGTTCGGCATAGAACTCTGATTCTGCCCCATAGCGGAGTTTGCCCCCGCAGCCCACCCTGCGAGACCGCTATTTAAGCACATGATTTGGTGGGTGTGATATTGCATTGAGTGACAGTTACAGAGGGTCGTGCGCAGCCCCATGCGCACAACTCGAGTGGAGCGAGACCGGCGGCGTCAGAAGCTGCGACCAGAGTGAGGCTGAGGGGGGCCTGAACCGACAGTCATGGGGCCTACCCATGGCCGGGCCAGAGGAAGCTTAAGAGGAGGTGATGTTCGCAGGGAGGGAAGGTGTTCAATTGACCAGGACGTTTTTTTACTCCGTACCTGTGATACCCCATCATGAGACAGAGGTCGGGAATATAAGTAGGAGAAAGGGGCGGAGAGAGGCATTTAGCCTCCCCACTTCCAAGACTCACTCCTGTGGCCCGTCATCACCAATCTAGTGCTCTCTGCCATGGCGACCTAGGCTATTGGACTCCGGGGGGGCGCTCTACAACGAGAAGAAAGGTGGGACATGGTGGGGGTCGCATATTTTTCTCTAATCAGGATGTCCCAAATTTGGTGCACAATCTGTCTGGATTAGCACCTAAGTCCACGTTCACCCCTTCATTGGATTCCCTACCATCAGAAGTGGCAGTGTTTGAAAAAGTGGTATATGACAAAGTCACTAAGGCAGCCAAACATGTGGCCAAAACACCATTCAACCTTAATAGAGAAGAATATAAGGCACTGGAGACGTTGAAACGTACCTCCACAGTTACAATTAAAAATTGAGACAAGGGGGGAGGAATTGTCATTTGTGACACTAATACTTATGTCACTAAGATGGAAACTCTGTTAGGTGACAAAGAATTTTACCAACCAAACGCTAGAGACCCCACCTCTAGGATTAAAAATAAAATCACTAAAGTGATCAGTAAGGCTTTTAAGGACAACCAAATCTGTGAGAAGGAATATACATATCTGAGTGCCCAGACTCCAAAAATGGCCTGTCTATATGGAGTCCCTAAAATTCACAAAGATCAAAGGGACCCCCCTTATAGACCTATTGTGAACACTATTGGTACCATCACGGAACCTCTCTCCAAATATATTGATGCATTACTATGTCCCCATGTATCTCGTACACCAGCCTTTGTCAAAGACACCAGACATATAATCAACCTGGTGGAGGACAAACCTTTTCAAGCTAATACTCAATTCTTAGTCACCATGGACATTGAGGCGCTATATAACAACATTCCCATACAGGGAGCTCTTGAAGCCGTGAGTGGGTTCATTACTGAATATAAGATCATCTGTCCCAAATTGTTCCTTCTTGAATGCCTTCAAATTGTCCTCGAAGAAAACGTCTTTGATTTCAATGGAAATTTGTACAAACAGACGAAAGGGGTCTCCATGGGAGCGTTGTGCGCTCCCACGGTGGTGAATATCTTTATGTCCTTCTTTGAGAAGAAGTATATCTATAATGAGATTGCACCGTTCTTTGAATCCGTTACTAGATGGTCGAGATACATCGACGATATCTTCTTCATTTGGGTAGATACCGAGGAAAACCTTTCACAATTCCTGGATTGGATAAACCTCTGTGATAACAACATACGTTTCACCAGTAATGTGAGTAACGACCAGGTAGAATTTTTAGACGTAACCATCAAAAATGATGCAGGCAATTTGGCTGTGGATTTATACACTAAACCTACAGCACGCAACACACTGCTCCATTATGACAGTTATCACCCTACAGCACAAAAGAAAAGTATCCCGTTTGGTCAATTTTTACGTCTACGACGTAATTGTACCAACATTAGTGATTTTGACGTCAAGGCTACGGTGATGCATGACAAATACTTAACCAGAGGTTACCCGAAAAGGTTAGTGAGAGACTCGATGAAACGAGCTCGCTATTTTGACAGCCAGCATTTGCTCACAAGCTCTACACCTAAAACTAATCCAACGGTAGTCTTTGTCACTCGTCACTCCATGATGAATGAGAGAATTCAACAGGCGGTATATTCCAGTTGGCATATACTCAATATCAACAAAGAAAAGTCTGACCAATTAGCGAGACCCCTCTTTGCAAATAGGCGCAATAGAAATCTTAAAGATCATGTGGTACATTCAAGGATTTACACAGGTAGCCAAGCTACACAGAGAACGCTTGACGGTACACGCCCTGTTATAGGGAATTATAAATGTAGCACCTGTAAAGTTTGCCCTTTGAGCATAGAGACATCCTGTCTATCATTCAGGGACCATCAAATCCTATCGACAGGACACACAAACTGTAAAACCAAAGATGTGGTTTATTTGTTAATATGCCCTTGCCAGAAGGGATATGTAGGTGAAACTGCTAGAGCCTTTAACACACGCTTGACTGAACACAGGTCATCTATAAGGACAAAAAGATTTTCAGCTCCTTTAGTACAACACTACATTGACAAAAATCACACTGTGGATGACATTCGGTGGTTCATACTAGAAAAGATAGATGGCAGACCGGGTAAATCCAGTGAGGCCATAAGGAAACGTAGGGAAGTATATTGGATATTTATTCTTGATACTGCCAACAGTGGCCTAAACCAAGAAATTCCCTGGGACCAGGCGATTAGATTCAACACATAGGTCATGCAGTTAATATATCTTTTTCATTGTGATACAGATTTAACATATATATCACATTAGTACTTCTTATATTACTACTATACTTCCTGCACCTGCATATATATTTGTGTACTCTCATTGCCACTTTAGGTCCTGTCATTATTCTAGAGATCAGTGTCCAACATTGTATGAAGTACACTTGAGTCAAAGCTTTTCTCACAGCACTGTTCTTTGTGAGAATCACATGGAGAAGCTATGGATATAGGTCTCTCATTTTTTAACTGTACTCTAGCACATATTGAAGCTTTAATTCATTGCTTATGTCTAAGATATATTTTTTATATTCTAGTATTATCCCAGAATTTTTCCTTCTTTTTTGTTACTTTTGTACGATCAATATTGACCCCAATGATTTCTTCAGAATTGGGGTCTCTTTAACATTTATGTCATTGTTAATATTTACAGGTTCTTTTTCGGTATAATTTCCAACTTTCACGACATAGTTTTCATTCATTTTTTACCATTGAGATATGGACAATATCGGTTACTGACTTATATCAGTTACCTTCGATGTTAGACATTACAACCATTTCAATATGGAATCTCTCTAAGTCCTGCTATTTTTAGCATCACCCTTCGATGTTAGACATAACAACCATTCCAACATGGAATCTCTTTTAGTCCTCCTGCTATTTTTAGCATCGCTATAACCCGGAAGCGGAAATAGTGAATGGTACGAAAGTAGGAGCCCCCGGGTTAAATATGGCCACAGTTAATGCGCCCTACCAGAGGACATTAGCGAGGCGGCACGAATGGCCACAAGTAAGTTACATAGAGCCCCTTATCTACTCCCCCCTTGTGGAATCTGTTCCGCTAGTATAAATATAATGGTTTTTTATGTTTACATAAGTGCGGGACACTGCGGGGTTATTGCTTGCCCGTAAGATACCTGCTAGCTACAAGTTTCCATTCTGGATGTAAACTATTTGCCGGTTATGCGGAGTCTTCCATCTAGTTTCCCTAGTGGGAGCTTCCCCCGCTAGTAACACAGTAGTGGGGTGTTTTCCTCCTTAAGTATGTCGAGCTTATCGGATTTTCTATCTGCCTTTTAATATGAGTATCAGTGAATGGACTTAGTAACGGAGACCCTATTGAGTATTTTACTACCTAATTAGGCTTTATATCACGGTCCAGGTGGTGTCCTGTAGCCCCATATATTTACACGTCAGTTATATGAGCAGGCTCCAGGTACACATATGGGCTATTTATTGCCCTCAGTTTGCCTGTGCCATTGTATATATCTGTGCTTGCCCAGGTAGCTCGAACCATCCTTCCTGAACATCGATTCAGTTGTGTTGTTTAATATGGCAGCAAAGTATAGACAGCTAAGCGCTCTATTTACGGGCTCTATTTGGGGAATAATTGGTCTCCATACTACCACGCTCACGGCCTTTTTTATCTACATAGGTCTTGTAATCATGTCTGTGACATTAAGGATGTACTGCATGGGACCACAGAACTAATACATCTAGGAACCGTTAATTCAGGTATAGTACATTTGTTAACATTATTATGTCTATCATATTCTCTACACCCATTTTTAGGGTAATATAGGAGTATTGACAGGCTTTTTATTAATTTCTTGTTCATAAGGTTGCGCACAGAAAGCCATAATCCCTGGCCACGTCCCCGCCTCTCTCATAGATATCATCTACACTACAGGGACGAGTACTTTGCCATTCTTATCAGGTAGTCACTCTTTCTTTGGCCTTAAGTTGGAAATTTATCATAATGGCCATTATCTCTGGACAGTAGAGAACTTTTTAACCTTCTATACCCTTCATATTATTTCTTTCATGGCAGGTATTTTTCCTCATTTTGGCAACATCGTTCTAGCAGTATCGAGCAACTACCTAGTATCCAAGACAAGTTTTGACTTTAGTCAAAAAAGAAAAAAAGATTCAGGTCTTATATGTGTCAGGTATGAATTAATTAAAAATAGGCACAGACAGATATACGTTGTGCATGACACACTATCTACTAAGGGCATAGCTGGCATAATACAAGTCTTTAGTTGGGTTCAGCATGTCCTTATTTGAATGGGTACAGAAGATGGCAATGATATATTGCATGTTTTGCACATGGTTATTCTTTTTCTCTCTTTCACACTGCACATTTTTGGCCTTAGTACTATTCTAAATTTTCTTTCTGCATGATTCACATGTTGTTCTTTTAGGCACCATCTCAATAGATGACGTAATGATTTTAGCCAATTATGTATCATGTGTTCCAAAGTTGGAATGAGGGTGTCTTTAAGACCAATTTTTCAGTATATCAGTAGACAGATTATTTTCAGCAATTTAACCTGTGTTATATTCCATCTAGTGACCGCATGTGACGGAAACCTGACGAAGGCATGGCCGAAACGCGCGTAGCTCTACAACTTTCCGCCAGTTTCTAAATATCATGACACATCTTTGGGTTGCTTATGATAAATTTGTTTTGTCCGATTCTCCTCTTGATCTAGGATAATGATTTACACTTATATGAGGATCAGTTAGAATTGTTTACACAAATAATTGAACAGATGTTCATTTGTTTTCTGTTAATTTAGTATATTTATTCATTAATCAATTGTCTTTAATTGTGTTTTTTATTATTGATATGTTTAACGATCATTAAATAAATATTTTTAGATAAAGCTCGGTTTGTTATTCTGACTTCCTTGTTGACTGAGATTAATCTGTCTGCATTATTTCATTATTAACCTGGCCCTGGTTAGTATTTACCTGTTTGCTCTTTTCCCTGTCAGGGCGTACTTATCCTGATCACAGGGGGCCCCTACGTGTTTCCAGTTTTTGGGGGTCGCAGTCATTTCAGGGAGGTTTGGCAGAGGGCAGGCCTTGATACCGGTAGCCTGGCGCAGAAAAAGAGCGATGTGGAGGAGGAGGTAACAATGGCTATAGACTATAATGGAGGGCTACTCAAGGGAATATGATTGTGGACGGACAGGAGAAAATGGTAGATGCCTTACGGCCTGAGAGGTGAGAGCCACCGAGGGGGTGGGAGGAGAGGATGTAGGAGGGCGAAGGGTGGTGGTGCATTTCACTGCCCACGTTATATTCAGTGTCGCGCTTAGTTTGCTTTTTGCTGTGTCTCTGCCCATAACAAACACGTGAATTTTATGTTTAACCGGAAGTCCATATAATTTATATTCGAATTTCGAGTCCAAATAAAGAGGCTATGAAAGAAGCAATGTGCTGCCGTGGCCAGAGACCGTTTTTGGCAGAATAAACAGAAGCATAATAGTACAGAAGAAAACTCGGCCCCACCTTATCCCATGGCCTTTAAAGAGCTAAAAACATTACGGGACACAAGCTTGGCAAGTCTGGGGGGCCACCTCAAGTGGCAGTCCAAAGTAGGCCTCAACACTGCCTGGCTGGCACAGGGGGCAATGTCATGGGTGACACTTTCAAGTGTGTGGGTGTATTTGTGTGCGTCTCCCAAGCATGAGCTTCCAAGTTACAGAACCTAACATGTTGAGTAAAAAAAAAAAAAAAAAACAGTATAAGTGACAGTAGCACATATGACGACCGTTTGGCAGTTATAAAGTTGCCTATGGGTACCCTCCTTAAAGCTTCGTCCTTCTGCTCTTGGGCCGGACGAGTGACGTCAGAAGTAAGGTAACCTACAGCATGTTTAAGAAAGAAGCATATATTCCTATGACACCTTGCAGAGTGCACCCACAGGCCACTTACAGGGGTCAAACAGGGGCACACGGGTTGCTCTGGGGTCACTTAAGACTGCATCACACCCAGGATGCATCATACTATCACACAAAAGTCTGGCTTCTGTGGCGTTTATGCAGCATAGCGCGGTGTGCAGGAGATCACATGTATGTGAATACAGTGATTGAGGGAGAGTCGAACTCCACAGAATTCCATGGAGGCCTGGGCATAGTTCGTGGAATTTTGCTACGCGGAACTCCACGAAGTTACTAAAAAACTCTGCGAAGTTTCGCGAGTGGCGGAGTGCAGTGCGAACTGCAGTTTGTGCTGGTATTCCTGCAACTCGGGTAGAAATTCTACCCAAGCGGCATCTCGCGCTCGCGAACTTATAGTTCGCGATCGCGAGTGGGGAAAACACTCCGCTGCACATCGCGAAGCGGAGTTTTCTGCACTCCGAGAGCTCCACGGAGTGCGGAATGTAGAAAACTCCGCGAACGGAGCGAAGTTCACCGCCCAGGCCTAGGTTTAATGCAACTCTGCAGAATTCCGCAAAGTGCAACTCCGTGAACTCCGCCCACCCTTACCACACAGGTGTTAAACATGGCAAAAACACATTGCCAAAGCCAATAGCTCTTGTATATGTGAGACCTATTGGCTTTGCTCAGTGCAGTACTCAGTGCACCATGTTGGGTAATGGTGGCCGCAAAAAAAAAGGTTCTCTGATGGCCAGCCAATCAGAACACAGCAGATTTGTAAACTTGATGCTGGATTTGTGAATCTGCAATGGATGATGGGAGAAAATGCTTGTGGGCCTTTATGTTTCTCCAACTAGATTTATAAATCCTCCATGGATTTGCGAAACCACGGAGGATCTGTGAATTGAAAGTCCAGCTATATCTACAATTTAACTTCCTTATGCCCAACCCGACCACCTATTCAACCGCCAATTCTTGAAAACTACTGAATGAATTTAAACCAAACAAAGCATAGGCATTTCCTTGAGTAAAGTTCAACCTCCAAGCCACATTTTCTGTAATCCTGTTCACCTTTTTTTCCTGTATCGAAGAGCAAACAGTCTTATGGAAAATAAAATAGGAAATGGCATCTTTGGCACCTCTTCTGCTACTTGGCCCCTGCCTGATGGCTCTGCACAAACCTTGCCACGAAGAACCCAAATTGGATGTACTTTTTTGTAATGTTTGGTGCAAATTTGCCAAATAGTGCCAAAGTTGCCACAGGTGCGCTACACAGCACCAAAGATATTAGCAAATTAAAGAACTTTTAACTCACCCATTAACTTAGCCGACCTTGTCATATCTGACAGCTGAAAGCTTAGATTCCTGCACTGGGCTTAACTTGCTAACAGCCCGTCAAGTATAATGCTGATTCATTAACCAGTGTCAATGTTATTAGTGAATGAACACTTGCTTGCCCCTCTCCTTGTCAGAACCCCTTTCAGAGGGAAACAGAGAGAGCAGGAGCTACTGGGCACAACGGGCCCGATTCACAGAACTAACTTAAGACAAAATCCTAAACTTACTACCATTTTGTATTCACAGAAGGCACTTACTCATTTTGGTATTCACAGAAGGCACTTCCTTACTCATTTTGAGTAACTTACTCATTTTGAGTAACTTACTCATTTTGTTTAACTTACTCATTTTGGTATTCACAGAAGGCACTTACTCATCAATGAGTAAGTGCCTTCTGTGAATACCAAATGAGTAAGTTACACAAAATGAGTAAGTTACTCAAAATGAGTAAGTTACTCATTTGCATGTTCATAGAAGGCACTTACTCATTAATGAGTAAGTGCCTTCTGTGAATACCAAAATGAGTAAGTTACTCAAAATGAGTAAGTTACTCAAAATGAGTAAGTAAGTGCCTTCTGTGAATACCAAAATGAGTAAGTGCCTTCTGTGAATACCAAAATGGTAGTACGTTTAGGATTTTGTCTTAAATTAGTTCTGTGAATCGGGCCGAACTGTGGGAGTTGAGACTTTTTACTCTTGATGTCCCGGGGCCCGACTTACTATGTGTCCTAAGCAACTGGGCAAAGTAGCATCGCTTAACTAACTCTCAGTAGTATTGTGAATCAAGCAGTCCAAGGCTTCTCAGGGGAGGTAGATTCAGGGGGAGGAGGGGGTGAACACAAGCTTACAACTCAAAATATGTTGAACAGCAATAGATCGATCAGACAGTCAAATACTTGCTTTTATGAAAAAAGGAGTATTTATATATGAACATAAAGCGAATTATGACATACACAAGCAATACACACAGTCCCCTGAGATCAAGATTCCAATGTTCGATATGTAGATCCCTGTGTTCCACTTCCCTCTCACTAGGGGAATGGGTTATTCCCCATTCACTATAGGCGACAATCAGGTTAGGCCCCACTGGTAGTTCGAGTCTCAGGAGTCCCACTCCGACTCTTTTAATAGTCAAAAGTGTTCCAGCGCCTGAAGCGCTACATGGCAGAAGAAGTTCCCCAGGGGCCTTCTGGCCTATGATCAGTCCTTTTATTTTTGTCTTATTTTTATTGTTTTTTCTTGCTTTTTGCACTCATCAATGCACATGCAATAAGCATGTAAGGTTACAAGTGTTTCAACAACAAAACTCTCTGCCCACCCTCCTCGCCCTTTCTTGTTCATGTATTAGAATGTAGATGCCCCGGGTGCCACTCAAGCATAGTCCACTGTGCCCCCCCACCTCCAGAGGAGGGGGATACTATGTGGGGACATCCATGTCTGGTGAATTGCTTATATTGGTCATTAGTACTTGATAGGATCTCCACTTCCCCCAGGCTGTATCAAAGTTTTTGGGGAAGCCGTGGCTCTCGAATACCACTCTTTCTGCCTCCATACATCTATTCAATCCCTCCCACCACATACCCCTTGTTGGAGTGTGCTTCTGTCCCCACATTCTGGCCACATCCCTTTTTGCTACTATAAAGCCCAAATACAGAATAACATTTGTTACCTGGGGATGTCTACATCATTAGGGATGCCCAGTATAACCAGCTGAGGTCTCTTTGGGATAGCTACTTCCATTCTGGCTTCCATTTCACTGACGATTTACCCCAGTACTCATTCATCCTGGGGCAGCTCCAAAGTGTATGCAGAAAAGTGCCATCTTCTGTGCCACACTAGAGACATGTAGGGTTCTCTGCTCTCCTTATTTTGAATAGCCGGGATCTGTTATAGTATAACCTGTGGAGGATATTACATTGAATCAAGCTTAGTCTGTCTTTAATAGCGACTCCCTAGGGTGCATCAGGGCTGCGTCCCAGTCAATATCCTTTACGGTCCCCACGTCGGCCTCCCACCTATCTTTGAGATTGTCTGGGGTGTTGTTAATTATGGTGCGATACAGCTTGGACACCGTCTTTTGGGTAATCGCACTCCTGAGGACCCAGCTTTCTAGCAGGCTGTGTTCTGGAAGATCCATATCTAGTACCCCTTCTGTCTTAAGGGCGTGCATCAATTACAAATATTTAAACCTTGAGTAGTGGCTAATGCATATTTCTGCTGTAGTACCGCAAATGTCTTAATCTCACCTCCAACTAGTATGTCACCTAGTGTTTCCATCATGTTCTGTTTCCAGTGGTGAAAGCCAGTGAGCTCTCCAACTTCAGTCAGTAGGGTTCTCTTCTATATGAGTGTGGCCAAGGTGAGCCTTCCTCACCAGCACATAGCTCCGGTAACATCGTCCCATGCCCTCCGGGTGGCTTGGGTCGGCTCAGGCAGGCATGTCGTGTCTTTTTTCCATGTATGTACTGAATGTGAGTAGTCGCCAGTAATTTGTCCCTTTCCATCCTCTATACCGGTTTGTTGTGTGAGATGTGTCCCCATTCCTTAATGACCTGTAATTGGGTGGCCCAATGGTATGCTGTCATGTCAGGTAGCCCAAGGCTCCCATTGTAGACAGATCTGTTCTCAGGGTGGCCCCATCCCAAAGCAGCGTTTGGAGCATTTGATCTATTCTGGCAAAGTACTTATCAGGTATTTGAAATGGGATATTCCGCAACATGTAGCGCAGCTTGGGTTGGGTGATCATTTTAAAAGAGCAGCTGTGCCCATAATTGTCAAGGGGAGTTTGCTCCATCTCTCTGTGTCTTCTCAGCAGTCTCTCAGGACTTGGTCATGGTTCATTTCCAAGAACCGTTCCCTGTATGTCGTAATCTTGATTCTCAAGTATTTGAAACATGCTCTTGTAACTCGGAAGTCATCTTCCAAACCAACCAGGCCTTCCTAGTCTCCCATCTGGTAGATAATGGATTTCTCCCAGTTGATATGATAGTCTAAGTAGGTTTCAAAGTTCCAGAACACTGACAGTACCGCTAAAATCGACTGCTCTGGGTCCGCAAGGTACGCCAGAGCGTTGTTGGCGTATAACAATATATTTTCTGTGTCTTTTGTTGTGCCGGGGATGCCTAGTATGTCCACTCTGCAGCACACCTAGCATGCCAGTGGCTCCATGCAGAGTGCGAACAGGAGCTGGGTGTCAGGATCTCCTTGGCTGCTCTGCTCCCTCATCATTCTGGAAGGGTTGGGGTACATTCCCTCACCATAGGGCATGTTGTTCCCCCACGGGTAACGTACCTCCTCCCTAGGAAGTCCACTTTGGCCACCAGCAGGTTTCCTCCTCCAAGGCACATTTCAAGGTTCTAGTCTGGCACACTCTGTGCATGTCACTCACTAACGTGCACTATACATATCATTAGGTGCTCTCTCTATCATGTGATGTTTGCCCTGTTGTGCTGGTGGTGTTTTCCTTACCTTGCTTTTCCCCCTGGCGCCTCTGGATCCTGAGAAGCAGCAAAACGAATAAGGACTGGCCCTGTGAAGGCTGGGGCTGCACTTTCTCTCTGCATGGACCGGTCCTGAGTGTCTGTGCCTGCGCTCCTCTGAGCTGCTGCACAAGAGGTCCGGTGTGGCTGGGGCTCCCTTGCGTGAGCCACTGAACTCTAGGACACTATCCTGAAAGACCGGCTGATATATATACCCCGCCCCTGCACGTCGCAATGCTTCGTAGTAAGGATTTCAGCTGGGCCGGTCCAATGGCTCATGTGTTCTTCTCCGGCCGGCTTACAATGTCCATGTCCTGGGGAGGGCAGAGGATTCTGCGACTTCAGCAACATTGGTGATAAGTTATTGTGCCTGCTTGGTGCCGTACAGTGCTATTAAGGGGATTCCTTTTGCTCTTGGCAATAACATGCACTTTGGGATCGTACTTCTGGGCTATTGATTGGCTGTTGCATTTGGAACTACTATAGCACGTCTTGCGTTTTTGGCTGATGCTATCCTAGGGAAAGGAAGTTTAGTGTGACGTCAACACTGAACTACTGAAGGTCATGAAAATGTTCCCGAAACCTTATTGGGTCTGATGTATGTTGTAATTAATGCATTACTTTGATTTATGTGTGTTATGTGTTTATTCATACAGAAGTTTATGTATGCATGTCACTATAGTCAGGGACATCTTAAGGATTTTGGGGGCCCTGGGCCAAACAGATTTTGGGGGCCCCTGTTCAGAACAGCTTTGAATTCATGATCCAATTTGAGCCCCTGTTTCCCACGCCGTTTCCGCTTCCTCAGCTGCGTTAGCGATCCAGTTTGCATCATAGGCATTAGCCTATATATTCCCGATGTAAACGGACGCGCGCAGCTGACAGCGGTAGGATTTAGTGTTTCCTGCCCTGCCACTAGGTTTTTAATACTTTTTAAATTGTATATGTGTGGCTGAATTACTCTGTGCTTTTTAACAATTTCGCCTACCTACGTGCACTTGCACTTTACTTGATTCTGCTTGCCTACACCTCCTTAGCTGCTCCGATTCGCATCTCGCTTTTCCTCCAGTCTTGGTCCACCGCGGCTGATACGCCGATTGTGCGGAGGGCAGGGGCTACTATCGGGATCCTCACTTCCGCCCACGCAGTTTCTGCTTCCTCAGCTGCGTTAGCGAACCAGTTTGCATCAAAGGCATTAGCCTATATATTCCAGATGCAAATGGACACGCGCAGCTGACAGCGGTAGGATTTAGTGTTTCCTGCCCTGCTACTAGGTTTTTAATACTTTTTAAATTGTATATGTGTGGCTGAATTACTCTGTGCTTTTTAACAATTTCACCTACCTACGCGCACTTGCACTTTACTTGATTCTACTTGCCTATACCTCCTTTGCTGCACCGATTCGCATCTCGCTTTTCCTCCAGTCCTGGTCCGCCGCAGCTGATACACCGATTGTGTGGAGGGCTGGGGCTACTATCGGGCTCCTCACTTCCGCCCACGCAGTTTCCGCTTCCTCAGCTGTGTTAGCGATCCAGTTTGCATCATAGGCATTAGCCTATATATTCCCGATGCAAACGGACGCTCGCAGCGGGCGCGCCGCTGGCACGCCAAAGGCAAGCCCGTCTGCGCCCGTCAGGGTCCCGGATACGTCCGGCGCCAGCCATGCTGCCCAGTTCCCCTCCGGTGAGTTTCTTCCACTATATTACAATAGGGGAAAACTGATTAGCCTTAGGCGGCTACCAATATGTCAGTGTAAAGCGGCTGATCTGAGCTTGGAGGTAGACTTTCGATGCAATAAGTGCAACTTGTCTCTCCTCCAGCCCAGGAAACTCGCACCCAAGACCCTCCCACGCAACAATAAGTGTAAAAACAATAAGAAAACAGAGGACTTAAAGGCCACCCTTTTAAATTGTCGCTCTACGCAAAAGCATGAACCACACATTTATGACCTACTTTTAGACGAACAGCCTGATCTTTTATTTCTCACTGAGACCTGGCTGTCTGAAGCCTCCAACCCTACTATCACCTCGGCCATCCCTACCGGTTATAAAATCCTTAGGAGGGACCGACCGAGTGTGAAGGGGGGCGGTGTCGCCATAATTTACAATCCAAAACTAGACTGCTCTCCCATCCCGATGGAAAACATTGAGGGCGCAGAGTCCTTAGGCTTCTGTTGTACCTTATCCCCCCTTCATAGCATAGCTGGTTTTCTGATTTACAGGCCTCCCGGTGTAATTGGAAATTTTATTACTACGCTTAATACAGCCACCACCTCCCTGGACTTAAAATACAACAACTGCCTTATTCTGGGAGATTTCAATATACATATGGACAATGGAAAAGACCCTCAAACAATTTCCTTGTTGGAGACGCTGCAGGCCTGCAACATGTTTCCATCTATTTCTTCTGCCACCCATGAGAAGGACCAAATCTTTCACAACTTTGACATATCAGTAAGCCTACCTCCTCCCATTACCTGGTCTGACCACCTCCTATTAAAATTCGTCATTCCCAACTCTGCCACAGCCCCTCAGGCTAACACAGGGCAGAGGGTCCCTAATTACAGGACGTTCCATAAAATATCCATCCCGATGTTAGCAGACGCCCTCGAACGTTCCTCACCGGAGCTGTCTGGCTGCCCTGAGTCGGACGCCCTGTCAATAGATTCGTGGCTCCGAACCAACATTGGTGCAGCGGTACCGATTGTTTCTCGCTCCTCAAAGAGGTCGCCCCCACCAGCTCCATGGTTTAACAATTCCCTCAGATCTAGCAAAAGAAATTGTAGAAAAATGGAACGGAAATGGTGTAAATCCTATCTACCTGAGGACAGGAAGGTGTATAAAGACACCTTAAAAGCTCATTACATTCTCGTGAAGGCATCCAAGAAAAACTTCTTTCAATCCAAGATAGAAAATGCCCAAAATAAGAGTAAGGAAATCTTTAGCATAGTTAAATCCTTTACCGCCCCGAAAGCCGGCACAAAGGAAGGGCCATGCACGAAGAATTGTCTAAGCAAACATAAACATAAACACAACATTTCTCTGCAAAATGGCTGTACTAGACTCTCACACATCAGGTACATAAAAAATAAATTAATTTTGATTGTGGCGCCCCTTCACACTCGGTCGGTCCCGCCTAAGGATTTTATAACCCGTAGGGATGGCCGAGGTGATAGTAGGGTTGGAGGCTTCAGACAGCCAGGTCTCAGTGAGAAATAAAAGATCAGGCTGTTCGTCTAAAAGTAGGTCATAAATGTGTGGTTCATGCTTTTGCATAGAGCGACAATTTAAAATGGTGGCCTTTAAGTCCTCTGTTTTATTATTGTTTTTACACTTATTGTTGCGTGGGAGGGTCTTGGGTGCGAGTTTCCTGGGCTGGAGGAGAGACAAGTTGCACTTATTGCATCGAAAGTCTACCTCCAAGCTCGGATCAGCTGCTGTACACTGACATAATGGTAGCCGCCTAAGGCTAAGCAGTTTTCCCCTATTGTAATACAGTGGAAGAAACTCACCGGAGGGGAACTGGGCAGCATGGCCGGCGCCAGACGCCTCCGGGACGCTGACGGGCGCAGACGGGCTTGGCTTTGGGGTGCCAGCGGCGCGCCCGCTGCGCGCGTCCGTTTGCATCGGGAATATATAGGCTAATGCCTATGATGCAAACTGGATCGCTAACGCAGCTGAGGAAGCGGAAACTTCGTGGGCGGAAGTGAGGAGCCCGATAGTAGCCCCAGCCCTCCGCACAATCGGTGTATCAGCCGCGGCGGACCAAGACTGGAGGAAAAGCGAGATGCAAATCGGAGCAGCTAAGGAGGTGTAGGCAAGCAGAATCAAGTAAAGTGCAAGTGCGCGTAGGTAGGTGAAATTGTTAAAAAGCACAGAGTAATTCAGCCACACATATACAATTTACAAAGTATTAAAAACCCAGTAGCAGGGCAGGAAACACTAAATCCTACCGCTGTCAGCTGCGTGCGTCCGTTTACATCGGGAATATATAGGCTAATGCCTATGATGCAAACTGGATCGCTAACGCAGCTGAGGTAGCGGAAACGGCGTGGGAAACAGGGCTCAAATTGGATCATGAATTCAAAGCTGTTCTGAACAGGGGCCCCCAAAATATGTTTGGCCGAGGGCCCCCAAAATCCTTAAGATGTCCCTGTCTAAACCTCGCGATACCAAAGGGGATGATGGACGGAGCGCTTGAGCTAATCAAACACTCACCCCCAGTCAACTGATCTGGGTTTAATCCATCATCATTCTTTAGCTCACTCCACCACCCCAGTTCAGACATGGCCATATGCAAATCAGTCTGACCCTGTGCCTCATGGGAACAGTCCAGCCCGAACTGCCAAGCCATGTCTTCCCTGGACCGGAAACAAGCATCCTGGGACCGGTTTCTGGCTATTCAGCCGTCATCAGCCAGGCTAGCTTGAATCCAGTGGCAAAGTGAGCAAGGGACCCACGTCTGGGCATACCCTGCCAACTTAGGGCGAACAAAGCGATACCAAAGGGGATGATGGACGGAGCGCTTGAGCTAATCAAACACTCACCCCCAGTCAACTGATCTGGGTTTAATCCATCATCATTCTTTAGCTCACTCCACCACCCCAGTTCAGACATGGCCATATGCAAATCAGTCTGACCCTGTGCCTCATGGGAACAGTCCAGCCCGAACTGCCAAGCCATGTCTTCCCTGGACCGGAAACAAGCATCCTGGGACCGGTTTCTGGCTATTCAGCCGTCATCAGCCAGGCTAGCTTGAATCCAGTGGCAAAGTGAGCAAGGGACCCACGTCTGGGCATACCCTGCCAACTTAGGGCGAACAAAGCGATACCAAAGGGGATGATGGACGGAGCGCTTGAGCTAATCAAACACTCACCCCCAGTCAACTGATCTGGGTTTAATCCATCATCATTCTTTAGCTCACTCCACCACCCCAGTTCAGACATGGCCATATGCAAATCAGTCTGACCCTGTGCCTCATGGGAACAGTCCAGCCCGAACTGCCAAGCCATGTCTTCCCTGGACCGGAAACAAGCATCCTGGGACCGGTTTCTGGCTATTCAGCCGTCATCAGCCAGGCTAGCTTGAATCCAGTGGCAAAGTGAGCAAGGGACCCACGTCTGGGCATACCCTGCCAACTTAGGGCGAACAAAGCGATACCAAAGGGGATGATGGACGGAGCGCTTGAGCTAATCAAACACTCACCCCCAGTCAACTGATCTGGGTTTAATCCATCATCATTCTTTAGCTCACTCCACCACCCCAGTTCAGACATGGCCATATGCAAATCAGTCTGACCCTGTGCCTCATGGGAACAGTCCAGCCCGAACTGCCAAGCCATGTCTTCCCTGGACCGGAAACAAGCATCCTGGGACCGGTTTCTGGCTATTCAGCCGTCATCAGCCAGGCTAGCTTGAATCCAGTGGCAAAGTGAGCAAGGGACCCACGTCTGGGCATACCCTGCCAACTTAGGGCGAACAAAGCGATACCAAAGGGGATGATGGACGGAGCGCTTGAGCTAATCAAACACTCACCCCCAGTCAACTGATCTGGGTTTAATCCATCATCATTCTTTAGCTCACTCCACCACCCCAGTTCAGACATGGCCATATGCAAATCAGTCTGACCCTGTGCCTCATGGGAACAGTCCAGCCCGAACTGCCAAGCCATGTCTTCCCTGGACCGGAAACAAGCATCCTGGGACCGGTTTCTGGCTATTCAGCCGTCATCAGCCAGGCTAGCTTGAATCCAGTGGCAAAGTGAGCAAGGGACCCACGTCTGGGCATACCCTGCCAACTTAGGGCGAACAAAGCGATACCAAAGGGGATGATGGACGGAGCGCTTGAGCTAATCAAACACTCACCCCCAGTCAACTGATCTGGGTTTAATCCATCATCATTCTTTAGCTCACTCCACCACCCCAGTTCAGACATGGCCATATGCAAATCAGTCTGACCCTGTGCCTCATGGGAACAGTCCAGCCCGAACTGCCAAGCCATGTCTTCCCTGGACCGGAAACAAGCATCCTGGGACCGGTTTCTGGCTATTCAGCCGTCATCAGCCAGGCTAGCTTGAATCCAGTGGCAAAGTGAGCAAGGGACCCACGTCTGGGCATACCCTGCCAACTTAGGGCGAACAAAGCGATACCAAAGGGGATGATGGACGGAGCGCTTGAGCTAATCAAACACTCACCCCCAGTCAACTGATCTGGGTTTAATCCATCATCATTCTTTAGCTCACTCCACCACCCCAGTTCAGACATGGCCATATGCAAATCAGTCTGACCCTGTGCCTCATGGGAACAGTCCAGCCCGAACTGCCAAGCCATGTCTTCCCTGGACCGGAAACAAGCATCCTGGGACCGGTTTCTGGCTATTCAGCCGTCATCAGCCAGGCTAGCTTGAATCCAGTGGCAAAGTGAGCAAGGGACCCACGTCTGGGCATACCCTGCCAACTTAGGGCGAACAAAGCGATACCAAAGGGGATGATGGACGGAGCGCTTGAGCTAATCAAACACTCACCCCCAGTCAACTGATCTGGGTTTAATCCATCATCATTCTTTAGCTCACTCCACCACCCCAGTTCAGACATGGCCATATGCAAATCAGTCTGACCCTGTGCCTCATGGGAACAGTCCAGCCCGAACTGCCAAGCCATGTCTTCCCTGGACCGGAAACAAGCATCCTGGGACCGGTTTCTGGCTATTCAGCCGTCATCAGCCAGGCTAGCTTGAATCCAGTGGCAAAGTGAGCAAGGGACCCACGTCTGGGCATACCCTGCCAACTTAGGGCGAACAAAGCGATACTCAAAGGGGATGATGGACGGAGCGCTTGAGCTAATCAAACACTCACCCCCAGTCAACTGATCTGGGTTTAATCCATCATCATTCTTTAGCTCACTCCACCACCCCAGTTCAGACATGGCCATATGCAAATCAGTCTGACCCTGTGCCTCATGGGAACAGTCCAGCCCGAACTGCCAAGCCATGTCTTCCCTGGACCGGAAACAAGCATCCTGGGACCGGTTTCTGGCTATTCAGCCGTCATCAGCCAGGCTAGCTTGAATCCAGTGGCAAAGTGAGCAAGGGACCCACGTCTGGGCATACCCTGCCAACTTAGGGCGAACAAAGCGATACCAAAGGGGATGATGGACGGAGCGCTTGAGCTAATCAAACACTCACCCCCAGTCAACTGATCTGGGTTTAATCCATCATCATTCTTTAGCTCACTCCACCACCCCAGTTCAGACATGGCCATATGCAAATCAGTCTGACCCTGTGCCTCATGGGAACAGTCCAGCCCGAACTGCCAAGCCATGTCTTCCCTGGACCGGAAACAAGCATCCTGGGACCGGTTTCTGGCTATTCAGCCGTCATCAGCCAGGCTAGCTTGAATCCAGTGGCAAAGTGAGCAAGGGACCCACGTCTGGGCATACCCTGCCAACTTAGGGCGAACAAAGCGATACCAAAGGGGATGATGGACGGAGCGCTTGAGCTAATCAAACACTCACCCCCAGTCAACTGATCTGGGTTTAATCCATCATCATTCTTTAGCTCACTCCACCACCCCAGTTCAGACATGGCCATATGCAAATCAGTCTGACCCTGTGCCTCATGGGAACAGTCCAGCCCGAACTGCCAAGCCATGTCTTCCCTGGACCGGAAACAAGCATCCTGGGACCGGTTTCTGGCTATTCAGCCGTCATCAGCCAGGCTAGCTTGAATCCAGTGGCAAAGTGAGCAAGGGACCCACGTCTGGGCATACCCTGCCAACTTAGGGCGAACAAAGCGATACCAAAGGGGATGATGGACGGAGCGCTTGAGCTAATCAAACACTCACCCCCAGTCAACTGATCTGGGTTTAATCCATCATCATTCTTTAGCTCACTCCACCACCCCAGTTCAGACATGGCCATATGCAAATCAGTCTGACCCTGTGCCTCATGGGAACAGTCCAGCCCGAACTGCCAAGCCATGTCTTCCCTGGACCGGAAACAAGCATCCTGGGACCGGTTTCTGGCTATTCAGCCGTCATCAGCCAGGCTAGCTTGAATCCAGTGGCAAAGTGAGCAAGGGACCCACGTCTGGGCATACCCTGCCAACTTAGGGCGAACAAAGCGATACCAAAGGGGATGATGGACGGAGCGCTTGAGCTAATCAAACACTCACCCCCAGTCAACTGATCTGGGTTTAATCCATCATCATTCTTTAGCTCACTCCACCACCCCAGTTCAGACATGGCCATATGCAAATCAGTCTGACCCTGTGCCTCATGGGAACAGTCCAGCCCGAACTGCCAAGCCATGTCTTCCCTGGACCGGAAACAAGCATCCTGGGACCGGTTTCTGGCTATTCAGCCGTCATCAGCCAGGCTAGCTTGAATCCAGTGGCAAAGTGAGCAAGGGACCCACGTCTGGGCATACCCTGCCAACTTAGGGCGAACAAAGCGATACCAAAGGGGATGATGGACGGAGCGCTTGAGCTAATCAAACACTCACCCCCAGTCAACTGATCTGGGTTTAATCCATCATCATTCTTTAGCTCACTCCACCACCCCAGTTCAGACATGGCCATATGCAAATCAGTCTGACCCTGTGCCTCATGGGAACAGTCCAGCCCGAACTGCCAAGCCATGTCTTCCCTGGACCGGAAACAAGCATCCTGGGACCGGTTTCTGGCTATTCAGCCGTCATCAGCCAGGCTAGCTTGAATCCAGTGGCAAAGTGAGCAAGGGACCCACGTCTGGGCATACCCTGCCAACTTAGGGCGAACAAAGCGATACCAAAGGGGATGATGGACGGAGCGCTTGAGCTAATCAAACACTCACCCCCAGTCAACTGATCTGGGTTTAATCCATCATCATTCTTTAGCTCACTCCACCACCCCAGTTCAGACATGGCCATATGCAAATCAGTCTGACCCTGTGCCTCATGGGAACAGTCCAGCCCGAACTGCCAAGCCATGTCTTCCCTGGACCGGAAACAAGCATCCTGGGACCGGTTTCTGGCTATTCAGCCGTCATCAGCCAGGCTAGCTTGAATCCAGTGGCAAAGTGAGCAAGGGACCCACGTCTGGGCATACCCTGCCAACTTAGGGCGAACAAAGCGATACTCAAAGGGGATGATGGACGGAGCGCTTGAGCTAATCAAACACTCACCCCCAGTCAACTGATCTGGGTTTAATCCATCATCATTCTTTAGCTCACTCCACCACCCCAGTTCAGACATGGCCATATGCAAATCAGTCTGACCCTGTGCCTCATGGGAACAGTCCAGCCCGAACTGCCAAGCCATGTCTTCCCTGGACCGGAAACAAGCATCCTGGGACCGGTTTCTGGCTATTCAGCCGTCATCAGCCAGGCTAGCTTGAATCCAGTGGCAAAGTGAGCAAGGGACCCACGTCTGGGCATACCCTGCCAACTTAGGGCGAACAAAGCGATACCAAAGGGGATGATGGACGGAGCGCTTGAGCTAATCAAACACTCACCCCCAGTCAACTGATCTGGG
The DNA here is from genome assembly GCA_963921515.1 of Calotriton arnoldi. Taxonomy (NCBI): domain Eukaryota; kingdom Metazoa; phylum Chordata; class Amphibia; order Caudata; family Salamandridae; genus Calotriton; species Calotriton arnoldi. The sequence goes on along the minus strand of CAWUFW010007151.1, from coordinate 312,687 downwards.
TTTAATCCATCATCATTCTTTAGCTCACTCCACCACCCCAGTTCAGACATGGCCATATGCAAATCAGTCTGACCCTGTGCCTCATGGGAACAGTCCAGCCCGAACTGCCAAGCCATGTCTTCCCTGGACCGGAAACAAGCATCCTGGGACCGGTTTCTGGCTATTCAGCCGTCATCAGCCAGGCTAGCTTGAATCCAGTGGCAAAGTGAGCAAGGGACCCACGTCTGGGCATACCCTGCCAACTTAGGGCGAACAAAGCGATACCAAAGGGGATGATGGACGGAGCGCTTGAGCTAATCAAACACTCACCCCCAGTCAACTGATCTGGGTTTAATCCATCATCATTCTTTAGCTCACTCCACCACCCCAGTTCAGACATGGCCATATGCAAATCAGTCTGACCCTGTGCCTCATGGGAACAGTCCAGCCCGAACTGCCAAGCCATGTCTTCCCTGGACCGGAAACAAGCATCCTGGGACCGGTTTCTGGCTATTCAGCCGTCATCAGCCAGGCTAGCTTGAATCCAGTGGCAAAGTGAGCAAGGGACCCACGTCTGGGCATACCCTGCCAACTTAGGGCGAACAAAGCGATACCAAAGGGGATGATGGACGGAGCGCTTGAGCTAATCAAACACTCACCCCCAGTCAACTGATCTGGGTTTAATCCATCATCATTCTTTAGCTCACTCCACCACCCCAGTTCAGACATGGCCATATGCAAATCAGTCTGACCCTGTGCCTCATGGGAACAGTCCAGCCCGAACTGCCAAGCCATGTCTTCCCTGGACCGGAAACAAGCATCCTGGGACCGGTTTCTGGCTATTCAGCCGTCATCAGCCAGGCTAGCTTGAATCCAGTGGCAAAGTGAGCAAGGGACCCACGTCTGGGCATACCCTGCCAACTTAGGGCGAACAAAGCGATACCAAAGGGGATGATGGACGGAGCGCTTGAGCTAATCAAACACTCACCCCCAGTCAACTGATCTGGGTTTAATCCATCATCATTCTTTAGCTCACTCCACCACCCCAGTTCAGACATGGCCATATGCAAATCAGTCTGACCCTGTGCCTCATGGGAACAGTCCAGCCCGAACTGCCAAGCCATGTCTTCCCTGGACCGGAAACAAGCATCCTGGGACCGGTTTCTGGCTATTCAGCCGTCATCAGCCAGGCTAGCTTGAATCCAGTGGCAAAGTGAGCAAGGGACCCACGTCTGGGCATACCCTGCCAACTTAGGGCGAACAAAGCGATACCAAAGGGGATGATGGACGGAGCGCTTGAGCTAATCAAACACTCACCCCCAGTCAACTGATCTGGGTTTAATCCATCATCATTCTTTAGCTCACTCCACCACCCCAGTTCAGACATGGCCATATGCAAATCAGTCTGACCCTGTGCCTCATGGGAACAGTCCAGCCCGAACTGCCAAGCCATGTCTTCCCTGGACCGGAAACAAGCATCCTGGGACCGGTTTCTGGCTATTCAGCCGTCATCAGCCAGGCTAGCTTGAATCCAGTGGCAAAGTGAGCAAGGGACCCACGTCTGGGCATACCCTGCCAACTTAGGGCGAACAAAGCGATACCAAAGGGGATGATGGACGGAGCGCTTGAGCTAATCAAACACTCACCCCCAGTCAACTGATCTGGGTTTAATCCATCATCATTCTTTAGCTCACTCCACCACCCCAGTTCAGACATGGCCATATGCAAATCAGTCTGACCCTGTGCCTCATGGGAACAGTCCAGCCCGAACTGCCAAGCCATGTCTTCCCTGGACCGGAAACAAGCATCCTGGGACCGGTTTCTGGCTATTCAGCCGTCATCAGCCAGGCTAGCTTGAATCCAGTGGCAAAGTGAGCAAGGGACCCACGTCTGGGCATACCCTGCCAACTTAGGGCGAACAAAGCGATACCAAAGGGGATGATGGACGGAGCGCTTGAGCTAATCAAACACTCACCCCCAGTCAACTGATCTGGGTTTAATCCATCATCATTCTTTAGCTCACTCCACCACCCCAGTTCAGACATGGCCATATGCAAATCAGTCTGACCCTGTGCCTCATGGGAACAGTCCAGCCCGAACTGCCAAGCCATGTCTTCCCTGGACCGGAAACAAGCATCCTGGGACCGGTTTCTGGCTATTCAGCCGTCATCAGCCAGGCTAGCTTGAATCCAGTGGCAAAGTGAGCAAGGGACCCACGTCTGGGCATACCCTGCCAACTTAGGGCGAACAAAGCGATACCAAAGGGGATGATGGACGGAGCGCTTGAGCTAATCAAACACTCACCCCCAGTCAACTGATCTGGGTTTAATCCATCATCATTCTTTAGCTCACTCCACCACCCCAGTTCAGACATGGCCATATGCAAATCAGTCTGACCCTGTGCCTCATGGGAACAGTCCAGCCCGAACTGCCAAGCCATGTCTTCCCTGGACCGGAAACAAGCATCCTGGGACCGGTTTCTGGCTATTCAGCCGTCATCAGCCAGGCTAGCTTGAATCCAGTGGCAAAGTGAGCAAGGGACCCACGTCTGGGCATACCCTGCCAACTTAGGGCGAACAAAGCGATACCAAAGGGGATGATGGACGGAGCGCTTGAGCTAATCAAACACTCACCCCCAGTCAACTGATCTGGGTTTAATCCATCATCATTCTTTAGCTCACTCCACCACCCCAGTTCAGACATGGCCATATGCAAATCAGTCTGACCCTGTGCCTCATGGGAACAGTCCAGCCCGAACTGCCAAGCCATGTCTTCCCTGGACCGGAAACAAGCATCCTGGGACCGGTTTCTGGCTATTCAGCCGTCATCAGCCAGGCTAGCTTGAATCCAGTGGCAAAGTGAGCAAGGGACCCACGTCTGGGCATACCCTGCCAACTTAGGGCGAACAAAGCGATACCAAAGGGGATGATGGACGGAGCGCTTGAGCTAATCAAACACTCACCCCCAGTCAACTGATCTGGGTTTAATCCATCATCATTCTTTAGCTCACTCCACCACCCCAGTTCAGACATGGCCATATGCAAATCAGTCTGACCCTGTGCCTCATGGGAACAGTCCAGCCCGAACTGCCAAGCCATGTCTTCCCTGGACCGGAAACAAGCATCCTGGGACCGGTTTCTGGCTATTCAGCCGTCATCAGCCAGGCTAGCTTGAATCCAGTGGCAAAGTGAGCAAGGGACCCACGTCTGGGCATACCCTGCCAACTTAGGGCGAACAAAGCGATACCAAAGGGGATGATGGACGGAGCGCTTGAGCTAATCAAACACTCACCCCCAGTCAACTGATCTGGGTTTAATCCATCATCATTCTTTAGCTCACTCCACCACCCCAGTTCAGACATGGCCATATGCAAATCAGTCTGACCCTGTGCCTCATGGGAACAGTCCAGCCCGAACTGCCAAGCCATGTCTTCCCTGGACCGGAAACAAGCATCCTGGGACCGGTTTCTGGCTATTCAGCCGTCATCAGCCAGGCTAGCTTGAATCCAGTGGCAAAGTGAGCAAGGGACCCACGTCTGGGCATACCCTGCCAACTTAGGGCGAACAAAGCGATACCAAAGGGGATGATGGACGGAGCGCTTGAGCTAATCAAACACTCACCCCCAGTCAACTGATCTGGGTTTAATCCATCATCATTCTTTAGCTCACTCCACCACCCCAGTTCAGACATGGCCATATGCAAATCAGTCTGACCCTGTGCCTCATGGGAACAGTCCAGCCCGAACTGCCAAGCCATGTCTTCCCTGGACCGGAAACAAGCATCCTGGGACCGGTTTCTGGCTATTCAGCCGTCATCAGCCAGGCTAGCTTGAATCCAGTGGCAAAGTGAGCAAGGGACCCACGTCTGGGCATACCCTGCCAACTTAGGGCGAACAAAGCGATACCAAAGGGGATGATGGACGGAGCGCTTGAGCTAATCAAACACTCACCCCCAGTCAACTGATCTGGGTTTAATCCATCATCATTCTTTAGCTCACTCCACCACCCCAGTTCAGACATGGCCATATGCAAATCAGTCTGACCCTGTGCCTCATGGGAACAGTCCAGCCCGAACTGCCAAGCCATGTCTTCCCTGGACCGGAAACAAGCATCCTGGGACCGGTTTCTGGCTATTCAGCCGTCATCAGCCAGGCTAGCTTGAATCCAGTGGCAAAGTGAGCAAGGGACCCACGTCTGGGCATACCCTGCCAACTTAGGGCGAACAAAGCGATACCAAAGGGGATGATGGACGGAGCGCTTGAGCTAATCAAACACTCACCCCCAGTCAACTGATCTGGGTTTAATCCATCATCATTCTTTAGCTCACTCCACCACCCCAGTTCAGACATGGCCATATGCAAATCAGTCTGACCCTGTGCCTCATGGGAACAGTCCAGCCCGAACTGCCAAGCCATGTCTTCCCTGGACCGGAAACAAGCATCCTGGGACCGGTTTCTGGCTATTCAGCCGTCATCAGCCAGGCTAGCTTGAATCCAGTGGCAAAGTGAGCAAGGGACCCACGTCTGGGCATACCCTGCCAACTTAGGGCGAACAAAGCGATACCAAAGGGGATGATGGACGGAGCGCTTGAGCTAATCAAACACTCACCCCCAGTCAACTGATCTGGGTTTAATCCATCATCATTCTTTAGCTCACTCCACCACCCCAGTTCAGACATGGCCATATGCAAATCAGTCTGACCCTGTGCCTCATGGGAACAGTCCAGCCCGAACTGCCAAGCCATGTCTTCCCTGGACCGGAAACAAGCATCCTGGGACCGGTTTCTGGCTATTCAGCCGTCATCAGCCAGGCTAGCTTGAATCCAGTGGCAAAGTGAGCAAGGGACCCACGTCTGGGCATACCCTGCCAACTTAGGGCGAACAAAGCGATACCAAAGGGGATGATGGACGGAGCGCTTGAGCTAATCAAACACTCACCCCCAGTCAACTGATCTGGGTTTAATCCATCATCATTCTTTAGCTCACTCCACCACCCCAGTTCAGACATGGCCATATGCAAATCAGTCTGACCCTGTGCCTCATGGGAACAGTCCAGCCCGAACTGCCAAGCCATGTCTTCCCTGGACCGGAAACAAGCATCCTGGGACCGGTTTCTGGCTATTCAGCCGTCATCAGCCAGGCTAGCTTGAATCCAGTGGCAAAGTGAGCAAGGGACCCACGTCTGGGCATACCCTGCCAACTTAGGGCGAACAAAGCGATACCAAAGGGGATGATGGACGGAGCGCTTGAGCTAATCAAACACTCACCCCCAGTCAACTGATCTGGGTTTAATCCATCATCATTCTTTAGCTCACTCCACCACCCCAGTTCAGACATGGCCATATGCAAATCAGTCTGACCCTGTGCCTCATGGGAACAGTCCAGCCCGAACTGCCAAGCCATGTCTTCCCTGGACCGGAAACAAGCATCCTGGGACCGGTTTCTGGCTATTCAGCCGTCATCAGCCAGGCTAGCTTGAATCCAGTGGCAAAGTGAGCAAGGGACCCACGTCTGGGCATACCCTGCCAACTTAGGGCGAACAAAGCGATACCAAAGGGGATGATGGACGGAGCGCTTGAGCTAATCAAACACTCACCCCCAGTCAACTGATCTGGGTTTAATCCATCATCATTCTTTAGCTCACTCCACCACCCCAGTTCAGACATGGCCATATGCAAATCAGTCTGACCCTGTGCCTCATGGGAACAGTCCAGCCCGAACTGCCAAGCCATGTCTTCCCTGGACCGGAAACAAGCATCCTGGGACCGGTTTCTGGCTATTCAGCCGTCATCAGCCAGGCTAGCTTGAATCCAGTGGCAAAGTGAGCAAGGGACCCACGTCTGGGCATACCCTGCCAACTTAGGGCGAACAAAGCGATACCAAAGGGGATGATGGACGGAGCGCTTGAGCTAATCAAACACTCACCCCCAGTCAACTGATCTGGGTTTAATCCATCATCATTCTTTAGCTCACTCCACCACCCCAGTTCAGACATGGCCATATGCAAATCAGTCTGACCCTGTGCCTCATGGGAACAGTCCAGCCCGAACTGCCAAGCCATGTCTTCCCTGGACCGGAAACAAGCATCCTGGGACCGGTTTCTGGCTATTCAGCCGTCATCAGCCAGGCTAGCTTGAATCCAGTGGCAAAGTGAGCAAGGGACCCACGTCTGGGCATACCCTGCCAACTTAGGGCGAACAAAGCGATACTCAAAGGGGATGATGGACGGAGCGCTTGAGCTAATCAAACACTCACCCCCAGTCAACTGATCTGGGTTTAATCCATCATCATTCTTTAGCTCACTCCACCACCCCAGTTCAGACATGGCCATATGCAAATCAGTCTGACCCTGTGCCTCATGGGAACAGTCCAGCCCGAACTGCCAAGCCATGTCTTCCCTGGACCGGAAACAAGCATCCTGGGACCGGTTTCTGGCTATTCAGCCGTCATCAGCCAGGCTAGCTTGAATCCAGTGGCAAAGTGAGCAAGGGACCCACGTCTGGGCATACCCTGCCAACTTAGGGCGAACAAAGCGATACCAAAGGGGATGATGGACGGAGCGCTTGAGCTAATCAAACACTCACCCCCAGTCAACTGATCTGGGTTTAATCCATCATCATTCTTTAGCTCACTCCACCACCCCAGTTCAGACATGGCCATATGCAAATCAGTCTGACCCTGTGCCTCATGGGAACAGTCCAGCCCGAACTGCCAAGCCATGTCTTCCCTGGACCGGAAACAAGCATCCTGGGACCGGTTTCTGGCTATTCAGCCGTCATCAGCCAGGCTAGCTTGAATCCAGTGGCAAAGTGAGCAAGGGACCCACGTCTGGGCATACCCTGCCAACTTAGGGCGAACAAAGCGATACCAAAGGGGATGATGGACGGAGCGCTTGAGCTAATCAAACACTCACCCCCAGTCAACTGATCTGGGTTTAATCCATCATCATTCTTTAGCTCACTCCACCACCCCAGTTCAGACATGGCCATATGCAAATCAGTCTGACCCTGTGCCTCATGGGAACAGTCCAGCCCGAACTGCCAAGCCATGTCTTCCCTGGACCGGAAACAAGCATCCTGGGACCGGTTTCTGGCTATTCAGCCGTCATCAGCCAGGCTAGCTTGAATCCAGTGGCAAAGTGAGCAAGGGACCCACGTCTGGGCATACCCTGCCAACTTAGGGCGAACAAAGCGATACCAAAGGGGATGATGGACGGAGCGCTTGAGCTAATCAAACACTCACCCCCAGTCAACTGATCTGGGTTTAATCCATCATCATTCTTTAGCTCACTCCACCACCCCAGTTCAGACATGGCCATATGCAAATCAGTCTGACCCTGTGCCTCATGGGAACAGTCCAGCCCGAACTGCCAAGCCATGTCTTCCCTGGACCGGAAACAAGCATCCTGGGACCGGTTTCTGGCTATTCAGCCGTCATCAGCCAGGCTAGCTTGAATCCAGTGGCAAAGTGAGCAAGGGACCCACGTCTGGGCATACCCTGCCAACTTAGGGCGAACAAAGCGATACCAAAGGGGATGATGGACGGAGCGCTTGAGCTAATCAAACACTCACCCCCAGTCAACTGATCTGGGTTTAATCCATCATCATTCTTTAGCTCACTCCACCACCCCAGTTCAGACATGGCCATATGCAAATCAGTCTGACCCTGTGCCTCATGGGAACAGTCCAGCCCGAACTGCCAAGCCATGTCTTCCCTGGACCGGAAACAAGCATCCTGGGACCGGTTTCTGGCTATTCAGCCGTCATCAGCCAGGCTAGCTTGAATCCAGTGGCAAAGTGAGCAAGGGACCCACGTCTGGGCATACCCTGCCAACTTAGGGCGAACAAAGCGATACCAAAGGGGATGATGGACGGAGCGCTTGAGCTAATCAAACACTCACCCCCAGTCAACTGATCTGGGTTTAATCCATCATCATTCTTTAGCTCACTCCACCACCCCAGTTCAGACATGGCCATATGCAAATCAGTCTGACCCTGTGCCTCATGGGAACAGTCCAGCCCGAACTGCCAAGCCATGTCTTCCCTGGACCGGAAACAAGCATCCTGGGACCGGTTTCTGGCTATTCAGCCGTCATCAGCCAGGCTAGCTTGAATCCAGTGGCAAAGTGAGCAAGGGACCCACGTCTGGGCATACCCTGCCAACTTAGGGCGAACAAAGCGATACCAAAGGGGATGATGGACGGAGCGCTTGAGCTAATCAAACACTCACCCCCAGTCAACTGATCTGGGTTTAATCCATCATCATTCTTTAGCTCACTCCACCACCCCAGTTCAGACATGGCCATATGCAAATCAGTCTGACCCTGTGCCTCATGGGAACAGTCCAGCCCGAACTGCCAAGCCATGTCTTCCCTGGACCGGAAACAAGCATCCTGGGACCGGTTTCTGGCTATTCAGCCGTCATCAGCCAGGCTAGCTTGAATCCAGTGGCAAAGTGAGCAAGGGACCCACGTCTGGGCATACCCTGCCAACTTAGGGCGAACAAAGCGATACCAAAGGGGATGATGGACGGAGCGCTTGAGCTAATCAAACACTCACCCCCAGTCAACTGATCTGGGTTTAATCCATCATCATTCTTTAGCTCACTCCACCACCCCAGTTCAGACATGGCCATATGCAAATCAGTCTGACCCTGTGCCTCATGGGAACAGTCCAGCCCGAACTGCCAAGCCATGTCTTCCCTGGACCGGAAACAAGCATCCTGGGACCGGTTTCTGGCTATTCAGCCGTCATCAGCCAGGCTAGCTTGAATCCAGTGGCAAAGTGAGCAAGGGACCCACGTCTGGGCATACCCTGCCAACTTAGGGCGAACAAAGCGATACCAAAGGGGATGATGGACGGAGCGCTTGAGCTAATCAAACACTCACCCCCAGTCAACTGATCTGGGTTTAATCCATCATCATTCTTTAGCTCACTCCACCACCCCAGTTCAGACATGGCCATATGCAAATCAGTCTGACCCTGTGCCTCATGGGAACAGTCCAGCCCGAACTGCCAAGCCATGTCTTCCCTGGACCGGAAACAAGCATCCTGGGACCGGTTTCTGGCTATTCAGCCGTCATCAGCCAGGCTAGCTTGAATCCAGTGGCAAAGTGAGCAAGGGACCCACGTCTGGGCATACCCTGCCAACTTAGGGCGAACAAAGCGATACCAAAGGGGATGATGGACGGAGCGCTTGAGCTAATCAAACACTCACCCCCAGTCAACTGATCTGGGTTTAATCCATCATCATTCTTTAGCTCACTCCACCACCCCAGTTCAGACATGGCCATATGCAAATCAGTCTGACCCTGTGCCTCATGGGAACAGTCCAGCCCGAACTGCCAAGCCATGTCTTCCCTGGACCGGAAACAAGCATCCTGGGACCGGTTTCTGGCTATTCAGCCGTCATCAGCCAGGCTAGCTTGAATCCAGTGGCAAAGTGAGCAAGGGACCCACGTCTGGGCATACCCTGCCAACTTAGGGCGAACAAAGCGATACCAAAGGGGATGATGGACGGAGCGCTTGAGCTAATCAAACACTCACCCCCAGTCAACTGATCTGGGTTTAATCCATCATCATTCTTTAGCTCACTCCACCACCCCAGTTCAGACATGGCCATATGCAAATCAGTCTGACCCTGTGCCTCATGGGAACAGTCCAGCCCGAACTGCCAAGCCATGTCTTCCCTGGACCGGAAACAAGCATCCTGGGACCGGTTTCTGGCTATTCAGCCGTCATCAGCCAGGCTAGCTTGAATCCAGTGGCAAAGTGAGCAAGGGACCCACGTCTGGGCATACCCTGCCAACTTAGGGCGAACAAAGCGATACCAAAGGGGATGATGGACGGAGCGCTTGAGCTAATCAAACACTCACCCCCAGTCAACTGATCTGGGTTTAATCCATCATCATTCTTTAGCTCACTCCACCACCCCAGTTCAGACATGGCCATATGCAAATCAGTCTGACCCTGTGCCTCATGGGAACAGTCCAGCCCGAACTGCCAAGCCATGTCTTCCCTGGACCGGAAACAAGCATCCTGGGACCGGTTTCTGGCTATTCAGCCGTCATCAGCCAGGCTAGCTTGAATCCAGTGGCAAAGTGAGCAAGGGACCCACGTCTGGGCATACCCTGCCAACTTAGGGCGAACAAAGCGATACCAAAGGGGATGATGGACGGAGCGCTTGAGCTAATCAAACACTCACCCCCAGTCAACTGATCTGGGTTTAATCCATCATCATTCTTTAGCTCACTCCACCACCCCAGTTCAGACATGGCCATATGCAAATCAGTCTGACCCTGTGCCTCATGGGAACAGTCCAGCCCGAACTGCCAAGCCATGTCTTCCCTGGACCGGAAACAAGCATCCTGGGACCGGTTTCTGGCTATTCAGCCGTCATCAGCCAGGCTAGCTTGAATCCAGTGGCAAAGTGAGCAAGGGACCCACGTCTGGGCATACCCTGCCAACTTAGGGCGAACAAAGCGATACCAAAGGGGATGATGGACGGAGCGCTTGAGCTAATCAAACACTCACCCCCAGTCAACTGATCTGGGTTTAATCCATCATCATTCTTTAGCTCACTCCACCACCCCAGTTCAGACATGGCCATATGCAAATCAGTCTGACCCTGTGCCTCATGGGAACAGTCCAGCCCGAACTGCCAAGCCATGTCTTCCCTGGACCGGAAACAAGCATCCTGGGACCGGTTTCTGGCTATTCAGCCGTCATCAGCCAGGCTAGCTTGAATCCAGTGGCAAAGTGAGCAAGGGACCCACGTCTGGGCATACCCTGCCAACTTAGGGCGAACAAAGCGATACCAAAGGGGATGATGGACGGAGCGCTTGAGCTAATCAAACACTCACCCCCAGTCAACTGATCTGGGTTTAATCCATCATCATTCTTTAGCTCACTCCACCACCCCAGTTCAGACATGGCCATATGCAAATCAGTCTGACCCTGTGCCTCATGGGAACAGTCCAGCCCGAACTGCCAAGCCATGTCTTCCCTGGACCGGAAACAAGCATCCTGGGACCGGTTTCTGGCTATTCAGCCGTCATCAGCCAGGCTAGCTTGAATCCAGTGGCAAAGTGAGCAAGGGACCCACGTCTGGGCATACCCTGCCAACTTAGGGCGAACAAAGCGATACCAAAGGGGATGATGGACGGAGCGCTTGAGCTAATCAAACACTCACCCCCAGTCAACTGATCTGGGTTTAATCCATCATCATTCTTTAGCTCACTCCACCACCCCAGTTCAGACATGGCCATATGCAAATCAGTCTGACCCTGTGCCTCATGGGAACAGTCCAGCCCGAACTGCCAAGCCATGTCTTCCCTGGACCGGAAACAAGCATCCTGGGACCGGTTTCTGGCTATTCAGCCGTCATCAGCCAGGCTAGCTTGAATCCAGTGGCAAAGTGAGCAAGGGACCCACGTCTGGGCATACCCTGCCAACTTAGGGCGAACAAAGCGATACCAAAGGGGATGATGGACGGAGCGCTTGAGCTAATCAAACACTCACCCCCAGTCAACTGATCTGGGTTTAATCCATCATCATTCTTTAGCTCACTCCACCACCCCAGTTCAGACATGGCCATATGCAAATCAGTCTGACCCTGTGCCTCATGGGAACAGTCCAGCCCGAACTGCCAAGCCATGTCTTCCCTGGACCGGAAACAAGCATCCTGGGACCGGTTTCTGGCTATTCAGCCGTCATCAGCCAGGCTAGCTTGAATCCAGTGGCAAAGTGAGCAAGGGACCCACGTCTGGGCATACCCTGCCAACTTAGGGCGAACAAAGCGATACCAAAGGGGATGATGGACGGAGCGCTTGAGCTAATCAAACACTCACCCCCAGTCAACTGATCTGGGTTTAATCCATCATCATTCTTTAGCTCACTCCACCACCCCAGTTCAGACATGGCCATATGCAAATCAGTCTGACCCTGTGCCTCATGGGAACAGTCCAGCCCGAACTGCCAAGCCATGTCTTCCCTGGACCGGAAACAAGCATCCTGGGACCGGTTTCTGGCTATTCAGCCGTCATCAGCCAGGCTAGCTTGAATCCAGTGGCAAAGTGAGCAAGGGACCCACGTCTGGGCATACCCTGCCAACTTAGGGCGAACAAAGCGATACCAAAGGGGATGATGGACGGAGCGCTTGAGCTAATCAAACACTCACCCCCAGTCAACTGATCTGGGTTTAATCCATCATCATTCTTTAGCTCACTCCACCACCCCAGTTCAGACATGGCCATATGCAAATCAGTCTGACCCTGTGCCTCATGGGAACAGTCCAGCCCGAACTGCCAAGCCATGTCTTCCCTGGACCGGAAACAAGCATCCTGGGACCGGTTTCTGGCTATTCAGCCGTCATCAGCCAGGCTAGCTTGAATCCAGTGGCAAAGTGAGCAAGGGACCCACGTCTGGGCATACCCTGCCAACTTAGGGCGAACAAAGCGATACCAAAGGGGATGATGGACGGAGCGCTTGAGCTAATCAAACACTCACCCCCAGTCAACTGATCTGGGTTTAATCCATCATCATTCTTTAGCTCACTCCACCACCCCAGTTCAGACATGGCCATATGCAAATCAGTCTGACCCTGTGCCTCATGGGAACAGTCCAGCCCGAACTGCCAAGCCATGTCTTCCCTGGACCGGAAACAAGCATCCTGGGACCGGTTTCTGGCTATTCAGCCGTCATCAGCCAGGCTAGCTTGAATCCAGTGGCAAAGTGAGCAAGGGACCCACGTCTGGGCATACCCTGCCAACTTAGGGCGAACAAAGCGATACCAAAGGGGATGATGGACGGAGCGCTTGAGCTAATCAAACACTCACCCCCAGTCAACTGATCTGGGTTTAATCCATCATCATTCTTTAGCTCACTCCACCACCCCAGTTCAGACATGGCCATATGCAAATCAGTCTGACCCTGTGCCTCATGGGAACAGTCCAGCCCGAACTGCCAAGCCATGTCTTCCCTGGACCGGAAACAAGCATCCTGGGACCGGTTTCTGGCTATTCAGCCGTCATCAGCCAGGCTAGCTTGAATCCAGTGGCAAAGTGAGCAAGGGACCCACGTCTGGGCATACCCTGCCAACTTAGGGCGAACAAAGCGATACCAAAGGGGATGATGGACGGAGCGCTTGAGCTAATCAAACACTCACCCCCAGTCAACTGATCTGGGTTTAATCCATCATCATTCTTTAGCTCACTCCACCACCCCAGTTCAGACATGGCCATATGCAAATCAGTCTGACCCTGTGCCTCATGGGAACAGTCCAGCCCGAACTGCCAAGCCATGTCTTCCCTGGACCGGAAACAAGCATCCTGGGACCGGTTTCTGGCTATTCAGCCGTCATCAGCCAGGCTAGCTTGAATCCAGTGGCAAAGTGAGCAAGGGACCCACGTCTGGGCATACCCTGCCAACTTAGGGCGAACAAAGCGATACCAAAGGGGATGATGGACGGAGCGCTTGAGCTAATCAAACACTCACCCCCAGTCAACTGATCTGGGTTTAATCCATCATCATTCTTTAGCTCACTCCACCACCCCAGTTCAGACATGGCCATATGCAAATCAGTCTGACCCTGTGCCTCATGGGAACAGTCCAGCCCGAACTGCCAAGCCATGTCTTCCCTGGACCGGAAACAAGCATCCTGGGACCGGTTTCTGGCTATTCAGCCGTCATCAGCCAGGCTAGCTTGAATCCAGTGGCAAAGTGAGCAAGGGACCCACGTCTGGGCATACCCTGCCAACTTAGGGCGAACAAAGCGATACCAAAGGGGATGATGGACGGAGCGCTTGAGCTAATCAAACACTCACCCCCAGTCAACTGATCTGGGTTTAATCCATCATCATTCTTTAGCTCACTCCACCACCCCAGTTCAGACATGGCCATATGCAAATCAGTCTGACCCTGTGCCTCATGGGAACAGTCCAGCCCGAACTGCCAAGCCATGTCTTCCCTGGACCGGAAACAAGCATCCTGGGACCGGTTTCTGGCTATTCAGCCGTCATCAGCCAGGCTAGCTTGAATCCAGTGGCAAAGTGAGCAAGGGACCCACGTCTGGGCATACCCTGCCAACTTAGGGCGAACAAAGCGATACCAAAGGGGATGATGGACGGAGCGCTTGAGCTAATCAAACACTCACCCCCAGTCAACTGATCTGGGTTTAATCCATCATCATTCTTTAGCTCACTCCACCACCCCAGTTCAGACATGGCCATATGCAAATCAGTCTGACCCTGTGCCTCATGGGAACAGTCCAGCCCGAACTGCCAAGCCATGTCTTCCCTGGACCGGAAACAAGCATCCTGGGACCGGTTTCTGGCTATTCAGCCGTCATCAGCCAGGCTAGCTTGAATCCAGTGGCAAAGTGAGCAAGGGACCCACGTCTGGGCATACCCTGCCAACTTAGGGCGAACAAAGCGATACCAAAGGGGATGATGGACGGAGCGCTTGAGCTAATCAAACACTCACCCCCAGTCAACTGATCTGGGTTTAATCCATCATCATTCTTTAGCTCACTCCACCACCCCAGTTCAGACATGGCCATATGCAAATCAGTCTGACCCTGTGCCTCATGGGAACAGTCCAGCCCGAACTGCCAAGCCATGTCTTCCCTGGACCGGAAACAAGCATCCTGGGACCGGTTTCTGGCTATTCAGCCGTCATCAGCCAGGCTAGCTTGAATCCAGTGGCAAAGTGAGCAAGGGACCCACGTCTGGGCATACCCTGCCAACTTAGGGCGAACAAAGCGATACCAAAGGGGATGATGGACGGAGCGCTTGAGCTAATCAAACACTCACCCCCAGTCAACTGATCTGGGTTTAATCCATCATCATTCTTTAGCTCACTCCACCACCCCAGTTCAGACATGGCCATATGCAAATCAGTCTGACCCTGTGCCTCATGGGAACAGTCCAGCCCGAACTGCCAAGCCATGTCTTCCCTGGACCGGAAACAAGCATCCTGGGACCGGTTTCTGGCTATTCAGCCGTCATCAGCCAGGCTAGCTTGAATCCAGTGGCAAAGTGAGCAAGGGACCCACGTCTGGGCATACCCTGCCAACTTAGGGCGAACAAAGCGATACCAAAGGGGATGATGGACGGAGCGCTTGAGCTAATCAAACACTCACCCCCAGTCAACTGATCTGGGTTTAATCCATCATCATTCTTTAGCTCACTCCACCACCCCAGTTCAGACATGGCCATATGCAAATCAGTCTGACCCTGTGCCTCATGGGAACAGTCCAGCCCGAACTGCCAAGCCATGTCTTCCCTGGACCGGAAACAAGCATCCTGGGACCGGTTTCTGGCTATTCAGCCGTCATCAGCCAGGCTAGCTTGAATCCAGTGGCAAAGTGAGCAAGGGACCCACGTCTGGGCATACCCTGCCAACTTAGGGCGAACAAAGCGATACTCAAAGGGGATGATGGACGGAGCGCTTGAGCTAATCAAACACTCACCCCCAGTCAACTGATCTGGGTTTAATCCATCATCATTCTTTAGCTCACTCCACCACCCCAGTTCAGACATGGCCATATGCAAATCAGTCTGACCCTGTGCCTCATGGGAACAGTCCAGCCCGAACTGCCAAGCCATGTCTTCCCTGGACCGGAAACAAGCATCCTGGGACCGGTTTCTGGCTATTCAGCCGTCATCAGCCAGGCTAGCTTGAATCCAGTGGCAAAGTGAGCAAGGGACCCACGTCTGGGCATACCCTGCCAACTTAGGGCGAACAAAGCGATACCAAAGGGGATGATGGACGGAGCGCTTGAGCTAATC
This sequence comes from Calotriton arnoldi, assembly GCA_963921515.1. Taxonomy (NCBI): domain Eukaryota; kingdom Metazoa; phylum Chordata; class Amphibia; order Caudata; family Salamandridae; genus Calotriton; species Calotriton arnoldi. Next base: position 296,923 of record CAWUFW010007151.1, on the reverse strand, counting down.
AAACACTCACCCCCAGTCAACTGATCTGGGTTTAATCCATCATCATTCTTTAGCTCACTCCACCACCCCAGTTCAGACATGGCCATATGCAAATCAGTCTGACCCTGTGCCTCATGGGAACAGTCCAGCCCGAACTGCCAAGCCATGTCTTCCCTGGACCGGAAACAAGCATCCTGGGACCGGTTTCTGGCTATTCAGCCGTCATCAGCCAGGCTAGCTTGAATCCAGTGGCAAAGTGAGCAAGGGACCCACGTCTGGGCATACCCTGCCAACTTAGGGCGAACAAAGCGATACCAAAGGGGATGATGGACGGAGCGCTTGAGCTAATCAAACACTCACCCCCAGTCAACTGATCTGGGTTTAATCCATCATCATTCTTTAGCTCACTCCACCACCCCAGTTCAGACATGGCCATATGCAAATCAGTCTGACCCTGTGCCTCATGGGAACAGTCCAGCCCGAACTGCCAAGCCATGTCTTCCCTGGACCGGAAACAAGCATCCTGGGACCGGTTTCTGGCTATTCAGCCGTCATCAGCCAGGCTAGCTTGAATCCAGTGGCAAAGTGAGCAAGGGACCCACGTCTGGGCATACCCTGCCAACTTAGGGCGAACAAAGCGATACCAAAGGGGATGATGGACGGAGCGCTTGAGCTAATCAAACACTCACCCCCAGTCAACTGATCTGGGTTTAATCCATCATCATTCTTTAGCTCACTCCACCACCCCAGTTCAGACATGGCCATATGCAAATCAGTCTGACCCTGTGCCTCATGGGAACAGTCCAGCCCGAACTGCCAAGCCATGTCTTCCCTGGACCGGAAACAAGCATCCTGGGACCGGTTTCTGGCTATTCAGCCGTCATCAGCCAGGCTAGCTTGAATCCAGTGGCAAAGTGAGCAAGGGACCCACGTCTGGGCATACCCTGCCAACTTAGGGCGAACAAAGCGATACCAAAGGGGATGATGGACGGAGCGCTTGAGCTAATCAAACACTCACCCCCAGTCAACTGATCTGGGTTTAATCCATCATCATTCTTTAGCTCACTCCACCACCCCAGTTCAGACATGGCCATATGCAAATCAGTCTGACCCTGTGCCTCATGGGAACAGTCCAGCCCGAACTGCCAAGCCATGTCTTCCCTGGACCGGAAACAAGCATCCTGGGACCGGTTTCTGGCTATTCAGCCGTCATCAGCCAGGCTAGCTTGAATCCAGTGGCAAAGTGAGCAAGGGACCCACGTCTGGGCATACCCTGCCAACTTAGGGCGAACAAAGCGATACCAAAGGGGATGATGGACGGAGCGCTTGAGCTAATCAAACACTCACCCCCAGTCAACTGATCTGGGTTTAATCCATCATCATTCTTTAGCTCACTCCACCACCCCAGTTCAGACATGGCCATATGCAAATCAGTCTGACCCTGTGCCTCATGGGAACAGTCCAGCCCGAACTGCCAAGCCATGTCTTCCCTGGACCGGAAACAAGCATCCTGGGACCGGTTTCTGGCTATTCAGCCGTCATCAGCCAGGCTAGCTTGAATCCAGTGGCAAAGTGAGCAAGGGACCCACGTCTGGGCATACCCTGCCAACTTAGGGCGAACAAAGCGATACCAAAGGGGATGATGGACGGAGCGCTTGAGCTAATCAAACACTCACCCCCAGTCAACTGATCTGGGTTTAATCCATCATCATTCTTTAGCTCACTCCACCACCCCAGTTCAGACATGGCCATATGCAAATCAGTCTGACCCTGTGCCTCATGGGAACAGTCCAGCCCGAACTGCCAAGCCATGTCTTCCCTGGACCGGAAACAAGCATCCTGGGACCGGTTTCTGGCTATTCAGCCGTCATCAGCCAGGCTAGCTTGAATCCAGTGGCAAAGTGAGCAAGGGACCCACGTCTGGGCATACCCTGCCAACTTAGGGCGAACAAAGCGATACCAAAGGGGATGATGGACGGAGCGCTTGAGCTAATCAAACACTCACCCCCAGTCAACTGATCTGGGTTTAATCCATCATCATTCTTTAGCTCACTCCACCACCCCAGTTCAGACATGGCCATATGCAAATCAGTCTGACCCTGTGCCTCATGGGAACAGTCCAGCCCGAACTGCCAAGCCATGTCTTCCCTGGACCGGAAACAAGCATCCTGGGACCGGTTTCTGGCTATTCAGCCGTCATCAGCCAGGCTAGCTTGAATCCAGTGGCAAAGTGAGCAAGGGACCCACGTCTGGGCATACCCTGCCAACTTAGGGCGAACAAAGCGATACCAAAGGGGATGATGGACGGAGCGCTTGAGCTAATCAAACACTCACCCCCAGTCAACTGATCTGGGTTTAATCCATCATCATTCTTTAGCTCACTCCACCACCCCAGTTCAGACATGGCCATATGCAAATCAGTCTGACCCTGTGCCTCATGGGAACAGTCCAGCCCGAACTGCCAAGCCATGTCTTCCCTGGACCGGAAACAAGCATCCTGGGACCGGTTTCTGGCTATTCAGCCGTCATCAGCCAGGCTAGCTTGAATCCAGTGGCAAAGTGAGCAAGGGACCCACGTCTGGGCATACCCTGCCAACTTAGGGCGAACAAAGCGATACCAAAGGGGATGATGGACGGAGCGCTTGAGCTAATCAAACACTCACCCCCAGTCAACTGATCTGGGTTTAATCCATCATCATTCTTTAGCTCACTCCACCACCCCAGTTCAGACATGGCCATATGCAAATCAGTCTGACCCTGTGCCTCATGGGAACAGTCCAGCCCGAACTGCCAAGCCATGTCTTCCCTGGACCGGAAACAAGCATCCTGGGACCGGTTTCTGGCTATTCAGCCGTCATCAGCCAGACTAGCTTGAATCCAGTGGCAAAGTGAGCAAGGGTATGCCCAGACGTGGGTCCCTTACTCACTTTGCCACTGGATTCAAGATAGCCTGGCTGATGAGGGTTTTGAACCCGAAACCGGTCCCAGGATGCTTGTTTCCGGTCCAGGGAAGACATGGCTTGGCAGTTCGGGCTGGACTGTTCCCATGAGGCACAGGGTCAGACTGATTTGCATATGGCCATGTCTGAACTGGGGTAGTGGAGTGAGCTAAAGAATGATGATGGATTAAAGCCAGATCAGTTGACTGGGGGTGAGTGTTTGATTTGCTCTAGCGCTCCGTCCATCATCCCCTTTGGTATCGCTTGTTCGCCCTAAGTTGGCAGGGTATGCCCAGACGTGGGTCCCTTGCTCACTTTGCCACTGGATTCAAGATAGCCTGCCTGATGAGGGTTTTGAACCCAAAACCGGTCCCAGGATGCTTGTTTCCGGTCCAGGGAAGACATGGCTTGGCAGTTCGGGCTGGACTGTTCCCATGAGGCACAGGGTCAGACTGATTTGCATATGGCCATGTCTGAACTGGGGTGGTGGAGTGAGCTAAAGAATGATGATGGATTAAACCCAGATCAGTTGACTGGGGTGAGTGTTTGATTTGCTCTAGCGCTCCGTCCATCATTTCCTTTGGTATCGCTTTGTTCGCCTCTAAGTTGGCAGGGTATGCCCAGACGTGGGTCCCTTGCTCACTTTGCCACTGGATTCAAGATAGCCTGGCTGATGAGGGTTTTGAACCCGATACCGGTCCCAGGATGCTTGTTTCCGGTCCAGGGAAGACATGGTTTGGCAGTTCGGGCTGGACTGTTCCCATGAGGCACAGGGTCAGACTGATTTGCATATGGCCATGTCTGAACTGGGGTGGTGGAGTGAGCTAAAGAATGATGATGGATTAAACCCAGATCAGCTGACTGGGGTGAGTGTTTGATTTGCTCTAGCGCTCTGTCCATCATCCTTTGGTATCGCTTTGTTCGCCCTAAGTTGGCAGGGTATGCCCAGACGTGGGTCCCTTGCTCACTTTGCCACTGGATTCAAGATAGCCTGGCTGATGAGGGTTTTGAACCCGAAACCGGTCCCAGGATGCTTGTTTCCGGTCCAGGGAAGACATGGCTTGGCAGTTCGGGCTGGACTGTTCCCATGAGGCACAGGGTCAGACTGATTTGCATATGGCCATGTCTGAACTAAGCCTGGGCGTAGTTCGCGAAGTAGCGCTACGCGAAGCTACGCAATGTGCAGTTCGCACTACGCGAGCTACGCGTAGCACTATGCGAACTGCGTAGTGCACTGTTCGCGATGATTGCACAGTGCCGGATGCTTGTCCGCACTGTGCAATCATTGAAAACGGCATCTTGCACAGTGCAAGCTAGTCGTTACTGCCGCTCGAGTAGATTTTTACTCGAGCGGCAGCTTTCTCAACGCAGACTGGTAGTATCTCATCGTGAGCGGTCGCGAGCATACGCGACCACTCGCAATGAGAAACCTGACCTCCCCGCGTTGAAAATCTCGCCGGGAGGTTTATTTTCCACGCTCGCGATCGGCAACTTGATGTTGCTGATCGCGAACGAGTAAAAAGTCTCGCCGGGATGTCATTTTGCTTGCTCGCGGTCGCCAACTTGACGTTGAGGACCGCGAGCAAGCAAAAAATGACCGCTGCACTACGCTACGCTACGCGTGTTTGCACTGTGCTACGTGCAATTCGCATTGTGCGAAGTAGCGCAAACTTCGCAAACTACGCGAGCGTAGCGTAGTGCTTTGCCCAGGGTTAGTCTGAACTGGGGTGGTGGAGTGAGCTAAAGAATGATGATGGATTAAACTCAGATCAGTTGACTGGGGGTGAGTGTTTGATTTGCTCTAGCGCTCCGTCCATCATCCCCTTTGGTATCGCCCTGTCTAAACCTCAGCAATTATATGGCTGTTTATGTATGCCTGTCACCACAGTCTAAACTTCAGCTATCATACAGATGTTTATGTACGCTTGTCACCCTTAGTTTCTTTTAGACATGTTACAGATGTGGATTATACATGCCTTCCACCCTTACTGTTGAGTAGTCAGTCACAACACTTTATTTCGCATTGCTTTTGAGTAAATTATTGTGTGCTTATGTACATAATACCTTGGTCTCGCAACTTTCTCAATTAAAAAACCTTGGGTAGGTGTTTGTTCGCTCTTATCTGTGCCATTGAACTCCTGAGGTGTATCTGTGACCCATTGTTTGCCTTCTCCACCAGCATGAATTCGCACCTGTTGTGTCCTTTTTTATTTTAACTTTTTATGTTCGTTTATTTTATGTTGCCAAACCCCCTTCCCTTGAGGTCATCGGATGAGTACTGGTGATTCTGGTTTCAGTGATTGATGGATGGTTGCCGTGGATCGTTGGGTTCCAGCTGCCTCTGAGATCTTCGCAGAGAGAACACGTTCCAGCATTCATCTTCCAAGCATACCTGATAGAGTGCGAGGCCCACGTAATACGAATCACCCAGGCAGCATGGCATCTGGAGCTTTTGATGTATCTGCCCTAAACGACACCTTGAGGAATCTCCAATGACAGGTGGACTTGGGCGTGTGGAAAATCAAACATTGCGGTCATGCGTTCTAGGGATGTTCCAAAGGTTAGACCGAGTCCAGCTAAGGGGAACTGATCCCGGACCTCGTCCACCTGCGAAGGAAACTTACCCCACTCAGTTCCAGCTGTGTAATCAGGTGTCAGTGCCTTTGGCCCCACCCAAGCGATATCGAGAGGATCCCTAGAAACTGACTGTGTTCCTGACCCAATGTAAACCTCATTTTTTTGTGTAGACCTATTGCATTCGCAACTCCTGAATCCAGGGTGGCCTTTGTCCTCTCGTATCTCATTGGGGATGCAGCGGCCTAGTCCCCTACCTTAGTAGCAAGTGATGACCCCGTCTTGTATTCCTTTAAGCGCTTTGAACATGAACTCAGGCGCATCTTTGACAGAAGGACAGCCACTCAGATTGTCGACAACGAGCTTTCAGACCTCCACCAAGGTAACCGAGATCTCCTTGCTTATCTGGCACAGTTCAACAGACTGGTGGTGGAAGCCAACTGGCCTGAACACAAAAGGGCATCATTTTTTATTGTGGATTTCGCGATGAACTTAAGGACATGTTGGCTCAAGTGGTGCACCGTCCTAATGACTTTGCTTTCATTACCCTGGTACTGCAACTAGATCATCAGTTTTCAGAATGGCGGGGAAAAGAAATGTTTGGACAGCAGACTCCCACTACCATCAACCCTCGTTGGCTCTCGACCTTCCAGAAACACTTTGTCCAATGTCAGAAAACCCATGCAGATCAGCTCTATTCGGCCTCCTCTGTCCAAGGCTGAAAAGGTCAAAAGACGGCACGAAAACCTTTGTCTTTATTGTGGGCTGAGCGGCCGCTTTCTTACAGACTGCACAAAAAAACCTAAGAAGGACCATAGGCATGCCAACTCCTGGAAGGGGATAGCTGCCAGTGTCACCCAACTTGCTTCTGCCCATATTACCTTGGATGTATCCTTACCTGCTCCCAACTTCCAACTTCGGGATGTGTCAGTGATGATAGACTCTGGGGCCATGGGGAACTTCTGTGACGGGGGGTTTGCTCATGCTAACTGCATCCACGTGGAGAAGAAAAATACATTAGAATATAGTCTGTGCTGTTGATGGTTCCCCATTGTCCTCTGGGCTCCTTTCACATTGCACAATCCCGTTCATCATGGAAGGACCTAATGGGCAGCGAGAAGGTTGTTATCTAGATTTAATAAATGCTCCTTAGAATGGGGTTATCCTAGGCATTCCTTGGCCTTCAGAGCATAACTCCACATTAGACTGGCACAAGCGAACCATCACCTTTCTGTCCGATTACTGTACTGTGTTTTGTATGAGTCAAGCCCTTTCAAGTCCTGATCCCTTGCCTAGTGTTAGTATTGCTGCTCTCCAACCTGCAGTTCGATTGGCCGCAACCACTCTTGCAGGTTTGCCCAATACATATAAGGACTTTGCAGATGTTTTCAATGAACAACAGGCAGAAACTCTACCACCCCATCGAGAGTTTGACTGCCAAATCGACCTGGAACCTATGGCACGTATTCTATGTAGCTGTATCTATGCTCTGACGGAAACAGAGCATGAATTCTTAAAGACATATTTATCAAAATATTTGGCAATGGTTTCATCCGTCACTCCAAATCACCGGCCTCGTTGCCTCTGTTCTTTGTCCCTAGAGAGAGGGAGTGAACTTTGCACCTGCATTGACTATTGAGCCCTGAATTAGGTGACCATCAAAATCCAATATTGCTTGCTGTTAATCACCTCCATGTTGGATCAAGTGCAGTCTGTTACCATCTTCACCAAACTTGATCTACGCGGCGCTTACCACCTCGTGTGTATAAGACAAGGCGACGAATGGAAGACTGGCTTCTGGACCAAGTTCGGGCTCTTTGAGTACCAGGTGATGCCGTCCAGATTATGCAATGCCCCAGCTGCCTTCCAACACTTTGTAAACAACGTCCTACGGGAATATCTTAGCATTTTCGTGATTGTTTAGATTGATGACATTCTGATCTTTTCACATTCTCTTACTTAGCATATTGGGCATGTATAGAAGGTATTGCAGGCACTGCGTGACAACCAACTATTCGCAAAAATTAAAAAATGTGAGTTCCATAGCACTACAATACACTTTTTGGGGCTCATCATAGCACCTAATGGATTGGCTATGGATCCAGCCAAGGTCCAAGTCATCCTACTATGGCCAATGCCTACCTGTATAAAAGAAATCCAACGTTTTGTCAGCTTCATCAACTTTTATCGGCTATTCATCACTAATTTTTCTCATGTGGTTGCCTCCATCACTTCACTCCTTCGTAAAGGTCAGACGTTCATTTGGAGTCCAGAAGCCAATCAAGCATTTCAACACTGCAAAGGTGATTTTACATCTGTCCCCATTCTCTTACACCCTTACACTAGCCAACCCTTTTATCTAGAAGCTAATGCTTCTAGCATCTCTCTGGGCACCATACTTTCCCAGCGACATAAAGATACTGGACAGCTACATCTGGTAGCCTTCTACTCCCATAAGCTAGCCGAAGTTGAGAAGAACTACACCATCTTCGATAAAGAACCACTGCCGTTTTTAAAGTCTGTCAAGGCGTTCACACCTAGGCAATAGCACTGGACCTTATTTTTTTGCAGATTTCTCTTTTGTTATAAACTTTCGACCAGGGCACAAGAATGGTAAGGCTGATGCCTTATCCCGACCAACACAGGATGCAGAACAAACCAACAAACCTCCTTTTTTGTTAGCCAAAGCAAATTTCATAAACAACATCAATATGAGAGATGCTACCTGGACTGAGCAAGTGCACCAAGCCTCTGCTCGTATTGCCAGCTCGGAGTGGGTGAAGGAACACCCAGGAAGGAAATACAAAGGAGGTGACCTGTATCATCTAAACTGACTGCATCTACCCAAGTTGGAACTTCAACAGAAGACCCCAAGGTGGTATCATAACTCCCCCCTCTCTGGTCACCATGGCATTACTAAGACTGAGTTGTTACAACTAGACTACTGGTGGCCAACTATGTGAACTGATTGCCAACAATACTTAAAGACTTGTGAAACCTATGCCGGCACCAAATCCGAACGGCAGTAGCCTACTGGGCTACTGAACCCTCTCCCAACACCACCATCTCCCTGGCATTCTGTATCCATAGATCTGATTGTAGACCTACCTAAGGATCAAGGTTTTACCACTGTTGTGGTCGTAGTTGACCTGCTAACCAAGATGTATCACCCAACTAAAGGAATCCTGGATGCCCCCCAACTTGCTAACCTGTTTATGCAGCACATAGGCTCCATGGTTTACCATCACACATCATTTCAGACCTCGGAACGCATTTTGTTTCCTATTTTTGGAGTGCTTTTTGTAAACTACTCAGTATTTCATTGGAACTCTCATCAGCCTACCACTCCTAGTCTGTTGTTCAGACCGAAAGAACCAATCAGGAAATCGAACAATGGCTACGAAAGTATATGACGGAGCAAGAGTTATGGGTTGATCATCTTTGGTTAGCAGAATTCGCCCATAACAACATGGTCAATTCTTCTATTGGATTATCCCCTTTCTATGCTCTTTATGGGTATCATCCCAGGATTTCACCCCTACTTACGAACTGCCCCTCCTACTCTGAATCCATATCGCAAAATCACACCTGCAGCAACAGGTCCTCAAAGAGCTTAGGGGGAACTTGGCTCGTGCAAAGCTCATGTACAAGCAGTATGCAGATAGAAAGAGACGCCCAGCCCCTCCTTACCAGGTGGGCCCACAAATTTGATTATCCACAAGACACGTTTAAAAGGGCCCCGTAAATTTCAGCCACGATAGATTGGCCCCTTCCCAATACAAAGGTTTATCAGAACTCTGCAGTTTGTTTTGGCTTTACCTGTCAACTTAAACCTACACGCTACCTTTCATGTGTCCCTCCTTAAGCCAACACATCCCGACACTCGGCTTCTCACTCCCCTGCCTCCAGTAAACGTTGGTGGTCACTTAGAACACGAATGAAGCTCCATTGCTGATTCACGCCGTACCTGGGGTATCCTGTAATATCCAGTGGCCTGGAAGGAGTATGGTCCCCATAAACGGACCTGGGAGCCTGCGTCTCGCATCGACGCCCCTCGTCTTCTACAGATATTTCACCTGCGTAAATCTCTGAAACCTGGCCCTGTACCAGGGCTTTGGACGGGGAGTACTGTCAAGATCTCCTGGGCTGCTCGGCCCCCTCATCATTCTGGAAGGATTGGGGTACATTCCCTCGCCATAGGGCATGCTGTGCCCCCACGGGTAACGTACTCCTACCTAGGAAGTCAGCTTTGGTCACCAGCAGCTTTCCCCATCTAAGGCACACTTCAAGGTCCTAGTCTGCACACTCTGCGCTTGTCACTCACTAACGTGCACTATACATATCATTAGGTGCTCCCTCTGTCACGTGATGTTTGCCCTGTTGTGCTGGTGGTGTTTGCCTTATCTTGCTTTTCCCCCAGGCGCCCTTGGATCCCGGGGAGCATCAAAACGAATAAGCACTGGCCTTGTGGAGGCTGAGGCTGTGCTTTCTCTCTGCATGGACCGGTCCTGAGTGGCTGGGCCTGTGCTGCTCTGAGCTGCTGCACGAGAGGTCCGGTGTTGCGTGAGGCACTGAACTCTTGGGCGCCATCCTGAAGAACCGGCTGGTATATAAACTCCGCCCCTGCATGTCGCAATGCTTCGCATTGAGGATTTCAGCTGGGGCGGTCCCATGGCCCTTGTTTTCTTCTCCGGACGGCTTTTAATGTCCATATCCTGGGGAGGGCAGAGGATTCTGCGACTTCAGCAACACTGGAGATTAGTAATTGTACCTGCTTGGCGCCGTACAGTGCTATTAAGGGGATTCCTTTTGATATTGGCAATAACATGCACTTTGGAATCGTACTTCTTGGCTACTGATTGGCTGTTGCATTTGGAACCACTATAGCCCCTCTTGCGTTTTTGGCTGATGCTATCCTAGGGAAAGGAAATTTAGCGTGACGTCAACACTGAACTACTGAAGGTCATGAAAACATTCCCAAAACCTTACTGGGTCTGATGTATGTTGTAATTAATGCTTTACTTTGATTTATGTGTGTTTTTTTTTTTAGGAGCGGCGACCGGGGACAACCCTGTCGCGTACCGCGTTGGAGCACCAGCCTATCGGACACCTGGTTTTGGAGGTTGATTTATGTGTGTTATGTGTTTATTCATACAGACGTTTATGCATGCCTGGAGCTTTCTTAATTAAAACAACTTGGATAGGTGTTTACTCGGTGCTAGCCGTGCCATTGAACTTCAAAGGTGGATCTGTGACCAATTGTTTGCCTTTTCCACCAGCACGAATACGCACCTGTTGTGTCCTTTTATAATTTAACTTTTTATGTTAACTTCTTAAGTTATTTTATTGTATATTCCCAAACCCCCTTCCCTTGAGGTCATCAAATGGGTACTGGTGATTCTGGTTTCAGTGCTTGTCGGATGGTTTCCTGGGGTCGTTGGGTTCCAGCTGCCTCTGTGATCTCAGCAGAGGGAAGAACACGTTCCAACATTTATCTTCCTCCAAGTATCCTCGATACTGTGACAGTGGGCACCCCTGCCTCATACCACTCCCCAAAGGCAAACGTCTCAGAAATCTTTTCATTTACCCTCACTGTCTCAGAAGGCACCTTGTAGAGAAGGGCCACCCATGCACGGAACCCGGGTCAGAATCCGAACTGCCTCAGGCTCCCTTAGGTATCACCAGTTTGTGTAATCGAATGCTTTTTCAGCATCTAGCAACATTATTGCCTTAGGTTTTCGTCGGCCTTAAATCTATCTAGCCATAATCGCCTGTCTCAAAATAAGGCCGTTTGGTCTGTATCAATCACGGAGGATATCACCCCGGCTGTCCTGTTTGCCAGGATCTTGGCCAAAATCTTACTCCGTTTAACAGTGAGATCGGCCTGTATGAGGAAAATAAGTTACTTGGTTTGCCCTTTTTGGGGATAAATACAATGAGCACATGGTTAAGGTCCCCACTATCTCTGGCTGTTCAAAACAGATTCCGCAAATGTGGAATAAGGAGTGAGGCCACTGGTACTGTTGTCAGGCTGCCTGTAGCGTGTGGTTGTGATATTATTCTCTGTTTGCCCCTAAGTGAAGGTATGTTGTTGGGTTCCTTATTGTCGCCCATGTCCTTACCAGCTGGAGGAGGCATTTCTCCAGCTGTTGTGTCTGTTCTTCCCTATGTTGCTTTTTAATGGCTATTTATTTTTTGGGTTTTGTCCCTGATTACAGTCTTGTATGCTTCCCAGAGTGTGCCTGGTGAAAGCACTGCCTCTCGTTCTCCTCAAAATATATCTGGGAGTAAATCCTTAGGGACACCGCAGTATCCACAGCTTATAGGGCCTAGCCATCTAGCTTCCAGGTGTGTATTCCGTCTCGTTTTTAGGCACCCATCTTAATAAGCAGAGGCGAGTTGTCTGATATCCCTCAGGCCATGTACTTGGGGTCCCTCACCCACACGACCTCGGTCATTGGGACAAGCATGTAGTCTAATTGAGACAGTGTCCTGTGGGCCCCCAACAGGAACGAGTATTGTCTATCCCCCAGGTGGAGTGACTTCCAGACATCAATGAGTCCCATCGCATGTGAAAAACATACTAATTTCAAGGGTGCATCGTATGGGGTGTATATCTGTACAGGACCCAATCCATAACTTGTTAAAATCCCCACCTAAAATGTGGAGATTGCCAACTGAGTCTATCAGGAGGGAGACATTCTTTACATCGCATGCGATACATCGCATGCCATTACAACGTGGTCGTTACAACGACCGCGTTGTCACATCGCAAACCATTACAACGCAAGCCGTTACAATGACTTGCTGTAGGGGGCAGAAGGTGTTGGATTTAAAATCCAACACCTTCCTTACTGTTGCACAGACTGGAGTTGGAAAGTAAATTATACTATTTCAACATCCAGCGCCCCCTACAGCAAGTCGTTGTAACGACTTGCGTTGTAATGGTATACGATAACAAACGCGGTCGTTGTAACGACCGCGTTGTAATGGCATGCGATGTATTGCATGCAATGTAACATTGCATATTCCTATCAGGATGGGGCCCAGTTTGTCCAGTACCCCTTCTGGATTCTCGGGGCTGCATATACGTTAATGATAAGGATATTCCTCCAGTTCCACGTTCCCCTTACTGCCACATAGCAACCCTCGAGGTCCACCCATCTTCTCTCCACCTACAAAGGGGGGGGGGCTGTCTTGGCTAGAATTGCTACTACTCTAGAGCCCCTCGTGAAGCCTGTATGGGCAAGTACTGTATATTTATCCCATTGCAAGCACCTTCATTTCTTCCCCACCAACTGGGTTTCCTGCAGGGGCACTAGGTCAGGGGAGTGTTTGTGAATGTATTGCGTCATGATCCCTCTTTTTAACTTACATCCCAGTCCTTTGACGTTCTACCAAAGGACTGTCAGAGCACCAAAGCTATGTGTAATCATATGTATTATGCCGTACAATAATACTTAGGATTGTACCTTGTATGCCCTGGCGTCCCACTACTTCCCTTGTCGCAGTGCGTCTTCTCGTGCTTTATAGTGCTGTGCCCAACTGTTTACAACCTAAACTGGCAAACCCAAAGGTACAGCCCCCACCTCACTTTTCCCTGACATGGGTTCTAAACTACCCACTTCCCAACTTAGTAAAGATCTGTTGCCCCCAGCCCCAATTAAATCATCAGCTTCACTCACTCATCTGAAATCAAGTTCTTTTCCTCCTTCTCCTCAACAATCACTCAACGCAAATGAACCAAATTGACCGCATTGTGGTGTGTGCTAACTAGTTGTTCATATCCGGGGCCTCCTCATGGGCCTCGGTCCATTGTTGTTTGGTGATCTCGCCACCACTGTACGTATCCGAGAAGTGGTCCACCGCTGCAGTCCCATGGGAAGCCAGGCTTTCATCCTGGCCCTTTAGTCTCGATCTCCTGCAATGGCTCTACGAGCTCAGTGCTGTACCGACCCCCTGGACCTCCCTCTATCCACAACCGGGGTGTCCCCGGGACAGTAGCCTGCTCTCCTGGGTAGGTGTGGAGGCCTCTCCTCAATCCACCAACATGCATGGTCAGGCTGGTCAACTAGAAGTGTCTTGCCCAGGAAGAGCATTCTCAACTTGGCCGGGGAGATGATCAGATGATCAGTCTTAACGGCTCCTCCAGGGGTCGTGTGACTGGAGCCTCTGAGAGTGTTTCACTTGTGGATGTCATAGAGGGCTGCAGAGACTGCTGTTGGCGAGTAGCGCATACAGCTCTGCAGAAGCAGCGCCCGGACATCCATGGCTCTTCATCTGGTGAGATGGCAAGTTCCTCTTATCCTTTCCATAGGTGAGGGGGTTGACTGCTCTGGTTCTGATCCTCAGTCAGGGGCCTGGGCCCACAATGGTCATAGGCAGCCTCTCTTCTCGATGACGGCTTGAACCAGACAACAGTCCTTGTCCTTTCTGGTGGCCCCTTCTGGCATACGGGGTCACTGACCTCACCCCAATCGGCACTGCAATAATTTCACAGTGGCCCCTCTGGCATACAGGGTTGCCGACTTCCCACTGCACACAGGTGACGGCCCGATCAGAATGGCAGTCTGCCAATCTTCACAGTGCCCCCTCCCACCCCCTCGTGGCATATAAGATTGCCGATTTCACTCCATACACAGGCGACGGCCCAATCGGCACAGCAGTTTGGCAATCTTCACGGTGGCCCCCTCTGGCATACGGGGAAGCATATTTCACTGTGCATACGGGTGATGGCCTGATCGTTGCAACCAAGGCTAACTTCACGTGGCCCCTTCTGGCATACAGGGTCAATGACTTGAATCTGCACACAGACAATGGCCCATTTGGTATAGCATCCATCTCCTCACACCTCACTACTGGGATCCACTTGGGAAGGTCCCCCTCTGGACCTCACTCCCTCCAGTCCTCTCCTCTTCCTCACAGGGCACCCTTGTCTTGGCAAGTAGGCAGGCACTGGTGCTCCAGGAGCCAGGCTCCAGGGACAAGTGGTCTTGGGTTTCCCTGGGTGATGTCCCCTCACTCAGCTGGGAGACTGGCAAGCCTTAGCCACCAGTCCTGCTCACAGTTGGAAGTTTTGCAGCGCATTTTCCTCCTTGCATAACCCGACTGGCTGCTTGACAGTTGACAATGTTTGGGGCCTCAAGTTCCCCTTCTTATGGTCCATTTTCAGACACCAAATGCTATTTAGGGTCTGAGTCTTTGACGTTTGTGTTGTTGGTCTGCTTCCTTTTGAAGTGCACACTCCCTGCCCTTTCTCCAGAAAGCAGTGTGTCACAGCAGGAGCTACTCCAGATCTGATAGCTCCAATACATAGGCCATGGGAGTCGACTAGAGGTTCACACCCGGATGTCAGCCACAGTGGTAGGTGGATCAAAAGGTTTTCCTCCGGGCCCTAGCCCTAATCTTTTTGATTCTCATCTCAGCCTCATCTCCTTCCTGAGATGTGCCCAGGCCCCTTTCCAGTGACCTCTCCCTGAATCAAGGGGCACCGTTTGAAGTGTACTAAAGAGCCTGGCTCTTCTTTCTCTGGTGTGTGTATGCCCCACTGAGCTCACAGGAATGCAGCAATACACAAATCTGTATGGGGGGATTCCTCTCCCTCCACATGGGCCTCCAGTCAGCCCTGGGTCTCCCAAAATGGAACCCATAGTCCTCCATGTATTGCACCATTCACAGGCAAACAAACACAGAGCACATGCATGCTGCACAACAGTACATACTAACTTGATGTAGGCTAAGGGGGAGTTAGGCACACAGCAGCGAAACTTTACATGAGCGGGCCTATAGGCTTCACTCCAGTGACACAATTAGAAAGACCTGTTCACTTCTACTGATCACTACACGGTATGCTGCCACCACTGTTCTTGAGCTACTTAACTCCTGGTATAGGCAGTAGCCTTTCACCAAAATGAGGGTAGCGCTTTTGGCGCCCATCCAGACTTCAAAACGTAAGACAGGTCTATGTTATGGTGCACACACATGATCCGTGTTCGACCATGACAACAAAAATCTGCCCGGGGATCTAGACATCGTCGTATCTGGTGGACTCAGGGCAGGGTCACACATCCGTCACCATTTGAGGGACTTTTCCTCCCCAACAGCCCTCTATTTAAGTTTGACCCTCAATGAATTTGCATGAAAGTCAATATATCAACAATAAGCTAAACACAATAAGGGTCTGCTAAAATTTGTGCAGATCTGTAATAAGGCATCAAAAGTCATCGGAAAACAAACACTTTTTTTTGTGCCCACCATGAAACTGTGCCCTCTTGACCAATTTGTGTGAAACTCACTTAATTAAAAGTAAGCTAAACATGCTGAGGGTCTCCCAAACGTCATACAGATCTTTGATACGCCACTAAAGATATTAGCAAATTTTACCATTCTCGCCCCAACCCCTTAACTTAGCTTCCCTTGTCAGATATGTCTGAAGCCTGAGATTCCCGCACTGAGCTTAACTTGCTAAGAGCCTCTCAAATATAATGCTGTTCATTAATCAGCACCAACGTTACTAGTGATAAACAATTTCTTAACCCCTCCTTTTAATTGTGCCCCTCGATGGATTTGCATGAAACTCAATATAACAGGAGTAAGGTAAATATGATGAGGGTCAGCCAAATTTTGTGTAGATCTAGGAAAAGGCATCAAAGTTATTAGCAAATCAAAGATGTTTTACCCCCCCCATCCCTATTAAAGTTGCTTCCTCTTGATTGATATGCATTAAACTTGACAGAGATCTCTAGAACTTGAACCTAGGTTTTCGGCCCTCCTGCGAGCCTAAAATCTAAAAATATATTCAGTCCTAATCAGACGAGGGAGCTTTTTCTCCTGACATCGATTTCAGGTCTGCAAATCCAATGCCGAGTTTGTGGAACTGAAGATTTCTGATTGGCGGCATGTAACAACAATTGGTTCTGTAAGGAGTGTACTATTTCTTCTACAAGACTTATTCAATATCCTGAATCACTAGGAAAATGACAAATCAATTGTACAGGTATTAAAATATTACCTAATGAACCTAGATGCACGCTGGCATTTACTGGGCGTCACGGGGGAGGTCCGGTGGCCCACACACACAAAAAACAGGTTCATGCTGGCCTCAGGGGTGGCGAAACGAAATGTAGCGAGGATGTGGGGGGCACGGGACTCACCGGAGCTCTCCAGCTGGAGGAAGGTCATGGACTGGTGCCGACTGGCAGAAAACATTTTATATAAAAGCAGAGGTTGCTCCAAAAAGTGGGAAGAAATCTGGAGCCCTTGGGAGAAATACAGGTCCTAGCAGACCTATATATTACCTAATGAAAAACCATGACACCAACAAGATATGGAATTAAGACACAGTACATTGTTCATCATATATCGTGAAGAACTGCAAATAGTAACATTTCAAGGCTACACACAGGACTGTTGTATAACATATACATAACTCAAAGAACAAAAATGGGAGAAAGAGGTAGTAGTGGACTCAACCTCCTTGGGAAATTATGAAAAAACACGGGAAATCCACCCTTCATTAATCGGAAAACTTCTCTCAGAAAAAACTATCCTTCCAGTAATTGCTACTAGTATAACCTAGGAAAAATGTTGTTTCCTTAGGGAAAAAATTATGTTTTCTTAAAATAACTCTCACCCACCAAAATGTCCCTTGGTGGCATGCTTCATCATCGGGTTCTTCCTGCCCTGCTGCAGGAAGGGCGTGCTACGACCGACGGAGACGTGGGAGCACTTTGTGTAGTAAATGTATGTGATATTGTGAGAGTGGAAGGGTCAGCAGAAAGAGTGAGTTTAAAAAATACTTGGCTAAGTGGAACCTAACTTTATTAATTCCTATAGCTGGTATTGTTAAAATGGGGGGGAGGAGAAATATGCACTATAATGAGTGGAGTTCTCCTAGGTCTACACGTTTCAAGCCTTCCCCTAGGCTTTTCCTCAGGACCAAGAAAGATGATCCCTCTAAGCACTCCTGGTTAACCTACTTGGTGGCCCTGATCAATGTCAAAGGACAATGTGCATTTAGACATGCATTAATACAATACCCAATCGGTGCAACTTGTCTACGTAATCTAGAAAGATAAAGACATGACATAGATTATTAAGGAATCTCCAATTCATCTTATTACTTTATCACCATCTTAGTGAAAAAGAAGAAAACGTGATATATTTTTACGTGATATATTTTTCATTTGTGCACGACAGTATGCTTCCATAATCTGTGCGTGTCGTGCTGACCCTTTTTTTTTAAATAAAGACGGACTTCGACGAACAATACATTTAACATAAACCACACACTCTATTCGGATTCATTTTAGTGAGATATCTTTTGGTTTTACTCAGGGTGAGTTGGTTTTGTATGCCTCTGAAAAACTATGGTGAAAAAGTAAACAAATAAATAAATAAATAGAACTGTACACGTTCGTAGCCTAATTAAGGCCCCCTGAGCCTTACACGGGAGGGGAGAGGTGCTTGTAGTCACACAATAGAAGGAAAAAGATATTGGGTTTCAGAGTAAAAAAATAGAAGATGCTTTTCATCCTCTCTGTAAATGCTCGTTGCCCAGGAGTTCTGCTGTGCCGTACTCACGTCATCAAAGCTGCTCTCTCACCCGTATGCTGCCTGCCCATGGCTCCGACGAACACTGAGCCATTGCAGTCACCCGGTTAAGTATCCAGTGACTGCCTGATTGTCAAGCGCATGCGAGCGAAAGTTGGATCGCTGACTTTCAAAATGGCCATCTGCCGTGCCTACACTTCCTGGTTGGTACTCCGATAGACACCGGTTCGGGACCCGGCGTCGGTTTTATAAGAAACTGGTGTATGTTTCTGTAACAAAGGTGTTTGTGATTGCTATGTTGGCATACTATTGTCTTGGCATGATTCCTGGTAGATTCCTGATTGTCATGCGCGTGCGAGCGAAAGCTGGGGCGCTGACTTACAAAATGGCCGTCTGCCGTGTCTACACTTCCTAGTTGGTACCTTGATCGACGCCGGTTCGGTGACTGGCGTCGGTTTTTAAAAAAATGGTGTTTGTTCTTGTAAAACTGGTGTTCGTGATTGCTAAGTTGGCATTATATTATGGATTAAACCAATTTTAGTTAAGTGGCACATTGGTTATAAAGGAGCTTAAAGACACGGGGAGTTCCCTCCCTTGGTAAGGGAACAAAGAGCTAACTGGGAAGTGAAAAATTAAAAATTAAAATAAAGGTGCTAGCTTCCCCAATCAGTGCAGGTTGATGCTGGTTCGGGATAGGTTAATGGACTGGATTATCCTGCAAACCGCAATTTTTGTATAGAAGGTCCTAAAAACACAGTACTTGGTAGAAGCGGTCTAGGTAAGTTGGCCCCAAGGGATATCATCATTAAGTCCTCTCGTGTGTGTACTGAGCCGAAACACCCAGCGTTGTTCCTTTTCAAACAGAAGGGTCTCTTTCTTAATTTGTTCTATCACTGTCCATTGCAGATCCTGTGTAGTGTGGTTTTTCTCCATATAGTGTGCAGACATTTTGGTTGTTGCCTTGCTACACCTGACATTGCTCCTGTGTTCGCATATTCGTGTTTTCACTGGGAGTGTGGTCATCCCGAAATAGTGGAGACCACATGGGCAAGTGATCATGTAGGCCACACTCTTTGTGTTACAGTTTGAAAAATTACATTGTTCCCATACTGAATTGTCGTTAAAGGTGATGTTACTCTTCTTGGTCAGGTGGCACACACTGCAGTTTCCGCAGGGGTGATGCCCTTTAAGTGGTGGCAGGAAGGTTTGTGATGTTTCTTCCTCCTTTAGTTTTCGTGGTCTAGTGTGGATCACCATGTGGATCACCATGTCTCGTAGGATTCTCCCCCTTCTGTGGGAAAACATTGGTTTTGGGAATTTTATATTACCACAGTTCAGGACCCGCCAATGTTTGTTGATTATCTTGGTAACCTCGTTTGAGCCTGAGTTATACCTAGTAATGCAAATTGGTCATTCTTCCTTAGGTTTCGGTGGTCTTGTCTCCAACAAAGCGTCTCTGTGGTTGTTCTTAGCACGTTTTAGGGCTTTATCTACCACTTTGGTGGGATACTTTCTTTTTTCCAGTTTTTGGCGTAGGTCTTCTGCTTGGTGTCTGAAATCATTAAGGTCAGAACAGTTCCTCCTTAGACGTAGGAACTGACTGAAAGGGAGATTGTCCCGCAGATGCCTAGGATGGAAACTATCATATAGGGGGAGACAGTTCTTTGCGGTTGCCTTTATGTGTGTAGTGGTCCTCAGGCTCCCTTCCTGTGGGAAGATGTTGAGATCCAAGAAAACCAATTCCTTATCTGAAATGGTGCTGGTGAACTTCAGGAAATCATTTTGAATATTCAACCAGATCATGAATTTGTATGCTGTTTCTTTATTACCATGCCAGATGACGAGGACGTCATCAATATAACGTTTCCATATGCGTATATGTGGCAGGAAAGGGTTACCGGGATGGAGGATCTTATGTTTCTCCAAGTGATGGCCGTACAGGCCAGCTACACTGGGAGCGAAGGTGCTACCCATGCTGGTCCCGTGTTTCTGGAGATAAATCGTATCCTTATATTTGAAGAAATTCTCCGTGAGTGACCACTTACAGCAGTCCATTACGATGTTACGAGGAGTTTGATACTCCCAATCAATCTCGAAGAGGACATCCTCTATAATGCGAAGGGTTTCATCGTGTGGGAGACTGGTATAAAGGCTCTCCACATCCAAACTCAACAGAAGTTCCGTGGTGGGATCAAATTGTATATCCTCTAAGAGTTTCAGGACGTCTTTAGTATCCTTCAGATATGTATCTGTTTTTTTACCAGTGGTCTAAGAAAGGCGTCCACGAATTTAGAGAGGGGCTCAAGTATCGACCCTATGCCGGACACAATTGGTCGTCCCTTTAAAGTTGCTTCCTCTTGATTGATATGCATGAAACTTGACATGGCAGTAAAAACTAATCATGCTTATAGTTATGTGGGTTTCTTACACAGTATCACAGTTATTAGTAAATTAACATTTGTATGACCTACCGTTTTATCTCTGCCAATATTAATTATTCAAAGCAAACACAGATCTCTTGACTGGGGGTGAATGTTTTGATTTGTTCTGCATCCCGTCCATCAATTGTGTGTCTTTTGCTTTCTCGCCCTAAATGCGCCAGGTATGCCCAGACGTGGGCCCTGGGCTCACTGTGCCACTGGAATCAAGCTATCCTGGCTGATGAGGGATGAAACCCCGAAACCGGTCCTAGGATGCTTGTTTCCGGACCAGGGAGGACCTGGCTTGGCAGTTCGGGCTGGACTGTTCCCATGAGGCACAGGGTCAAGACTGATTTGCATATGGCCAGGTCTAAACTGGGGTGGCATGGTGAGCAAAAGAATGATGGATTTAACCCAGATCTCTTGACTGGGGGTGAATGTTTTGATTTGTTCTGCATTCCGTCCATCAATTGTGTGTCTTTTGCTTTCTCGCCCTAAGTATTAATTATTCAGCATAAATTTGGAAGTCCTAAGAGTGAACTGAACATGCTAAATGTCTGCCAAATTTTGTGCAAATTCTGCAAATCGCACAAACTTCATAAGCAAATCAATACACAAACATGGATATATTATAGAGGCGGTGATAGCACCTGTGCAGTTATGATTAGGTCAGAGTTTCCATTGAAACAGCATTTTTTTTGTTTTCTTAATGACCCTGGTGCTGTTTAATGAATCTACACGAATTTTAAGTTCAATGTGGTAAATTTTGTGTCGTTCTATCAAGCGGCGGTCAAAATAACGGCGGGGCGTTCAAGATGTGACTCTTCTCATTTTAACTTTCATGAGATTCTTTTCTTCTTGATACAGAAAAAACAGATGAGTGGAATTACACAAAACGGCGTGAAAGTAGAATTGTACTCAAGGAAGTGCCTTTGTTAGGTTAGGTGTAAATCCACTCAGTAGTTTTTGAGACACTATTGTTTAAAAGTGTTTCAGTCTGTGTGTGGAAAGGTTAAATGACAGAGATCTCTAGAACTTTAATCCAGGATGGTCTATGAACCTAGGTTTTCGGCCCTCCTGCGAGCCTAAAATCTAAAAATATATTCAGTCCTAATCAGACGAGGGAGCTTTTTCTCCTGACCGCGATTTCAGGTCTGCAAATCCAATGCCGAGTTTGTGGAACTGAAGATTTCTGATTGGCGGTATGTAACAACAATTGGTTCTGTAGGGAGTGTACTATTTCTTCTACAATACTTATTCAATATACTGAATCACTAGGAATATGACAAATCAATTGTACAGGTATTAAAATATCACCTAATGAACCTAGATTCACGCTGGCATTTACTGCCCACACACAAAAAAACTGGTTCATGCTGGCCTCAGGGGTGGCGAAACGAAATGTAGCAAGGATGTGGGGGGCAGGGGTCTCACAGGAGCTCTCCAGCTGGAGGAAGGACATGGACTGGTGCCGACTGGCAGGAAACGTTTTTATATAAAAGCAGAGGTTGCTCCAAAAAGTAGGAAAAAATCTGGAGCCCTTGGGAGAAATACAGGTCCTTGCAGGGGGGAGGGTGGGGGCACAAACGAGTGGTAGTGATAGAGAACCAATTACAGGATGTGCCATGCTTGATGTCTGAGATCCCTTCCAATTATTGTAATATTGTTTTCCCTGTTATGTACGTTGCACAAAACACATTTGTTTGATGATTCCTATTTGTAAGGATGGATTGATTACTTGTTCAATAAAGAGAATTAAAAATATATATATATTACCTAATGAAAAACCATGACACTAACAAGATATGGAATTAAGACACAGTATATTGCTCATCATATAGCGTGAAAAACTGCAAATAGTAACATTTCAAGGCTACACACAGGACTTGTATAACATATACATAAACAAGAAAACAAATAAATACAAACTTAACAAAAGTGCATCAGGACTGTGATACATTAAATATGAGAGACATTTACAAAGATTAACATAAAATACATAATTGAATCAATATGGTGTTGAAGGAAGTGACCCGCTTAGGGTCACCCGGGTAACTAGTAGACCACCTCTCAGCCTTCCATACCAAATGAAGAGTCGGAGGAACAGTGGAGAATATACACCAATAATTCTTTATTCGTATACACTCAGAGCGGAGCCCCGTCTGCACAGTCTCTGGGAGTAGTGCAGAGGGAACTAACGGTCTGCAACCATGGAGATACATTATGTACATTTCATGATTCATTAAAAACACACCCACATTGAAATTTTCCAGGCACATGCAGCTGGACAGTAAAATACGAAAAATCTGTTTCTGCTCTCGCAACTCAACACAGTCCAAGGCCGTTGCACCCTGAGCTGCAATAACACTACCAGACAGGTGGGAGAGGGTCTCTATCTAGTGGGAAAGCTATGCGCTGGCGTTCGCAGTTCTTCATTACAGAAACGAAACTCAGCCGAGGACATTTCTCAGAAATAGCAAGGATTAGTTTCGATCATCTTACAAAATGGCATCTTAAACAGAAAATGATGCGCCAAATGCTAACTTATACAAGGCACTGTGTAAGCATTACCGGGCCTGATCTAACAGACCCTCCTTTTAGCATGAGCTAAAAACATTTTCTAATATGTCAGACAGCATCATCATAACAGTATCAATAAGTCAGCAATTGATAAAGCATCAGAAACATAAGTAGGATGAAATTATGGGCCCTCCTTACAATCAACGTTAGGAAATGGTATAGCAAGCAAGGAAGAATCCTCAAATATCCCCTCGTCAATATTCATCAGATCATCAAAGTCAGCCTGCATCATCATAGCGGCATTTGTTACATGGGCTGATATCTTCTTTTTGGGCATAAAAACAGTGGCACAATAAGAACAACAAGAAGGGAGACATTGTATGAGGACACAACAAAGCACTAATATCACAATAAGGTAAATCAGCCAAGTATCCAACCCCAACTGCCAAAAAGAGACCAATTCCAATTCCCACTTTTCATACCTTGTACATTATTAATGATCTCCATAATATGTTGAGTTATATTCGTTTCCAAATTTCTTATACCGACCACACACTGATCGCCAACTACTGCACATACACCACCACTCTTTGCTAAGATGAAGTCTACTGCATATCTTGTCTGTTCTGAATACACCTGCATACTTTCTAACTGGGTAGTGATTTTGAGCCAAGCTGCTACTGCGGTACTGGATAAAATTTGTAGCTTACATCCGAAATATTCCTAGCTTTCTCACCCCTGGCCATGGCAGTACCACCCAATGTAAATATGGAAGAAAGGATGTATCCAAATGTAATTCCATTACTACAGCTATTTACTTCTAATTTGGTAACCCTTTCACAGAATTCTTCTGTCAAGGTCCTTCTCACCCATCTCGTTTTGGGTCGAGCATATTTACATGGAACACCCAATGGCAACACCATCCCAAGAGCCACATCATCAGTACCATTATGGACATTGGAATAAGACCCATTGGGCAAAAAGAAGAACCCTGTGTGTCCATATATCGGTTCCTCATAATTCATTGCAGAGTATCTAGAGTTCATTCCCAAAGTGCTCAAATTATCTTTATTCACCAAGGGGACCGTATGTCTAAACAATATTATCCCGGAACAATTAATATACAGTGAAGTGTCCGTACTATTTATTATGGGGCAACAAGCAGGATAATAACCAGCCTCCCGGCGTACTGTCAACTCCTTGTAATGGCAACCCACCGATGTAATATTCTGCGCTTCTATATAAAAATTATCACAATATGTATTATTATCACAGCCTGGATAACCCATTCCCTGGATTGTGCATCATGCAAATCATGCAATTTTTTACTAGCTGTGTAGTCGTTCTGTAAATGTTATCATTGCACCAAACCGGAGCCAATAATTTACAAATGCCTTTTGCACTAATATGAGCTGGACCAATGAGCCATAGTAACCACAGGGAGTACATATGCATCAGGTAACATCCACTTCTGCTCTCCAGACTTGTCAATCCAACACTCTTCGTCATTAAACTGTGCTGCACTTTTGTGGCATATCGCTAGTTCTTCTACCTTTGCCTCACTTTGTATCTCTTTCACACTCTCAACCATATTCTCAAAAATAGTGTTCTAAGGAACCCATCTAGCTGGACCTGCAACAAACATTCTTTTTATCTTGCTTCGAGCAGTTTCCTTTGCTGTCTGATCTGCAAACGCATTTCCTCTACCTACATCATCTGTCACTTTTCTGTGGGTGCTGCACTTGATAATTGCCATCTTCTTGGGGAGTGCTAAAGCAGATAATAATCGCAGTATAAGGTGTCCATGTTGGATCTTGGTGCCATGAGAAGTAAGGAACCCTCTCTCTGCCCACAATCGTCCAAAATATTGGCGACCCCGAATGCGTATTGGCTGTCTGTGTAGATATTGACAACCAAACCCTCGCTCAATTCACAAGTTTGTATAAGAGCCATGAGCTCTGCCGCTTGAGCACACTAATAAGGAACTTGTGATGTTTCCACCACCGTGCGCAAAGTAGTAATAGCATAAGCTGCAGTAGCTGTGCCATCTGGTAATTTAAAACAAGAGCCATCAACATATAGTTCTCCTTGGGGGTCAGATAAGGGAACATCAGTCAGGTCTACCCGTCCTTTCGTCTCTTCCTCTGTTCGGAAAATACAGTCATGTTTATCAACTGCATCGCTTTCGGAAGGGAGGGGTAGGAACGTGGCTGGATTCAGAGTAGTGTTGTGTAGTTCCTATAGAAAGTATACAGGATCTGCGCATTTAGACAACATACAGAGTAGGATTGGTGTCAGACAAACTCTGATCACCCCCACCGGGTATGCTGGCTCTTTTTGTACCACTAGAATCCCCTCTTACCAATGAGAGAATTGTTCTTGGTAACCATTCGGCAACGACAACCCTGATCCCTCAGGACGGTGGAAACAATATACTACCTTTCAGTCAGTCACTCGTGCTTACTTAGTCTGTCTCAGAGAGATACACCGAATAAACAGGCTGGGCGTTTTCAATAAGAATTTATTGAACAGTTGTTATTCTGGTGTAGAATAAATTAGCTGCAACAACCGTTAGACAGTATAAGATATAAATGATTAGCAGTACGATAAAGGTGAATGAATGGTATGGTTCTACCATCTTACAATAATCATGAATACATTAGAGTATATAAAACACATGATAAAAGATGCGTACTCCTACGATGCCTCCCTAACTAGATGTACCTAAGTGTACCTAGCATGTATGTAGGTGTTAAGCCAAGAATCCCTCTAGGATTTAGTCAACCCAACTACCTGAAGTGAGAGACTATAGGACCCCGTCCTGGTCTCGAGCTGGACACCCGCGAGGGATGTTAGACCACAGCGAGCTGGAGTGTCTGCATGCAGGAACCTCAACGTCTCTGGTCAGTGTGTCGGCCGGGAAGTCTCGGTCTCCTCTGCCTTCTCTTAGCAAGATGAGATGTATATACACCCATAGGTCTCTCCAGGGGTCCTACCTTGCTGTGTTACTGTGTCGGCCTAAGGATGACGTTGGGCATGAACTTTGTACATAGATTTTATACAGGAGATGGTAGTCCTGCTGTGCGTCCAAGAATCCTCATGCATACATTTTAGGCTGTCTGGTTTTAGGTTTAAACCTATAATAACTGATAAAACCCCACTGAAAGAGAAATAGCCCTCACCAGTGAAAACATATAAATGCTGAAAAAACACCTGCACAACCACAAACTAAATGCCATTCAAAGAAAGGAAAAAGAGAGTGAAAGAGTCATTTTTTTCTTCCTGAAGGGGCCAGTACAATGTAACTTTGTTATACAAGCTGGCAGTAAGAAAGACTGGGCTAACATTATTCTCCTTGAGTTTTGTTGTTTAGGGATGCCACTAAAATATTGTTTCTTCTTCCTTTTGCTTTTTTCGGTTTTGTGGTCTTTGGTCTAAAGATGCAGGGGCATATTAGCAAGACCCACGTTAGAATTATCGTCGTTTTAGCGGCAGGAAACTGCCGCTAAAACGGCGATAATGGGCTTGCTAATATGCGTTATAGAATTCCAATAGAAGCCCAGGTTAGATGTGCAGGACATCTAACCTGGGCTTCTATTGGAATTCCATAACGCATATTAGCAAGCCCATTACCGCCGTTTTAGCGGCAGTTTCCTGCCGCTAAAACGGTGATAATTTTAACGTGGGTCTTGCTAATATGCCCCGCAGTCTTTAGAAGCATGTTTTAGGTCTTGTTTAATTATTTTATAAGCTGTAGAGAATCAGGAAATATCAAAATCATATTTGATATTTTGGCTGCGTTTGATTCTTTCACTGATAGGTAAAATGGCTGGTTTCATAAGAATCTTTCCTAATATGTGTCATCACATTTACCCACAAAGAATGGGTAAAAACCCTTAATACATCAGCCCCCAGTTTCTACTGAGTCAGTATTGATAGTAGGTGAATTGCCAACACCTCAGGCTTTAAACAGTCAATGCAAGGTATAGTGATAAGTAGATGTGAAAAGAGCGCTGTCACCAAGCATCTCGGATAGTGGTGAAAACATGACACCAGACTTTTGGAAAACATGGAATGCAGTGTCACTTGGAATGCTCTGCAAAAAAGGTTCTTTCCAAGTTCAACAAAGATTGGTGTGATATTGTTCTTATTTACAGTGATTCAGCTATGTATATGAAAAGTTTGTGTGGTGACCTGTCAAAATTGATACCTGAGCTGAAGTGCTTCCCTGTAAGAGATCTTTGCCACTTGTTAGATGGTGATACAAAAGGGGATGATGGACGGAACGTTTGAGCCAATCAAACACTCACCCCCAGTCAACTGATCTGGGTTTAATCCATCATCATTCTTTAGCTCACTCCACCACCCCAGTTCAGACATGGCCATATGCAAATCAGTCTGACCCTGTGCCTCATGGGAACAGTCCAGCCCGACCCGCCAAGCCAAGTCTTCCCTGGACCGGAAACAAGCATCCTAGGACCGGTTTCTGGCATTCCAGCCGTCATCAGCCAGGCTTGCTTGAATCCAGTGGCAAAGTGAGCAAGGGACCCACGTCTGGGCATACCCCCGCCAACTTAGGGCGAACAAAGCGATACAAAAGGGGATGATGGACGGAACGTTTGAGCCAATCAAACACTCACCCCCAGTCAACTGATCTGGGTTTAATCCATCATCATTCTTTAGCTCACTCCACCACCCCAGTTCAGACATGGCCATATGCAAATCAGTCTGACCCTGTGCCTCATGGGAACAGTCCAGCCCGAACCGCCAAGCCATGTCTTCCCTGGACCGGAAACAAGCATCCTAGGACCGGTTTCTGGCATTCCAGCCGTCATCAGCCAGGCTTGCTTGAATCCAGTGGCAAAGTGAGCAAGGGACCCACGTCTGGGCATACCCCCGCCAACTTAGGGCGAACAAAGCGATACAAAAGGGGATGATGGACGGAACGTTTGAGCCAATCAAACACTCACCCCCAGTCAACTGATCTGGGTTTAATCCATCATCATTCTTTAGCTCACTCCACCACCCCAGTTCAGACATGGCCATATGCAAATCAGTCTGACCCTGTGCCTCATGGGAACAGTCCAGCCCGAACCGCCAAGCCATGTCTTCCCTGGACCGGAAACAAGCATCCTAGGACCGGTTTCTGGCATTCCAGCCGTCATCAGCCAGGCTTGCTTGAATCCAGTGGCAAAGTGAGCAAGGGACCCACGTCTGGGCATACCCCCGCCAACTTAGGGCGAACAAAGCGATACAAAAGGGGATGATGGACGGAACGTTTGAGCCAATCAAACACTCACCCCCAGTCAACTGATCTGGGTTTAATCCATCATCATTCTTTAGCTCACTCCACCACCCCAGTTCAGACATGGCCATATGCAAATCAGTCTGACCCTGTGCCTCATGGGAACAGTCCAGCCCGAACCGCCAAGCCATGTCTTCCCTGGACCGGAAACAAGCATCCTAGGACCGGTTTCTGGCATTCCAGCCGTCATCAGCCAGGCTTGCTTGAATCCAGTGGCAAAGTGAGCAAGGGACCCACGTCTGGGCATACCCCCGCCAACTTAGGGCGAACAAAGCGATACAAAAGGGGATGATGGACGGAACGTTTGAGCCAATCAAACACTCACCCCCAGTCAACTGATCTGGGTTTAATCCATCATCATTCTTTAGCTCACTCCACCACCCCAGTTCAGACATGGCCATATGCAAATCAGTCTGACCCTGTGCCTCATGGGAACAGTCCAGCCCGAACCGCCAAGCCATGTCTTCCCTGGACCGGAAACAAGCATCCTAGGACCGGTTTCTGGCATTCCAGCCGTCATCAGCCAGGCTTGCTTGAATCCAGTGGCAAAGTGAGCAAGGGACCCACGTCTGGGCATACCCCCGCCAACTTAGGGCGAACAAAGCGATACAAAAGGGGATGATGGACGGAACGTTTGAGCCAATCAAACACTCACCCCCAGTCAACTGATCTGGGTTTAATCCATCATCATTCTTTAGCTCACTCCACCACCCCAGTTCAGACATGGCCATATGCAAATCAGTCTGACCCTGTGCCTCATGGGAACAGTCCAGCCCGAACCGCCAAGCCATGTCTTCCCTGGACCGGAAACAAGCATCCTAGGACCGGTTTCTGGCATTCCAGCCATCATCAGCCAGGCTTGCTTGAATCCAGTGGCAAAGTGAGCAAGGGACCCACGTCTGGGCATACCCCGCCAACTTAGGGGCGAACAAAGCGATACAAAGGGGATGATGGACGGATTCGTTTGAGCCAATCAAACACTCACCCCCAGTCAACTGATCTGGGTTTAATCCATCATCATTCTTTAGCTCACTCCACCACCCCAGTTGAAATGCCAGAAACCGGTCCTAGGATGCTTGTTTCCGGTCCAGGGAAGACATGGCTTGGCAGTTCGGGCTGGACTGTTCCCATGAGGCACAGGGTCAGACTGATTTGCATATGGCCATGTCTGAACTGGGGTGGTGGAGTGAGCTAAAGAATGATGATGGATTAAACCCAGATCAGTTGACTGGGGGTGAGTGTTTGATTGGCTCAAACGTTCCGTCCATCGTCCTCTTTTGTATCGCTTTGGTCGCCCTAAGTTGGCGGGGGTATGCCCAGACGTGGGTCCCTTGCTCACTTTGCCACTGGATTCAAGCAAGCCTGGCTGATGACGGCTGAAATGCCAGAAACCGGTCCTAGGATGCTTGTTTCCGGTCCAGGGAAGACATGGCTTGGCAGTTCGGGCTGGACTGTTCCCATGAGGCACAGGGTCAGACTGATTTGCATATGGCCATGTCTGAACTGGGGTGGTGGAGTGAGCTAAAGAATGATGATGGATTAAACCCAGATCAGTTGACTGGGGGTGAGTGTTTGATTGGCTCAAACGTTCCGTCCATCGTCCTCTTTTGTATCGCTTTGGTCGCCCTAAGTTGGCGGGGGTATGCCCAGACGTGGGTCCCTTGCTCACTTTGCCACTGGATTCAAGCAAGCCTGGCTGATGACGGCTGAAATGCCAGAAACCGGTCCTAGGATGCTTGTTTCCGGTCCAGGGAAGACATGGCTTGGCAGTTCGGGCTGGACTGTTCCCATGAGGCACAGGGTCAGACTGATTTGCATATGGCCATGTCTGAACTGGGGTGGTGGAGTGAGCTAAAGAATGATGATGGATTAAACCCAGATCAGTTGACTGGGGGTGAGTGTTTGATTGGCTCAAACGTTCCGTCCATCGTCCTCTTTGTATCACTTGTTAGATGGTATGCTGAAAGGATCTTTACAATCTTCAGAGTTACGACTTTTTAGTCCATTCTGGGGCACTGTTTTCTTATGCACAGGAACTAAAACACAAATATTTATCATGTCGTGCTTTGTGTGGCATCAAAGAAAGAGACATCCCAACTGTGTCCCTTAGCTGATGGTTCTCAGTCCAAGGGGCTATGAATGCTATATTATCCATGTGGCAACCATTTACAGAATTTTTGCTGAGTGATGATGCTAAAGGCAAGAAATGTGAGGATCTGTGGTCGCATATTGATAGTGATGTGAAAAAAAGTACACTCTACTGCATTCTTAGATTTTTACAGGAAAACATAACTGCTATAGTAGACATAATAAAAAACTAGAGTCTGAAAACACCCTTGTCTGCCAAGTGTTCAGCATAATTGGTGTAGATGTGAAACATCTCCTGGAGAGTGGGCTGGGCAACACCTTTAGAGACTTTGGCACTGCAACATGTTCCATGTTAGAGTGCTTGCCACTTGGTAAGCAAAGCAATGTTGAAGAGCAATTCAGGAACTTTTATTTTACAATGTATGAGAAATGGCTTGCAATGATGCATAGAAATGTCTCTTCACCACCAATGGCATTTGAAGTCAGTGAAACTTCACTGTGGTACTCTGTACAAGTTCTAGATCTCTTCTGTAAAGGGGAATTGCCTCTGTAGTTTCAAAAGTGCTGCTTCATTTTTGACTGCTTCAATAACTCTGAGGGCATAAGCGCCCAGCTCAATACAATTGTTGCAGAACCTGCCCTGAGAATCGCAATCTTCAACTGCACCAGTATTGTCATAGAAAGCTATGTCAGTGGCCAGAGTTAACAAATTGTGTACTGGCTGTTTTGGCGTTGCCCTTCTCAAGTGCCAATGTTGAGAGGGCCTTTTCACAGAAGTTTACATAGGAAGGAAAGAGCGAGCACACATGACCAAACACTCACTGAAGAAGTATTGTATGGTGTACTACAATAAGTTTAATTTGCAAAAATCGATTTGGACCTCATATACACTATACGTACACTGTCTATATACCATGTGCTATCAGTGCAGAAAGCAAGCAACAATAAAAGCAAAACGTTCCATAAACACCGGAAAAACACTGTTTCTGTTGTTTTTAATGGCGCGAAAATGTGTAACCACTGATAACCACTGTTTTTTAACGTATTGAAATCACTTGAAAACACTGGAAAAAAACCTCCAGAATTGACGAAAAATAGAAACTGAAAACAGGAAAGCCTATGCATAATGAACGAGATTTCGAACTAGGGAAAACCCGCGTTCTGACTGCAGTGTAATATCTAGGTAAAAGGTCAGTCCCTGTAAACCGTGACAAATGTAATGTAGGGAGAGATTATAGGTGGCGGGTAATGATATTACCGGGGCTTATGTTATGATACCTATAAGTAATATAACACCCACTCCTCTTCCGAATGGACGACATAGTTAAATTCTACACGTACTACTAGGCTGACTAGATACTGGTACGCAAACGATAAAAACATTATTTTCTTTTTATGCTTAAAAACAATGTTTAAAACGTTAAAAAAGGTTCTTAAAAAAAATAAATTCTAAAACAGAGGTATAAAAATGGAAATTGACACTCAAGCTATAGCTCTAATATGTCCGTGGGTATAGTTCGAACTGCTACAAGCATTTGAAAGCCATGCATGCTCAAAAAGAATGTCAATTGTGATATGGAGTTCCAATTCTTTGATTGTTTTGAAAAAAGTTGAATTTTTTCCCAACACACGACGGCCCAATTTAGTCAAATATTTATGTGTCCTGGCTGGTAGACGCAACATTCTCGTTGCTTGCTTCCGCCGCTGGCCGTCCCTGTAACACCTCGCATATTATGTCAATTGAGCACAGATGATCTTCCGTGCTATCCACAGCCGGTGCTGGGGCAGCCTGTGCGCCATCCAAGGCCTGGGTGTCAGAGGAGGAGCCGGTGTCCATACCAACAGGAGGTGATACTACCTGTGGTGGCTCTAGAAATGCCGCCATCAACATGGGAATACGTTGGGGAAACTGCAGAACATGGGCCGTTATCGGGTCCAGTAAAGCATCAACGTCCGGTTGCACACATGATGGGAGTGTCAGACACAGATCCAACACGCATTCTTCTCCGCAAAACAGGCATCGGAGGACAGGTAAGATGCAGTCCATCCAGACTGGTCTAAATGACAAGAACCAAGAAGCACTTAGTTCCCTTAGGCGAGCTGTGCCTAGAAGTTGTTCCATGCAATCACTGTATTTTCTCTCCAGGAGTACTGTTTCCATCTCTTTGGTGAGTGGGACGTCCATTGCGTAGCAAAAGAATGACAATCAGGATACCTGCTATTAGAAACAGGATCAGCGGCAGCCCTCCAAAGATGCTTCCAAATACGGAGTGTATAAAGTTTGGTATAACTCTGAGGACCGTCTGAAAGGTGCTTATTAGTCCCGAACCTATGGTCTTAAATAGGTGGACAATGCCTCTCGTATCCGACATGTTAAAGATACGAGTTACCATTTCTGTGAAATGAAAAGGGCAATCTGTACATATAAGTGCCTGTATCTCTGCCGAAGACTTTGCTACTTGAAGATCAAAAGTCTCTCGAGGGGAGGTTAAGGGCACGGGTTTCTGTATAAGCATGGCTTTCATTTTGCCAAAGTATCAAACCGTATTAATGAAACATTTAGTGAAGGCAATAAAGGCGCCTCCCTGACTGTATGTGTCGGTGGAAACAATACTTGCATACAGCAAGTAACCCTGGAACTCACAGTTACCAGATATGCGATGCCCGGAAGCATCCCACAGCAACCTTGATCATTCAGCATCAAGTAACTCCCATTAGAAAGTAGCCTGAACACTGGAGTGATCACGGCAGCTGGGGCACCCTTTAAATGACAGGATAAGTTTGCTACCGAACCGTTACAGGCCCCATGAAGCATTATATCCTGGCATATAAGTGATCCACTTGAGGTATTCTCGCAGTTTGTACCGCTCAGAAACACTTCTTTTTCCCCACTCCGGGATCGAAATCTGTACGGTAATTCCCACGATTCCTTGATAAATTACGTGGATCTGGCCTATTGATACTAAATCCTTTAGTTTTACCCAAGAATCTTTCCTGACAGTTATTGGTGTCTACGGGCCAAACCAA
This sequence comes from Calotriton arnoldi, assembly GCA_963921515.1. Classification (NCBI taxonomy): domain Eukaryota; kingdom Metazoa; phylum Chordata; class Amphibia; order Caudata; family Salamandridae; genus Calotriton; species Calotriton arnoldi. Next base: position 263,519 of record CAWUFW010007151.1, on the reverse strand, counting down.
CCATCCCTTCCAATTGGGATCTGATCTATTGTATTGCATTATGTCATCTAGTGTAACCTCTTCTTGCGATGTTATATTACCCTCACTGTGTGATGGTGTGGGCATCCGAGGTGTATTCAAATCTTTACTCTTTGCTAACCCAAGGCAGGTCGTTTGTTGCACTGTTTCATTCAAGAACATTATTTGTAGAGGAATAAGACATGCTCTAAACAGTGCCTCTGTTCCCTGGACCTGCCAGTCTCTAGTACCCCAGACGGATTTTAAGTCTATGGTGTCTTTCCATAGGTCAAACCCTTGTTCAGACAACGGGGCAATAAAGGAAGCAGAATACATCTGTTTGGTGTTTGTCAACATATTTTTCTGTGCTGGTGTTGGTGCAACCTAATAATAATATGAGGCTGGGTCTGATTTGTTAACCCTTTTGGTGCTTGCGTCGGCCAATGGCCAACTCAAGCACTACCTCCCTGGTGCGGCGCACGTCCAAAGGCCGACACCAGGGAGGGCCCCCCGGGGGAGTCGCGGAAGGCTTTCCGCGTCTCCCCCATCCCTCCTCCTGCTCATCTGTGATGTCAGCGCGCCGCGAGGCGCTCTGACGTCACTGATTTCCCCACCGGAGCCGAGGACAGCAGCAGGTAAGGCCGCGCTCGACTCCGATGGGGAAATCAGGCCGAAAATGGCCTCCCCAGCTTTCAGGGAGGCCTTGTTTGAAAGGGGAGAGTCTCCCCTTTCAAACGAGCCATTCCTGAAAAGCGCGGCGGCGCTGCGATCCATAGCCAGGAAATCCCAGGAGACACCAGGGATATCTTTGGGGCGGTCGGCCCTTGTAGGAATGGGTAACCCCCCCCTCCGGGGGCATATTATTTAATTACCCAACTTTGGCTTTCCCGGGGTGGGGGGGGGCGCGATCGCCCCCCTGAAATGTAATAAATAAAGTTTCTTTTTTTTTTATTTTAAAAGAAAAAATACCAGCGAAATTGGCAGGGGGTCGGTCCTCCTGCCCAGTGGCCGACCCCCTGTGGGGGCAATTTTTTTTTTTATAATCATGTGGTTTCCGTGGGGGCCACAATCGGCCCCCAGGGAAGCCATAACTATATAAAAAAAATAGAGAAAGAGAGATCTCTCTCTCTATATATATATATATATATATATATAGAGAGAGAGAGTATATATATATATATATATATATATATATATATATATATATATATATATATATATATATATATATATATATACATACATACAAAGTTCACATGTACCTCTGCCCTTGAATGGCGGCGGGCTACCGGCGAGGTCGCGATCCTCGAAACAAACAAACATCAATCCTTCTCACAGTGGGTAAAAGATTGTGCAGAGCCCAAAATCCAGTTTCAACGTGGTTTATTCAGTCCAGTTCATGTGGCAAACAATGCCCGACGCGTTTCGGAGAGAGATTATTTATATATATATATATATATATATATATATATATATATATATATATATATTTTTTTTTTTTTCAAAACAAAGGACCTCGATTTGAAGAGGCACTCCGAGTCAGACCTCGTAAAGGCAGGGCGGCTTCACTTCACTTTGGAAAAAGATAACTCAGCCTTACGCGTTTCGGAGCAGACAAGCTCCTTGTTCACAGGCATTTCCATATGTAAGCGCAAGAAAACGGAAAGAGCACTTGTGCCAGCACATAATTTATTGCGCCCATCATTAGGCATCAGGTGAGTCCACACATGCGGCATGCTGGGATTTGTAGTCAATTGTTGCCTTAGTAGTCTTTCAGTGCCCTTCCCAATTGTTCCCAACAGTTGGTCCTGCGCTGCACATCATTTACTTAATTCTTTCGCCCTCCAGTGGGCCTCCGAACATGCCAGATCTGCCAAGATTATGCCGTCTGATTCCCCAACCGGAGACTTGACATAGTTCTGTGTCTCCGTGGCCCTCATGTTCAGAGGATGGTGCACTCTTCACGGCTGGATCTGCCGTATATTAATTTTCAAAACAAAGGACCTCGATTTGAAGAGGCACTCCGAGTCAGACCTCGTAAAGGCAGGGCGGCTTCACTTCACTTCGGAAAAAGATAACTCAGCCTTACGCGTTTCGGAGCAGACAAGCTCCTTGTTCACAGGCATTTCCATATGTAAGCGCAAGAAAACGGAAAGAGCACTTGTGCCAGCACGTAATTTATTGCGCCCATCATTAGGCATCAGGTGAGTCCACACATGCGGCATGCTGGGATTTGTAGTCAATTGTTGCCTTAGTAGGCTTTCAGTGCCCTTCCCAATTGTTCCCAACAGTTGGTCCTGCGCTTGCACATCATTTACTTAATTCTTTCGCCCTCCAGTGGGCCTCCGAACATGCCAGATCTGCCAAGATTATGCCGTCTGATTCCCCAACCGGAGACTTGACATAGTTCTGTGTCTCCGTGGCCCCTCATGTTCAGAGGATGGTGCACTCTTCACGGCTGGATCTGCCGTATATTAATTTTCAAAACAAAGGACCTCGATTTGAAGAGGCACTCCGAGTCAGACCTCGTAAAGGCAGGGCGGCTTCACTTCACTTCGGAAAAAGATAACTCAGCCTTACGCGTTTCGGAGCAGACAAGCTCCTTGTTCACAGGCATTTCCATATGTAAGCGCAAGAAAACGGAAAGAGCACTTGTGCCAGCACGTAATTTATTGCGCCCATCATTAGGCATCAGGTGAGTCCACACATGCGGCATGCTGGGATTTGTAGTCAATTGTTGCCTTAGTAGGCTTTCAGTGCCCTTCCCAATTGTTCCCAACAGTTGGTCCTGCGCAGAAAAGACAGGTCTGCGTGATTTGTTTAAGAGGCTGGAGAAGCTGATGCGCAGCGAGCAGTCAAAATGGTGGGAACATCGTTCACTGTCCCGGTATTTGGAGGTCGGTCGTATTCCGCGGGGGCTTCGCATTATGCTGGCCCCCAGCTATGAAAATCCTGACCCCAATATGTTGTCTGAATGGGCGGAATGTAACTTAGAGTCCTCCTGTAAATTGGTGAGGATTCTTGTTAAGTACGCCAAGAATCTTTCCTGACAGTTATTGGTGTCTACGGGCCAAACCAACCATCCCTTCCAATTGGGATCTGATCTATTGTATTGCATTATGTCATCTAGTGTAACCTCTTCTTGCGATGTTATATTACCCTCACTGTGTGATGGTGTGGGCATCCGAGGTGTATTCAAATCTTTACTCTTTGCTAACCCAAGGCAGGTCGTTTGTTGCACTGTTTCATTCAAGAACATTATTTGTAGAGGAATAAGACATGCTCTAAACAGTGCCTCTGTTCCCTGGACCTGCCAGTCTCTAGTACCCCAGACGGATTTTAAGTCTATGGTGTCTTTCCATAGGTCAAACCCTTGTTCAGACAACGGGGCAATAAAGGAAGCAGAATACATCTGTTTGGTGTTTGTCAACATATTTTTCTGTGCTGGTGTTGGTGCAACCTAATAATAATATGAGGCTGGGTCTGATTTGTTAACCCTTTTGGTGCTTAGCGTCGGCCAATGGCCAACTCAAGCACTACCTCCCTGGTGCGGCGCACGTCCAAAGGCCGACACCAGGGAGGGCCCCCGGGGAGTCGCGGAAGGCTTTCCGCGTCTCCCCCATCCCTCCTCCTGCTCATCTGTGATGTCAGCGCGCCGCGAGGCGCTCTGACGTCACTGATTTCCCCACCGGAGCCGAGGACAGCAGCAGGTAAGGCCGCGCTCGACTCCGATGGGGAAATCAGGCCGAAAATGGCCTCCCCAGCTTTCAGGGAGGCCTTGTTTGAAAGGGGAGAGTCTCCCCTTTCAAACGAGCCATTCCTGAAAAGCGCGGCGGCGCTGCGATCCATAGCCAGGAAATCCCAGGAGACACCAGGGATATCTTTGGGGCGGTCGGCCCTTGTAGGAATGGGTAACCCCCCCCTCCGGGGGCATATTATTTAATTACCCAACTTTGGCTTTCCCGGGGTGGGGGGGGGCGCGATCGCCCCCCTGAAATGTAATAAATAAAGTTTCTTTTTTTTTTATTTTAAAAGAAAAAATACCAGCGAAATTGGCAGGGGGTCGGTCCTCCTGCCCAGTGGCCGACCCCCTGTGGGGGCAATTTTTTTTTTTATAATCATGTGGTTTCCGTGGGGGCCACAATCGGCCCCCAGGGAAGCCATAACTATATAAAAAAAATAGAGAAAGAGAGATCTCTCTCTCTATATATATATATATATATATATATAGAGAGAGAGATATATATATATATATATATATATATATATATATATATATATATATATATATATATATATACATACATACAAAGTTCACATGTACCTCTGCCCTTGAATGGCGGCGGAGCTACACGGCGAGGTCGCGATCCTCGAAACAAACAAACATCAATCCTTCTCACAGTGGGTAAAGATTGTGCAGAGCCCAAAATCCAGTTTCAACGTGGTTTATTCAGTCCAGTTCATGTGGCAAACAATGCCCGACGCGTTTCGGAGAGAGATTATTTATATATATATATATATATATATATATATATATATATATATATATTTTTTTTTTCAAAACAAAGGACCTCGATTTGAAGAGGCACTCCGAGTCAGACCTCGTAAAGGCAGGGCGGCTTCACTTCACTTTGGAAAAAGATAACTCAGCCTTACGCGTTTCGGAGCAGACAAGCTCCTTGTTCACAGGCATTTCCATATGTAAGCGCAAGAAAACGGAAAGAGCACTTGTGCCAGCACATAATTTATTGCGCCCATCATTAGGCATCAGGTGAGTCCACACATGCGGCATGCTGGGATTTGTAGTCAATTGTTGCCTTAGTAGTCTTTCAGTGCCCTTCCCAATTGTTCCCAACAGTTGGTCCTGCGCTTGCACATCATTTACTTAATTCTTTCGCCCTCCAGTGGGCCTCCGAACATGCCAGATCTGCCAAGATTATGCCGTCTGATTCCCCAACCGGAGACTTGACATAGTTCTGTGTCTCCGTGGCCCCTCATGTTCAGAGGATGGTGCACTCTTCACGGCTGGATCTGCCGTATATTAATTTTCAAAACAAAGGACCTCGATTTGAAGAGGCACTCCGAGTCAGACCTCGTAAAGGCAGAGGCGGCTTCACTTCACTTCGGAAAAAGATAACTCAGCCTTACGCGTTTCGGAGCAGACAAGCTCCTTGTTCACAGGCATTTCCATATGTAAGCGCAAGAAAACGGAAAGAGCACTTGTGCCAGCACGTAATTTATTGCGCCCATCATTAGGCATCAGGTGAGTCCACACATGCGGCATGCTGGGATTTGTAGTCAATTGTTGCCTTAGTAGGCTTTCAGTGCCCTTCCCAATTGTTCCCAACAGTTGGTCCTGCGCTTGCACATCATTTACTTAATTCTTTCGCCCTCCAGTGGGCCTCCGAACATGCCAGATCTGCCAAGATTATGCCGTCTGATTCCCCAACCGGAGACTTGACATAGTTCTGTGTCTCCGTGGCCCCTCATGTTCAGAGGATGGTGCACTCTTCACGGCTGGATCTGCCGTATATTAATTTTCAAAACAAAGGACCTCGATTTGAAGAGGCACTCCGAGTCAGACCTCGTAAAGGCAGGGCGGCTTCACTTCACTTTGGAAAAAGATAACTCAGCCTTACGCGTTTCGGAGCAGACAAGCTCCTTGTTCACAGGCATTTCCATATGTAAGCGCAAGAAAACGGAAAGAGCACTTGTGCCAGCACGTAATTTATTGCGCCCATCATTAGGCATCAGGTGAGTCCACACATGCGGCATGCTGGGATTTGTAGTCAATTGTTGCCTTAGTAGGCTTTCAGTGCCCTTCCCAATTGTTCCCAACAGTTGGTCCTGCGCAGAAAAGACCGGTCTGCGTGATTTGTTTAAGAGGCTGGAGAAGCTGATGCGCAGCGAGCAGTCAAAATGGTGGGAACATCGTTCACTGTCCGGTATTTGGAGGTCGGTCGTATTCCGCGGGGGCTTCGCATTATGCTGGCCCCCAGCTACGAAAATCCTGACCCCAATATGTTGTCTGAATGGGCGGAATGTAACTTAGAGTCCTCCTGTAAATTGGTGAGGATTCTTGTTAAGTACGCCGAGAGTGACCGCATTGCTTTACAAAGCAAAATTGATGAATTAAATGAAGAAATAAGCAATCTAGGGTCCTCTGACAATGAGAAAAAGCTGCGTGAAGAGATGCTTGTTCGCCTACAGAAGGAGGAAGATGTTATTAAAAAACGAAAAGTATTTAAATTTCAAAGAGATAAGCTTGACTATCAAAACGGTCAAGTATTTACTTTAGCCAAAAATTTCAGAACCTTAAAAATACGAATGAAGCACAGTCAAGTAAAGCGGCATCAATTACAATTACAGATGCAGCTCAGTCCTCCACCTCTATGTCGGACTTGAGCTCGGTACCTGGCAGTGAATCTGAGGGCGAACAGGCAATGGCATCTGCGAGTTTGGGGTTTATAAAACGATCCCTGGCACAGGAGGTAGATTGCCTGCGCCAGGACAGACGACAAACCCTGAGACCAAGAGCCTCAAAAACCGCCAAAGGAGACAAAAATATAACCACAAACGCAAAGAACGACGACAAAGCCACAGAATCAAAAAGTGGAGGAAGTCAAGCAACAGAAAATCCTACAAAAAATGGAACCGCAAGTGAATGGGTCCATGGAAGCCATCAGTAATAACAGACTGGCGGTGATTAATTTGACTGATATGAAATTAAATGAAAATGAACGAAACATTCTCTCATTAGGATTGTCGCATAGTCCAGCGAGCGACTTCAGTTACGTGCAGACACGCATAGATCTATTTAAATTCACGAGGAAATTAAAGTTACGTAAATTTCACCAACTACAAAAGAAAAATCAAGTGGTGCCTGAAGTTGAGCACGTTGATGCAGGAACTAGCCCCTCCATCCTTACTGTTCACGATATGGAACTTTGCGCAATTTACAAGAATTGAGGGATGAAAGTACTATATCACAGGATCTATCAGGTATAGATGTTCCTGACATGCCAAATACCAACAGGGCGGGCCTAACACATTTCAAGCCAAAGTCAACATTCAATCCGATCATGTTACATGATAATTTGGATGTCTTTAATGATCTGATGATTAATCAATTGAAAAAGTTATACACTTCTACGGCGAAAGCACGCCGCAAATGCACAAAACATAATAATTGTTATGGTCAACTAATTCAAAAATTACAGTCCAATGACAATATAATCATCAGACAGTCAGATAAGGGTGGCAAAGTGGTCTTATGGCCACGTGAAATGTATTTGGAAGAAGCACATGGGCACCTTAATGATCGCAACTGTTACAAGCACAGCGACATGAAAACAATGAAACAGGCTTGGAGTGAGGTCTATCTCAAACTTGTAGCATGGAAGGGAATGGGGCTGCTCAGTGGAGATGAATTCAAGTTTTAAAAAATGACCATCCAGTAATACCGGTCATTTACTTCATCCCGAAAATTCATAAGGATGCCACTAAGCCGCCTGGTCAACCAATCATCTCAGCACGTAACAGTATCCTGGAAAATACATCTAGATATGTGGACTTTTTCTTGCAAGAGCATGTTAAACAATTGTCCTCATACATCCAGGATACGAGTGATTTCCTCCGCAAGTTGAACGATGTTACTTGGCAAGATGATTATCTCCTCATTACCCTGGATGTCAACTCCTTATACACGAGTATATTCCACCGTGACGGCACCAAGGCAGTGGAGTATTTTCTAAACAAAAGACCTTTGTGCATGCTGAACCACAATAAGATGTTGTTGAATATGATTTCAATATGTTTAACTAACAATTATTTCATGTTCAATCATCAGGTGTATCAACAAATGAGAGGAGTTGCGATGGGGGCTTGCTTCTCCCCAAGTTATGCTTGCCTTCATATGGGCCTTTGGGAGGAGCAAGTCCTCAGCAACAAATTCAAAGATGTCATGGTCAAGAATGTAATTAGATGGTACCGCTTCATTGATGACTTGTTCCTTGTATGGCAGGGCAGTGAGGAAGGAGCACTTGCTTTTATTGACCGAATCAATGACAATGAGCTTAATTTGCAGTTTGTTTCTCATGTCAGCAGAGAAAGAGTCAATTTTTTGGATGTAGAAGTCTATATCAAACATGGAAAATTAGAGACCACTTTGCACCGTAAGCCAACTGCGGGCAACACTATCTTACATGCTACGAGTCATCATCCTGAACATCTGATTCGCAGCATTCCCTACGGTGAGATGCTGCGAATCAGAAGGATCTGTAGCATAGAATCAGAATGTATTACAGCACAATTGGAGAGCAAAAAACGTTTTGTATCCAGGGGTTATACTGCTGAGATGGTGGACAAAGCCATCAACAAAACTGGTATAATCACTAGATCACAGGCTCTTGAACCTAGGAGGTTGAATCAGTTGTCTGATAGTGTTAAACAAATGAATGAACCACCACGCCTGATTCTAACATACAATAGGCAGCACCGCACGATACGCAAGTTAATTAACAAGAATTGGGCTGTGGTTCGTAGTGATCCAACAATAGGTGATTCCCTTCCAAAAACACCTGCAATCACATTTGGCAAAGCTCGATCAATGAGTGATATGCTGGTCAAGAGTAGTCCTGAGATTTTAACCACCAAATCTTGGCTTCAAAATGTCAAAGGCTTCTTTCGGTGTGCCACATGCAAAGCATGTAAATATGGCAAGAATAAAACCACCATAATCAGTCCATTTAAAGAAATGCCCATCTCTATACCTAGGAGGTTGACATGCAAAACTGAATATGCTGTATATGTGCTGGAGTGTTCGTGTGGCCTGCAATATGTGGGTAGTACCAAGTTGCAGGTCCACAAGCGAATACTCCAGCACATTAGAGCAATCAAAAATAGTGATGCAGCATATCCTGTTGCGCGACACTTTAAAGATACCCATGATAACTGTCTCGACCATTTTAGTTATTTTGTGATTGACACTGTGCCACCATTAAGAAGAGGAGGTAACCGTGAATCTCTATTGAGAAAATTAGAGACAAAATATATACTGGAATTAGATACTAAGGTGCCCAACGGGCTTAATTCCAGTGATGACCTCTATACATGTCTGTGAGCCAACATGTAGATTGTTGAGCAGCAATTTCTGTATCTCCATAAGTCAAACTCCTCCTCAGATTTTTAGATCTTTTTACATTTTATATTTAATATTCTTCCCCCAACCGTAATTTTAATGATAATTCACATGGATTCACTATACATATTTTTATGCACATTTGCACATACATGGTTTTTATGTAGTACACGGTTTTCATGTATAAGACATTATGATGTGGATACAGTCTACAGATTAAATTATTGGAAGTATGGTAAGGCCAAATATTTTTGTTATTGTTTATTACCGAGTAGTGATGCAATCGGGTAAGAGGCAGAAATGCATTAGTAAGAGATGGTGTCTTACCTGCAGGATTAGTCCAATTATCAGGATTTTACCCTAATAAATGTGGCCCACTTGGGCACAATGGACCTTGCGGGACATGGGCATTAGTACTTCTTGGCCCATGGTCTAGTCAATCATATTATGCATAAACACCATATGGCACTGTCACCTAGCCGAGGGCATTATCTGTGATTGGTCTAGGTGAAATAGCCACGTTGCCTTTGAAAGTGTTTTTAAAGTGTGTATGATTTTTAATATGCATTTTTTTAAAACGTATCAAATTGCTGAGCTTTGCACATAAATTTTAACGATATAGGCCTTGCTGAGGGGTACATTGCATTTGCAACTAAACTCTTTTCCAAAAATCTGTTTTAAAGTGTATATGATTTTTAATATGCATTTATTTAAAATTGTATTTATTTGCAGTATTTGCACATTAATATTAACAATATATGCTTTATTTAATGCTACATTGCACTTTGCAATCAAATGTTTCTTCTATGTCTATTATGAGCCCGTGGTCACATGGTTATTGCACTGTCACTTTAAAATGTATGATCACTCCTCATGGCGTCATGTGATCAAGGCCTTTCAGAGGCCAAAACGCGTCATGGCAGCAGTGCATGGTCAAGGAAAATAAATCTTTTTGCACTGAATTTGGGTCCGTACCGTCCTTTCAAAGAGTTTGGATTTTGTGGCGGATTGCGTGTGCATATATATATATATATATATATATGTTTTCCATTCCAGTTCCCACTTCCCGATAAGAATCGGATCCCCACACTAGGTACGACACCACACAGTTTTTTTTTGTTGCGCTTTGATTTTATTTCGCTGTAACGCGTTTCGGCATTACTGCCTTGTTCACACATTCACACATATGTATATATATATATATATATATTAACCACCAAATCGCCCAAGAGCTTGCAGGGGCGCTCGCAGGAATTTCAACCATCCGGCTTAGTTACAAGGGAAGAACCACCCAATGCTGCTCCCCGGTTATCTTTTCTTCTGACCTGACGCGTTTCTCGACTGTTGCCGCTTTTTCAAAGGTCGATGTGAAAATGACACATACAGGTAGTTTCCTTAGTTCACAAATTTATTGCAAGTCCTGCCGTCAGTGGGCCGTGCTTGGTGCACGTCTCGCATTCTGGGAATCGTAGTTACACGGGTGCCCTCCCATGCAAGATGCACCATCTCGAAGGAATGAGAGGCTGAGGGAGAGGAACCTTCCTGCTCCGGTTTCCAGCACAGTGAGTCTTGATGAAAAGTGCCTGCTCCTATCACATCCAGATCCTACCAAGGATTTTAACTGACTCTCTGAAATCTGTAAGCATTGGAACCTACTATAAGTATTTAATGAAAGCTCGATGTGACTACACATCCCAGCATGCTGTATGAAGAAATCAAGTACGTAGTTGAACCCATGAGGAGTTTTTCAACCAATCAGCATGCAGTATAAAGAGCGCTCCAATGCGTACAGGAGAAATGCCTCTGATGAAGTGGTACGTTGGCCACAGAAACGCGTCAGGCAATACAACGAACTTGGATGGCTGGGGCGGGCTGAACCATGATGCCGAATGGCAGACGCACTGTCGAGTGCATCTTGAGAAGCTTCGGCGTTTGTTGGATAAAAAAATATATATATATATATTCAGAAACACAAAGGATGCCGCACTCCAGAAATTGGTTTCAGAGTTGCTTTATTTTCACCTCCACTGGTGGTAGTGGTGGTGAAAATAAAGCAACTCTGAAACCTATCTCTGGAGTGCAGCATCCTTTGTGTTTCTGAATTTATATTGGGTAAGTATTCCACCCGTTGCTGCCTGCACCAGGTATTGAGCGCGCTGACATTGGGAATCAATTGCTTGTAATATATATATATATGTGTATATATTTACAGAGAAATTTCTCAGTGCTGAAATTAGGAGACTGTGAAAGAACTATAATAAGTCTTTTTGAAGTTACATGAAAGGCAGTAAAGTGTGGTACTGCTGCAGAGTACAAAACAAATTTCCTGCTAGATAGAAATATCTGACTTTTGTCTAGTGGCAGTTTTGACGCCATAAAGTAATGCAGAGGGCATGCTGGAAAGAACAGATCTGTATTATGTGGATAGCTAAGTGGATTAGTAAAGCCACGCATTAGAAACACTTTGAAACAGATGAAATGTATGTGAGAGAGGGGCTATGGAGAGAAGAGGGGCACGTTTGCAAGGATGGTAGTGAGGGAATCAAAGGAGGTCATTGTGTGCAATTGTAAAGCACATGTTCACCCGTAGGCATTTTGGCGCTGAATATCAGATATTTATTGAAAGTCATGGAAGGGCACCAAAATGATTGTAGCACTGGCTTCCACCAACGCTAAAGGCTGCGATGATGGGTATGTTGCAAGGTAAAACAACACTGTGTCTTTTTTCTCTCTTTCTTAGTCTTTTTGGAGAGCGTACAGATTTCGCTAAGGAAAGGTAAGGTGACTTCGTCATTACTGACTGTTAAACACTTCACTCAGGCACACACTCACCTACACTTTGAAACCAACAACCTATCTGCCTTCTACGTAGGATAGTGTTTTAAAAGGATAGTTTTAGGCACTTGCAGAGATGGCGTATCGCTGGATGAATGCTGCCCAGGACCTAAGTCTGGTTCTGGAGTCCAGCGCTGAGGCAGGATCAGAGACTGAGGCAGGATCAGAGACTGAGACAGCAGATACTGAGACAGCATCTGAGGGAGAGGACAATGGAGCAGAATCTGGGAGTGACTTTTCAGTCGGCGCAGTTCCATCCGACGACTCATCTTCCAGCGATTCTGAAGGAGATGATGTCAGTCGTGCTGTCCCTTTGCCAGCACAGTCTGTGCAGCGGGACACCAGTAGCAGGTTAGAGCAACCCAGAGAGCAGGCACGTGCGGCCGCAAGCACAGATGGAGCGCTATCTTGGCAGCCTCCCAATTTAGTTCAGCCCCAAATTTCGCTTTTCACTGGTGACGCTGGATGTAAAGTCGATACTGCAAATTTTTTGCCAGTTGACTACATCCATCTCTTTTTGGATGTTGACTTCCTTGACGAAATTGTGCAGCAAACAAATTTGCGTGCCGAACAATTTCTGAGGGAGCATGGAGGCACTGTTGGGCCTCATTCTAGGGCACACAAGTGGACTCCCACTTCTTGAGGGGGGCTGAAGATATTTTTGCGCCTCACGCTTAAAATGGGGGTAGTGCATAAACCAACCTTGCTATCCTACTGGTCTACTCGCACGGTTTGGTTAACCCCCATCTTCGCACCATACATGAGCAGAGATCGTTTTTGCTATTGCAACGCATGCTGCATTTCAATGACAATTCAGCTGCATTGCCCCGGGACCATCCAGACCATGACAGGTTGTTCAAAATTCGGCCTGTCGTGGCACATTTGTCTGCCAGGTTTCCAGAGGTTTATACTCCTGGAAAGAATATAGCCATTGATGAGTCCTTGATCTTCGTATGAAGGGCGGCTGCTGTTTAGGCAGTACATTCCGAGCAAACGCGCTCGCTATGGCATCAAGCTGTACATGCTGTGTGAAAGATCGACTGGCTATGTGTACAGCTTGAGAGTGTATACAGGGAAGGACACAACTCTTAACCCTGTAGGTTGCCCTCCCACGCTAGTGGTCACAGGGAAGATTGTATGGGAGCTTGTCCAGCCACTTTTACACAAAGGTTATAACCATTATGTGGACAATTTCTATACAGGAGTAGAGCTGTTCAGTGAGCTCTACAAAGCTGGCACCATGGCTTGCGTTACAATTCGTTGTCGCCGCAAAGGATTCCCGCAGGTGCTTGTTTGCAAGAAGCTCCAGAAATCCCAGAGCACTGCGTTGCGTTCCAACGAACTGCACGCAGTCAAGTTCTCAGATAGGCGTGATGTGTACGTGCTCACTACAATTCATGCTGAGAGCACTTCCCCTGTCACGGTTTGGGGTCAGATGGCCGAAGTCCACAAGCCCACCTGTATACTTGATTACAACAAGTACATGGGCAGAGTGGGCAAGATCGACCAGGTTCTTCAGCCATACAATACGAGTCGTAAAACTCGCACTTGGTATAAGAAACTGTTTACTCACCTGATCCAGATGGCAACATACAATGCGTATGTTGTTTATCGTCAGACCACCACAGGAAGACTCATGTCTTTCCTTGACTTTCAGTTGCCTGTGATTGAAAGTCTCACTGCTACAGAAGCAGCAGCCTCCCCTTCATGGTTTCTGGAGGACATGGCAAGGCTGCAGGAGCGACACTTTGCTGATAACATTCCTGCAACACCCAAAAAGGAGCGACCATGTCGTCGTTGTAAAGTGTGCTCGATGCGGGAAAGAGGCAGGAGACTCGTGTTTACTGTCCACAGTGCCCAAGTAAGCCTGCCTTCTGTTTTCCTACTTGCTTTATGTTGTATCATACTAAAGGAAAATACTGGGAAATTGACTAGGTGGAGCTGCCAATAGGTAAACCTTTCAATTGGATACCTACTGTCTGTGGGCCACTCCTTCACTACACAAGCAGCTGCAGAATATTTGTTCCTCTACTTCAGGAAATCATGGACTTCTCAACACCTTTATCTGCTTTCAGAATGTGGTAGTTGTTCTGTTCGCCAATTGACAAGTGCATTATAGGCCCCACGCTGCACATACTGGTGGACAGAACATACGCCACGTTGTCACGGAGTACCCGTGTTTCACATTCAACCGTTCTTCATAGTTTATGATATTCTCTTTAGAAAGCTTTTAAAAATTTCCAGCATGTTTGCCTTATTTTCAAAGGTAGATATGCTCGCTCAGTTCGAGATATGGCCTACTGGGATACTCGGACAGCCCCCAACTTGCATCCACAAACTGGAAGGAGTTGGATTTAGCAAAGTGAGAGCATTGATAGCACGTGACAGAAATGTTTTCTCAAGCTTCAAGTAGCTAGAGATGGAACGCATTAGTATAGGGTCTCTTGACAATTAGACAGGATTAGTCAGGACTCTGATGAGGACAGACACACGAACGGGTTAGAACATCCTACGGTAGGTGCACTTTCCGAGGAATATTGCAAAGGTAGAAGGCAGATAGTAAAGATAGTATAGATACACGTCATGACTTCATCTTCACCCATGGATTCAAATCCATTGCTGCCACTCTCGCACTGATTTTACTATAGTACTTATGGGTCAATGCTGCTTGCCATGTTCATCCTCCATTAGAACTTAGTAGATGGTCAGTTTGCTGTATGATAGGTGCATTACAGTCACTGCACATAACGGTGGATTGGACATATGCTACGTTGTCACGGACTACCCGTGTTTCACATTCAACCCTTCTTCATAGTTTATGATGTTATCTTTAGAAAGCTTTTAAAAATTTCCAGCATGTTTGCTTTATTTTTAAAGGTAGATATGCCTGCTCAACTCGAGGAATGGCTTTGCGGCATATTCGGGCACCCGCCAACTTGCATCCACAAACTGGAAGGAGTTGGATTTAGCACAGTGAGTGCACTAAAGGCGCATGAAAGACATGTCTTCCTGAACCTCATGTGGCTGTCATGGGAGCCATTAGTAAAGGTTCACTCGGCATGCGTTCGGTAACGTTCAGGAAGAAGGAGGGGGAGACTTGACAGATGGTAAAATGTAGTCAAACTCATTATGTCTTGTGGCATATGAATGTAATGGGCCCTTGCATGGCAGCAGTATGTTTATGTGAGTGCAAGTGATCTGGTTGATTGGGCCTGTGGCTGGTGGTATGGAAGTCTTGTGTGTGGTGCGTGAATAGCGTGTGAATGGACCATAAAGTGGTTGGTGCCGTGAAGTGGCTTTATGGCTCCCCTTCAGAAGGCTTGGCTTCAATATTTATATACTTTGATTAGTATTTGTGCTTTGAAGCCAGCGTTTCTGGAGGTGCTAAAACCAACCAGTGTAAGTGGTGGATTAACTTTATCAAATTAGTGTTAGATTTATATTTGTGGCGGTTTCATGGCCTTTTGTAAGATTTGGTTTTTGTCAATATGGGTAGCAGGGGACTTTGTGCCCTAGCTCAGTCGTCACCTAGGCAAACCTTCACATTTTTGAATAGTAGACAAGGAGGGAAGTACAGGGGTGTATGACTTGTGTGGCTCTAACTGGGTTTTTTTACCCAACATCCCCTGCAAACCTCAAATTTAGCTGGAAAAAACACTTTTTTCTCAACTTTTTGTGTGGGAAAGTTGTGGGATCACCGGGCTGACACAAATTTCCTACCACCCAGCGTTCCCCCAGGTCTCCCGATAAAAATGGTACCTCACTTGTGTGGGTGGCCCAAGTACCCGCGACAGGCAAGGGCCCAAAACGTATTGAGGAGACATCAAAATTGCCTATCACAAAACGACCTGGTTTTGCAAGGGGGGTCACCTGGGTTTTTGGCCCCGTGCTCGGCGTTCATCTAGGGAAACCTACCAAACCCACACATTTCTGAAAACGAGACACCAGAGGGATTCCAGGGAGGTATGGCTTGCGTGCATCCCCCAACGTTTTCCTACCCAGAATCCCCTGCAAACCTCAAATTTAGCTGACAAAATCACTTTATTCTCACATTTTTGTGTGGAAAAGTTGTGGGATCACCGGGCTGACACAAACTTCCTACCACCCAGCGTTTCCCCAGGTCTCCCAATAAAAATGGTACCTCACTCGTGTGGGTGGCCCAAGTACCCGCAACAGGCAAGGGCCCAAAACGTATTGAGGAGACATCAAAATTGCCTATCACAAAACGACCTGGTTTTGCAAGGGAGGTCACCTGGGTTTTTGGCCCCGTGCTCGGCGGCCATCTAGGGAAACCTACCAAACCCACACATTTCTGAAAACTAGACACCCGGGGGATTCCAGGGAGGTATGACTCGCGTGGATCCCCCAACGTTTTCTTACCCAGAATCCCCTGCGAACCTCAAATTTTGCTGAAATAATCACTTTTTCCACACATTTTTGTGTGGTGTCACCATGCCGGCACAAATGTCCTACCACCCAGCGTTCCCCTTAGTCTCCCGAGTAAAATGATACCTCACTTGTGTGGGTGGGCCAAGGGCCTGTGGCCGGGAAAAGCCAAAAACATAGGGATTAAGGGTATAGCACAGCGAATTCTAAGCGCTACATTTTAAAAAAAAATACATTTCTAGCCGATTCTGCATTGGACAGCCACACAAGTGAGGTATTATTTTACTCGGGAGATGAAGGGGAACGCTGGAGTGGGTAGGACATTTGTGGCTCCACGCAGATTCCAGAACTTTCCACCACAAAAATGTGAGGAAAATGTGATTTTTTGAGCTAAGATTGAGGTTTGCAGGGGATTCTGGGTAACAAAACGCTGGTGAATGGACAGCGAAGTCACCCCATCCTGGAATTCCCCGGGTGTCTAGTTTTCAGAAATTTGTAGGTTTGCTAGGTTTCCCTGGATGGCCGCCAGAGCATAGGGTCCAAAATCTACAGCTAGGCAGTCCTTGCAAAACCAGGTCCGTTTTGACTGATAGACAATGTGGTGTCTCCACGATACGGTTTGGGCCCTTGCCTGTCGCTGGCACTAGGCCTACCCACACAAGTGAGGTACCGTTTTTATCGGGAGACTTTGGGAAATGCGGGGTGGGTAGGAATTTTGTGGATCCACGCAGATTCCAGAACTTTCCACCACAGAAATGTGAGAAAAATGTGAGTTTTTTTACAAAGTTCAATCAATCAATCAATCAAGCATTTGTATAGCGCGCTACTCACCCGGAGGGTCTCAAGGCGCTTGGGGGAGGGGGGTCCGCTACTGTTCGAACAGCCAGGTCTTGAGTTGCTTCCTGAAGGAGAGTGGTCTTGGGTAAGGCGGAGGTGGATGGGTAGGAGTTCCACGTCTTGGCAGCCAGGTAGGAGAAGGATCTTCCTCCCGTTGTGGCTCTTCGGATGCGGGGGACGGCGGCGAGGGCGTGGTTGGTCGATCGTAGCTGGCGGGTGGGAGTGTAGAAGGTCAGACGGTCGTTGGGGTATCTGGGGCCTTGGTTGTGGAGAGCTTTGTGTGCGTGGGTGAGAGTCGGAACGTGATTCTCTTGCTGACGGGGAGCCAGTGCAGGTCTCTCAGGTGTCCGGCGATGTAGCTGTGTCGGGGGATGTCCAGGATGAGTCGAGCTGAGGCGTTCTGGATGCGTTGGAGTCTTTTTGAAGTTTGGCTGTGGTTCCGGCGTAGAGGGAGTTGCCGTAGTCCAGTCGGCTGGTGACGAGGGCCTGGGTGACCGTCTTCCTGGTTTCGGTGGGGATCCACCGGAAGATCTTGCGCAGCATGCGTAGGATGTTGAAGCAAGACGAGGAGACGGCGTTGATTTGTCGGGTCATTGAGAGGAGAGTCCAGGATGAAGCCCAGGTTGCGTGCGTGGTCCGTTGGTTTGGGTGCGTTGCCCAGGGCAGGGGCCACCAGGAGTCGTCCCAGGCGGAGGTGATGATCCTAGGATGAGGACTTCCGTTTTATCTGAGTTCAGTTTCAGGTGGCTGTTCCTCATCCACTCGGCTACGTCCTTCATCCCTTCATGTAGGTTGGTTCTGGCGGTTGTGGGGTCGTTGGTGAGGGAGAGGATCAGCTGGGTGTCGTCAGTTGAGGTTTGCACGGGTTTTTGGGTAACAGAACCTGGTGAGAGCCAGACAAGTCACCCCATCCTGGATTCCCCTGGGTGTCTAGTTTTCAAAAATGTATATGTTTGCTAGGTTTCCCTAGGTGCTGGCAGAGCTAGGGTTCAAAATCTACAGCTAGGCACTTTGCAAAAAAACGGTCCGTTTTGACTGTAAAAATGTGGTGTCTTCACGTTGCATTTTGGGCCGTTTCCTGTCGCGGGCACTAGGCCTACCCACACAAGTGAGGTACCATTTTTATCGAGAGACTTTGGGGAATACGGGGTGGGTGGAATTTTGTGGATCCAGGCAGATTCCAGAATTTTCCACCACAGAAATGTGAGGGAAATGTGTTTTTTTTTTACAAAGTTTGAGGTTTGCAAGGGATTCTGGGTAACAGAACCTGGTGAAAGCCAGACAAGTCACCCCATCCTGCATTCCCCTGGGTGTCTAGTTTTTAAAAATTTATAGGTTTGCTAGGTTTCCCTAGGTGCCAGCAGAGCTAGGATCCAAAAACGACAGCTAGGCACACTGCAAAAAAAGGGTGCATTTTCACTGGAAAAAAATGATGTGCCCACGTTGCATTTTGGGCCGTGTCTTGTCGCGGGCACTATACCTACCCACACAAGTGAGGTACCATTTTTACCGGGCGACTTAGAGAAACACAGAATAATAGAACAAGTGTTTTTGACAATTGACTTTCTATGCATTTATCCCTTCCAAATGTAAGACAGTGTGTAAAAAAGAATTAATTTTCAAAAATGCCCTCTAATTCACATGCTGGTATAGGTACCCACATATACGGAGTTGTGCAAATAAACACTGCTTCTAAACTCCATATGTTGATCCCATTTCGGAAATACATAGTTTTCCTTGATACCTATTTTTCACACTTTTTATTTTACCAAGTGAATTGCTGTATACCCGGTACACAATACAAAACCATAGCAAGGTGCAGCTTAGTTATTGGCTCTGGGCACTTCGGATTCTTGGTGAAACTAAAAGTCCTATATACCCCTGCAACCATAAGGCTCCAGTGGACATAACGGTATATTGCTTGTAAAAATCTGTCATACTTAGAAGAAGTTACAGGTGAAAATGCAGACACAAATAGCAGTTATTTTCAACTTATTTTCAATATGTTTTAAATTGAACTATTACTTTCTATAGGAAAACCTTGAAGGATCTACACAAACGACACCTTGCTGAATTCAGAATTTTGTCTACATTTAAGAAATGTATAGCTTTCTGGGATCCATTATTGGTTTTACATCAATTTCTAGCACTAACTGAAGGGAGGTTGAAAGCACAAAAAATCGAAAAAATAGGCTATCTCCCACTAAAATGCCAAAACTGTGTAGAAAAGTTTGGTTTTCTAACAAAAGTCTGCCTGTTCCTGAAAGCTGGGAAAATGGTGATTTTATCACCGCAAACACTTTATTGATACCATTTGCAGGGAAAAAAACAGGCGTTTTCTTCTTCGGCACTTTTTTCCAATTTTTCACCAAAACCCCAAAATTTAGCTATATTTTGGCTAATTTCTGGGACCCCTCCAAGGGTATCCACAAACCCTGGGTACCTTTAGAATCATCAGGATGTTGGAAGAAAAGGACGTAAATTTGACGTGGATACCTTATGTGGACAAAACGTTCCAGGGGCCTAAGCGCAAGCTACCCTAAATGGCCAAAAAAGGGCTCAGCAATGGGGGGGGGCAGCAGTTATGGGGCTAAACCCTGAAAAATATGGACATTTTTGTACAAATGTTTTTGAACTGCTTTTCGGCGGTGTCAGGCAATGTTCCCATTGGCGGTATGTGAAAACATTTCTGGGATTAGCAGATTTATGCAGAAAGTGATGACCATAATGTTGATAGCAATACATAGTTTCAAAGTCTGATGTGCCCTCTAACATTTCATTATTGGAAAAAGCAGCAGATTTTTCTAAATCAGACAACATGTTATTTACAGTTTCATAATCCCAATCATCGGACAATGTACTGGAGGTAATGATATCACTCAATTAAATTTTAAATAAATGTGGTATTTTTAAAAGTTCAGTCGGGCCAAATATATCGAAATCAACTCTGTCCCACACTATACCATCAGGTATAGGAACTGCTGTAATGTTCACTGATGACAGGTCTGTTTTTTCACGATGTGATGATAGGTGCGGTTTCAGAATCACATTCACTTTTTGTGCTGCAGAGCTTTCTCGAAGATAAGTTCCATTAATAAACATACTAAAGACAGTTACTAGGCCTATCCAGAAAAGAAAGAAAAGTATTCCTGTAGATACCCAGAGTTCCACCCAAAGTGATACCAGGTAAGTCTTTTTAAGAAAGTTCAGAAATTTTTTAAATCGCTGTAGACGAGTTCTTTGGGCTGGCGTTGTTTCAGGTTCGCTTGGATCTAACGAGAAGGTGTCAAAGTCAATGAAATATCCAGATGCTGTTCAATCAATTTTCGGTAGTTCCGCAGGTTTTGTGGAAACTGTAGCTTGATCTTGTTGGGGCATGTTGACGTAGATATCCGTATTTGGTCTAATTGAAATTTATCTTTCAGTGGAGTTCTCATTTTGAACTTCAGTTTCAAGAGGAACGAGTTCCATTGCATTGTTGCTTAGTCCTTCATTCCGTGCAGGTGACCCTTCAAACATGATGAGTCTTTCTGTTTGAACTTCTTGTATAGTTTTGAGAGGAGGGTGTCTGTTATTTCGGAGTCCATGCGGCCTACTATTCAGTATCGGCCACATAGTGTGGTTTGATTAGGTCAATTGAGACTAATATTTTCTCCTTTTTGCCGGCAAGAGGTGGCAGAAGTACTGTTCTTGTTCCTTCAACTGCCAGGACAAGTACAGGCTTTCTATATGATGGCCCAAATTCTTTTTTGTCCGCTATTTTTTTCTCTGACCAGATCCCCGACTTTAGGGATCCAGACAGGTCTTGCCGTGACACTTTTTACTTCCCCAGTGGCGGTCCTTTTCGTCTGGACATTACTCTGTAGTGCCCTGCTTTCATTCAAGTCCTGTAAAACAGCCAAACGTTTATGGATGTCAAAAGGTTTTTCATCCGCCACTGTGCCGTCACAATCAAGATCAGGTACCCACATTCTCGTCCCAAATAGGACCTCATAAGGAGTGACCCACCCTAGAGAGCTTCTTGGCTGATTGTTTAATGCCCTCTGGACTCCATACAGCTGTTTTACCCAATTTTCACCCAAGCCTAATACTCTAGCTGTTAAAGATTGCTTTAAGTCCCGGTTTTTCCTCTCCACAACCGAATTTCCCTCTGGATGGTACGGAGAGGAGTACCGCAATGCTACACCCAGACTTCCCATGGCTTCCTTGTAAGCCCTAGAGATAAACGCGGGGCCACGGTCAGAATGTAATGTGACAATTGCGTATGTCCCTATAAAGACTTGCAAATCTTTTATAACAGTTCGAGCGTCAGCCGAGCGCTGGGGCCACACCCATAGGAACCTAGAGCAGGAATCCACTGCAACCATGATGTGCTTGTAAGCCCCATCCGATTGTAAGGGGCCGCAGTGGTCCAAATAAACACACGCGAGCGGTTTGTCTGATATTAGTAATGGTGTCTGCGCTGGACTTGTTACGGTGGAGCCTTTCATCTGCTGACAGATGTCGCATTTCAGGTCATAGTCCTTAGTCTGCCTTCTTAGACCTGGCCACCAGTAGCGTTGTATTAATAGAGAAACCGTGGCGAAAAACTCCTGCGTGTGCAGAACCTATACCCTCGTGTGCTGCTAGAATTAATCCTAACCTGCGATCCATATTTGGTATTACTCTATCCCCCACTCCTGGAATTTGAGCAACTGGAACATTGTTCGCATCTGACTTGTAGGAGTACTTGAGTGGAAATCTTTTCGGTACTGCTGTGTTATTGCGTGTGGCAATAATCTCAACCATTATCTCACCGTCTATCCTCGTTTTTGAACGACTGATTGCAGCTACGGAAGCCGTTCGTACAGCCCCCTTTGGATCTTCGTCAGCCAATGAATTCCCTTCAACGTGAACGGCATCACGTTGATGACTCAATGTGTGTATCACGTGAGCCCTTGGTAGTTCATTTTTCAACTCCACTACCTGTTCCCATAGTGTTTTGTGCTTAATTGTGCCACCTTTTGCATCTTTAAACCCGTTTTGTCCCCAGTGATGTAAATATTAATTATATGACTGTACACAGTAAAAGGAATCACACACGATTAGTGTGGGGAATTCTCGATCTGTATTTACCAGTGCCAGTATTAGTGCGTTTAGTTCTGCCAGCTGCGCCGTGCAGTCTCCTAGAGACTGTGTTTTTGTGTATTTCGGATGAAACTTTCCATCTTGCATGCATCCTTTAACGATAGCACACGCAGTGCTGTATTGCTGTTTGCTCCCTATGGCCGGTTGCACAGAACCGTCAGTATAAATAATATATTCATACTGATCTAGAGGCATTATTTCGTTTGGTAGAGGATATTCTTGTTCGTATTGCAGAAATGCTTGTGTTTTTGGATTTGGGTCGTACCTGTTTTCTACATCTGTTGCAGTGAGAGAATTAGCCCATTGTATCCATCTTGGATGTAAGGCTTTAGCGTTGGGAACGCTTGCCTTTGTCGGAGCCTCTAAGGCTGGAACCGGGGTAACAACTATTATACGTTTCCCCTGAGCCAGGGCTCTTTCTCTGACTACAGCAGTCTGTACTGCTGTTAGAATTTTTTCAGTTGATGCAAAACGCATTTCAGCATTTGTGTACAAATGTATCTGAAAGAAACAGTTAGTTATAGATTCCTTACCTTAGAATTACCCCGAGGCGTCAGACTGGATCCGGAAAGTTTTTAGTCAGCAGTACCCCTGCGCGTCGGAAGGTGGCGCCGGTCGACTCCGGGTTCGTCGTCGGCGTCGTGGTCGCCGCAATGACATCGCGGTAGCTACATAGACGCCGCCCTCGCGCTCTGATGTCAGTTCTTTCTTTTTCCGTGCCAGCAAGCGCAGATCCGGAGAGAGCGGTACCTCCAGTCACTTTTTGACTGACTTTTATCTCGACTTTTGTCTAATTCGTTTTTTGAG
Source organism: Calotriton arnoldi (assembly GCA_963921515.1). Taxonomy (NCBI): domain Eukaryota; kingdom Metazoa; phylum Chordata; class Amphibia; order Caudata; family Salamandridae; genus Calotriton; species Calotriton arnoldi. Next base: position 240,391 of record CAWUFW010007151.1, on the reverse strand, counting down.
TCCATCGACTCCTGATGCACGAGGGATGCCCGGCTTCAAGGCCTGCGGTTCCCGTAACCGACTGATGTCCATGATGGACCCGCACCGCGTGTGCCTCTATTGCCTGGAGCGCGACCACGACCCCAAGTCGTGCTCCGACTGCCGGACCACGGCACCGAAGTCTTTGCGGGAGCGGTCCTGAAAGCTACTCGAGGCCCGGCAGTCGGCTCCGCGTCGCTCAAGGTCTTGGTCGCGGAGGAGGTCGAGGGACCGGTCGCGGAGCCAACACCATTCTTCGTCTAAGTCTTCGCACTCGGGGTCAGGTAAGTCGAAGTAAAAAAAGAAGTCGAAGATGTATCGTCGCTCTTCGACTTCTCCCCATCCGTCGGCCGATGCGACGAGGGATGCGGGTGGTGCCCCTCCCGCGGCTCCGCGTGCGGAGCCCATAGGGTCGGCTCCGGGTTTCCCTCCCTTCCCGGGACCGGGAGCGACCCCTGCCCAGCTTCGTCAGTTTTACGAATCGATGCACGCCATCTTTGAGCAGCTCGACTCCACCGGCACGCCTTCGGGCCCCGCGGATTCGGCTGGGGGCCCTGGGTCTTTGGCGCCGGCAGCTTCGGCCTCGGCGCCGCAGGGTCCCCTTGGATCCAGGCCTGGATCCGGATCGGCGCCGGTCGACCTTGTTACGCCTCCCCCAGCACCGATTCCACCTTCACCACATCCGCAACCGGCGTCGGCTGTGTCCCCAGCCGACATCGACCCGGCCTCCACCTCGAGGTAGACATGGAGTCGGACTGGCATCGACCGACGCCGATGGGTACTTTTGTGCCCCTGTTCTATCCTGGCTCTTTGAGACCAGATTGGCAGCCAGAGGAGGGTGAGGAGGACTGGGAGGGGTCTGGGGACCCTTTAACCGACCAGTTGACTTATGAGCAGGACTGGAGAGAGGAGCTGGGGGAAGCCGGTGGTCTGGACACCTCACCAGACCTTGGCATGCTGTCTCCTCCTATCGTGGCTACAGAGGAGGGAGCGTCATAAGCAGTGGTATTGCGTAGGGCGGCTGAGGCTCTCCACCTCGAGCTACCTACGGTGGCAGTCAGGACTTACCTCCTGACAGAGGTCCTTCAACCGACAGCGAGCTCTTCGGAGCCCCTGCTGCCGTTTAATGAAGCCCTCACGGACATCCTTTTTGGCACCTGGTCCAGGCCCAACACAGGGGCTCCTGTGGACAGGATGATTGCCCGACGTCACCCCCCGGCCCCAGGCGACCCCACTTTCCTCTCCCAACACCCCACCCCTGAGAGCTTCGTGGTCCAAGCCTCCACTTCCAAAGGCGCATTCCCTAACGCACGACCCGATAGGGAATCCAAAAAGCTGGACCACCTTGCGAAGAAAATGTTTTTTTCCGCCAGCTTGGGACTGCGGTTGTTAAACACTGCATGTCTGTTGGGCCGTTATACCCACTCTGTGTGGGATACGGTAGCGCAGGTGCTGCCCCGGTGCCCGGAGGAGGCCCGGGCCGTGCTCTCCCGTGCAGTTGCCGAGGGGAGAGACGCAGCGAAGTTTAACATCCGCTGTGGGCTGGATACCGCTGACGCACTAGGCAGGACGATTTCAACATCAGTAGCCCTTCGACGCTATGCCTGGTTGCGTTCGACTGGTTTTTCCGGGGATGTCCAATCCACTCTTATGGACATGCCCTTTGATGGCCGTCACCTTTCCAGCGACAAGGCAGACATCGCGCTGGAGCGCTTTAAGGACTCTCGGGCTACGGCCAGGTCCTTGGGCCTCTCCACCACCCGCCCTGTGCAGTCTGCCATTCGCCCCTTTCGTGGCTATGGAAGGGGTGCCCCGCCTCGTCCCACCCAGGGCCACAGGCCGGCGCAAGCTGTTCAGCCTCTGCGTGGCCGGGGACGTGGGAACCAGCGCCGTGGTTCTGGGGGCCAGCAGGCGGGCCAGTCCACCACAGCCCCCTCTGCAGCAGCCTCCAAACCCTCCTAATCCGACCTTTCAGGGCCACCAAACGCCAGTGGGCGGCAGGATTCGCCATCACCTCCCCACTGATGCACCATCACGTCGGACAGGTGGGTTTTACAAATAGTCCGAAGGGGCTACTCCCTCCCCTTCGAGACTACCCCTCCATCCATGCCACCTCAGTACCATTGCATGTCGGAGGATCATCTGGCCCTTCTCCAACAGGAAGTTTCGTCACTCTGGGCCAAGGGAGCCATCGAGCGCGTTCCTGCCCCAGAAGTAGGTCGTGGTTGGTATTCCCACTACTTTCTGGTGCCCAAGAAGGACAAAGGCCTGCGTCCTATCTTGGATCTCAGGAACGCCAACCGCTTCCTCCAGAAGGAGAAGTTCAAAATGTTGACACTCGCTCAGGTCTTGTCTGCCCTTGACCCTGGAGACTGAATGGTAGCATTGGACTTGCAGGACGCTTACTTTCACATCCCCGTCCTGCCGGCCCACCGGCGTTACCTGCGGTTCACAGTAGGCCACGAGCACTTTCAGTTTACTGTGCTCCCCTTTGGCCTTACCAGCGCCCCTCAGGTGTTCACAAAAGTGATGGCGGTGGTCGCAGCTCATCTGCCCAGATCAGGGGTTCCAGTCTTCCCCTATCTCGACGACTGGCTGTTGAAGGCGGGCTCGCCCCAGGCTGTGGTCTCCCACCTCCAGACTACGGCCGACCTCCTGCATTCGCTGGGGTTCTCCATCAACGTGCCGAAGTCACACCTGATCCCCTCTCAGAAGCTCCTCTTCATCGGAGCGTTTCTGGACACGACGCAGTTTCGGGTTTATCCTCCCGAACAGCGAGTCCGGGATATTCGGGCTATGATTCCGATCTTTCAGCCTCTATCCCGGGTTTCGGTCAGGATGACCTTCAGGCTGCTGGGTCTGATGGCCTTCTGTATCCTGCTGGTGGACCATGCCAGATGGCATATGCGGGCTCTGCAGTGGGACCTGAAGTTCCAGTGGGCACAACATCAGGGGATTCTGTCCAATTGCATCCCGATCTCGAGGGCACTGCACACCAATTACAGTGGTGGCTTACGAACCAGGATTGGGTCGACGGCAGATCCCTCTCCCTTCCTCAACCAGAGTTCACAGTAGTGACCGATGCATCACTTCTGGGATGGGGCGGCCACATGGGGGAGGTGGAGATCAAAGGCCTCTGGTCTCCAGCGGAGTCCGGGCTCCACATCAACCTTCTGGAGCTTCGGGCGATTCGTCTTGCACTCAAGGCATTCCTTCCCTCTGTACGGGGAAGAGTAGTGCAGGTGTTCATGGACAACACCACCGCCATGTGGTACTGCAACAAACAAGGCGGGGTGGGGTCGTGGACCCTATGTCAGGAGGCCCTCTGCCTCTGGACATGGCTGGAACATCAGGGCATATCCCTGGTGTTTCAACACCTGGCAGGTTCTCTGAACGCAAGGGCGGACAAACTCAGCCGCAGGTCCATGATGGATCACGAATGGCGTCTTCACTCGGAGGTGGTGCAAGGTCTCTTTCAGCAGTGGGGAGAGCCTTGGTTAGATCTATGCACCACTGAAGAGAACACGCAATGTCAGCAGTTCTGCGCGTTGGAATTTCCAAGGCGGCACTCGCTAGGCGACGCTTTTCGTCGCGAGTGGAGTTGCGGTCTTCTATACGCCTTTCCGCCTATACCACTTCTGCCCAGAGTGCTGAAGAAGATCAAGCGCGACCGGGCCAAAGTCATTCTTATGGCTCCGTATTGGGCACGAAGAGTCTGGTATCCCGAACTGCTCAACATGGCCATCGATCCTCTGATCAGACTGCCTCTTCGGGAGGATCTTCTGTCGCAGCAGCAGGGGACGGTCCTCCACCCGAACCTGTCCAGCCTCCACCTCCTTGCATGGAGATTGAGCGGCGGCAGTTGACGTCGTTTGACCTGCCTCCCGAAGTCTGCAATGTTATCTTGGCAGCCAGGCGTCCCTCCACTAAGACGGTATACGCCTGCAGATGGAACAAATTTGTGGCATGGTGCACAGCAAAGGCTGTGGATCCCCTTTCCGCCCCTCTTTCTGAGGTTCTCTTGTTACTCCTTTCTTTGGCCCAGCAGGGCTCTGCTCTGGGCACTCTAAAGGGCTACCTCTCTGCCATTTCAGCCTTCCTTAGGCTTCCTGATCAGCCTTCTCTTTTCAAGTCTCCTATTGTAAATAGATTCCTTAAAGGCATTACTCATCTTTTTCCTCCTGTTCCCTTCGTAATGCCTCAGTGGGACTTGAACTTGGTTCTTACCTACCTAATGTGCGTTCCTTTGAGCCGCTACATAACTGTCCTCTCAGACTTCTCACTTTGAAAACTGCTTTTCTGGTGGCCATCACCTCTGCACGCAGGGTGAGTGACCTGCAAGCTCTTTCTTCCAAGCGTCCCTTTGTGGCTGTCCATCCGGACAAGGTTTCCCTGAGAACTAGACCTTCCTTTCTTCCCAAGGTGGCTACTTCTTTCCACATTGGCCAAACCATCCCTTTGCCCACCTTCTTTCCCCCTCCGCATCCTTCAAAAGAGGAAGAGAGGCTCCACCGTCTGGATCCAAAACATGCGCTTTCCTTCTACTTGGATCGCACCAAACAAGTCCGGGTGGACGACCAGCTCTTTGTTGGTTACGTGGGCGCTCAGAAAGATCGGGCCGTGCACAAACGAACCATCTCCAGGTGGGTCGTTCTGTGCATCAAAGCCTTCTACTCTTTGGCAAAGAAGGACCCTCCAGTGGGGCTGCGCGCCCATTCCACCAGGGCGACGCAGCTACTACTGCTTTGGGACGAGGAGTCCCCCTAAATGACATCTGTCAGGCAGCTACGTGGGCATCTCTGCACACGTTCACCAAACACTACTGCCTAGACAGCCAAGTCAGGAGAGACGGCTTCTTTGGCCGTTCTGTTCTCCAGGACTTTCTGGTGTAAACTTGGTTCGCAGACCCACCTCCGGGGTTGGTATTGCTGGGGTATCTAGTCTAAGGTAAGGAATCTATAACTAACTGTTTCTTTCAAATTAACAAGTTACTTACCTTCGGTAACGATATATCTGTAAGAAACATAGGTTAGTTATATATTCCTTACCGCCCCACCCATCCTCCCCGTTCTGCGAACTGACTTCTAGGGTTAAGGTCTTCCTTTCAGGGCCCTAATTTTGTGCACCAGTGGTCAGTGTCTTGCATGGATCTGTGCTTCTGGCGTGGAAAGTCGTGTACAGAACTGACGTCAGCGCGTGAGTGCGGCGTCTATGTAGCTACTGCGACGTCATTCTGGCGACCACGATGCCGACAATGAACGCGGAGTCGACCGACGCCACCTTCCGACTCGCAGGGGTACTGCTGACGAAAAACTTTCCGGATCCAGTCTGACGCCTGGGGGTAATTCTAAGGTAAGGAATCTATAACTAACCTATGTTTCTTTCAGATATATTGTTACCGAAGGTAAATAACTCGTTCGATTTGTACGCTATTGGTACTATCTCACCTTCATTATATGTTAGATAGGTGTACCCAGATTGACCCGCAACTATACGGATCACCAGGTTACGTACATTTACGCGTGTCTGTAAGCGTTTTGAAGCTATCATGTCAGCTTGTAAGGAACGAAGAGTATCTGTGTGTTCCTGTGTCCACTGTCTGACTGAAAAGTCAGATTTTATCAAATCGTAGAAAGGTTTAACTCTTTCTGCGTAATCCAAAATGTATGTTCTGCCAAAGTTCAGGAATCCCAATATTGATTGTACATTTTTTAATGATTTTGGAGGTTGGAGCAGCGCGCATTTTTCTAAAAAGTTAGCTGCTAGACTTTTCCTTCACTTGAAAGTTCATATCCTAGAAAAAGGACATTAAGGTGGGCAATCTTCGATTTTTTTAAGTTGAATTTGTAACCTTCAGATGCAAATCCCAAAATTATGGTGTTTACTCTGTTCAAGTGTTCCTCCAGGTCATCATCCATCAGATAGTTATCATCTACGTAGGACAATGCCTCCTCATCCAAATTTTGAAGTAGTTCAGTTACCCTAGCCGAAAACAACCCCGGGCTGTTCTTATACCCCTGGGGGAGTCGACAAAATTGACGCTGGTACCCTAACGCTGAGAATGCTGTCAAATATCTGCTCTCAGGCGCTATATTTTGGCAAAAAATCCATTTGAGATACCTAGCGTTGTTTTGTATTTTTTCCGCACAATGTTATTCATTAATGCGGCACTGTGTGCATTTTAAACTGCAAATGTCTTAGTGCAAGTGTTTAAATGTCTGTAATCCAAAACTAGACGATATGTGTTGTCTGGTTTCGATACGGGAAACAAAGGGTTATTCATTTGAGAGATGCATGTTTCAATCACTCTTTGATATTCAAGTTGATCTGAGATCTCCCTCACCTGTTTTTTAGCTTCTTGCTTTATTGGATGCTGCCTTTGTGCAGCTGGTGTATTTTTTAATGGAATTATGTGGTGGGTTGAATCCTCATCCCATCCAACATGGTTTTTGTATAATGCTGGGGCTTGGGCTACCGCCCACTCTTGTGCATATGTATATCTTAAATGTTTGGGAACGTGGTCGGAAAATGCCGGTAAAATTACCGTTTCTCCCCTAGGGCAATCCATGACGAATGCTGGCGGCCAATCTTGTTCAGCTAACAAAATGTCATAGCCAAACGTTAGGTTCTCCCAAAAGAGACCTCTAACTGTCCTGCATTTGTCCCCCTCCATTTGGAGTGTTATTTCATACAATTTATGTAGGACACTTCCCCTAGTATCAGGTGTTTCCACTGTGATATAATCCTTCAAGTCCGCTGTCACCAGAAATTCCATCAGGTTCTGGCGAGCTATTGTTACTTCTACCGACTGTCTAGCATCGTCAGAGCCCATTCCCCATTCAGTAGTCAAGTCCTCAGAATTCTGGGCATGTCTGATCTTTAGACCTGCAACCTTCTTCTTTTTGAACTGTGGTTTTGCTTTATCTTCTTTTTTGGAAGTATAGTCTTGAGCGTTCAGCTTGTCTCTGGACTTTGTACGCTCTTCTTGTCTGTCTGACCGTCCTTCCCTCTCTGAGTTTTACAATGAACCCTGAAAGGAACGAGAGGAACGTGTATCAGTATTCTGATACCTGTCAGGTTTCCTAATATTATCCCTATTTCTAAGATTGTACATCCTTTCGGAGGGCTCCTGTGGAGGAGATCTACCTCTGGATTGAGATCTGTTTTCTTTAATTTTTTGTTTTTTGTTATTGTCCCACTTTTTTTTAGAAGAAGTAGGTGTCTGCTTCAAAGTCTCCTTCTCGGGACTACCCATTAGTTGTGGTTTTAACGCTTTTCCACCCAAACTGTCCCTGCCTAACTCTGCATACGCAGTTTCAATTATTTTGGGTAGTTCGTGCTCCTGTTGTAAAGGACTGAACTCCCTTAGGCGTTGGCGGATGGCCACTGATGCTGCCTCCCCTTTAATATTTGCTAATATTATTGCTGATACTTGGGCATAATTACCTAGTAACTTCATCCCCAAGTTCAGAGCAGGCTCTTCTCCGTACTAATTTTGTATTTGTCTTAATACATCTGGTATTACTGCTAAGGACGGTATACTATGAGTTCTGGTATATATGGCAGCGAAAACTGTACCCCAAGAGGTACAATACTCTATCTGTGGTGTTATCCCCATGGGCAAGCAGATTGTCAGCATTCTGTGCTTTTCATAAGGGCTAGTATTTGGGAATACTGCTTCTAGCTGTGTTATCTTCTGAGCTATCCAGAAGGGCATTTGTTCACGTTTTGTGGGCATTTTACCCATTACTGTATGTAATGTTTGTGGTGTAATTTTAGTCGCGTGTTTTGAACTTGAGCTGTATTTGTTGTTACCATCGCTGGCTGGACCGTAAGAGTCCTCATGACGAACTGCGTTATGTTTCTGTAAAGTTTTATTAATTCTTTGTGAAGTATTAGTAAGTCTGGTCCTGGCATTGTTTCAATGTCAGGATGTGGTGTGTAGGCCGCTAGTATTGGCCATGTTGCCCCTTCTCTTCCGAGTGGGCCAAGTCTCACTCTTCTTCTTGTATGGGGTAGGGCGCCTTTAAACCAGTATAAATGTTCCAGGTACGTGAGCAGAACTTCAATGTCCTCATATGGACAATATTCTGCTGGTGCATCACCTTCTGTGTAGAAGTGAAATGTTTTTGTTCTTGCATTTGCTGCTGGGAATGTAACCGACGAATAAAATACCTCTGTTCTATATGATTCGTGTGCCTCAATCACAAAAGGTGTTAAACCATGTGCAAGCAGCTTCAGGGTGACTGCGTTTCTAATATTTTCTGCAATATGAATTGGATTTGCATCTTCCTCGTCATCTGTGAGGTGCAAGTTTTGCACAACTCCTCCTGCGTTATCCGCGTCTTCAGTCATTGTTTTGAGGAAGAAGTATTTTCTAAGGAAACTAAGATAAGGTGTTTTTGCACAATTTTAGGAACACTGTGTCCTTCAAGCTTGATTAACCAACAGCTAATAAATAAGATTTTCGCCTACTCAGCTGTGGCGGAGCTTAGCCTACCCACTCCAGACGTCTCTGGTGTTTTGTGAATAGGGATTTCTGAGAATAGCACGACTGAACTACTCAGATTCTACTGTTAAATAAGTACCCAACCAACGTTGGCAGCGCCATGTCGTGTGGTTCCTATAGAAAGTATACAGGATCTGCGTGTTTAGACAACATACACTGTAGGATTGGTGTCAGACAAACTCTGATTACCCCCACCGGGTATGCTGGCTCTTTTTGTACCAACTAGCTCACAGTGCCACTAGAATACCCTCTTACCAAGGAGAGAACAGTTCTTGGCAACTATTCGAACATCCTTCACAAAAGGAGCTACAGAGGGGAATAGTGCAGGTTGCCCTCCACTCACAAATTCTTCAACACAAAAAACCTGCTCTATATCTTAGGATAAAAATTCATGGGCATTCCCCACACCTCTTATTGGTGATAATACTTCAGGTAATAGCTAAACAATGCTGTACACTTGGGGTGCTCCTATCCTCATATACAAATCTTCATGTGACTAACTCCCACAAACAGTAACCAGTGTGTATTTATTACTTCACATAATTTCTCTCCTCCAACACCAAAAAAGTGTGTGAGAGGTCAGGAGGCACCTCACGGAAACACCCTCCAGGGAGCTGCTGATAGGTTCTCATCAGTATGCTCCACTTATCATCATCGGTAGCCTCCACACCATATAAATTATATAATATATGTGAGAAATCGTGCACAACTTAATTGAAACAAAAATCGTGAAAAACCTGACTTCCTCATGTAAGAGCACTGGAAAAGAATTTCTCTAGCTCCTACACTATAAAAACTAGCTAAACAACCACTAGCACTGTCTCCAATTTTATTCACTACTGTGTGTTTGCTAACATTAAAAACAAGACCTACTGTCGTGCTTCATCATTTCTATACACGAAGCCAACATGTTTCATTGCCTGTTAATACTTCTCAGCAATTTCTTCAGGGCTAGGGGTCAGTCCTCGCCACACTGTTAATCACAGTACAGTTCCTGCGGAAGATAGACACAGACAACACCAAACAAAACACTGAGTTACACACATACACGTAGCTCTACACACCAAGTTTTGTGTTACTGCTCATTGAAAATGGGGTCCCAAGGATAATTACCAGGTGGTTGCCCACTCATAGCATACCAGCAGCCACCTTCTAAGGGTAAAATGTACTCGTCCACAGTACCCCGATTTTCTTAGTCACGGTTACTCTCCGTCAACCTACAAGTAAAGTACATCACACATGTGTATATCCCTTTCAAACACATTGCCACTCATCAGTCACTTAGGGTATGGAAAGTTTTAGCATTAAAAAGGGAAGCGCGGTTCACCTCATTCCAGCGCGACCCCTTCATCAGCCCTTTCTGAGCTCCACCCCTAAAAAGAAAGTATCGCATGGCTCTCCCGCCTTCATCTCTCACACGACTCCAATCCTTCCCAGGGTATTAATCAAGATATACGAACCAACCCCAACTCAGCGGAATCCCTCGTATTCCCACTAATTCGTGCTTAAAAACCCCGCTTACCGGACCTGCCGCAGCGTTTGGCTTATTCACTCCCCGCTCGTTCCCCATCTATGCTCCCCGTGTATTTAAACGCCAGAGCCCGGGCGTATGGACACGCCCCACTGCTTCCGGTGAATGCCGATCACACAGCGTTCACTTTCAGCGCCATCTTGGAGTGATATAGTATAACGTTTTCGTTTAATCAATCCTCAGCTGTAACAATTTTCATTTCTATTCAGAAAATTCCAATAATGGAGTTTGAAGCACAAAAGCCAATCAAGTGGGAATACAAATTTCTAAGGGCACGCAACTTCAATATTAAAAACGGACATTCAATATTCAAAAGAGTCAGGATTCAGGGCACATCTTTTGTAATAAGTAAATTAAAATTGTAATGAGGCGTCCAACAGGACTTGGTACTCAACTACTCTATATACAGCGACTGTTCCAGCTTGAGTGACTCCTTAATTCATGCCACCTCCCAAGTGGTGGTTGTCAGTTTTTAATGCAGTGTCATTTCTACTTGTATAGCATATGCTTATCAACAGGTTGACTCCACCATTGCGTATGCATCTCTAGATCCAAGACTCCACTAGTGTTATTTGTCAAGCAGGTTCCTGCATTTAAGTGTGTGCTGTAACCTTGTTCCATTCAATAACATCATTCAGGCCCTGTCGGTCCGCCCGCTCCTGATAAATCCAACGGGCCTCTTTTGTGGCCAGTCTGTTCTCAATGCTGAGTGCATCTCCCCACACTTTTTCTAACACTGTCCACTTGATGTCTCTATAATGATGTTTCAATTCACGATAGTGCCCCACCAAACGGGTGGTCAATTTACCCGCTTTGATAGTGCTCAAATGCTCCTGAATTCTAATCTTGATCTTACGGGTTGTTAAACCGATATAGTGCAACCCGCACGGGCAAGTCAGTCGATATATAACATTTGTAGTATTACAATTGGAGAATTTGTTTAGATGCCACATTCTCCCATTCACCAATTGAACACTCTTCGCTGTTCATGTTAGCTCACACACCGAACATACACCACATGGGTGGTGGCCTGCGGGCAGTCCTGATGTTTTAGTCTCCTGTCTAGAGCGAGTATGCATCAATTGATCCCGTAGGTTTCTGGATCTTTTAAACGCAAACCTAGGGGGTGGCATAACAAAATCATTCGTACTCAATAAAGGCCAATGTTTCCTAATGATCTGTCGTATCCTTGTGGATAATGGGTCAAATGTTGTGACCACAGGAAGGCAGTCCCCTTTCTCTTTCACATTCCTCTCGAGCAAGGCCGCTCTAGGTGTGTTTAATGCCCTTTTCCTGGCTTTATTCACAATTTTTTTAGGGTATGACCGCTTCTCAAGCTTGCCTGCCAATTCCGCTGCCTGTTCAACAAATTTCTCAGTGGAACTACAATTTTTACGGTAACGCAAGAACTGCCCCACAGGTAAATTATCCCGAAGGGCTTGGGGATGGAATGATTTGTAGTGTAGTAGAGAGTTTTTGTCAGTCGGTTTTTGATGTACATTAGTACATAATAGATTGTCCCTGGCACAAATGTCCAAATCAAGGTAGGTGGCCGTGTCCCTACTGATGTTCCAGGTGAATTTCAGGCACTCATCAAGTCCATTCAGCCAAGTTAAAAATTCCTGAAGGGCCCCCTCAGTGCCCGACCAGATGCACAACACATCATCTATAAATCTCTTCCAGAGACAGACGTTATTCTGGAAGGGATTAGATGAATGATTAATATAGTTGGCTTCAAACTGGCCTACATAAATGCAGGCCAGACTGGGGGAAAAGTTGCCCCCATTTAAGTCCCAGATATTTGTAGGTACATCTGTTCCTTGTACATAAAGAAATTTCTAGTCAAGGCTATTTCAATACATTGAAGTACAAACGATTGAGAGGTGTCGTAGAACCACTCACATGCCGCCAGTGCCCACGCTGCTGCCACCAGCGTGGCCTCCTGGGGTATGCTTGTGTACAACGACTCAATGTCGATTGTAATCAGGAATTGATGCTCAGGGTCATAGTTAAGGGACTCCAAAATGTTCAATACATCCGTTGTATCCTGCATATAAGATGGTTGGGTAACTACACATTCCCTCTGAAAGAAATCCGAGAATTGCGACAACGGCTCCAACACGGACTGAATGCCCAACACTTTCAGGCGGCCCGGTGGAGGCCGTTGCGCTTTGTGTATCTTCAGCAGTATATAGAACGCCGGTACTCGTGGTTTCAAATTTATTTAAAAATCTGCTTCTTTAGACGTGACCCACTTCTTCTCCTTAGCCTCTGTTACAAGTCTGATTATTAATTCTTGCAGTTCTCCTGTGGGATCGCATACCAGGGGCCTATAGTTCTGACGAGCCCCAAGTAGCCTCAATATCTCAACCTCATAGTCACTGGTTTTCATCACGACCACCGCCCCGCCTTTATCAGCTGGTTTGATGGTCAATGATTCATTATTCTGTAAGGATTTATCTGCTGACCATTCAGCCTTGCTCATATTGCTAAACCCATGTCTTTTCTCAGCCTGCTCTAAATTGTCAATGTCCCGTAGTACTTTTTCTTCAAATACCAGTACCTCAGGGCCCATCGAACTATTCGGGGGACAGAAAATTGAAGGTCGATGTAAATTGGTGGAGAACACAGAAGGCGGACCACGTTCCTTATCTGCAAAGAACTTTTTAAGTTTGATCCTTCTCATCACTTCAAAGAATTAACTCCTACATTTGAAGCTGTCATGCACCGGTGTGGGCATGAAACCAAGGCCTTTATTAAGAATCCGCAGTTCGTCATCATTCAGCTCATACTCGGATAGATTCACCACAATGTCATTCTCCTGGGTCACTCTATCCCTAATCACAGTAGTTTCCTGCCTCTGCTGCGTGTAATTCTCGGAGAGTAAGTTTGCCATGTCTGATTCAGATTCTGACGGGCCCTGCCTCGCCCCCTCTGGACTCCACGCTGTGTGATCGGCATTCACCGGAAGCAGTGGGGCATGTCCATACGCCCGGGCTCTGGCGTGTAAATACACGGGGAGCATAGATGGGGAACGAGCGGGGAGTGAATAAGCCAAACGCTGCGGCAGGTCCGGTAAGCGGTGTTTTTAAGCACGAATTAGTGGGAATACGAGGGATTCCGCTGAGTTGGGGTTGGTTCGTATATCTTGATTAATACCCTGGGAAGGATTGGAGTTGTGTGAGAGATGAAGGCGGGAGAGCCATGCGATACTTTCTTTTTAGGGGTGGAGCTCAGAAAGGGCTGATGAAGGGGTCGCGCTGGAATGAGGTGAACCGCGCTTCCCTTTTTAATGCTAAAACTTTCCATACCCTAAGTGACTGATGAGTGGCAATGTGTTTGAAAGGGATATACACATGTGTGATGTACTTTACTTGTAGGTTGACGGAGAGTAACCGTGACTAAGAAAATCAGGGTACTGTGGACGAGTACATTTTACCCTTAGAAGGTGGCTGCTGGTATGCTATGAGTGGGCAACCACCTGGTAATTATCCTTGGGACCCCGTTTTCAATGAGCAGTAACACAAAACTTGGTGTGTAGAGCTACGTGTATGTGTGTAACTCAGTGTTTTGTTTGGTGTTGTCTGTGTCTATCGTCCGCAGGAACTGTACTGTGATTAACAGTGTGGCAAGGACTGACCCCTAGCCCTGAAGAAATTGCCGAGAAGTATTAACAGGCAATGAAACATGTTGGCTTTGTGTATAGAAATGATGAAGCATGACAGTAGGTCTTGTTTTTAATGTGAGCAAACACACAGCAGTGAATAAAATTGGAGACAGTGCTAGTGGTTGTTTAGCTCGTTTTTATAGTGTAGGAGCTAGAGAAATTCTTTTCCAGTGCTCTTACATGACGGGGTCAGGTTTTTCACGATTTATGTTTCAATTAAGTTGTGCACGATTTCTCACATATATTATATAATTTATATGGTGTGGAGGCTACCGATAATGATAAGTGGAGCATACTGATAAGAACCTATCAGCAGCTCCCTGGAGGGTGTTTCCGTGAGGTGCCTCCTCACCTCTCACACAGTTTTTTGGTGGTGGAGGAGAGAAATTACGTGAAGTAATAAATACACACTGGTTACTGTGTCTGGGAGATAGTAACATGAAGATTTGTATATGAGGATAGGAGCACCCCAAGTGTACAGCATTGTTTAGCTAGTACCTGAAGTATTATCACCAATAAGAGGTGTGGGGAATGCCCATGAATTTTTATCCTAAGATATAGAGCAGGTTTTTTGTGTTGAAGAACCATTCGAACATGACAACCCTGATCCCTCAGGACCGTGGAAACAATATACTACCTTTCGCTCAGTCACTCGTGCTTACTTAGTCTGTCTCAGATAGATACACCGAATAAACAGGCTGGGCGTTTTCAATAAGAATTTATTGAACAGTTGTTATTCTGGTGTAGAATAAATGAGCTGCAACAACCGTTAGACAGTATAAGATATAAATGATTAGAAGTACGATAAAGGTGAATGGATGGTATAGCTCTACCATCTTACAATATTGATGAATACATAAGAGTATATAAAACACATGATAAAAGATGCGTACTCCTACGATGCCTCCCTAACTAAATGTACCTAAGTGTACCTAGCATGTATGTAGGTGTTAAGACAAGAATCCCTCTAGGATTTAGTCAACCCATTATCTTAAGTGAGAGACTATGGGACCCCGTCCTGGTCTCGAGCTGGACACCCCGCGAGGAATGTTAGACCACTGCGAGCTGGAGTGTCTGCATGCAGGAACCTCAGCGTCTCTGGTCAGTGTGTCGGCCGGGAAGTCTCGGTCTCCTTTGCCTTCTCTTAGCAAGATGTGATGTATATATACCCATAGGTCTCCCCAGGGGTCCTGCCTTGCTGCGTTACTGTGTCGGCCTAAGGATGACGTTGGGCATGAACTTTGTACATAGATTTTATACAGGAGATGGTAGTCCTGATGTGCTTCCAAGAATCCTCATGCATAATGTATGAGATTTTGAACTAGGGAAACCCGCGTTCTGACTGCAGTGTAATATCTAGGTAAAAGGTCAGTCCCTGTAAACCGTGACAAATGTAATATAGGGAGAGAATATAGGTGGTGGGTAATGAGATTACCGGGGCTTATGCTATGATACCTATATGGAATATAACAGTAGCACATCGTTTAATCGTAATATGCTTAGCAAACAATGTCAATTCATAACCGGTAAGACATGCACTGGTGAGGTGCTGTGTCCTCGTTTTGTTCAAAAGCGTATCCACAGCATGGAGTACCATAACTGTGAGGTCAGTATCAAGTACGAGTCCAGCCCATTGTCTGATCGAAGTGGCCACAGCCGCGACCGCTCGCAGACAGCTCGGGGGGGGGGGCTCTTGCGACAGGGTCGAGCACAGCAGAAAAAAAAGCACAAGGTCTCTGTCTATCACCAAATCTTTGAGTCAAGACAGAGAGGGCACAACCAGCCATCTCATGGACATAAAGCACAAAAGGTTTCTTATAGTCAGGCGTGCCTAGCACTGGAGCGGAGCAAAGCGCAGTTTTTAGTTGTTCAAAAGAATGCTGACAATCAGGCGTCCAAGGCAAAGGCTCATGCACGTCTTTCATTGTTAGTGCAAGCAAAGGTTTTAATAATAAAGAGTAGTTCGGGATCCACTGGTGACAGTAAGAAGTAATGCCTATGAAAGCGCCCACATGTTTTGGGGTTTTTGGAAGGGGCATTTTAACGATGGTACTAATGCATTCTGCCGTTAACCTTCTACCCTCCTTCGACAGTAGGTGACCTAAATAGGTGACCTCCTGTCGACAATACTGAAACTTCGAAAGGGATACCTTGTGTCCATGATGGGCCAGATGTAACAATAATTTCACTGTACTATCCTTACAACCTCGTTCCGTATCAGAAGCAATTAACAAAGCATCGACATATTGAACCAACACATTACCTGGAGAAAGTGATAGTGAATCCAACTGACCTTTTAATGCTTGACTATAAATACTAGGGCTTTCAGTATAACCTTGAGGAGCGCGGCAGAAGCGAAAGCTTTTGCCAGCTAGTGTAAACCCAAACAAATACCTGCTATCTGGGTGAATAGGAATGCTAAAGAATGCATTCTTCAAATCAATAACAGAGAAAAACTTAGCGGTAGATGGAATCATTGTGAAAAGCATAGTAATGTCAGGAACCACTGGGAATTGCGGAACTACTATTTTATTAACTTCTCGCAAATCAATCACAAAACGATATACCTCATCATCTTTATCAGAGGAATCTGAAAGTGTCCTTTTCAGGACAGGAAGAATAGGACTATTACATACATTACCTATAGTCTCCTCAACAACTCCTTTACGTATTAAATCCTGAACTATTTGAAGAAGGGCTCGTTCTCCTGCCTGTGGTATTTTATACTGTGGAATACGGGGCAATAGGGCATTGTCCTTAACCTGTATGGAAATTGGGGGATTATATGCAATAGAACTACATCCGTATCACCAGTGGTGTACAACGTAGGGGGTACTTGAGCAAATTCAGGTGGAAGGGGGGCATCTTTAGATAGACACTGTCTAGTACCTACGTCCGGACCCATAGTAATATAGACTCCGTTTGGGGAACAGTAAATAGTAGCATGCAATCTCTTTAGTAAATCCAAACCCATCAAATTCTCACCATAATTAGATGTTAAAAGAAATGAAGAATCCACAGTAAAAGGACCAACAGTAAGAGCAAGGGGGCGTGAGATTGGGCTTACAACCTGTACTCCTAAAAAACCCACTGAAACATTATTCTGGCCAGACAGGTGTGCCCCAGGGACCAGGTGTGGCAATAGAGCTTTTCATGGCACCCGTATCAGCCAGGAACTCCTTAGGAGATCCTTGCAGATCTATCTTGACATAAGGGCCACATTGATCTACATGTACCTGAATTGGTCCCGCACCTTGTCCCTGGCTATCCTGGCTTTAAGACATCCCCGTCACATCACAATATCATAATCGTCATTGTAGTACTGCCTGCCTCTAGCGTCATCAAAATAATTGTCAGAACGATCTACAGGGGCAGAAGTATGTTGCTGCCTATTGGTCCCGCGGCCCCTGTTTCCGGAACATAGTCCTCGGGTGGACGAATCTTTTTGCAAAAGTACGTGGCACTGGCTGCACCAGTGACCTTCCTCCTTACAATATGCACACTGATTTAGCCCCAAAGGTGTAACTGGAGGCTGTCTAGTACGAGGAAGCTATTGTTGGGGTCCCCGTCCCCTGGTGATACCTCGATATGCTTGTTGCAATGATACCTTGGTCTTCAAATCTTTATGCTTTTTATCATGTCTGTCTTTCTCTTCATTATCCCTATGCTTGCAATATTGGGCCATATTTAAAATCACAGAGGGAGAAGACGTAGATTAAGTGCTCTCAGACACCTGAAGTCTAGACATTATTTTGGGGAGGAGATTAATGACAAACCTATCAACAAATAAACAGACTCCTCCTTCTGTAGACATATCATGCCCACTGTAGTCCAAAAACGTTTCCTCAAACCTAGTGAAAAAATCAGACACACTCTCGTCTTTCTTCTGCCGACAGGCAGTCAATCTATCCCAACTAACTTTCTTGGACGGAATAAGAGTATGCATGTATTGTATTATACGGCCGAGAAAAGCAAGTAACTCAGCGCATGGTTTATCTCCTGGCTTCCTGTCTCTATCCCAACCTTTAATCGCATCCCATGTACCACCTAACTCGGCAACGTGATCTTGAGTATGTACTTGCCGCCAAATATTAACTGGAACAAATAAACCAAAAAATATCTCAATGTCAGCAAGGGTCATTACAGTAGAGGAAGCAGCCTCCGTCAATTCTTTATAGTAAGCAGTAGGATGTTTCCTAGGGTCGGGTAACGTAGCCTTGAGGGCCAAAACCTCACTTCTCTTCCATGGGCTATAAACCCATTGTTCCTGAAAGCGAGCAGGTACAGCCTGTGTGGTAACCGTCCCATGCTGATCTGTTATTGCAGGAATTACCGGATGATAAATTGGGTGTACTTCTCGCATTGGGAATTGAGTTATCTTAGTGGGGCTCCTATCATGCAATCTATCTCTATATGCCAACAGTGTGGAAATATTTCTATACAAAGAGGTCGGCTCCAAACTATGTACATAAGCACCTTCATTAATATCAAATAATATTCTGGGTGCTTCCGTTTCAATGTGTATGCGCCAAAGGTCAATCAGGGTAGAGGACAAATGTTGGAGGGCATGTTGTTGCAAAAAGGGGTCATAGTCCTGTGTTACCTGCCAAATGTCTGTGAGACTATAAATCGGGTTACGAACCCACTTTATCGCCTGATCCGCCACTTCAGTCTTCTCTCGATCTCCCACCCCATATCGCATTAACGGACCTGACTGTTCTCTGAGTCCAGTGAGATCTCTATCTCCCGAGGCGCGCACTGGTGTGAAAGTAATTTAGGTCGATGGGGGATGGATAACAGGGGCAGGAGTGGTAGGTGTTGCAACAGTTAAAGAGTGTAACGGAAGAGGAGGAGCAGGGGGCACACTAACTGGGCCAGTAGGTGTGACTACTGTAGGGGCGGATGCACCTAGTGCCTGTGGTTACTTATGGAGAATAACGGGGTAGACCCTTTCTGGGACATACGGAGGTGGGGGTCGAGTATCTAACAAAGCATCCATAAAAGTATCCCCCTCCTCCTTAGCCACATAAGATTTATCAATATGCAACCGAAATCTCCGGTCCTCACACTCTATTCATGTCTCCTGTTTTTCTTTATCATAAGCCACAGCTTTTTGTGTAAGAGTTTGCATCTTTCCTTTTCTAGCATCTCTCTCCGTTTTCAATCGCCTCTGTCTAGCTTCTTTCTGCCAAGGACGAAGAGAGTCAAAGATAGATTGTCTACTGCGTCTTTTAAACAACTATTCCTTCCCTATCTTTTGTTCATCAAAAGAGCCCATCAAAGGCCAATGCAACTCGACATTGTCCGTTGTATATTTGTGCCATAGTGTAATAAACATAATAGGGCCAAGGCCATGCTTCACATACATATCATAATTAGGACTGCCCTCTGGAGGTGCAGGTTGGGATTCGGCCAACCGTGCATCTGTAGAACAAAAACCACAAAACAAACTCCGAAGCTTACTAAAACCAGGCATTGCAAAGGAATGAAAAATGAATCGTAATTTTACCTGGCAAAGTATTTGCAAACACTTTTTACCAAAACAATCCAAATACCAAAACAAAACCAAATCACAGTGGTACCACATCCACATAAAACCAAAACAGACTCACCTGATATCTGAAGTACAAAGAAACCAGTTCTCCACTGCTGACTCTTCGGAACAAACAGTCAGATCAGGGTTCGCCATTCAGGACCCCAGTCGGGATGACCGCTGGGCGAGGCACCCTCCGGTGGGACAGAAGCAGCAGCTGCGAGTAACTGAAACTCTTCATGCAGGGATCCCTGAGCCGTCAGTCCGACCTGATGATGTCCTCGTCCTCCCCACCGTCTGCGGAATGGGGATGGGTCAATAACCCGAAGGAGTCCCTGTTCGGGCGCCAACTGAAGGAAGTGATCCGCTTAGGGTCACCCGGGTCACTAGTAGACCACCTCTCAGCCTTCCATACCAAATGAAGAGTCGGAGGAACAGTGGAGAATATACACCAATAATTGTTTATTCGTATACACTCAGAGCGGAGCCAAGTCTGCACAGTCTCTGGGAGTGGTACAGAGGGAACTAACGGTCTGCTAGCATAGAGATACATTATGTACATTTCATGATTCGTTTAAAACACACCCACAGTGGAATTTCCCAGGCACATGCAGCTGGACAGTAAAATACAAAAAATTAGTTTCTGCTCTCGCAACTCAACACAGTCCAAGGCCGTTGCACCCTGAGCTGCGATAACACTACCAGACAGGTGGGAGAGGGTCTCTATCTAGTGTGAAAGCCATGCGCTGGCGTTTGCAGTTCTTCATTACAGAAACGAAACTCAGCAGAGGACATTTCTCAGAAATAGCAAGGATTAGTTTCGATCTTCTTACAAAATGGCGTCTTAAACAGAAAGGGCACGGTGAATGCTAACTAATACAAGGCACTGCATAAGCATTAACGGAACTGATCTAACAGAGTCCATAGAAAACATATATATGTTGAAGCAGATATCCTATTTTGCTTGGATGTATAGTCTGCTCGACATAGGTAAGGAACACCTCTAATTGTCGTCGACGTTTTGACCCAAAGAGGTTATGTGTTTGTGATCAAAGCCCCCCAGAAATTCACTGAAAAAACACAAAGGTTAAAGTGAAGTTATGGTTATCTCTGATTATGAGATCCTAATTAATGTTTAAATAAAACCTTGGAAATTTGCTGAAAAAAGCACAGTTATGGTGCAGTTATGATTGCAAAAACAAAATCTAAAAAAAACACTGAAATTCACCGATTATGGATAAGTAATTTAACTATAACTAGTGCCACTGTCATGCACTGGTGAGTCATGACCTCGCATAAGAGCTATTCAAAATGGAACTGAAAACTCTATTTCAGACAACACCTCCAACTAGGTTGACCAGAGACCTTTGTAACCTCCTCACAAGGCATTGTATTTGACAACGTTAGTAACAAAAGCGTGAACACCTAGTGACTCCTTGATTAAATTGGTCTCAAAATTGTCAAACCAAGGGGAGACTTCTTCCATTGTTTAAAATGATCCTAAATATGGCGAAACTGATAGCACCTTCCCTCTGCACCAAACTCACTATCTCTTTTATTGATGTCCTTTACCTATATCCAATTGTTTATATTTACTGGATTGTATATATGCTCATCTTTAATTTTTTCATTTTACAAACCACCCCCGTTAACCATTGTCTAACCATCTGTCCTAAACCCTCAACATCTGCTGTTTATTCCAAATCTTATTTTGGTGTAAAACACTCTGTCACCTCCGGGTCTTGTTTGCACAATAAAACATTGCTAAATAAATACATATAAACATCACTTGTGACATGTTAAGTGACATCATTTATGACATCCCTAATGAAATCCCAATTGACAGAGGTGACTTTAAACCAGAAAAACATTGGCTTTGTGGTCCCACTATTTTAATTTTCCCCCCTCTCCCTTGTCCAATCTGCACAATTTGGCAGGATAAAAGTATAAATTATTTATTGTGTTATTCTGTGATGTTTGGTGCAAATTGGTGGTGGCGTGTTGAGTGAATCCTAAACAACAGAGGTGTTAATGCCACCTTTGTAATGTGGGTGTGTGAGAGGAGAGGATAGATAGATAGATAGATAGATAGATAGATAGATATGCATATCTATTTCTGTCCATCTATCTATATATCCCCTCTTCTCTCTTCCTTTCCCTTCCTCCTTCTCTCTTTTTCCTCTTTATGTTTTCCTCTCATTTCCCCATCTTTTCCTCTTCCCTCTTACTCGGCCTCTCTTTCTCTATCACCCCCCCCCCCCCCAACACCCCTTTCTACAACCCATCTTTTAGTCTCTCGCTGTATCCTTATTTCCCCCCCTTATTCTCTTGCTCTCCTACTCTCCCTCCCTTCTCTTGTCTTCTCCCTCGCTCACTCTCTGTACCTCGCACCTTCCCTAGTGGTGTCCCCCCTCCTCGCCCCCGTCCCCTCCTCCACCTGCCTCCCATGATGTCAGCAGCGGAGGGGGAGGGCGCCTCCCATGCCCAAACATAGCTCCGCTTCCTGACTCGCCTCCTCGGCTCCCCTCCTGCCTTGGTTCTTCTGATCTCCTCACATCTCCCCTCCCCTGCTGCAGCAGTCAATGGGCGGCAGGGCAGTGGAGGGATGCAGCCGGGGCAGTGAGGGCATGCAGCCGCACACGGAGCGGGCGCAGCCGCGCTCGCCGGCTGGACCTCGCCGCTCCTGATGCTGTCACGGAGCCAGGGGGTGGGTGGCACCCAGAGCCGCCGTGCTGTGCCCTGCCAGAGCTGGGCACCGTAACCACTCCGGCCCCCACTAGTATTACACCCAAAAAAAAACCTGCGGGACTGGGAGGTGTTCCATTTTTGTAGGACTTTTTTTTTATTTTTGTAAGTAACATTTTCCCCTTACTGTAGAGCCGGCCTTTTGTGGGATGAATGTTGTCCCGAAGCGTTTTCATCCGAACGAGAATGGGCACAGCTGTATCCAAAAGGAAGACGCTGAGGAACGAGGCCATGTCTTCCGTCGCAGCCAAAGTTAGGTGAGTGTCCGAGCTGTGCGTCTGTGAGGGCCTGGAAGTAGTCACTGGGGGCGGGAAGGGGCTGCTGTGGAGGGTTATGGGGGCTTGACGAGCCGGAGGCGCCCGCTCATTCGTCTGGGAGTCCGGCAGCGTCTTCCAGGGGTTTCTGGGGCCGGTGAGCAGTCTAGGTAGGGTGGGAGGCATGTGAGCAGTTTTGGGGGCAGACCTTGGCCAGAGAGTGTTCTGTTAGGGTGAGTGGAGGGGTGCACTTGTCTCGGGGGAGGAAGTGCAGATGTCTGAGGGTGATGGCAGGCTGTGAGATGTATGGAGAGGCTGCCTGTCTTGGCCTTTGGACGTCAGCGAACTCGATGCATCAAAATGCCGGCCGTAGTGGGAGACGCGCCATACGATCCTCCAAGACTTTACAGGGTTGACCCTCTGACCCCTCATCGGCTTATTTCCAGTTGATGGTTTGGGGCATTGGTCATTGTCTTCCTGGTCCCATTGGTCCGGAAAAACATGAGTGCCCGGAGTAGTGAAAAGAAATCCAGGGGTGGCCGCTGCTGCTGTAAACCGATATTGGGCATCTGTGGGGGGTTGTGGTGCGGAGACTGCACAGCCCTGCGCACTAGGTCTCACCTTTCACCATCAAATGCGCATCCTCTGTTGCCTCCCTTGAACTAGTCAGTGACATGTGCCACAAACCCACTCACCTTTCTCTAGCCCCCTCACTCCTCCACCTGCCCAGTTAAATGCCATAGAAGCCCAGAAGCATCCTTCATCATGAGCAGTTCAGTCACATCCTTCACCAGCCCGGTGATATTTGTCACGAGCCAAGTTCCATTTTTCACTAGCCCAGTGGCATCTCTCATCAACTCAATTACATCTTTCACCAACCCAGACACATGCTTCACCACAACATCCACAAGCTCTTCTGGCCTCACCCACCGACCTGACTTGGTTGCTGACAAGCTGGTTTTCCTAGTGACATTTTCCCTAGCCATGGAACAATGGGTTTTGGAGAGGCCGCTGCTTCTAAGCACTTCACAAGGACATGGGAAGCGTTTATGGCAGCAGAGACCTGCAGGTTTATTCTTTGGCCTTCCTGGGAGTTCTGAGAGTAAAAAGGTGTGCAAACTGTTTAAAACACCACACGCACAGCCTCCTTTGCGCCCAGGTGTGCACTTGGAAGGGCATAGCTGCCATTGGTGCGGCAGGTTCAGTGGCACCGGGTCCCAGAGCCCTGAGGGGCCCATTGAACCCTGACAATGCTGTAGTTTACTACCCCAACAGCAGTCAAAGGGGGTATTTCCCTTGTTTGCACCAGGACCCATGGCATCCTTGCTACCCTACTGCACCTGGGGTGATCATATTTCCTGTATGCAAAGTGCTTTGCGAGGTATAATCTCTCACACAAATGTGTTACAGTTATTGTGCAGCAGCACCCTCTCCTAACACGTCCTCGATGTTTGCGTGAGAGAAAGAGACACAGAAAACGAGAATAGAGCCTGTTTGGTCAAAGGGAAACCAGAGATCTTTGTATTCCCATTGTTTTGCTGCTCAGTGCCACTGTAAATGGCGGTCACTAAAATGTTCATATTTAATGACTTCTGTCCATTCGCCATGACTGAGATACAGATGGGTGTGTTTCTGTGGTAGGTGTTGCCCACAGCAGAGAGTATGCCTTGGGTCTATCAGAGGGGCATTATTAAGTGGCACTGAAAGGGACAAGTGGTGGTGCTGGTAATGCTGCTTACCAGAGAGCAGAGCTAGAAGGCAGAGGCCAAACCTCAGGGGTGGGCGAGGGGGGATTATGGAGTATAAAGGAGATGCGGAGTACCGTCGAGGAAGAGAGAGAGCGGCTAAGGTGCTGATGTAACCTAGACAGACAGCGGTGGGCAGTGGCCAAGAGAGTACAGCTGCCGGGCACAGGCAGAAAGAGGTTATTGTGCCTCCTCGGATCACACACAATTGAAATATCACGACTGCTGAGCTGAATGAAGCGTGGCTCCAAGCGTGCCGCGTTGTGTGCTGATACAGCGTCTACCTAGCTACAAGTGCAAGGGGGCGCTTTAAAAGGGGGGGATAATTTTCCCATCGATAGTCAGAGTGGAGATGCAGGGGCTCTAAGAAGGGGTGAAAAAACAACAAAGCCTCGTTAGCAAGTAAATGGTCTTTTAAAGACCTGTGAAGTACTCGGGTGCGGCTGTGTGTGTGCCCGGGAAGCTGTCTCACCCGGGCTGACACACACGACGGGGGGCGGAAGCCCTTTCAGCCCAATGGGCGTTGCGCGCCTGGTTAGGAATGAACGTGTTCTGGGCAAAACTCCTGAGATCTCCAAATCTAGTGTATGTGACTTGGGGGACAGAGCATGGCTGTGGGCAGTGCGCGCCCTCAGTGGTGATGGGGGAGGGCGCAAGAATGCAGCTCATGGCTGTGGGCAGTGCGCGCCCTCAGTGGTGATGGGGGAGGGCGCAAGGATGCAGCTCATGGCTGTGGGCAGTGCGCGCCCTCAGTGGTGATGGGGGAGGCGCAAGGATGCAGCTCCTTGCAGCCAGTGGCCTGGATCTTATTCGTAAAAGATGTGGCGAGCCCGGCGTGAAGGCGGGTGTTTTAAATGCCCGTCTGGCTATAATCGTGGGAGAGTGTGATCTCCCCATAAACGCCTGGCAGTTGTTTTCTTATTACTAGCGTGTTTTGAATGATGGCAGAACAAAATGGGAAGTTACCCACAATTCGCCTGTAATAGGTTATTTCAGGCGAGTAGTGAAGTGACGTCGTGTTTACCGACTGTTCGGTGGTTGTTTCTGTGATTTCCCAGCGCTGCGAAGCATTTTGCTCTCGTGCAAGCACGCTATAAGGGACCATCCTTTTCGTAATGTAATGCAGGCTAACCACAGACTGCTGCCGGGGAGCCACAGGAAGCCATTGGCCACATATGTGGTCACAGCTGTGAGCTAGCGGTTTGACTCTTCAATCCAGAGTAACCACACCACCAGGCAGCGCTCCCACGTGCACGCGAGGCCTTCTGTGGCTGCGTAGCCGACTTTGGACGTGGTCTGGGGAATTTAAAGCGCCGCGAAGCGACGGGAAGGCGGCATAAAAGCGCGATATAAATATCTTTTGAGATATAAATAGTTGAACAGGCCTGGGCTACTGAGCGATCATTTAATGCAGACTGCCCCTAGTTTACGTGTATGTGGGGGGCGGGAGGGATCTCCGCGCCCACGGACCCCTTTACTGTTCTTCCTCCACGCCGCACAGATCTCTTCCGAGCTGCCATCTCTGCGGATGGGACTGCGGTTTATTTTTAGTTCACTCTCCCTTCCACTCCTCCACCCCTTCCCCTGTAGTCGTTGTTTAAATAGAGCTGACATCAGGTGGGAAGAACTGTCTCCGCTGTCAGAAGCATGGAAACTCACACGCACAAAGCTCCTTGATGTGCGTGGCGTAGGCACCCAGTGATTTGTGTCACTGATGCACTAGGCTCATTGTAGGCCTGCGCTCAGGGTTTCACACTTGTTTGGGTCACTGATGCACTGGTCCGTGCACAGGGGCTCGCGCTGGTTTGTGCTACTAACGCCCTAGGCCCAAGGCAGGTCCGTGCACAGGGGCTCGCGCTGGTTTGTGCTACTAACGCCCTAGGCCCAAGGCAGGTCCGTGCACAGGGGCTCGCGCTGGTTTGTGCTACTAACACCCTAGGCCCAAGGCAGGTCCGTGCACAGGGACTCGCGCTGGTTTGTGCTACTAACGCGCTAGACCCAAGGCAGGTCCGTGCACAGGGGCTCGCGCTGGTTTGTGCTACTAACGCGCTAGACCCAAGGCAGGTCCGTGCACAGAGGCTCGCGCTGGTTTGTGCTACTAACGCCCTAGGCCCAAGGCAGGTCCGTGCACAGGGGCTCGCGCTGGTTTGTGCTACTAACGCCCTAGGCCCAAGGCAGGTCCGTGCACAGGGGCTCGCGCTGGTTTGTGCTACTAACGCGCTAGACCCAAGGCAGGTCCGTGCACAGAGGCTTGCGCTGGTTTGTGCCACTAATGCACTAGGCTCCGCGGAGATCTGTCCTTAGAGGCTGACTCCTGTTTGTGTCATGGGTGCACTAGACTCAACGCAGGTCTATGCTCGGGCCACCAGGAGCATAGCTTCTTTGGTGAATCAGTTACAGTGGCCCTGGGCCCAGACTTGCTGTATTTTATGATTCAAACAGCAGTTGGGAGAGCCGTTTCCTTCCTTTCTGTAGGCCCCATGACGCACTGGCTATGGTACTGCTCACGCTGGTTTGTGTCACGGATGCACTAGGCTCAACGGAGGTCTGTGCAAAGGGACTCGCACTGGTTTGTGCCACTTATTATACTATAATCAATGCAGATCTGTGTCAAGAGACGCATAACGATTTGTGCTACTAATGCATTCTGATCAACGCAGGTGTGAGCTCCGGAGCTCACAATAACTTGTGTCGCTATTGCACTATGATACACGCAGCTCTGTGCTTAGAGGCACATGACTGTTTGTGCATCCAGTGCACTAAACTCAACGCAGGCATGTGATCGGGGAGTGGGAGTCGGAGTGGCGTGTGCCACTAATGCACTATTGTATTGCATTGTAACTTTTTTTTTAGTTTAAATATTCTTTATAGGATCAAAAATATACAGAAGTGCTATGAAGAAGCTTTTCAGAAAGCAATGAAACAAGAAATAGAATGGAAGAGACTATGCAAAAATGAAGTTATTATTAATTGTTTAAAATATATGTATAATTTATATTAGAAAAGAGAAGATAGAAAAAGAGAAAGACCAAAAGTGCACAGACAAAAAGAGAAAAAAGAAGAAAAAGAGAGAGAAAAATATGTTGAAAACAGTGAAGACAAAAACGTTACATTTAAATGTTAAATGTCAATATTACCTAGAGCATATGCTAGATATAGTCAAGTGGACGTTTCAGACAGGTAATTTGTAACTGGTAACCACAAATGTTCACGTTTAGTAGCCAATGCAGTGGTAGCCAGATTGTGTTTATCAAGTCTATGATTATGGCACACAAGGTTCCACCAGAAATGAATATAAATATTGTCTTTTGATATGAAATTGGAGGTGATAACCAGCAAAGCAATTGCAATTGAAACATCAAATAATTTTGCAAGCATAGTATCACAAGACCACATAAAATGGACACCACCTAAAAATATCTTTTGCAAAGAAAATGGCGATGAGTTCCCAATAATAACAATAATCTTGAACCAAACTGCCTGCCAAAAAGCTATTACTTTAGGACAATTAAAAAACAAATGAATATCACATCTCCAACAAGTCTGTAGTCATGTGAGTGTAAATTTCGCAAATTTATCTGGGACAAAATACATCCTATTATAGAAGAAAGTGTAAGTTTGTTTTAAGCTAGAGAATGAGCAGTAGATTTCATCCAGAATTTCCCCCATATTTCTATAGACCAAACACATCCCAAATCCGCTTCACATGAGTTCAACATTAAAATTAGTTCTGGGGGAGGCCAATGAAACCAGTAATTTATATAACCTGGAGGGTATAGGATGGATCTTGTGACATATTGACTTTTTATTATCTAAATTGCGATCCAAGGTATTGCGTCATAACATTTATATAGCGTTTACTGCTCCTATGTGGGTGCTATGATCAATGCATGCCTGTCCTCAGGGGCTCAAATTGGTTTTTGCCATTATTAGTGCTCTAAATTCAATACAGACCTTTGTTCAGAGACACACAATTGTTTGTGCCACAAATGCAGTAAATTCACACTCAGGTCTGTGCTCAGGGGATCACATTGTGTCAGAGCTGTACTCAGAGACGCACAACGATTTGTTCCTCAAATATACTAAAATCAATGCAGCTCTCTGTCTAGAAACACAAAATGTTTTGTGTTCACTACTGCATAAGTTCAGTACAAGTCTGTGCTCAGAGATACACAATGGTGTGTGCCTGAATGTACTAAACCCACAACGTATGTACCCAAGACCCACAATGATTTGTGCCACTAATTCACTATGATCAATACATTTGTGTGCTTAGAGACAATAAACAGTTTGTTCACTAATGCACTAACCCCAATGCATGCGTGTGCTCAGAGACACATGCCAGTTTGTGTCTCTAAGCAGACACAATAGACCATTGCACTAAACTCAGTGCAGGTACGTGCTGAGATATTCCCACTGGTTTGTGGCCATAATGCACTAACCACGAGCCAGGTCTGCGTCCAGACACATGATGGATTGTGCCATTAGTGTACTAAGCAAACTCAAAGCAGGCCTCTGCTCAGCTAACACTGAACGATTTGTGTAATTTAAATATTACACTCAGTGCAATGTAAGCCTGTGCTCGCTAACACACAATAGCTTGTGCAACTGCTGCATCTCGCTCCCTGCATGTACTTCCTCAGCTACCCCGAATGGTCTGTGTCACTAAGGTCGGTGCAAGGCTGTGCCTGGTCACTTACAAAGGCGTCTGCTAATTTTGCACTAAGTTCAGTGTAAGGCAGTTCCTGTACGTATGTCACAAATGAAGTAAGTGCAGAGCATTTCTGAGCTCGGAGACAGACACGGATTTGTGCTAATAATGTACTGTGCTCGACGCAGACCTGTATTCAGAGACACACACAACAGTTTGTGGTGTAAGGGCATTACTTCTAGTGGAGTTGTGCACTCGTGAGACACACAAAGGTTTGTATTAATAATGCTCACTATTGTTCTCTGCTCAGAAACCTATAACGGCTGGTGTCACTAGTGCCGAGGGTTCAAGGACGGTCAGTGTGCAAGAAAACATAACTGTTTATAAAAGTCTAAGCTCAGTAGGGGTCTGTTTGCTAGCGCACACTATGGTTTGTGGTGTGGCCACAATATTTTGTAATGTTATGTTACTCACGTTTACATAGAGCATATTCTATCACTAGTTTGGCCTCGCAGCGCTAAGCCGCTGATGCACTAACATCAAATACAGTTTTGTGCACAGGTGTTATGTGTATTTTTGAAGAGCACCATCACCCGCATACAAATCCTAGTGCTGTGCATACTGTGGCTTGTGCTTTATATGCAATCAGCTTAATACAGGTTTGTGCACATATGCACACAGTGGTATGTGCCACGGATGCACTAGGATTTATACAGGGTTATGCAGATAGGCACTCAGTGGTTCATGCCACCTATGCAATAGGCTTAATACAGGTTTGTGCACACATGCATACAGTTGTTCGTGCAATGTGTGTACTAGGCTTAATACAGGTTTGTGTGCATATGCACACAGTGGTACTTGCCACGAATGCACTAGGCTTAATACAGGTTTGTGCACATATGCACTCATTGGTTGGTGCCACGTATGCAGTAGGCTTAATACAGGTTTGTGCACAAATGCACTCAGTGGTTGGTGCCACGAAGTCACTAAGCTCAAAGCACTTTTACAATCACAGACGTCCACCTGGATCAGCACTGATTCGTGCTCTGGGCACGCCCTTGTAGGTGACCTGTTACATGTTTTATGATGTGGCAAAGACCATTTTCACCAGTTGCTTAGAATGTGTTTGAACCACAGTGACAGGGGGGCTCAGAGAGCACCTGTGCCTTTATATTGTCCCCATCAGAGGATATTATTTCTAACCAGATTGTGCTCCATGTGTCCATTGTCTTCTATGAGGTTGTTGTGCAAAACGTGACGTTCTCAGAGATGCACTTCAACACGGTCTGTCTGCTATTATGTATGCACCTCGGTCCGTGTAAGGCTCATTAATGCTTTACCATGAAGGAGTGCTATATAAAACTGCTAAATAAATGCATACCTGGACAGTGAGTGAATCCATATCCTCTTGTACAAAGTCATATGGCAGGATCTACATGTGTAGCTATATTTCTCCCACTCCATCATGTTTCATTTGTTTTCTTCGTATTAATCATTGTATACCTAGTTCAGCCCTTCATCTCTCTGTTTATTCATTCGTATATTAATTCATAGAAAATCCTTAGTTAAAATAACATTAAATTCAGCAGCAAATGTTAGTTTGAGTAGTTGCATTTTGCTGCTTCTCATCACTGCCAATCTGTTTAAATAAGGGACATGAAGTGCAAAAATAAGAGCTTTTCACGGGATCACACAATCTGTTCAAATGGGGAAGCCAGGATTAAAAGATAGATTTTCTGGTTCAGCTGCTAACTCCGTAACCACTACTCCAATGTTTCCGCTAAAAAACTGAAAATAAGCTCTGCGGTCTTCAAAGGGCAGTTTTGTGGCGCTCCTACCTCGAGCGCTGGTAATGCACATTAAGTGTCTTGCACGGTGACTGGGATGGGTGAGAGGGGGCAACATTTTCTAGTGCCATGCTTATGCTCACATTTTACATAAGTGATCGCCATAGAATTCATCTGCGGAGCTGAACATCCTATATTTCGGAAGAGAGCCCTGTCCTTTTAAAAGCCTCTGAAATAAATGTTTGCCACGGCCCTAGGATCCCTCCACGGCCCTAGGATCCCTCGACAGAAGACTGTATGAGGGTCACCCTCATACAAACAGCTGGCATTCGAGGGGACCGAGGCCCTCACTATATTGGTGAAGAGTACATTATGTAGCGCAGTCATGCACAGTTTTCGCATGATGCCATCGGCAGACGTGAGGGCGCTCAATCAAGATTGTTTTGTGCTTGAGCAGTTTAGAGGGAGGACATTTTTAATGTATCTCACACAAGGGGTCAAGGGAAGTATACGCTACTAAATTAGACCACAGGTCCTATACTACTTCCAAGAATTATTAAGCTCACACAGAGTATAGAGTAGCCAGATGCAGAAGGAACGGGAGAAACAACTAGGAGAAACAGGTGGGGTCACTACAAGTGTTTGGACAGGAAAGGAGCAGGAGTGTTTTGGTAGCACGCCTAAGTGTTGATCCCCTGTACAGGGTGAATATCCATAACCCTGCTGCACTATGCTTTTAATCTCTATCCATGAGGACACAGGAATAAAGTTGTTTTGTCCTTGTTGAGATAGTTTTAAATCACTTTTTCATTTGCACTCTGCCCCTCACTTTCACCCTTGAGGGATCAACACTTAGGCGTGCTACCAAAACACTCCCGCTCCTTTCCTGTGGAAAGTTGTAGCCCACACTGGGTACCTTGCGGTCCCGGTGTGTGGAGGGATCCAATGATGAAGCATGTCACCCTCGGGTGAGTGAGGGTTCTCGTCCAAACACTTGTAGTGCCCCCACCTGTTTCTCCTAGTTATTTCTCTTGTTCCTTCAGCATCTGGCTACTCTATACTCTGTGTGAGCTTAATTAAACAAGCATTGGCATAGCCAATAGGTCTCGCCTTTGGGACCTTATAAGTGTTTAGCCATGCAACAGTTGTTGTTGCACCAAGGATATTGTGCTGCATAACTAAATACTTATAAGGTCCCAAAAGCGAGACCTATTGGCTATGCCAATGCTTGTTTACTAAGTAGACTGCAGAGAGGTGCTTAATTTCCGTGCTTGCACTGGGGCCCACAGCACTTCTGCTGGGTCACGAGGAGAGACCCTCTGCCAAATGAAAGAATTGCTCTACGGCGACGAAGGGGTGGGGGGGGGATTATTTTGAGGCAGGAGATGCTCTCTCCTGTGTGGAAGCCCGCTGCGTGCTTAGGAAGCAGGGGGCAAATTTC
The DNA here is from genome assembly GCA_963921515.1 of Calotriton arnoldi. Lineage (NCBI taxonomy): Eukaryota > Metazoa > Chordata > Amphibia > Caudata > Salamandridae > Calotriton > Calotriton arnoldi. The sequence continues at coordinate 208,510 of CAWUFW010007151.1, read as the reverse complement.
ACTGCGCAAGTGAAAAGTCACCAAAAGTAACACAAAGTAGCATTCAGCGCTGCACTATGGTACGGTGCAATAGTGTGTGCCACGGCGCTATTCAGCCTCAAAGTGCAGCAGAAAACAGAACGAGAGCTCCAGTGTCAAATGCGCAGACAGGTTTAGAACCTCCCTGAGAGCCGACTGATACTGCTTGAATTGTAGTGACGTCCAACCGTGCTCTTGTGTCATAGACTGGTAGAAACTCCTGTAGGAGGAGCTGTGTACCAGTGGCTAGAGCTGTAGACTTTGGAACCTGGGGACATGGGTTCGAATCCGGCCTCAGTGCTTGGTTCAACCTTGTGTGATTCTGGATAAATCACTTAAATTTGTGAAATGTATGTATGTGATCCCCTCTTGATGTTCAGAGTGAGTCAAATATCTTTATTCAGCTGAAACAGCCATAAAAGTATAAAGTTGTTATAGAGAGAGAGATTTAGAGAGAGATTTAGAGAGAGAGAGGGAGATATTTAGAGAGAGAGATATTTAGAGAGAGAGAGAGATTTAGAGAGAGAGAGAAATTTAGAGAGAGAGAGAGATTTAGAAAGAGAGAGATTTAGAGAGAGAGAGAGAGTCATTTTCAGGGAGAGCTTCGGCACGGGTACCCCCTTCTTTGGAAGCGGTATCTGGGGGTTACTGACCCCCACTGAACCCCCTGCTCCCCGTCACACGAGCGCAGGCAGGCATGGCGGCGGAACAGGCAGGAAACTGCACTCTTCTAAGCGGCCATTTTCCATATCTCTGGCCAGCAGCAGGAAAAAGTTTTGCCAAGACGGCATATGCGGGGCTGTTGCACCGCTGCCGGAGAGAGGCGAGCTCCTGAGTCCGACGGGCCCTAAGAGGTGCTCGACAGCGGGTCCTGGGTCTGGTGAGAGGGTCTGGTGAACAAACACTCATTGACAAAGCCGATAGGCTTGGCTTGTGTATAGCGTGCTCACGTGGTAGTACACTACGCATTAATACATGAAAATAACACGCACAAGAGCACAAACACTGAAAGAGCAACACGCATACAAATCCCCACACACGTAGCAAGACTGCGACACTTACTCGCGCAATATTGCGCGCACATACAGGCACACATGCAGGCATGAGATACCCGTGCACACACCGGACCCCAGATATCCAGACACCCGGGATGGTCAAAGACTAACGGGCATAAAGCTACCCACGGACTAAACAGAGGACTTCTCTCTTGTGCACATACACACAATAACAACACACACACGTTAGTCAGCAAGCATACACATGCTTTTATTTATTGACATAAATAAATCAACAAATCCGCCTTTCTAGTAGATTTTTTTCCCATTGAAATGTAGATGCCCCTAATCAACATTTAGGAATGGACTTGGAGGTCCAAATATTCAAGCTGTAGTGGCCACGAACAGGTCCAAATACATGCTGACATTCAAAAGAGCATCCCGGTTCAATGAGGCGTTTCAGGGAGTATAGGGGGAGGAGGTTTGGGAACAGAGCGAAAAGTGAGAAGAGGAGGTACTAAAATAAAGAATCCCGTTTTTGTGAAGCTTAGATTACAATGGGCAGGAATGTGAAAACGAGAGAATCTTAGTTTTTGAGAAAATCTGTATGAGTGCCCTCCAGAGAAGGACAGTTAACAAATATTCTGCGAATGAAACTGTAGATTTGTGCTGAAAATAGGGAAGGAAGAAAATATATGTGTATCATTGACACCAAGGTGCTAAGGAAAAACTTTGAAGCCCTTACAAAAATTCTGGCTGGCGCTGGCTAAAGCCCGGGTGTGGTGCGTGCGCGCGCAGTCTGCTCATTTTCAAGCACTGCACTCGTGCTTGTGGCGCGCCCCTGCTCGCTCCCGCAAGGTGGATGCCGCTACAAGCACGAGTGTGTGCTTGAAAATGAGCAGGGCGACGGCTAAAGGCCCGCGCTGCGTAGGCGAGACCTAAAAAGGACATTTTTAATCACACTGCATTTTCACTGTAGTTTGTTGAATTAATTTCACGCCAGGCATCAATCAAATATGTGGGAAGTAGTGCCTGTTCCTCAACAGGATAGTTCACCTCTTTACCCAAAAGGTAAACAAGTTCAGTGCTTAATTTGAGCAGGTGGTTTCCAGGGCTCAGCACGGCAGTTAATCATCAACACCAGCACTTTTCATGAGTGCCAGTTAAGGACACATTAATTTATGGTAGGCACAGGGAGATTAAGGAATTTGCCCAGAATGACAGGATGTTAAGCCAACGCAGAGATTCGAACTTGGTTTCCCAGCTCCTAAGTCGGCAGCTCTGGCCATTACGCCACATCTTCTACCCACTTTTATGGTTAGTAGTTGGTTCTGTTTTAGGCGAGGCTAACAGGAGAAATGGGCTGGTGCAAGCTTCCTCCTGACGAAAGCCACAGAACTTATTTTTTTTTTACAAATTAGCCAGTGCAAACAACCGGCAACACTGTTTTCTTAGTATTTTTGCTACAATGTAACATGAACAAAGACATCTAAACTCAAACAGATGCTTTAACCACTAAGTCCACTGGTCTCTCTGGCCTGCACGTTGAAATCCCATCCTTAGAGACAGACCTTTTCAAAACTGTGTTTTATAGTTCGTACAGTGTCGCAATTTATTCCTGCCAAAGTGCAATGTGGTTTTGAGAGAACACACATTGTTTGAAATTTGCTTAGTTATTTTTAGCTTATTGCTGCTCAGAGACTGTTAGTTGGAAATGCATTTTTTAATTTCATAGTGTTTGCAGAATCAGATTGATAAGGAGGTCAAAGGACCTCTGGGTCGAAAGTGTCCAACTAAGTCCAGGAAGACCAGATACAGGCCAGATTTTCAAGATATCCATACAGGATACATTTGTATATTACTAATCTATATGAAACTCATTTACAGAGTCGGTGATTACTTGGAAAACCTCTTTTGCTTACTTTGAGCAACCCTGCTCTAATCCATTTTCTTATCCCCAACTGCTTGAGCCTCAAGACCAATACATTTCCCAGCTTATTGTACAATGTATTGCTTTCCATTTGATTGAATCCCACTTTAGTAAATTTCTTTTGAAATGTTCAATTGAAAACAGAAGAAAATTGAGTCATATCAAAAGTGTGTGCCAACTTTGAAGGCCACCATCTGTGTAAAAGGCGTGCCAGGGAGTTCTGTGCTGGTTAAATTAATAGCCGGGCTCCAACTGTTACAGGCCACAGCCCTCCAGCGAGTCTGTCCCTTTCCAAGCACCCTCAAGAATGTGCAAATCAAAAACCGAGGAGGATCATCTGCAGTAGAAAATAAACACCCCCTGTGATAATCTGCAACCGATTGAAACCTTTGTAGCCCCCAGAGAGTCGAGCGAGATTAGTTTGATGTACAGATATAAAAATGAACAGTGGTGAGTTATAGAACGTTTACCAGCATCACTGGCTGCAATGCCACGACCTTGTGCAAACCCATAATATGTATTCATCACGTATTGCAATGGACTGAAAAGTCATATTTCTCCTAATGCAAATCATCCACATAATTATCAGCTGTAGAAAGACTTGACTGGTCGAAGAGACCATATGGGTAACAAGTGCATTGAAATGATAGTCAACCAGTCAGGCAGGGAGTAACAAAACCCCCACATGCAAACAGCATAAAGACAGAACTCTGCTTGTGCACCCAACACTGCCGGAATATGCAATTAATTGGGTACGAGGGCACCCAACAGCAGATGCCTCCACTGGCTACATACACACATATCTGTGTGCTTGACAATGGCCATTGGCCACAGCTACCGGAACAGAAGATGGGTAAACCATCTTGGTACAACCTTCCAGGCTCACCCTGCAGAACCACAACCCACTAAATCTGATACATTCAATTCACAAAGGCACAATCTTTACCCCACTGACATAATATCTGTGTAAGTGCCAAATAACAATAACAGACAAAAAAATCTTCATTATATGATGTACAAAATAAGCAGCAGGTTAGCTTGTATTGCGTAAAACCATCTTGCAGCATTGGTGAGATTTACAAACGATTCAACCTTTGGCCTTCTGGTTTATCATGTTGCCAAACCCACCTATGTGCTATAGGACGGAAATTCATGGGCATTGATTATATTGAGCACAAATTAAGTGCTAGTTATATATTCTGTCAGGTACCCCATTTTCATGCTTTTTATCACTTTTTGGTTAAAAAATATAAATGCATATATTCTCTCTCTCTCTCTCATATATTAAGGTAGCAAAGCATCAAATAACCTAAATCGTGTTTTAGTGTGCCTCGAAGGGAACAAATGCTTCGACTCGCCTTATGTCTAGACGGCGGCACAGGTGTGGTGGTCCCCATGGGAAGATAAAGATACTGAAATGTGGTATATCTTTTGAGGTTTGGGAACCGAAAGGCCCTTCCACAAGTACTTAGTAAATTTAAAGTTGCTCTCATGATTTACCTATCGTCTGTAGGTAGAGAGGCAGCTAATGGCTGATAAGAGTCTATGAAGGACATACTGTTGTGTGATTAGCCTTAGTATTACACACTACGGCCATTTGTACTCATCGGCTGTCAGGTGCCATAAAATGTACACATGCTGAACATCAGAAACTGCTCAATTTTGTCAATGATGTAAAAACTCCAAATTAAGTCAAATGTCACATGGTTTCTAAAATCGGTGTAGTTTTCTTGAGAGCATTTTACATTAGTCTGTAACAAAAAACCCTTTGGAAGGTTAAATGGAAAAACAAACATCCTCTTGGGAACCCCCCTTTTGAACATCTCCCTCCACCTTCTGTAAGCGATCGTCACGGAAAATGAAATCAGAATACTCAGAGAGCCACAGAAAAGTTTTTAAGATAGCTTATTGCTGATTTTACCAGCGTGGTCCGAGTTTTAAGTGGTCAAATTTTGCCTTTTCCTGAAGTACTTTCTGACGTCGACATCAGAGCCTTGTTGTGCTCGATAATATATCTGTCTGTTGAGTAGTTAAAGCTGCCTGCACTCTGTTTGCCAAGCATAATAAAAATAGCGGCTGTCCATTTTCCTGTGTAAAGTTGCCAGCAATTGTTCATTCTCCCTGGAGAAGGAGTGCTCTAGGATTGCAAAAGCTTACAATGAAATCTTTTTGATAGCCTATTTGAAGTATCAACTTGTTTTTCATCGGGCAAATGCGGTTTTAATGCATATATTTACCTTATGGCGGCAGTGCAGGGTATGGAGAAATAAACTATTTTTGCACTGACAACTGGGTCTGTTTCGTCTGTTCCTAGCAAGAGGAAGTTTGCGACGAAGTCTGCAGCATATATATATATATATATATATATATATAAAACCGTTATGCTGTCTTTTTTTTATTCATGTCTTTGGTCTACAGCGCTGCAGTGACAGTACTGTGTTATGTTTACTGATCAGTACGCTCTCTGTGACTTTGTCGTTAGAAACTGGGTCTCACTGGTAAAAATGGGAGTCCCTGGTGGTCTCCTGCCTGCCCACGCCTGCTGTCCATTCAGCTGATCTAGTTGGTTTTCCCAGTTATATTGATTAATTCCATACAAGTTAGTGCAGCTGATTGCTTCTAATCCCAATCCGTCAATGTTATTTTCTAAGGCTACAGTGATAGTCATCTATTGATTATTGAGAACATGATTGACTGTTTCTCTCACCGTTTGTTAGCCCATCTCTCGCTCTGTCACTCGTTGATTTGTAGTACACAGGGCACTGCGGGTCATTGTTAGCATGAGTGACCACAGGCATATTGTTTGATAAACAGGAACAATGAACACAGAAGCCTTGAATACAATACAGAGCATCCATCTCTCTCTTATTCCACCCTCCTATGTACATAGTTGTACATCCTTGTAATCTGTGCATTCGTGTTCATTTTAGGGCACAGTGACCAAATAAGAGGTGCCCACTGATGGGAATGATCAATCAGTTACATTTTCTAAGCTAATTTCACCAGGAAACCGACAATTCCAACATTAATCATCCCTGTTGCATTCACAGGGTCTTTTCCCTAGTGCCTTCTTTCTTACTGTTATGCCAGCCACCTATCATGTGCCCCTCTCTGCATTGCCCGCTCAGTAGTGTCCCCTCTCGAGCTTTTGAGCAATAATTTCAATAATTGCTGCCTTAAAATATTTAATACTTATGCAGAGGTGGATGTGTTTGTTAGGATTTCCCAACAGTGGTGCATCTTTAAGGTTAGTATGGTTGAGTCTCAGATCTTTTTTGTCAAAAATCTCGGTAGTGCTTAGGACCTTACAGATAACCAGCAAGAAAGATAGCAGCCAAGTGCTCAGCCTTCAAGAAGTTCATGCTGCGATGATAGCGACATAATTGACTCTCTAAGGGTGTCTGTCATTTCTGAAATATAACCTGTATATATTTACTTATTAAGAAAACAGAATGTATTCTCTTATTCTTCACAAAGAAATGTAATTTATGAGGTGCATATGTGGGCACTGCACACTCTCTACAAGTCTTTAAAATTAATTAATGAGTGAGGAAAAGGATGGCAGAGCCAGCTAGGTGGTGATTTAGCATCCAGGACACTGTTTATGTAACTTCTGAGGCAAAGAACAGATGGATTAGACTCGTATCTCCAGAAGTCATCCTTATTCTTTATATAGCACTTCATTCCACACTTCTGCCATTTTTAGGAACTGTAAATAAGAAGTGTTGGTGTTATCCAATTTAATTGTAGTTAATGTACTATATCAGAAGCTGGAAGGCTGAGTCAGCCATGCTGGGATTCAAATTTACGACCTATGGATCACAGGAGATGTTTGCGGTGAGTGGTTAATTCACCGAGACATTTTGCTGGCACTCATACCTGGCAGCAGCAGGTTTCATTACCTCGGTATTGTTTGCACTTACTCTTCCTGTCACCAGCGCTTGGGAGCAGCAGCTAGGGTAGATAAAGTGTTCTACCGTAGGCTACAGGTAATCACTTTCATCCGTTCAGTTGTAAGGAGAAATGAGCTGCTGGTGCACAAGAAAGCAGATAAGACAGCAGCTCAGTGGACAAATGCATCCATTGGAGAGATTTGGGTGTAACTTAAAGGAAAATCGAACACACTAGCCCTGGTATGTAGCCAGGGATGGTAACTAGAGGCATAGGGCCTAGGGGCTAGCCAGCCTCCAACACGGAATGTAAACACAAAAAGGGGCAGCCCCATTTTGTGTTTACATGTAACTTAAAGGACACAGGTTCGAATCTTTCTGAGGTCAGATCAAATGAGAACTCCTTAGTTAAGTAACCACACCCGTTATCAGCATGCAAATATCAGGTGAATGGCTGTGAAAGTATAGTAATTGTTATTACAGGAGTCTTGAAATGAAAGTGCCTGTTATCACTAGTTGGGCAGAGGGATGTCAGACCCCTAGGCCATTAAATGGTTAGCCTCTCTGCAAAGATTGCTTAGAAAATAGCCATGTTCAGCCCCCTCTCCCTCCTGCTGCTTGCTTCCTTAAATTTGCTGGTGACTGCCTAGTGTCCTACATTCTGTGTGCATGGCCTGCCAGATCTCGAGTCTGTTTGCACCCTACGAATCTTCTTAATTTATTAATAATCTGTGTTTTCTCAGCACTTTGATTCACACTTCTCCAGATGTTACTATTACTCAATTAAGTGGTACACAATCTATCGACCTCAGATAGATGAAAGCCAGAGTTGGCCTTGCTATGTTTCAAACCTATTACCTACACATCGCAGCCGATGTCAGTGGAGAATATTTAACTCTCTGACTTGCCATGCCCACTCCTTCCAGGATGCTCTCCTCCCCAACTGCACCTCATACTGTTCTTGAGTGTTCTTCATCTTCTCTGTTCTCTCTCTTCCTACTCCTACCGTATCCCCCAGGGCTCTGTCCTGGGGTCCATCTTTAGTTCTCTTTACAAGACATTGCCCGGGTACGTACATGTTGTTCTTTCAGCTGCTCTCATGCCCAAAGCAATCGGGTTGTTCCAAATTTTAATCAATGTGTCTTGACAGCATGTCATCTAAATGTCAAATGCTGACTGTGTTTTAATAGTCTCAGTTTCATGTCATAAGAGTCAGATATAATTTCCTTTACTTAATAACTTCGGCTTCGCTCCCTCTTACATTCCCCACCATACTCTTTCCTTCCAATGCACCGTGTTTCCACATCTTTCTTTTCTTACATGTTCAAATGCATTTCTGCGTTTGTAATTATTTAATCTTTCTAAAATCCCCCCCTTCCTAACCCTCATGCCCACTGGCTTCAACCTTCAGACATTGGCTATTTCAAGTCTTGGCTGTTTGGAAGTTGTCCACCATGAGGCTGGTCACCATCAATTCACAAAAAAAATATGTTGCTATGTTATGGTTTCGTTGTAGATTGTGGTCATCGTCAGTTCAGAAAATGGATCTGAATTATCATTTTTTTACCCAGATATTCCAACAGGATCAACGTTCTTTCCCATCTTTTAGAAAAAGTTTGCACTGATGATGCAAGATAAATAATAAATTAAGGTTATCAGAATTTGCAGTCAACCCTCATACCTCTGCACTTCTTTTTATATCAGTTACAGTCTTCGAAGTGTTACTAACAGCATTTAAAATGCTCTCGCCTGGCTTTCTTCTTTGTTGTTGCTTCATCTATAACGTCATAATTGATCCGACTCCTCAGTAGTTGTGCTTCCTGCCTCCTCAGTACTTCCCACCCAGACTCCTGTTATTATGTTTTAAAGCTGGAGCAAATGTCTGAAGTCTCCTGTATATGGTACTCTTACTAGAATGTAAGATCCTAGAGGCTAGTACTTACGATATCAAAACTAATGATGCGTCAGTTAAGAAAAAGTACAAATGTATTTTTAAGATACTCATTGTAAATGTAGTTGCATAGAGTGGTAGTTTCTTTGACAGTTAAAGGAAGTAGGGAGTAGACAAGAATGTATTAGTGCAAGTATATGCGTTGCCTAATAATGCGTTGGCCCTAATTGTCTACTGGCCATTGAGGAAATGTTTAAATGAATAAATAATTACTCATTTCTGTAAAAAAATAGTGTGCTTTTTGTGGGTAGATTGTTTGTTTGTGGTGAATGCGCACCTTTGCATATTTATAAAGGTTCAGTACATAATAATTAGTCTGAGGGATGGGTTTATGAACTATGTACGCAAAGATAAATAATTAGATAATTGTTTGCATATTTTATTGTTTTATGTTAACGTTATTTTTAAATTGAGGTGACACCTTGGCTGAGGAGGAAAATTAAAATGAACAGGAGACTTTTGTCCCTGTCGTTAATTCCATATTTGAGACACAGCGGTGGATAGTCAATTCTGTCTGTATATGTTTATTTATTTAAAACAGCTGTCTACATTCTGCCCCGAGGGTGCCCAAGTATACATCAAAAGATTATGGTAGAAACACAAGTATTCAAAAAGAAGGAAAGGGAAAAAATTTAAATATAATTTATTTATTTATTTAAACTTTTGTATAGCGCGAACATGACCCAAGTGGGTATCAGAGCGCTTTACATACGGTTGGGGAAGACATAGGAAAACAGCTAGGGGAGACAAATCAAGGTAACAGTGGGACAATATACAACAGGAGCAAGATGACATTATGGTGGACATAGGAAGCAGGCTGGGTGAGAGCGAAAAGTAGGGCAATAAACATCAAGAGCAAACAATACAATATGGAAGGCGACATTGGGCCGCAACAAATTATATATATTCAGTAAGCTAGAGTCAAGAGGAGAAAAGCATCTAGATCAGCGCATTGATCATTAGTAGAGCTTTAACTTCCCTTTTGAAGGCAAGTGTGGAGGGAATCAATCTTGTTTCCACTGGAAGGGAGTTCCAGATTCTCGGGGCGATGCCAGAGAATGTACGATTGTAGGTTTTAAGCTTATTAAATTTCTTTGGCTTGAGCAGCAGTGTGCCGGTGCTCCTTGTGGACCTGGAGCCACCAGATAGTTCCAGCTTGTTTGTCAGGTAGAGTGGGGTGTTGAAGTGTAGTGCTCTATGGGTCATACAAGCGATCTTTAGTTGGATCCTTGCCTCAAAAGGAAGCCAATTGAGCGATTTCAGGTCCGGCGAAATATGGTTGGTCTTCTTAGAACCCGTGATGAGTCTCGTAGCAGCATTTAGAGATGCTCTGATGGGGGCTAAACTGAGTTTCGGCAGTCCGCATAGAGTGGCACTGCCGTATTCTAGTCTAGAGATGACAAGTGCTTGCACCGCCGATTTGAAGTCTTCATGGGGAAGGTAGGGTTTGAGTTTTCTTAGGATGCAAAGTTGGAAGTTCGCTCCTTTGGTCGATGATCTGATGTGATATTGCATGTTTAGGTTTTTGTCTAGCACCACTCCCAGTGATTTAGTGGAATCAATGATGTGTGGTGTGCAGTTGAGAGCGGTGAGGTTACAGAGATATTTCACAACAGTGGGGGTTTGCCTAGCGGGTGCAATGAGGAGGAATTCCGTCTTGAGGGCGTTTAATTTGAGATGGTTGGATGTTAGCCAGTTTAGGATTTTGAGAAGGGTTCCATTGAGAGATTTGATGTCTTCGGGGGAGGAAATTTTCATGTAAAGTTGGGTGTCATCCGCATACATGTGATATTGGATGTTGGAGGCTTTAAGAATTACAGTCAATGGTTCCAGGAAAAGGTTAAAGAGTGTGGGGGAGAGCGAGGATCCTTGGGGGACACCCAGTGTGCAGGGACTCGGGTTGGATAGAGTCTGGTTGGATTTGACTCTTTGTGTTCTGTTGTTGAGGAAGGAGGAAAACCATTTAAGGACCGTGCCTGAGAGCCCCATCCTGCGTTCCAAGAGGTAGAGTAGATTGTCATGTTTGACAGTGTCGAATGCAGATGAGAGATCGAGAAGAATTAAAAGGCAGGCTTCATTTTGGTCAAGTAAAGTGAGAGCGTCGTCCACTATGTGAGTAATGGCCGTTTCGGTGCTGTGGCCAGTGCGGAAGCCCGATTGGAATAGGTCGAGAAGCTGGAAATGCTCAATGTGTTTGCGTAGTTGTTCATGAACACATTTCTCCAGTAATTTTGCCAGGGTGGGTATGTTTGTTATTGGTCGGTAGTTGTTAAGGTCAACAGGGTCAGCCGAGGGTTTTTTGAGAATAGGGAGCACTAGGCCAGCCTTCAGGCAGTCCGGGATCTCACCTTGAAGAAGAGAGGCGTTGATGATCTTGGACCAGAGCGGTGCTAGTGATCCTATCATTTCTTTAAAGAAGTTGGGGGGGAGGGGGTCATTGAAGTGATTTGAGGGTTTAAGGGTCGAGAGAATATTGAGGATGGTAATGTCATTGAGGGGAGTGAATTGACTCCAAGAAGCATTGTTTTTGAGGGAGAGACCATGAGGCGAGGGCAGGGGTGTGGAGACAGAGGAGTCAAGAGAGGGCGAGAGATTGAGTGCAGCAGACCTTAGATCTGATTCGATTTTATTCGTCTTTTCGAGGAAGAAGTCAGCAACCGCATCGCAGTTTGGTTGCGGGCGAGAGAGGTGCTGAGATTGGGTAGAGGTGTTGTTGGATTGTGAATTAATCAACTCAAAAAGTCGTTTTGGGCGATTTTTGGCTTTGTCAAGTTGGTCTTTGAAGAAGGTAGCTTTCGCCGTTCTAATGAGTTTGTTGTATCTACTTCTTTTGAATCTTAGAGTTTTTAGAAGATCCGTGGAGGGAGTGGATCTCCAGGTGCGTTCAGCTAGTCTTAGGCTGCGTCTATCCGCATTTAGGCTGTCATTGAACCAAGGTTTGGAGTCTTTGATGGGTATTCTTTTTAGTTGAAGGGGGGCCGTAGCATTCAAGGCAGATAGCATGGCGTTGTTATAGTGCTCAGGGAAGTCGTGAACATCGTTCATGTTTGCAGGCGGCGGAAGGGAGAAATTGCAGCGTTCTATGAGCTCATTTACGCTTGTGTTATGGAGCGATCTTTCCCATAGTTTTAGTTTTAGTGGTTTTGCACTTTTGTGGCTCCAACATTCAAGTATAAGGAAGTTGATATAGTGATGGTCAGACCAGTCACAAGGGAGAATGGATTCGAGGTGAATGGAGTTGGGGTTCGAGATGATTAGATCCAATGTCAAGCCTAAGTTGTGTGTGGGGCTGTCGCAGAATTGAGTCAGGGAGAGGTCGGTTAGGAAGTTTTTGAGGGTGGTAACCGCCTGATCATGAGGGTCATTCCAGTGGAGATTGAAGTCACCAAGAAAGATCTGGGGGCAGTGTCGGCCCAGGTTGGAGGAGATGGTTTCCATAGTTTGTTCAATTAGAGGGAGGTTATCACCTGGGGGGTGGTAGAAGATGTGAAGGCTGCATAAGGGTCTGTGTGTGCTAGTGATATCTATGCCTAAGTATTCACAGGATGAGAGATTAGCTGAAGGGGACTGTTTTGCTGTGAGAGAGTTGCGGAAGATACAGGCTATGCCACCACCCATTTTCTTAACTCGGTCGAGTCTGATAATGTTGTGGCTGGGAGGGACTAATAAGTCAAGGATAGGGCCAGAGGAGTCGTAGAGCCAAGTTTCTGTGAGGATAAGGAGATCCAGTTCTTGGGCAAGGATGAGATCAGCAAGGTCTGTGGCATGTTTCACCGCTGATCTACAGTTAAGTAACATGCATTTCAGTTGTGATTTGTGCAGGCTGTCAGTGAGCGCGAGCTGTGTAGTGTGGATCTACATGAGGTTATTAATGTTTACGGCATTGGCGTTGAGTCTGGGTGCTCTATGAGGGTTGGGTGTGACGCTTTGGATGGGTTCCGCATTTCCATGCTTAGGGAATGTTGAGCTAGGGGCATTTAATGGGGCAGTTTGTGAGGATCTAGCAGGGACTGAGATGGCTGACTGAGGAGAGGTGTACTCAAGGAGGAGGGAGAGAATATCAGGTTCTGAAAATGGATTTTTGGATCTGGCGGGTCTAGATGGGGCGTTAGGGTAGGGAGTGGTGTTCCAATTCTGGGGAGGGGGTTTCCGCTGGATCATATGTGGGATCTCCTGTGAGGTCCTGTTGGAAGAGAGATGCAGGATTTCATGAGAGGTCCTGTTGGAAGAGAGATCAAGGGCCAGTTCTTCGGTGGACTTAATGAGTTTTTGGATGACAGTTTTGAGAGTTAGAAGTTCCTGGTTTATTTTCTTGAGCTTGGTAGCTGGATCTGAGTGTGGATTATGGGTCACGTGGAGGGGAGGAGGAGGGTTGGTCAGTGGGGAGGGCGGAGGGGAGACCAGGGCAGGAGGATGGGGGGATGGGGGACATCTGCTAATGGAGAGTTCCCTCTCAGATGTACAGGCGCGCAAGGTTAGTGGACGATGGGAGGGAGGTTAGGGGATGGGAGGTTGGATGAGTTCCTGTTGGAAAGTGGGCAAGCCCGCTGTCGAGTGAGGGAGTTATGTAGGCAAGGGCTAGTGGGAGAGGGAGTGGGGGAGGTGTCGGAGAGGTGGTCGGAGCAAGGAATAACAAATGCTCCGGGATTACTGGCAATAGTCTGGTTAGGTCATGGCACGGTGGGTGAGTTAGGGGAGCCTGGGGTTGGAGGAGCTGTGGTCCAGTGTGTGTTGATCGGGGTAAGTGAGGCAGTCCTCAGGTTGTGGCCAGTTAGCAAGGGATCAGGGACATCCTGAGAGGGGGTAAGGGGAAGTCCTTACCTAGATTGAATAGGGGAGTCGCTAGTGACCAAAGATCTTTTAAGGAGGGCAAAACTGTCATCAAAGATGTCCAGGTTGCGATCGGTGGCCTGAATTAGTATAGTCCCATTGTTGAAGATGGATATAGTGGCATTTGCTCTAAATGAGGGAGACTTCGTAACCAAAAGTCGAAGCCTGTGAGGGAATTTTTTGGCCGAGGTGATTCTGAGTAGGGAGTGGAGCGTAGATCTCCACTGAGCTCTTCTTTTAGTGTAGAAGATCGATCGCTCGCTCGTAATAGTACCTTTTTTAGGACAGAGGTAGGGGTCAGAGATAAGGGTTTCTGGGTTGGCTTTGAGGAGTCTATGTTTCAGAGTTTTAGTCGCATTTTTGGAGAGGTTGGTCGGATAGTTAATTGTGTAGCTGTTAGTGCAAAACTTTTCAAGTCTGGAGTCCATTCTGCACTGTGTAAGGGTGGTCGTGGAAGAGAGAGCTTAGGATACGGGGTATGGCAGTGAGGTAGGAGTGAGCAGGAGTCCACAGAGTGATCCTCCCTGAGGGTGTGTCATGTGGGTGCACCTTAGTTTAGGCACGGTCAAATTAGCTAATACAAGTAGTGAGGAAGCGCATGGACATGACTACTTGATGTCGCCATGTTGGAACTCAGTGGGAGCTCAGCGGGGGGGAGCGGTCTACTAATATGGCGTGGGGTTGCACCTTTGGGCTGGGCGCGGAGCTTATAGCAGTTGACCCCTAAAGTTGTCCTGTTAGGAAATCTTCTAACACCTATATTAGTAGGGCGCGCCCAGTTTAGAGAGAGATCAGACTTATTGGGGAAGTGGGGTCAAGCAATTGGCCCAGTTATTACAGTGAGGGGCGGGGCGGCCCTTTACAACCCTTAATACCCGGGAGCCTCCTATTGGAGAGATCAGGGATATGCTGGATAGTGGTCATGTGCTAGGTCCCATTATAGTGTTCAGGATAGTGTGGTGCTGGGGTCATGAATCATCTCAGCTGTAGCACTAATGAGCAGGGAGCGGCCAATTTGGGAGAGGTTACATGAATAGTGGTAGTGGGGTTGAGCAATCTACCCAGCAGTAGCACTTTGTAGTACTGCTGATTTGAGGAGTGAGCTGAGTACCCCTTCAAAAATAAATCCCACCTAATCAAATAGTAAAGTTTGTGACTCAGGCCAGAAGTGCTTACATTACACTACATTTGTCTTTCTTAGTCTTCACTGAATGATCTTCGTTTCATGGTAGCACACAAAGCACAGGTTAACGTTCCAGATGCTTGAAAGAAAATTTAATTAAAGATTGTAGACTGATAAATTCTGAGTTTATTGGAATGTTCAAATTCAGCAAGTGAGGTACAGGGAGTTCTTTAAGACCTTCAAAAAAACAGGTACCACGAAACCCCTTAATTTTCACAGCACCTCCCTTTATTGCATCTCACCTGTATATGTCTGTTAACTGGCCTCTGGATCGGGTCGCTGGGGGAATGGAGGCAGGGTGCGGAGATCTGTGTCGATGATTAGGCTGAAGCTGAAGCTTGTGGTAGACCAGACCGCAACCGTTGATTGCCCCAGCACGGGGGAAGGGGTTAGTAATGATCGGGAGGCTCGGCTGTAGGCAGTGATTACAGGGCAGATCGGATCACCAGATCACGATGTACAGGCAGCCGCTCGAACAGCGGTAGTTCAAGGACAGTGGGGATGTTAATATAGATGATCCGGTCTTCACCATTCAGATGTGAATACGGCGGGAGAAGGCAGGGGAACGCTGGCCGATGCAGTGAGGAGATCGGGCTACCAGATCCCGAGGACGGATCGGTTAGCCGCTCGCCGAGCGGGAGTTGAAGAGGTCAGGTATCGCCATTTTGAGGTGGAAGGACAAAATGTCGGCAATGTCGGAGCGGCAGTCGTGGGGCCAAGAAATGTAGCTGGTCGTGCCGAGATCGTAGGCGCAGACCCCCCAAACCGCGATCCGGCAGCAAACACCAAAACGGGGGGGCGAAACAACCAGAGCAGGACCTTAAGAGCTCTACGGGGGCGCAAGTGGATTCATCGCTTTCAGGCCAGTTCATAGACCCAGAGCGGAATAAGAAGTTGCCCAGTGCGCTAACCCCAGTTATACACGGACTTGCAGGGGAGCGTCTTGGATCAGAGGCATACACTTCACCAGTTCTTCAAGTGGGGGCATCGTGCACCAGCAACTCCGGGAGCACAATCAAGGAGGCTCAGACCTGCAGGGGAGCAGCACAGATCAGAGACACCCGGCTGATTCAAGTGAGGTGCTACGTGCACCAGTTGCTCAGGGAGGACACTCTTTGCGGCGATCAGCGTGAAAGATGGCGGGAGGCACATCGGGTTCAAGGAGGTCGTTTCCGCAGGGGAACCCCAGCACCTTGTTGACAGAGGCGGCGGGGACACTGTACATCCCGCAGGACCTCGAAGAGCTAGGTTCAGGCAGTCGGTGGTCGAGCGCAAAAGATGGCAAAACGGCTGTACGGGCTCCAGGAGACAGTCCAAGCAGGCGCAAACACAGCACCGGATCATCAGAGGCGGAGGGGATGCTGCACGACCTGCGAAGACCCCGGAGAGTTCAATCCAGGCACGTCTAGCGAAGATCTCGGAGAGATCGATCCCGGCAGGGGAGGCGAAGGTGCGTCGGGAGTCAAGGAGATCTTCTTCGCAGGTGAGCCAAACTTGGGCCCAGACGATCTAGTAAGTTGCAGTAGGAGAAGTCGGAGTAAGATGTAGGCGGATGGCGGGGTTAACGGGGATATAAACCGAAAAGGTAATCCCCAACCCGGGAGCTCCAGCAGAGAGCTCATACTTGGCGGCCATTTTAGGTCTTTTCAAAATAAACTGCATTAAAAGACTACCACAAGAGGAATGTGAAACCATACGGTTGTAGCATAAATGTATGAATGTGGCATTGTCCCAACATGAGTGCTCTTATTGCCATTGGCGGCAGAGCCATTGAAAGTGTGTTTTTGTCAGACTAGGAATAGGCTGCTGTGCAGCAAGAACTCTGGCAGCAATCCAACATTTACAAACAAGATCCAGGCTTCCTGATATGGCCAGTGCGATGGAAGCAGGTTAGGGTGACGTGGTAATGATATGGGTACATGTGGAAGACAGTAATACCTTTTAAGGGTACATGCTGAACAGGACTATAACTTGACAATGATGCGGAAATCAGAGATTACATGCAGACATATTAGCCATGAAAACATCTTCTCAAAGTTCAAAATGCTGACGAGTGTCGAGGTGGGTGCTGTATTCTAGATGTGTATACGTGGCCATACTAACTTCATGGACAAGCATTGTGTTGCACGTTAACTGATGGACAGGCATTCTGTGCAAAGCAACTGAAGGATAAGCATTCTGTAGCACGTTAACTGATGGACAGGCATTCTTTACAAAGCAACTGATGGATAAACATTCTGTGCCCATTAACTGATGGGCAGGCATTCTGTGCAAAGCAACTGATGGATAAACATTCTGTGGCATAGTAACTGATGGACAGTCGTTCTGTGCAAAGGGACTGATGGATAAACATTCTGTGGCACATGAACTGATGGACATGCATTTTCTGCAAAGCAACTGATGGATAAACATTCTATGCACATTAACTGATGGACAGGCATTCTGTGCAAAGCAACTTATGGATAAACATTCTGTAGCACATTAACTGATGGACAGGTATTCTCTGCAAAGCAGCTGATGTATAATCATTCTGTGCACATTAACTGATGGACAGGCATTCTGTGCAAAGCAACTGATGGATAAACAATCTTTGCACATTTATTGAAGGACAGACATTCTGTACAGGGTAACTAATGGATGCATATTCTATTTAGTTAACAGCCAGGCATCCTGTGAAGAGTAACTAATGGATAAATAGTCTGTGGCATGTTAACTGATTCCTGGGTACCTGTTTTGTGGCACAATAAATGGTGGACTTTGGAATGCACCTGAAAGATGAGCATTCTATGACACCATGATTGGTGAACACGAAATGGCTTGACATACCTGGAAGTGTGTGTGCTCAGCATGATGGAGGCGTCCTGGCTTTGGCGCTAGTAGGATCTAGGCACCTGTTAGCACTTCAGCAAACTTTCAATGGACACTTGTAGAACCAAGAATTATACGTCATACTGCACTTATACAAAGAATGCAACACACACACATTACCCAGTGGCAAATAGTTAGGTCAGCTGTTCCATAGGAAAAGCATTTTTTGTATTGCTAATAACTTTGGCCCTGTTTGACGAATCTCAACCAGACTTTTCAGAAAGGTGCTACTTTTTGACAAGTTTCTGCAAGGAAAGTTTCAGGGTGATTTGTCAAGCAGGGGTCAAGAAAAAAGGGGGGGTCCGAAAACGCAAAATCCCCAATCATTTTCTATAGACTTCTTTAAGAAGGGCTACAGCAGAAACTGCTGAATAGAATTACACCAAATTTGTCAGGAAACTAGATTGTGCTTTCTGTGATTTGGTGTAAATCTGTTCAGTAGTTTTTGATAACTTAAGGTTAAAAAATAATTGCATATCTGCATGGTTGGGTCTGCGAAAGGCTCAAGAGTCCCTTGCAGGAGCGCCAATCTAAAAATGGAGCACTTTGATTGGCCCAGGGAGCTTTAATTCCCTTAGGCCTTCTCGCTCCCACGGGAGTCAGACTCATGTGGGAGTGAGCACTCTGGCTGCCAGCACCATCAGAATAATGTCGCTGGCAGCCATTACAGACCTTGGGGACTTAATCCCTTGCACTGGAGTAAAAAATGAAAAGTAATATAAGGGGGCAGAGTAGGTATACCCTGATGCCCTAGGTCTCATGGAGGACCCAGAGGGACTGCACCGGGGCCAAAAACAAAATCAGCAAAAATCCAGCGGGATCGGGAAAAAAAAACCCTAAATGGTGGCTGGGCTGCATTCATTAATTATAGGTCCCAGGGAGCGTTCCCTGGGCTGTATTCAACAAGCATTGGCATAGCCAATAGGTCTCGCCTTTGGGACCTTATAAGTATTTAGTTATGCAGCACAATATCCTTGGTGAAACAACATCAACTGTTGCATGGCTAAACACTTATAAGGTCCCAAAGGTGAGACCTTTTGGCTATGCCAATGCTTGTTCATTATGCACCCCTCCCCTAAAAATAAGGAAACAAATGACTGCATGCACACACCTACAAAATAACGCTGCAACCATTTAAAAAGTTTTATCATTTTATTAAATTCTTAAGCCATTCTGTACAGCATCGGTGATGCTGTGCATCATGGTTCAAACCTATTAGCAAATCCAATAGGACCCAAAGTTGACTTATTCTTAGCATTATTCACACCCCAATATTGAAGTGTATCCTTCCAGATTATTATTTTTTTAAATGACACTTTAGTAAATGTATTACAGCGAGATGTGCATCAGGATTTTTAAAAGAAACCTAATGGAATGGATTAAAATGCACTTCAAAAATAATAGTCTTAGATAGTTTAAAAAGGATGAGCTTAGCACAAAAGTGACCGATGGAATGCATAACTCAGTTAGGCACTAAATGACTCGGGGCACATTCTGGTTTTTTCGCTCAGCTCCCAATTAAAGAAGAGGATCAACAATATACAAATCATCTTTGGCCCCACAAAAATGGTCTATATCAAACTGCTAACTAAGGTTCCCTAATGAGTACAAGCCTGTTGTGCTTTGTTTTCCATTTCAGTGGGTATTTGGCATGCAGTAATTAGAAGTATTTGCGTGCTGTCATGCACTACCTCTTTTACTGTTCAAGTCTTTTTAAAAAGGTACAGCCGATTAATTCTAACTTCACCAAAGCATGGACATTTCTAAGCACCACTAAAAGGGACACAAACTACCAAGGAATAGAAAAGTCCTCACCCCAAAAACCACACAACATGGGAAACATGACAAAAATTGTGCTACAAAGAATAAAGGTAGGACTAAGTAATGATCTGCCCGATAACCAAACTGAAAGTGAGGGACTGTAGAACTTGAAACAAATTTTGCCCCTATATGTTTGGCTGGAGAAGGCACCAGTGATACAATTACAGATGTGGACGATGAAACAGAGGAAAGACTAGATCAAAATTCCAATGCAGCCCGAGAATCACTAAATTAGAGAGAAAAAAAGCAGCAAGAGGAAAAGATGTGCTCATTTCTGCAAGAAAGAGTTGGCAGAGCCCAGAAGAGATGTCAACCTAAGGGGATAGAACAGGAAGTAGCAGCAATAAGTTGGCTCAAGAGAAGAATGCCACGACCTAAGAAACATTTGTCAGAGTTATCATTTGGCTTCTACATTGATTGGGAAGCCCACAACTCCTCCGCAATCACATCATTAGAAGTAAGAATTTAAAACAAGATCATTTGAGAACTCGGCATTACATTGCAGAAGTGTATTCTTATCATGAATAATTGTATATTAATGTATGTGGTATTCATAGTGGGAACCTAGCTGAAGAAGCAGCGCTGTATAGGGTCAAAGGAAAATACACAGTGCACGAGAGGTATATGGTTATTGCATTATTGCTGCATTGTGATGTAGTGTTCTTTAAAGGGGTGTGTGTGTTCAACTGTTTCCTAAATTGGCGCAGTATTATAGTAGTCCTTGTGAATACAGGGAGGTTGTCCCAGATCCTAGTTACATAAATGGAAAAGCCTGCTGCCATGCTTTTTTTTTTTTAAACACTTCTGTGGCTGCAGTATGAAGGTGACCTAGCTGAGGGTGTGCCCAGGGATGGTGAGCTTGTCTGCAAAGCCATCATGACCAGCACCCACCTTATCTTGCAAACGATGCAGCCAATTTTGAAGATGGGGCAGGCCAGCATGGGGAACCAATTGAGTTCCCTCTGGATAGGGTGATGTGATCATATTTCTTCCAGACCTGGATGAGACATGCTGCAGCATATAGGATGCCCTACAGGGGGTGTGAGGGGACAGTGTAGAGTCTGTAATGCCAAGGAATAGGGCATTACCACCATCGAGGTTTAAGCACTGTTCAACGTTTTACCTTTTTCTTCAACTGGAGACAGCAACATTTTAGGTACTACCACCCTGCGGTCTTATCTGCACTACAGATTTTTAGAACACCGGCAAAGTTTCAAGATGCAGATTAAATAATCCTATAATTTAGTACAGAGTCCGATTTACTTGCTGCAAATGGCATAGCCAGCTCAACAATAAATGTACAGACAAAAAAGGGAAGGCAAAATATGGATGAAAACTCGTCTTTGATCTAGAATAGATAATGTAGCAGGAGCGAGATTGTGGGAGGGGGGATGCAGGGTTTAAAAAGCTTCTATGGCCCAATACTCAGGGCATGGTCCGTTTCAATCTTTGTGGGCATGATCCATTTCAATCTTTGCTTTTGATGGAGCATGTTAAATGCAGATTTACGAGATCAGTGCAAGGAAAAAACAAAAATGAAATTAGTGGAGTATTGGTTTCGGTCTGTACATGCAGCACAAAAATGTATAAGAAAAATATCTCTGTTTCCTAGCTAAATACACCAAGAAAAGGTCAAGAAGCGATTCATCCCCAATTTGTGCAACGTGTAATGCTGGGGGTTTTCATGGTCTACCAAAACGTGCTCTTAATGCCCAGTTTTCATCTGAAGGAGTCAGAAATAGATGTGCAAGGTCAAGTAGCCTACATTTTCATGCGCCTATTCATCCGCATTTTGCCTACAGCAACACTGCAGATGCATCACCTGACCGGCACATAGGCCTCATGCAGGCTTCTTCTTTGAAGCTAAACCAAGGCAGACACAAGACTTGCTTGTCACAGGGTAGATCACAGAAGATCCCAACAGAAAAAAGAAAGGGATATATTCCCCTGTTGAAATTTACCGAGCAGAGATTCTTTCCTAAAATGGGCAATGAGAAAAATAGGGCAATTATAAGTTTCAACATCTGGATTTATATTAATGAATGCCATATTAGGCAGCACAATGCAGCAATGTTGAAAGGATAAAGTCATTAATAAGGCAACATGTTTTTGGTTGCTAGCTTTCATGACTTCAAAGAGTCCTTCAGCAGCGGTCATACAACTGGGCTTAAAGCACATAAGTACTATGTGCCGAAGGAGGCAGCGTGATGTCAGTATTAAGCAATTCTGGAGTAGTACGCAAATGGTTAGTACCACGAGGAAAAAAAAGGTATATTTTTCTGTTGTGTTCACTCCCCGCACCTCTTCAAGCTAAGTTGTCAGATTTGCTGCTCCCCGTTAAAATACAGAGAGCTTTACTGTCCCCTGGTGGCTGATCCATAAGGTGGGTGCCGTAACTAGCCTTATTAACATCATACCACTGCAGTGAGCTATACAGTAGCAAACTCCGTCACCCCTAAAAACAAGGTTTGCAACTCCCAGATGCCCTTCAAAGATGAACCCCGTGAAACATGAAGCTTCACACCTAATTAAAAAGCCGCTTTTGAAGCCCGTGGAGTGACGCGGCAGGGAAAGAATACAGTCGTTTGGACATCGTACTGTGTGATTTGTGAATAGCTTGCAGACAAACATATTTCAGACTACTTTACACCCTTCAAAAAAGTATTTGACGTGAAGGAATGCGATATTCAAACCTTGCTTGTTTTCCTAGCTCTTTGAAAGCAGGAGAAACAGTTTTTTTCAAAGTCGTTTCATATATTCGTTTTGAATCTGTAACGCTTACGGTCCAATGGGAGTGTACAAAGTCATTTACTGCACAAAGTAAAGTACTGAATCGCCCATGCGGCAGTCGGGCAATCGGTCTTCAACGTCCCATGTTACAATCACGCTGCATCACGCCCAAACAAGGAGGTTTTCACCCGAAATTTCGGCCTCTCAGGAGGTCAGCACGCTATCTCTGCAGAGTTCAAAGGTCATTACTTAGCAGTAATTACAAATACAATAGCTGTGATACTCTGATGTATGAATATTGGATAAATAGTGTGTATGCGGCAGGAAGCATAGGGGAGCGATTAGAATGAGGGGGTAAGTATGAGGGAGAAGGGGGGACGAGGAGAAATGAAAATTACGGGAGATAGAACTCCAGTGCGATAAAGTGGGTGAGAGAAAAGAGGGGAAAAAGCATCGGAGCCGCGAGTGACTGGTAGGAGAGGGGAAAAGGAGGGAGAGCGCGGACGACGGACAGGAAGGGGTGAGACGGAGAAAGAAAGGGTGGAAGATAATGAGTGAAAATGGCGGGAGAGTGAAACGCGGGGAGGGCGGCCGAGAGCAAGAGAAAGACGGCGAAGTGAGTGGGAAAGGAAGAGGGAAGATATGAGCGAAAGAGTTGGTTTTAAGGGTGGGTAGGGATTGTTTCAAAGCGGCAAGGTTGGTGCAAAACTGGAAAATTGTTAATTCTGACAAAGAGGAAGAGCTGGGGCGAAAAAGAAGGGTTTATTAAAAAAAAAGGGTGTGCGGTAGGGGAAGGAAGGGAAGAACAGGTGCAAAAGAAGAGTGGGTGAGAAAAGGGTGAGCAGGTAGGAAGAGGTGGACCGCGTGGAGGGAGGGTGAGACAGGCAGAGTGAGAAGGGAGAGGGAACAGTGGGCAGGGGGAGACAAGCATTGGCCGCGCGGCCGTGCGAGACGCGCTCTGTGGTGGGGGAGGGGGAGGAGCGGGAGAGCAAGTGACGCGCGGCCGTGAAAGTGACACGGCCGCGCAGCCCTGAGACGCGCTCTGTGGTGGGGGTGGGGGAGGAGCAAGTGAGAGGAAAGCCAGATGGCGCCTGGAGCATGCGAGGAATGCGCGTTACTGTGCGCGTACCCGCATGCTCTAGGCAAGCCAAAAAAGCTGTGGTCGCATTTCTAAAAGCCCACTACTAAATGTCTCGCCCAGTGCAGCGCAAGCGCTGGCTCAGGGCAAGACCTAAAAAGGGGAGAGGGGCCGCATGGCCCCCCTCCTTGAGCCATTAAATGTACTGGGCAGCCCACCCCTGGGGCTGAAATCATGAACAAAGTGGAGGGGGCTCCATGAGCCTCCAGAGGCCCCATCCCTCGGGCCCAATTTCATTAATAAGGGGGAGCGAGCCGCGTGCCCCTGAGCCTCTGAAGGCCCCGGGGAGCCCACCGGGGACGAAATTGCTGAAAATTGGTAGGGGGCCCACTCTGCCTAACTCCTTGAGCCATTATTGGCCTAGGTAGGCCAACCCCCGGGGCCAGCTCACATGCTATGTCCCGGGGAGCCCATCCACGGGACATAGCGGTTTCCCTGCCTGCACGGGCGCGGGCAAGGAAATCTGTGTTTCTTCCCTCTTGGCGGGAGCATTTTTGAATCTCACGCTACAAACTTTTGATCTGTTTCCCTGCCTGCACTAAGGCGGGCAGGGAAACAGATCAAAATATCACTCCCGCCCGGAGGGAGCAGCATTAGTAGCTGCTCCCTGTGAGCGGGAGCAACGCTGGCTCCTGCTGCATGTGGTTCTGGAGAATGGGCTCCCCACGGCCTAAGAAGGCTACGAGGCCGCCTACCCATGTATTTAAAAAAACGGCAGCCCATCTCCCTTTTAATAAAATAAAGGCCCTTGGAGATGGGGTCCCCAGGGCCTAATAAGGCTCGGGGAGGGGGGCAAGTGGCCCCCTCTCCTTTGAAAAAAAAAGGACCTGGGGGATGGAGTCCCCAGGGCCTAATAAGGCTCAGGGAGAGGGGCAAGTGGACCCCTTCTCTTTAAAAAACACAAGGTCCTATGGTTAACCCCCCTTTTTGCACAGCCAAAGGCTTTACATATGGTAATAAAATATTACTTTACGTCAAAAAACCTTTTTAAGATGTCATCAGTGATGTCATAGGACATGCCATGAGTGATGTAATATGTGAGGTCATAAGCAGTGTATGGCGGGGCCGCAAGTTATAGTTAGCTCTACTAACTATAACTGGTGAATTTCTGTGTTTTTTTACTTCAAAACGTTAATGTTGTCACTGACATATTCACCTAACTATAACGTTACTTTAACCTTTGGTTTTTTCAGTGAATTTCTAAGATTTTGTTTTAAACAAAAACATCTTTTTATCACACCTAACTATAACGTTATTTTAACCTTTGATTTTATTTTTAGTGAAAAAATAATATAAATTAAAATATATATTATATATATATATATATATATATATATATATATACTTCACCAACACGCAATGTTGCGTCACCAGGCACTAAGACACTCCACAGCAATTCTCTTCATGCAGGTTTAAGCTTTATTTAAGCTTTATTGTTATGCCAAACTCAATCAAGCTCCTCCAATAAAGTGCAAATACAAGTGCAAAATATATTAAAAAAGAATTTTTGAGTATCAGTGACATAACATTAGCCCTGCAGGGCGGGGGGGCTGAGCTCCAGGGGTGCCCCCTCTGACCCCATGCACAGCTGGGAGCCCCTGGCCTAAGAGCTCCTGACTGGGTCTGGGGGGTGATGGGGCCCCCTCCATGTACTTTGCAGGGGTACCCTCCTCAAGTTTTTTTACGCCACTGATATGTATGTATATATATATATATATATATATATATATATATATATATATATATATATATATATATATATGAGACCAGTCCCGCTCCTCAGCAAAGAAACAGGCGCCAACACCGTGGATAATATGACACCAAACTTTATTTGCACTAGAAAGCCCATATATATATATAATTACATTGTCAACTCCAATTGATATAATGATGCTGATATGTGCCATGGATGCAAAATACACGGACATGTTTTTTCCTTTAGTTTCCCCAGCACTTAAGTCGTGCGTTGTGGCCACGGTTGTCAGCGTTTTCTCTGCTCCCACTTTTGCAGCAGGCTTCCAGGCGACTGAAACCACACCTTTCTTCAGGAAGGACATCAGGTCGGCAGCGGGTACCAGCAGCTCCCTTATTTCCCGTAGAGTCGCTGGCGGTGTGCCTTCAAGCTCAGAGCCTGACCAGTCATACGTTTAGGTACTTCCTCCTGAGCCTTTGCCAGTCTGCATACGTGGAATCCAGGATACTGTTGTTCAAGAGTAGATTGTTCTCTGTTATTTCAAGGTCGAATATGGTATGTAAACGCCACCCTAAGAGCACGTGCATTCCCTGCACAACCCCCTCAATAACTTCCTGTCTCCATATTCTGCACATTCCATCAAGCATTTCACAGGAGCATACTCACCCTGTCCTTAGAGGGCAGCACACGAGCTGGGATATAGGAGGACAGGATATACTGCCCTTCCTTTAGTTACAGCACAATATGCAAACAGGACATGACATACCACCCTCATGAACAGGGACAAAAATGGAGAAGCTATAACACCGGCTGTACAGGAAAACACACAGACACGGAGACGGGATGATAGGATGTAGCATTACAGGAACGCATACAAAGAGGAACACAGAAGGATAGGCTATAATACCACCTCCTTACAGGAACAGGGACACATGGCATGAAGCCATTTCATTCATCAATGGGCTAGCTACCCTTTTTCCAATCATACTTCAGATAATCATTGCGCATCTATGTTTTTTCATTGTGAAAATCTGGTAACCGTAGGGCATTTCAGGGAAGATTTACACATTTTTAACGCATTGCAACAACCAAATTTGCTGTGCTGTCAAGCATAGACTTTGTACTGGAAAGACATTGAGGAGAGGATGTGACCTCAAAGCTGGGGAACCGGGTTGGAGCCTCGGCAGGGACGCTCAACATCCTGTGATTCTGGGCAAATCACTTAATCTCCCTGTGCCTAACAAAAAATGAATGTGTCCGTCTGTAACGCAACTGGTGCTCATGTAATGCGCTCTGATACCTTTGGGTCGAGTTCGTGCTATATAAAACTAAAAAAACAACCAAAAAAACTTCTGCTACAAGTTCCTAAGTCTAGACAAACATAGAAAGATCACACATACTAGATGTGTGCTGTGTATTCAGCACACATGCAATGCATGGGTGTTTTTCAGAAATAAAATCACTTCTCTGTTAGCACTTGCTTCAAGGTGGCTTTAGTTTTCTATGCAAATCCCAGTCTAGCATCTTAGATCGGGCTTTGAGTTACAAACTGGGTGTTTGCACTGGAATGCCCCAATAACACTCCCTTGACACCAAGCAACGCAAAGCAGTTCAAAGCACTTTTTGCACTGAAAAAGGGGCACCTTTCCTGTGCAAAATAACTTTTGCCCTGAAAAGTAAATACCAATGTGTTGCTTTGTACTGCTTTAAGTGACTTTGCATCACTTTGCTATGGTAGAAGGTGTTATTAAATATGCGCCTTCATCCTTTTTTTTCCCACACCGCATACTTTTCCCTTCTTCTTTTAGGTAATAACCCAGCTTTTATTTTCCTCGCAGCACTAATGTGTGGAAATATTTTTTGCCCTCTAGTAATTCTGTGCTATTTTTTCTTAGGTTTAGGTCTTTCCACTCCTAACTTTCTTCTCTGTGTTTTTTCCTTTTGAAAATATACTATCTTCGCCTCTTCTCATCGTGCAGATTCCTTGTGGCTTGAAAAAGCCAGTCATTTTTTAAATTCTCATATATCCTTTGAATACCTCGGTGAGTTTTATGATGTGCCCCATCACATTGATAACAGTACAGTGACAGCCCTACCTTCACATGACCATTACCTATACATCCATGACCCCGGCATTGCTCAAGTCTCAACACCACCGACTCCCCTGCCGTGATAAGAGAAGAAGTGAGTTTTGAAGATCTGCGGAAGGGCTGATGTTTTTCATCAGCAGTTGATGTGTGAGGGATGGGGTTTGAGTCTATAGCGCTTTCCAGAGAGATGCATTTCCTTCAAACATTTTTAAGTAGGGAATTGATAGGGTGCGTGAGGGGATGGCCTACTGAACCTCCCACTGATGTATCTGTTGATCCTGACTTGTAAATATGATGGTCCCTTCCATCTTTATTAAGTGTGAATCTTTGTGAGGATTTCAAACCCTTCCCCGCTTTTAAAAACCAGAGAATGGGGTGAATTAATGGCAATAATCTATACAGAAAATATCTGAAGCAGGCATTAAGAGATGGAGTTAACATGCTTCAGTAATCTCAGCTAGATGTGTTCTTACTTTTCTGTGGCGTTGATTTGGCTTTTAAAGGGAGGTGAGAGTTGATGATCACCCCAGGTTTCTAAACTCTTTCTACATTTCTTGGGTCTGCGTTAAGAATTGGCAGCCCAGAGGCTTGAGGGCTAGTATTCAAATGTTTGTAATGAGGCAGTTAAGAGTTAAGTAGTTGTTTACACCCGACTATAGGTGTCATCAGCTGATTGTCTTACATGGTGCACTCTATAAATATGCAAATATTAATGTAAACAATAAAGTGTAAATATAATGGAAACAATGTATACATGTTGGACACTATCTAGATGCTTGATGAAATCCTATGAGCCAGAGTCGTCACGAAAGGATTAGTCTTAAATTGGTTCCAATGATTCTTAACATCCAGAATCTAATTTGTCGCGCTCAATTCCTTCAAGTCACCAACATACGCCCACCAAAATATGCCTAAAATAACGGTGTACTACAAGGGCCATCACTTTCTCTATACTTCGTTAACTTGTACATGGAGCCACTGATTGAAATGCTAAAAGGGGAAAACAGCAACACACCAATAAGCTGATGATATACTTCAGGGTATGCAGTCCTTTGAATATAATCAGGCTTAAAAACAACCGAGAAGAATTAATTCAATGGATTAAAACCTTTGTGTTGAAACTAAATACTATGAAGGCCGCGTTTGTCATTCTTCATTCCAGAGACACTCTCCCACTTGTTTAAAATGGCTTAAAGCTGTGACCCCAGTAGGAATTTCACCTGTAATTGCCACGGTTGAAAGCTCCTTCCTTAAAGGAAAACGGGATGCATTTTTAAAAAAGAAAGAAAGAAACGTTTTCGTTGCACTTTTTTAAGGGCTGGTAGTGGTTCCTGGGACCACTGCCTGCCCCTAAAAAATATTTTCCCCTGCATTCACAAAGGGAAAGGGGTCCCCTGGGGACTCCTTCCCTTTTGCGAGTGCTTTACCACCCTTCTGAGAAGGGTGGTAAACTGCGACTGTTTTGCGGCTGCAATTGCGGTTGCAAAACAGTCATACATAGGGCTCAGACTCGCTATTAGGAAGGGACGGCCTCGGAACGCCCCTTCCTAATAGCGAGTGGCTAATCCTATTTAGTGAGTCACAAATGAATTGCGACTCGCTAAATAGGGTTAGTACATGGCCCATTTGTATTTTGCATGCGCAAACATGTCGCAAACCTGTTTGCGCATGCAAAATTGGGTCGTACATCTGGCCCTAAAACAATAGTCTAGCATGCTGGAAACTAGAGTCAATGAGTATTTTAACTACTTTGAGTGTGTATTGAAGATGAGGATGGTACTGAATAAATTACTAAGCAGAATATTGTGGTTAATAATTTTTCATGCAGCTTTTATGTCTGTAAGGATCAAGGCTAGTGTTTGCTGCTGACCTCTGGGTGTACCAGCTCCACCCATATGGATAGAGTTAATTTTGTGCCCTGGAAAGGGCAAACCAGATTCAGCTATGTCTATCGGAGCACGGTTCTCTGTGTATACTAGCAATTGTTGGGCTTGAAGGTGCTCTGTTAATTTGGCAACAAAGTATGACTTTCAGATGGGCCTGTAATTCACAAGGTCTGCTGGATTTTACCTCGCGTTTCTGAGTGATGATGTGGTAAGGATGAGGAGGCAGAGTATTAACACGTGCACCGTAGTGGCATTGATAATCAGCTGAATGTAGGAAGCAAAACTACCGATTTAGTATTTAATCACAGTGACTGGTTAAGGTTAGGCAGGTGAGGAAGACACACCCTATTTCCTCCAAATTAACTTTTCAGGATATTGTATGATGTACAGTATGGCCAAGTGAGTGACTTGATTTTGAATTTTGGGGTGCATATCCTGGATAATGCACAGTAGCCAATCTTGATGGGAGGTCTTAAACTATTCATGTCATTGATGAAAACGATTTGTGGGGTGTAATTTGCAGTTTAGACGGAATCTGCTGTTGACTAAATGGTGATGGCATTGGCATTTTTAAAGGGACTGCAGCCTCAGACAGTTGTCCATATTCACTTTATACATTTAAGCATGAAACCTGAGCCGTCAAGATGCAACAATAACTAGATAAAAAAACAAACATTGGCTATCTTTGAGTAACAGTACTCTTCACAAAAAAAACACAATGCAATTTGATAAAAAATAAACCTTTGCTTCTTCTTACTTTGCATAGTTTGCTGGTGTGATTTGTTAGTCTTATGGGTTAACAGGCATGTGGAGAGGTTTGTCTCCTAAGAAGGTGCTGCTGCAGGGTCTGTTGGTAGAGGTTGTAGGGTATGATCAAGCCTACTTGCGTCTAGTACTTTTTCTTCAATCCCTACCTAGTATAGGTGAGGAAATTCCCATGTAAATCCAGTACTTGTATAGCGCACGAATCACCCCCGAAGGGGTCTCTCGGCGCTGGGGGCCGTTGGGAAGATTAAGCGAGCTATTGCCCAGAGTCGCATGGTGCTGGGCAGACCCCTGCCGCCGGAGCCAGGGATAGAACCGTGATCCCCAGTGTCCAGCGTCAGTCGCCCTGGCCGCGGCGCCACACCTCTCCCCATGGACATCAAATATATGTAACCATGGTTAGCAGTTATCTTCCATTGCTTCCCTGGTCTGAGATGTCATGAAGTTAGAGACAGAAATCCCATCCGTGCCAGGATCCGTTTTCAGGGTTTGTCTATAGTGCATAAAAGTCTTTCTGTAGCAGCCCCTGCCTTTTTTACTGCAAAAAATGATCAGAGTTCTGTGGTGCTCTCTTCGCTCATCTCACTCACATCTCTCGACTCTTCGCTCATCTCACTCACATCTCTCGAGAGTACCCAGGTTCCTTAAATCTTCTCTTAGTGGAAGAACGTTCTCGCTCCTGCCTCTTCACCTGTGGAATACTCTACCACCCTGTCTTCAAACCATCACTTCTCACATTGTTTTCTGGAAAATACTGAAGAGACGGATTTGTCTGAAAAAGATACCACCTAGTTTTAGTCTTAGCATGTACAAAAGCTCTAAGAGGCACGTTTAATTCCTGAATTTTCTAAATCATGCCCTTCCTTACACGTGCGACAGCAAAGGAGATATTGCTGAGGCAAGGAGTCAATATCGCTTTCGATCTGGTGAATAGATGCCCTGGGTAACTGGCCGACTGACCGCCTCCAGTAGCGGGGCAGAACAGTCACGCCAGGCTGGATTGCCTTGGCTAGCCACCCCTATTATCCGACACATTCTCTTCCACTGCAGTCACCGTTTCCTCGTCAGATTATGCTGTTAATACTCTCCACTCTGTTCTCCGGGCTGTCAGCGCGCTCTTCGGCCGCACCGCCAGTCCCTGCCAGCTGAGCCCAGGCTCCACAGAGATTGCACGCATTGCTCAGTGACTGCAGCCCAGATAGCGCAGCCGTTGGTTCGAGGAAGGTCCCCAGGCTCTTGGACACCGCGGTGTAACGCAGGCTCGGGAAATGCCCAGATCCGCAGCCGGCCTGCTAATCCCCGCCGCGCGCGCCCAACGTATGCGTGTGCGACCTCGTGCGCAGTTGAGGGGATCGTGGTTCGCGTCTCAGAAGCTGAGAAGCGAGAGGAGCTTTTTGTAAGTCTCAGAGGGAGATAAAGCGTCGGTGTTTTGTGCCAGTGCATTTAGGTCACGAGGAAAAAAGAACTCTGCCCACCAGCCTGTCCTCGCCTGCCAATACTGTTTGCGCCGACAGACTCACCAGTCTCGAGACATACTTCCATTCTCACAGTGTTCCTACCGCCCACAGAGGTTGTACACCACAGTGTAACTGTTGACACCGACCTAAACCCCTCCTTAAGGGGCAGGAGATAAAATAATGTCTTCAACAACAAACAGTGTACGTCAGCAGTAAAACAACTGAATTGAATCATTCTAATCTTTGTTCCAAAAAAATGGACCTAGACGGCCACCTTTCTGTGTTTTTATTTATTTAGCACAGACCCACCTTCTAGGAGCAGGGGCCATTGCAGAGAATATAGTTATTGATGCACCTCCATCGTAAGAATCTGTACGAGGAGCACACTGGTGCGCGATCGAGACTGGATCACAAAATAAAGATGTGCTGCAAATGTGTCACTCACGCACTCTTTTCCTTATTATGGTGGATATATGCAGAAGATAGGTTACAGGGAGGTCAAGTGACTCACATGAGATCACACGTTTTTGAACAAGTATGGAAGTCAGAATTTCAGCCATACCTCCAGGAACCAACGTCAGCATGTTACTGCTTATTTTCCCTGATTTAACAAAGGACTTAAAAAGAGCCAGTGAGTCACTTACAACCCTCTTTCCAAATCTAGAATTGTCCTCTGGCACTGTTGAAGCTAGTTGGAACGTGGGCGAGGAAATGGAAGACTGCTCAGATGTAGAATCTTTTTTAGACTGACTCTGAATGCAGGAGGTATACATAACACCCCGGCCTTAAGCTAGTGGTAGCTATGCTGAAGGTCAGATCTGGGCTTGGTCTTTGGTGGGTACAGGGTGATCAATTTTCACCAGTCTGGCCGCCCTCAGTAGTGGAAGGAATCTCCAAGAAGCAGGATGATGATTGTAAGTTGGGATCTGCCACGCTTAAGTAAATTAAAAATAGGAAAACAAAAAGAGAGAAGGCAGGCTTTGTCCATTCACGTACAGAGCATATGTAACAGCTTATTCACCATTATTAGAACTCCTCCTGGATACAGTCAGTGTTTCCTTTGAGGATGGGTAGACGATATCTCCCCTGGAACACAGTAGAAAGTGCAAAGCGAAACAGGCTCTGTGACAGAAGTGCGAGGTAAGCGTGAAAAAGACTTCAGCTAAAGCGTTAATCTCATTAGGCTAAAGCTGTTGAAATAGCTTTTGCTTCAAATTAAAAAAATCTACAGTAGGGAACTCAAATCGGATTATTTTATCAGGACAAATTACATTTGGAATATGATTTTAATGCTGATTACATTTATCAGCCCTGAGATTCAAGGTAATTGTGTACTAACAATTTAATCTTAAACAGATATGGGTCTGCAGCAAGAACTTCCAGGTACCAGGGCAGCACTAGTGGCATGGGAAAAGAAAAAAACTGAGGGATGAGATATTCTGTTCCCTAGAATCCATAATTGACATCTCAGGAGCAACAGCTGACTTACAGCACATGTGTTATTAATATTTTAACCTGCTTCAGTGACACACTAGGCCCGCAGTAGGGGAAGCGGCCTATTGTGGACAAAGGCATACGATCTGTACAGAGCAGTTCAACTGGCGTCTGTTTAAAAGACCCAAGGTCACAGCAAAGGTGAAAAATCCAGAGTCCCAAATAAAAAAAAAACAGTTGACAATAATGTAAATTAGACAGCATTTCTCAAATTTACTTGTAAGTGTGCTCCCCAAGATGCAATTAGGGAGCGTTGCAGGATAAGTTTGATATGCGGAAAGAGTATGTTGGTGAGCCTGTACAACTCGTTACCTACTGGCTGCTGAACTCATTTTGAGACATCCAGGCATGTAGCGATTTATGGTATGTTGAAGCAGTAGAAGCCCTTATGCTGACTGTGTGGGTGTCATTCCTAAACGTACATGACGTGGCCTCCTCAAGGAATTTGTTTTGTAATCTTATGGGCTGGCACATAGAGTGCTGCAGGGTATCTAGTCCTGGGGTTCACTGCAGCATGCCATCAGCATAGTTTCAATCCCAACGTGTACCTACAAACTACTTTCCAGCTAGCTCTTTCCTGTCCCTGTAGTGTGTTCTCTGTAAGGATTCTGTGTGAAATATATGCATTTGTTGTGGAAAATCAGGCCTCATTACTTATAGTCTTGTCCAAGTGTGTTGCTGTATTTAAGTTCATCCAGCCTCAAATAATTGTTTCACCTTGAGCCTTGATTTTCTCACTCAGGCTAAAACGTACCTATTGTTTTATATTCCAATGATTTTCATACTTTATATGATTTTAACCTGATCAGAAGCATTTTACGGTCACAGCAGTTTTTTTCCTGGCACACTATCAGAGAAAGAGTGTCCCTCAACATCAACCAGTACAACTGACAATAACCAAGATTCAGATTAGTGCTTTCTGACGCTAAAAGACTTGCATTACATTCACTCCAATGCCGCATGTAGGGGCAAATGTCCTACACTTCTTTGTGGTTGCAAAGCCTACAGTTTACAAAATCACAGCCTTTTTGATCGCAGCCATAAATGTCAATGTACAAAAAGCCCTGTAGCAGTTGGACATTTCTCTCTATCTCACAAAGTACACTTTGCAACTCAGTGTGACTTGGAGGACATGATAGGGGCCTCTTCCTCCTCCTGTAATGCAAAGTAGCAAAGAGATCTGAGCTCACCAATAGAAGTGGTTTATTAACAAACAAACAAAAACGAAATATCTTTGGATTACAGTTTCAGCCCACAAGGGGGTCTCCGAGCAAACCATATTGGAGCGAGGTCAGAAAGCGAAGGCAATGCATAAATGTATAGCATTTCACATAAAGGCTTCCAAAGATGATCACATGACTTTGTAAAACAAAGGAAGCACACAGGGTGCATGGGTCTGAGATTATGAAAAAAGAAGAAGACGACCTTCATAGGTAAGCGAGCTAATCAACACCTTCTCGTCTTGGGAACCAACATGTGAAAGAGATGCTCAAGAAGTCATGGATCAACACTTCCTTTAGGCATGTTAGCTTAAGCAAGAAAACATGGCTTCACCAGTCAGTTACGCAAAAGCAGTAAATCGCCGTTCACAGTTCATGGGTAAGAGTATTTTTGGTCGCAAAACATTGACAGATTACTGACCTATAAAAGCAGGACATCTCCCAATCTGGGAATAACAGTTCGGGGTACAGCCAATGCCTGCTCCCCCTCAATGCTGTTCGAAAAATATCTATTTTATTTTTGATTCTTTTAGTGACAGCCTGAATAAAAAAGTAGGCATTCAGTGAACACAAGTGCAGGCATGGAGGTCTGCTGCCCCCTCAGGCCCCCATCTTAGTATTTGCAGCTTTTCATAATGAGTACCCCAAAAATTCCTGCCATGTGCATATTTATGTGGCAGGACTTTTTGCATGTCCTATTAAATGGTGGTTTTCTCTGTGACTGATTTGTACATTAGTTTCAGTGCACCTGGCCAAAAATCAGTGGCAGTTTTGTGAACTGACCTTTGTACATCTGGCTTTATCATCTTATAAAGCATGCATGGTGAACTGAATTAAATACCTGGTTTGGAGTCATGGATCGAAGTGCCAGCTCACCTACTAAGGCACGGTGTGACTGTGCAAATCATGCGCTGAACTGGAAGAGCTGGACTTGCTTCGAAGAAATACATGGGGGAGAGGTTGTGGCCTTACGGCCAGAGCTGCCAACTCTGGAACTGGGGAACCAGGTTCGAGTCTCTGCGTCGGCTCAGCTTCCTGTGATTCTGGGCAAATCACTTAATCTCCCCGTGCCTACCAAGAAATGAATGTGTCCTTGTGTAACGTAACTGGTGCTCATGTAAAGCGCTCCAATACCTACGGGTCGAGTTCGCGCGATATAGATCTGCAAAAAAAAGAAACAATACAACAGTGGCACTGAGGCAATAATAACCATATAAGCAAGTGAAGCAAACATATTTTCTTTAGTGTTGCATGGTTTTAAGTCACTTTAACATAACAAAACATGTGAATCTGTTAAGCACACATTCACTCCGAAGGGCGTCTTTATGTTCCCCATAAAGGATGTTTATTGTTATCCAACTCAATGGTAATGAGTTCCTTGACCTCGGAAGGATTGAAGGCTGAGTGGGCTCAATGATATTTGGAGCCTGTGACCATGAGGTCAAATATGGATCACTGGAATGGATGAATTAGTCCATTGACCCAGATAACCTGAATTCATGACATGTCCTTTTGAGTGTGGTTTAACAGGCACAAGTGTGGGTAAAGAGTGAGTTGGTGATTTAGGAGTGGGAATGTGCACGAGAGTGTGTGAGTGTAAGAAGGCATGGAGTGTGTAGAATGAATAGGTCACTAATGCTCCCTTCTCTTTCTTTCCTGGCCTGCGTCATGGTGGTACTTGGGATGCGGCCCTACAGAGCAGCACGTGCATTTGGCGAGTACCTCTCACAGTCCAGTCCCGATGGCAGGAATGGCTCAGGTAAGGGCTGTGGTGTGCTGCGGACACACACACTTGAAAACGACATGCAATGCTGGAGGAGCGGGGCAAAAGGAGTTAGGAGTCCCTGTGTAGGGGAATAACAATGAGGGTACGCATCAGAGGGTAGGCAAAAGGCCTATATCTGTTATTTGTGGAAGGGGGTGTGGTGGGAGCAGTTTGGCTATTATAAGTGAGTTCCATTCTTTATTACTGTAGAATACTTTGCTTGGATTCCCAACACATATCCTGCTTACATGGTTTCTAACTGACTTCAAGGCACCGAATAGAATATTATTCCAGGTCAACCAAAAATATTGCAATATCGCCCTGCCCACATGAACATGCCACATACTTATAGAGGCAAGAAGAATTATATGCAGCTCGATCATCTGACATGTGGGTACATAAGCCACAAAACCCAAGTATTTCTTGTTCATGTTCATTTTGTGCATGTCCCCAGTGTGTGTGTGTATGTGTGTCAGTGACCGTGTTGTGCATGTATTGCTGTTTTTTTTGCTGTGTATTTGTTGTGTTAGTGGACCTAGCATTTGTGTATCCTGATGTACACGTACAAATGCCTCTAATGTTTACACATGTTCATGAGCATGTTGATGTCCAAGTTTCCCGGACGCTGGTGTGTACCCCGATGGGCTTATTGTCAAAGTAGAATTTGAAGTACTTCTCAAAGCGGATGTGGTGCAAGTGTCCATGGAATTTGTGTGCCAATGTGCAGGCTGACACATTCACTTTCTCGTTTGTGCTTACAGGTATGTGTGTGCGTGCGCCAATGTCCATGTGTCATGGTGTCCATGTGGTTTGCGTTTGCCAAGGCACAAAATGTCCAAGTGTTTTAGATATCCCTGGTGTTTGTTTGTGCAGATGTGTTGCTGTGGTGGAAGTTCTAGTGTGCCTTTATGTGGATGTTGTGGAATTGTTTTGATGATAGTGGATGCTGTGTAAGTATCTTCTCTGTTTATGCAAGACCAGTTGCAAGTGGTTTGTGAATGTTCTTGGGTATGTGCAGGCACATGTACCTAATGTACAAGTGTCCATGGTGTTACGTTTGTTGTCCTCGTGTCCCTGACTTTTGTGGTTTTTTTGTCTTGCCAATTCTAGAAGTTTCCCATTTAGATTTTACTGCACAGTTTTGCTATTGTTTGGGAGGGACTGCTCACTGCATCACTGTGAGTCTACTGTATTAAATCTAACATTTACCATCAATCCTTACATGTAGAGATCTGTTCATTTTATGAATTCTTTATTGATGAGAAATACCTGAGAATACAGCAGCAATGAGCAGAGCCATTGCATGATTTGTGCTGTTCTTTAATTTAAATTCTTAATTAGAGCCATCACACATTTACACCCTCAGCAGTGGCTTTGGAAGCTGCCATGAACTCTTTTGCAGTGGTTCTTAACATGGGGCCACTAAGGATCTACGACGCCAACTTGGGGGACCTTTGACTGTTTAAAAAGAGATTTAAAAAGTATAAATGCATTAAAAAAAGCAAAATTGAATATATTGAAAATTTTAAAATACGAAGGAATTTGAAGTGGAGGCTAAATACTGAACTTGTATCCTTATCTTGATTCGTAGGAGCAGCTCAAGTAGCAAACAGAATATAGTATTTTCGATTAGTGGCCAGAACTGAAGCACTGCGATGTGCTGGCAAAAGAGAGCAAAAAGGCAAAGTGATATGCTAGAGTCCAGCATATTTCTTCGTCTTTGGAAATAAAATAACATTAAGGAAAGCTCCAACCTTCCTGTTAAAATTAAAATTTAGATTTTTAGTTTTTTTTGTGAATTAATCAAAATATGTAATAATTAGTTTATTTGTTTGATGTATACTTTTTTGTATTTTGTGTGTGTTGTTTTGAGGTTCAAATCATAGAAATTGGTTAGGGTGGGCCCCCCCGGCTTCTAGTAGTGATTCAGTAGATGTCCAGAGAAGACAAAATGTTAACAAAGTCTGCCATAGTGCACCCTGCTTGGGTAGCACAGACAGACATAATTGGAGTACACTGGGCCTATCAAGCACTGAATACTGGGCCGACAGTCCCTGCTGCTCTACTGGTAGCTATGTGCTCGCCCTTCAGATCTGGAATCTGGTGCTATGCATCACTGCTTCATAGAGAGCTTTACCATCATCTCCATACCGAATCCGGAGTCTCAGCAGTACACTGGAACACTCACACACTGGTCAGAACTTTGTTCTTAAGTCTATCAAAACCTTATAATTTCGTATCCACCAACATGTTCCCTGGTCCAATTGCTGCACCCTCATACAATACGATGCCCGCATTTGGTGGCTTTCAGCAATAAGGCATGTCAGATCAGTACACGGTGCCATGCTGGGGTGGATCTGATAAGAGATTGGTTGGGTGACTCCAATGGCCCATTGTTCGTTCTGCCTGCCACCATTTAGGCCATCTCACCTCTGAGATTCACCAGGGATCTTGCTGACCCTTGCAGAGCTTCTCTTTCCAAGTTAATCATAAAACACTTGTGATGGATAAGCTCCATTTACGTGTAATAACGACGCACAGGAAGCTATGCGATCTGCCAATGCTCACAGCTGTGTGTCAGTAGAGGAGTCTGATCTGTAGTTCTAAACCCAGTGTCATATCCACCAACACGTCTCCTTCTTCACATGTTCTAAGTGACCTAACTGAATGCTTGAGTTGTCTCTGAGTGAATGAGAAGGAAGAGTAGCGCTGAGATGACCGCTTCAAGCCTCTAGGCAGTATAAGAGTAGTTGGTGATCTCTCTGCACGATTAATACACCACAGCGCTGTTCGAGGGTCTTCCATGACCTTCTGTGAGGCTGGTGCGTGGGGCTTCTAGGTGGAGCTTAGCCACAAGACTTTTAGTACCGCATACGTCACCTGCTGACGTTAGAGCATTAAAAAGAGTGATAGCTTGGGCAATAAAAACGGACAGGTTTACATTCCCAGCTGTTCGACCTTTACCAGTTTGGATGATGAAGAGGAACAATATTGAATCAAGCCAAGTCTAGGCCTAGGTGTGGCACAAAAAGTCCCTTGTGCACTCATGTGAAGCAGTGCAGTATGCTGGTTGCCCCCAGAGAGTGGTCAGGTATTTTTACCCCACTCACTGTCTCCTTGTCTCTTCATAACACCCTTGTTTCTTTCTCTGCTATTGAGGTTGCCATCCTCCGCCGAGCTTTTCACTTCCCTCCTTCACTCTCAAACCTGCACAACCCACCTCCAGTCTACGAGTACCATCAAATGTGAGTATCCCTATGAAAGCTCCCTGCAGACCCCAGACAGGCTAATTCCACTGCTGACTGTTCCAAACGCAGCACTACTTTATGTTAGTGTTTTTACTATATGGGTTAGCTGTACAGTTACGCTTCTGAGAAGCTTGTTGGTAGGGAACTGCTTGTCTTTGACCCTGTACAGAACTCTGCTGCGTTTTGGCTAGGTTTGCACTATAGAAATACCGCTTACATATAATCTCCCTTCTTTGGAAAACGTGCAGATAGTATTTGTAACTCAAAAGATATTTTGTAAGCTGATTCTACACGTCTCTCAGCACCCCAGTCTTTGAAATTCAATGCCCACTATACACTTACACTTTGGTTGCACCAGAGTTATTTTTTAGAACTGATTACGTCTAATGACAAACAGCAGCGACAACACTGTACTCCACAGTGTAATCAGCACCTATTTTGTTTTTGTTTTTGGGTGAAATGAGACCTAGAAATAGTATTCAGATTTGCTAGTAACTGGGTGCCTTGGTCCTGTGACAGTGTCAATAACACTCCACATTGGCAGTAGTCTGTGTGCAGGAGCTGCTTTGTTGCTTCTTAGCTGGCAGCAGTCAGGAGCTACGCTTCTTGCCATGGTTTAGTGCAGACAGTCTTCCTTGTAGCTCTGTTTCTATTTTTACATTTATTCCACTGCTGTGAGCATTTGTTCCTCCCCATGCCTGGATGCCAGGTTAGCATGCCCATCATGGT
Source organism: Calotriton arnoldi (assembly GCA_963921515.1). NCBI lineage: Eukaryota > Metazoa > Chordata > Amphibia > Caudata > Salamandridae > Calotriton > Calotriton arnoldi. Next base: position 168,809 of record CAWUFW010007151.1, on the reverse strand, counting down.
CAGCAGGCTAGCCAGTGCCATCAGCTCCTCTTCGCAGGGAAGTGAAATGAAAAGAGTGACTTGCACTCAGGCTCCAAGCTTTTAACGTTTTTATCAGGGAGAATGTATTTTTGTCCCTCGCTAACTACATGGAGCATGTTTAAGAGGGTGTGAACGACGTATCAGAAGCAGGTGGGAGATTATTCCATGCTTGGCTGTAGAGCAGCACAAATGTATTGTAACAGATGCATTTCTAAGTCTGTTGTTAACCATAATCTTTGATTTTACTAAAATTAAATATATACTGCACTTTTAGGGGCTTTCAGCCAGCCCTCTTTATCCCTTGGTCTGTTCATGTGCCATTCACATTTTTCTTCTACCCTCAACAGTATAGGATAATGGGTTAGCCTACCCCCAATTAAGTCTTTTGCTAGGTTCACTTTCAGTAACAGCATTGGCCTCCTTTACTGGGTGCACATCCACACAAAAAGTAGTTCCCTTCAGAATCAGTGACCAATTTAAAAATGTGTGCTTTTTGAGACCAAAGAAATATTTATGCTTTTGGCCAGTGTGTTTTTCCTTTTTACATTGGCGATGACCCCGTAGCTCCCTCAAATATAACGTTTTTACAAAACAAGTCAAAACAAAACGAGCAATGACAAAGTCAAAATATTTTTTGTATGACATTTGCAGAGACATTCGAATAGGCTCACAAAAATGCAATTCTACTGTCCCTCTAAATGCAGAATAATCTGATATTTAGCTGTCTCCCCCCACCCCCAAAAAACAGGGAAACTGTGCAATCCGAGTTTTAAATGGATCCCATCAGCACAATCAGTGCAGGTTGGCGCAAGATCATCTACAATTGTGCAAAGCTGTGAATTTGCGATTTTTTGGTCTCCCAAACATCCTGTAGTTCTCTCCTCTGTACTAAGATTATTGTTTGTTGTTTGCAGAGTTGTTTGAATGCGAGTATTTATGTTAAAAGCAGGACTTTGGCACCCCTTGTAAATAAAATAGATCGTCAACATTCATCCATCCATTTTCGCAACTACAAAGCAAGAGGTTTTAAAGTTAACTTGCGAGAAAAGAGCCAAACATACTTTAAACAGTAAACATAAGAAGAAACCACTTTAAAATGTCTTTTGCAGCTTCCTTAATGATCAATGACTGATAATTAAAGTAAACAAAGACGGAGAATTGTAGTATGCTGTACCTTGCATTTCCTGATGTTGGTGGAACATTGATACTTGCTTAGTTCCACATGTCATGGTAACAGAATGTTAGTATTCAAATGACAGCTGTTGAGTCTTATATTCATAGCTGTGTGTGTAGGCAGAGGTGTATATGGACCTTCTTAATAAACTCTTATGGATTTAATCACATTTTTTCTGGATTGATCTTTACAATGGCGACGAGGTAAATAATCTTAATGATTATGAGGTTTGCTTAAAGAAACTTGATTTACACTTTTTGCCGAAAGTTTCAACTGTTTTAGAGAGAGATCATTTTGGCAAACGTATGCAAAACTCTGGGGAGAATGTTGAACAATATCTAACTGAGTTAAGAAAGTTGGCTTCTACCTGTAATTTTGGAGCCAACTATGAGGAAAGGTTGAGAGACCTTAGATAAAGTAAAAGAAGCATGTTGGGCGAAACACAACCCTTCTCTCTCTGAAGTGATTACAATAGCAAAATCTTGTGAACACACTAAGATTTGTATCGATGAATTAAAGAAAAGGGATGTAGAAAGTTCAAAAGAAGGTAATATTCAAGTGGTGCACAAATCCAAAGACAAACAAGGTATGACATCATCTCTACAGTACAAAGGAGAGAGTAGTGGTACTTTTCCGTACAAGGGTCCTCTCAATTTCAAGAATGGTAACAAAAGTAGTGTTGAACATAAAAATGACTCGTTTGTCAGGAAGTTCCAAGGTAACTGCTATAGATGTGGGGAATATGGGCATTCAGCAAATTATAAAGATTGCATTGGCTGGAAAGCCACGTGCAAAAGGTGCAAAAAGAGAGGTCATGTATCAAAATGTTGTCGCAGTGGGTCCTCTAAGAATAGGGATCAAGAAATATGTTGTGGAGATGAGTGTGAAGTTGAAGAAATCATCATGAGGATCAGTGATGGTGAGAAAAGTGGTCCTTTTGACACTGTGCTCATTGAAGACATTCCTGTTCAAATGTTATTTGACTCAGGGGCTAAAATCACACTTATTCCCAAGACAGTTTATGATGAACATTTGTGTAGTAAGATAAGGTTACAAAAACCTGACATCAAGGCTAAAGGTTATGGTGGCGAACCTATCAAACTTTCTGGTTTCTTTACTGGTACAAATCTCTTACAAGACAAATGTGACATCAGGAAAGATTTACATTTCCGAAAGAGGTGATTCTTTGGTGAGTTGGGCTCTCCAAAAGACCTTAAAGTCATTCTAGATCCCAACGAAACACCTTCTATAAGATTGAAAGTTGATAAACCTGTAGACTCATTATTGAACCATGATGGTATTTCTAATATTGATCAATGTAGTCTACAAACAGTTGTCACCTCATTCGAAGATGAGTTTCCTGAGGCATTTAATGACCAATTAGGATGTTTGGCAGGTTATTCACACAAGATTGTTCTTAAAGAAAATTCTGTACCCGTAATTAGTAAACTTAGAAATGTTCCCATCAAGGTCAAGGATAAAATGAAAGTTGAATTGGACAAGTTGTTAAAGGGTGGAATCATCACTGAGGTAGAAGCCACAGAATGGTTGGCTCCAGTGGTCATGGCAGTTAAAGCCAATGGAGAGTCTAGGCTCTGCATTGACTTAAGAGAACTTAATAAATGCATCGTTGTTGATCACTACCCCTTACCTAATATTGCAGAAATGTTGTCATTGTTAGGTGGAGCCAAGTTCTTCTCCTCTGTTGATTTAGCTTCAGCTTATCACCAAGTCAAGCTACATACCTCATCTCAAGATTTAACGTCGTTTGTAACACCGTTTGGGACATACAAGTTTTTGAGGATGCCTTTTGAGCTTATTTCAGCTGCTGCTGTATTTCAGAGAGTAATGGAGCATGTGCTTAGAGAGTGTGATGGAATAAAGATATACCAAGATGACGTTCTTATTTTTGGTAACACTCAACAAGAACATGACAGCAGGGTTAGGAAGGTATTAGATAAACTTAAACACAATGGGTTGACCCTTAAAGCAAAGAAATGCAAGTTCAACATTTCCAGCATTGATTACTTAGGACATACCATCTCCGGGTCTGGTATCAAGCCAAAAAAAGAACTTGTAGACACCATCAACAAGCTATCCAGTCCCAAGAACAAAGATGAGGTTGTCAAATTTTTGGGCATGTCGGAGTATTACACAAAATTCATCGAGAACTTTGCAGACAAGACATTTAATATGAGACTTTTGATAAAGAAGGAGTCAATTTCGAGTGGAGCTCCGAATGTGAGAAAGAGTTCAAACTCATAAAGAGACAATTATCTGAAGCCTGCTCACTTAACAGTTTTGATCCTAACCGAGAAGTAACCATCATGACAGATGCTAGTGGAACAGGTTTAGGCGCTGTCATGTTACAAGTATTCAATGGAGAGGAAGTTACGATATTGTTTTTATCCAGATGTCTTAGAGGAGCAGAGTATCACTACTCTGTAATCGAAAAAGAAGCATTGGGAGTATTTTGGGCAGTGAGGAAGCTCCGGAACTTTCTGTGGGGTAACAATTTTGTGATAAGAACAGACCACAAACCTCTTAAAGAAATATTCGGAAAAAAAGGAATTGACAATGTATCCTCCAGAATACGCAAATGGGTAATTTCTCTCCAAGAATTTAACTTTCATGTGGAATATGTCCCTGGTGCAAAAAATAACATAGCTGACTGCTGCTCTCGTTTGACTGTCATAGAAAGTGATGGGGACGAGTCCTCTGAAGAAACATCTAATGAATTTGATGAATATGCGGTCTGTTATGTTGATGACAATATAATAAAAGAAGAAACCTGGATTAATGAACTCTCTAAAGATGCTGTCTTACAATCTGTTATTGGTTGCATTAAGAAGGGTTGGAGTAAGGATGATAAGACCAATGATGCCTTGGCAGGGTTCCATTGAGTTAAGGATGAACTATCATTCCAAAATGACTTACTGCTCAGAGGAACCAGGTTGATCCCTCCCATCATCTTAAGGGATCAATTAATCAGTTTTGCACATGACAGTCAGCCAGGAATATCTAAAACTAAGGAAATAATAAGACAAACTTACTGGTGGCCTGGTATGGATACCTGCATTGAAAGGTCTGTCAGGAAATGCGTTGAGTGCATTAAATGTGACAAGGCCCTTAAGACCAGGGTCCAACCCATGGTCGTAAGAAAATTACCTAGAATGGCCTGGGAAGAAGTTGCGATAGACATTCTAGGTCCCATCAAACACAGTAACACTGACAAATATGTTATTGTACTGTTAGATCTCTATTCCAGATGGCAGGAAGTAAAAATAACCAACTTCGTGGAATCTAGAGATGTAATAAACTTTTTGGAGAACATTTTTGAAAGGGAAAGCTTTCCTAAAATATTGCTCTCTGATAATGGAGTCCAATTTACCTCTAAAGAAATGAACGAGTATTTATCCAATAGAGGCATCATTCACAAAAGGTCAGCACTTTATAACCCAGAGACTAATGGCGTTGTTGAAAGGTTCAACAAAGTGCTCAAAGAGACCATCCAACGTGCCTTATCTTACCAAAAGTGTTGGCAAACAGAACTTCTTAATAAAGTCAGAAGCTACAGGTTTTCGCCACATTCAACAATAGGCAAAACCCCTTTTGAACTTTTTTGTAAATGAAAACCTCAGACCATGTTATGCCCTGCTTGGATTCTCAACAAATCTCAAGGATTGAAGGAAATTGAAGATGATCAAGAGAAGTTTGAAAAAGAAATGAAAAGAATGATTGACAACAAGAAATACTATGATGTCAGGAAAGGTGTAAAAAAATGTTCATAGAAGTAGGTGACTTAGTTAAAATAAAGAATCCTCGCAAAGGAGCATTTGTGAATGGTTCAAAGTTCTTGTTACCCATGAGGGTCATCAAAGTTTTCAAAAATGCCGTGAAAACTGAGGATCACAGAGTTTGGAACATGAACAGAGTAGCCAAATGCCCTAATTCTTTCTTCTCTGAGGAACGTAACAGAAACAACAGCGAGGATTCCTCGTACAAAGAAAGCAATTCTATACCCAATCAATTAAGACAACCCAGCACTAGACTACGTTCCAAACCTAAGTATTTGCAAAACTACTTATGATTTACATGTTCTGATTTTTACATTATTATCCATGTTTCTGCAATTAGTTTTAACCTTCTTTTCCCTTTGTTCATTTTTGTTTTTTTGGTTCTTATGTTATTAGGGGGAAGGTGTGTAGTATGCTGTACCTTGCATTTCCTGATGTTGGTGGAACATTGATACTTGCTTAGTTCCACATGTCATGGTAACAGTATGTTAGTATTCAAATGACAGCTGTTGAGTCTTATATTCATAGCTGTGTGTGTAGGCTGAGATGTATATGGACCTTCTTAATAAACTCATGGATTTAATCACATTTTTTCTGGATTGATCTTTACAAGAATCTACAAAGTTCCAGACAAGTATCATGTCCCGGAGTTTTCAGACTAACGATAATCTGTATTTTTCTTTGGGAAAGGTGGCAACCCTACTGCCTATGCACCTAGTATTTTCCAGGGCTGTCAGACAGATGGAGCTTTCAGTTCCGTGCAATCAATGGATGCTGCTAGAGTGAGACCGGTTGTCTATGACACCATGTCTATGACATCATACATGTGCGCCTCTGATGCAGACGGGGAGTCACAGATGGAAATTTAAGAAGAAACAACGAAAAGAAAAATGGAGAAAAGGGGTGATAAGGAGGGAATGATGGGGTGAGAAGGAATGCATGGAAAGACGACATAAAGAAGGATAGCGGAAAGGAAGAATGAGAATTTGTGGAGGGTGTAGTGATGAGAACTAAGGAGTACTGAGATGGGAAGAGAGAGAATGGAGAAGAAGAAATGGACATAAAGAGAAGCAAACCGTTCCCTTCACACTACCCAATTTTACAAGTATTTACAACTCCGCCACGCCCTTCATATGCATATCCCACCAGGCACTTCGCTTCCTGAGTTCAGCCCGCTAGAAGCCCAGGTCATGATGGGAAACTTAGGCAGAGGAGGGGTGTCACGGATATACCGCTCCCTCGTGAACAATGGCCCTACCACCCTAGACTCGCTGCGAACCCGCTGGGAGGGATGGCTGGGCCCCCTAGAAGAGGCAGACTGGCGCAATGCCCTTATGGCCCCCAAAACCTTGACGACCTCCTCCAAACTACGTCTCATCCAACTCTACTACCTCCACATGGCTTATCTCACCCCTGCGCGCCTACACAGGGCAGGACTGCGCCCCTCCCCAGATTGCACACGATGTGGCCAAGCTGCGGCCGATTTCTATCACATGGTCTGGTTATGCCCTAGTCTTGCTCCATTTTGGTCGGGTGTGGAGTCTGAACTTACACATCTCTGGGGTGGCCGGTCCCTCATGATCCTCTACGCCTCCTTTTGGGAGTATTTGACGGACTGGACGGCTCTAGAGCCGACAAACTCTTTCTGGGCACAGCGGTGGCGGTAGCCAAGCGAGATATTGCGGCGGTCTGGGCTCAGGCCAAACCTCCTACCATACGGAAGTGGCGACGGGGGGTGGACTGGTGTGCGGCCCAGGAGGAACCCCTCTTTGAGGTCCGGGGATGTCCTGAGAAATTTCAGAAGGTATGTGGCAAATGGCTAAACCTACTGTCTTGAGAAATGTGCTTGTTTTCCCTCCTACCTCGGTACACTGCTTTTCCGGTGGGTAGTTTTTCTCGAAGACACTAAATTATGGCTGGGATTCGTATTGTCTGCTAATAATGGAACTTGTTTTACTATGCAATCACAAGCTGTCCTTTGTATGTTTGGTTTTTTCAAATGCAAATAAATTTGATTATCAAAAAAAAAAGAGAAGCAAACCGGACTGGCAGTCAAAGGAGTAAATGAAGGATGGAAATTATAGGAACGAACGAGCAAAGTATAAAAAGAGAGAATCTGTGCTAGGTGAAGAATGGATTAGAGGAGAAAAAGGGATAAGAGGGGAAAGATAGAGGTGATAGATCAGAGGCAAAAAGGAAAATAAAGATTCTCAGGTGGGGAAGTAGTGATGAGAAGTGAAAAAAGGAAGAAGTGATGAGGCGGGAAGACTGATGTGGAAAAAGGTGCAGGTACAAGGAGATGTGAACTAGGAAGGAGGGACTGGTACAAATAAAAGACAGAAAATAGTAATTAGGGAGAGGGAAGATGAACTAAAATGAGGAGCTGGGGCTTGGAATGCAGCAAGAATCGAAGATGCCGTATGGGGCGCAAGGAACACTAGACGCGAGGGTGGCAAGGAAGGCAGAGGAAGCGAGGTGTAAAGAAGTGGAAGGAATGAAAGAAGGCATGATACAAAGGAACAGTGGAAGGACGGGTAGGAGCAAGACACTGTGTTCCGGTCAGAGCTGCAGACTTTGGAACTGAGGAAGCAGGTTCGAGTGTCGGCTCAACATCATGTGATTCTGGGCAAATCACATTAGGCCACATGTATCAATATTAGGAATAGTGGTCACCTAATTGCGATTTTCTGTGACTTGCAATTAGGTAATAGCTGTTCCTAATGTATATAACTCCATCAGTTTCATTTAGCGATTCCTAGCAGGTCGCAAATCGACCTACCTCATTAATAATAATGAGGTTTGTTGCAATTTGCTAGCCATTAGGAATTGCTAAAATCATGGGGATGATGGCCTGCTGGGGTCAGCAGATGACCATGTCCATGATTGCTTTAAAATAAAGCAATATTTTTTTCAAATGCAGCCCGTTTTCCTTAAAGGAAAAAGGGGTTGAGTTTAAAAGAAAAAAATTAAAAGTTTTCTTTTCATTTTTTAAGGGCCCGTGGGACCTCTGCCTGCTCATAAAAAACTTTTCGCCACCATTTACAAAGGGGAAGGGGTCCCACCCCTTCCCATTTGCGAACGGGTTAGTGAATGTTTTGCAACCGGTATTTAGCGGCAAAACTTTCAGAGATACTGTTACAATTCGGTATTAGGAAGGGATGCCCTAAACACGCCCCTTCCTAATACCGAAGCGCAAACCCATTTTGCGATTCAGTAACAGGTTCGTGAATCGCAAAATAGAGGTTGTTAGATAGGAAAAGCTTTTTTTTCGTTGGCAAACGGGCCGATTCTGCGAATCAGCCTGTTTGTGAACGCATAATAGCTTCATGCATGTGTCCCTCAATCTGCCTGTGCCTAAAAAAACGAATATTACCTTGTGTAATGTAACTGGTGCTCATGTAAAGTAGCTCCAATACCTTCGGGTTGAGTTCACGCTACGTAAAACTGCAAAAAAAACAAAAAAAAAACTACAGCTTGATTGTAGCAGAGAAAGTGATAGTGGGTTCTATCGGTGCCTCTCCTGACAGATGTGATGCGTCTCTGTCCTGTCTCTCCCCTGACAGGCTCCGACGGGCTGTGCAAAAAGCACGAGCTGACTCACTGTCTGAAGCTTCCTCTCAAGGGCACAGTACTTCTTAGGGGCGGGGGGTGTAAACAGACCGGCCCCGCACACCTGCCGTCTCTTTCATCAGATGCCTGAGGTGTGAAAGACGTCACTGTTGTTCATAACAGTCTCGGGCAGGCAGGCACGCGCGTACACACACACACAAGCTCGTGCTGTTTACCACACTCACACCGGTGATCACAGTGCGGAATGTTAATCTGTAAAACGAACTATCTATTTCACACATAGGTGCCGCTGATGAAAACTCTACCCACATAACGCGTCGCTTTTTATAGCTGCGCCTTCCACGCTTCTGTTGTTTCCAGGCACTGAAAATGACGTGTTACTATTACCCAAATTATTGGGACCCAGTTTACCGATTTAGGAAGGATTGATAGTTGATTGGCTTGATAGGGGTCAAACACACGCCCTGCAAATAACAGCAGATGTCAAGACTGAGCGTTTTACTCACTGAACCATCTTCTCGCGGAAGTGCGAGTCTCCTTAAAGAGCCCTACTCTCGCTGAAAGAGCCATGCACTCACTGCAAAGCCCACAGCATCTGCAGGAGTAACAAGGAGGGCCATGGCGCTGCCCTAAGATTATGTGAACAAACAGAGCACGAGCATTATGGTGCCCACTCAAAAACAATGCACTCTACCGGCCTGATCTGAGAGCTGCACTGAGGTCACCGGGTGCATAATAGGAACGATCAGTCACCCCGGATGTAAGACTAGAAGGCTGCAGTTACACAGTGAGAACCATCACTTCTTGTTAGTGATAAGAATCAGGGCTCACACCAGGCTTGGCCATCATACATATGTGCCCACGCGTGCTGAATTTAACAACACCAGCATTATATAGCGAGGCCTTGCGAAGCCTCTTAGAAGGTGCTGCGCACTGACTGTGCTGGCCCTCTTCCACTGCATGTGTTCATTGCATGTGGTGTTCCTAGCCTCCTCCGTGGCCTCGTCTGACCTCATTCATTCTGATCATTGCAGCAGGCATTCAGTCTATGCTGTGTCTAGAAGTTGGAATGGTTAGACGTGGGATCATGGAACAGAGGTCACATAGTGCCAGTAACTGAGGGCAATTAGTAGCATTGCCACAGAGTAAATATTAGTTAAAAATAGGTTCATGTAGACAAACCCCTAATAGAGACACAATGAAAACATCTAAGGAGATGGCTGGGAAGTCCTCGCCCAACGAATATGAGGACTTATTCAGGAGAGCATTCGGCTCACCTATAAGGCCAGTAGGAATGCCATTCTAATGGGGTCAACGTATTCATTTTCACTCAATGCCATTTCTGAGTTATATTAGCCTTCCTGTATATTATCAAATAGGACACCGTGCTCTAGACCAGATCGTAAATGGAGCTCATCTGACTGGAGAACCCTACAACAGGCTACGGAGCCTAGGCCACGGTTCGTAGCCTTCCCAACGTGACGATGGTCATCCAGGTGATGCATGGTAATGGTCCGGTAATTCGAAATTTGGGCTGTCAGGATGGAATATCCCTCCTACCACCTTTGGTTGCTCCCTGATACTTAGGGCCAGAAAGGAGACATTGATTTCACAATCATGAGAACACCATAGTTAAACTGAGTGATCAAAAGGTTTGCGATATGCACTGCACTTCACTTACTGCTAGTGAGCCTCACAGGCCCCCTCCGTAGGTAGGTGAATACCCTGCATAACATTAGGAGAGGGAATTGTACACCCCTTCAACTGTATAAATACAGTGCTTTGCACAAATGGATTATGACCCCAATCAATGAAATGCACATCACATGGGGTGAAGGTGCGTAAAAGACATTTAAACTCATCAAAAGTGTATTAATTGTAGCACATTAGTGCATTGGGAGAAACACGCCTGCACACGTGTGCGTGACACTGTCGAAGATTTCTTAGGTGTTAACAGAAGTACGAATGATGTGTGAGTCGTCTCCCTGAGCACATGGTGAGAGGCTTCAAAACAAGACTACAACTCAGTTAAAAGAAAACATGGCTCCAAAGAAGAGACGAAGGTTACATTTTGACATTAAGCTGGTCTGTTCAGGCATTTCCCTAACAGTGTGATCTTGACATTGAGAAAGCAGCTGAAGTCCAATATCAGTTTTCAGTGACTGTCCAGTTCACATTTTAGGGCCTGGTTTAGTGTTTGGTGGACAAGGTACTCCATCACAAACGTGGTGCAGGACCCTGTTTGGTAAACATTCGGTCTGCCCGCTCAGTTATGAGTTGGGCAGACCCTCAGTTTTCCAATTGCGCTGCTGGCTCCACCATCAGGAAACCTATTCTGATGGAGTAGGGGCGGTCAGAGTAAGGGCATCAGACTACCCACCTTATTTAAAGTAGACGGTCTAATGTCCTTTATTTTCTGTCCATCTCCTCCAGGTAAAACCTGACAGCCACGAACAGAAAACAATAAATAATGACCCCACCCCATGGAAGAAAACTCTCAGGGTGTACCAGTCATTAGTTTCTTGTTTTTCAGAAATAAACCCCTGCTTTGGGAGTTTATTTCGGAAAAACAAAAAAGTTTTTTACCTGGCCATAAGAAACCCGGTGAAGTGAGTCAAACGTTTTGTTCCTTCACAGGAGCTGCCGTGGTGGCGGCTCCTTTGAAGGCACAGAGATCATCGTAGGGCTGGCGGTGAACTCTAGATATGGTGGGCAAGAGTCCGGCCAGGTTGATGGAGGTTATGACATTGCCCACCTTGCCATACATGAAATCAGTCCCTTAGTTTGTTGTAAAATATGAATTTCAGACGTCCATAGATAATCCAATCTTGATACTGAATTTTTATCTGCTAATAAAGATGCTAAGAACACACACATACAGGAGTTTATTTGATTCATAGAAACATTTTGACCCAAATGTAAAGTGTAGCCAAATCCTAGTTCATCGTTATTTATAGATTTTTGATTGCAAATCTACATAGTTCAGGTTTATGGTGTGTCTTCTTTGCAAGATTGGGGTTTGTGTCTATGCTCAAGTGCACAAGTTGGTAACAATAAAATGTAAATTCCAGTTAAGGTGTGAATTTGAACTGCCCTGTCAGTATCATTTTGACCTTCTAATGATTTATGTTGGAAAAAGTGAACTCAGCTTTCTCAATGGAGCTCAGTGTATTCTTTGTCTAAAGAATATAAAACCAAAGCCATTGTGTATTCCTGTCATGTTGTAAATAGTAATATATATGGAGGTTTTAGGGCAGGGCGGGCTTTAGGGCAGTGTGACAGGTGCAGCCACACTGGGCGTGGACCTCGAGGAGTGCACTGACCTCGGGTGGAGTGCTATGTTTAGCAATAACTTACAATTTAAAAGCACCTGCTGCAGAATTCTTTGTGCCTCTAGTTTTCAGGCGTGTTACAGCAAACAAATGATGGACGGAATGCTGACAATGCAAACATTCTCCCCCAGTCAAAAGATCTGGGTTAAATCCATCGTTCTTTTGCCCACTACGCCACCCCAGTTTGGACCCAGCCATATGCAAATCAGTCTTGACCCTGTGCCCCATGGGAACAGTCCAGATCGAACTGCCAGGCCAGGTCCTCCCTGGACCGGAAACAAGCATCCTGGGACCGGTTTCAGGGTATGTCACCCTTCTTCAGCCAGGCTAGCTTGAATCCAGTGGCACAGTGAGCAAGGGACCCACGTCTGGGCATACCCATTCCACTTAGGGCGAAAACTGTTACAGCAAACAAAGTTAAGTTTGTAGATTTATATAGTGCAGCTTATCCCCCGTGAGGGTATCCAGGCGCTGTCCATGGGCACGGGGAGATTAAGTGATTTGCCCAGAATCACAGGATGTTGTGCCGAGACTCTAACCCGAATCCCCAGCTCCCAAGTCGACAGCTCTGGCCGTGCCATTGTCTAGTGGCAGTATTGACGTGCCATAAAATAGCGCATATGGTTAATATACCTGCTGCAAAGAACATATCTGTTTCTATTTGGATAGCTGAGTGGATTAGCAAATCCAGCTTTTAACAGTGCTTTGAAACAAATGAAATGTATGTGAGAGAGGCTATGGAGAGATGAGGGATCCACTTTTTGCAGGTGGCTGTGAGGGAATCCAAGGAGGAGGTCATGGGAGGGGGTGCTAAAAAAGATTGTCGCACTGGGCGCCACCCGCTCTAAAGTTGGCCCTGTTTTAGGTTACAGCCTGCCTACATCCCATCTATCCTTTGCTTCTAAGTAAAGAACTGTGGTTCCATACATTAAAAAATCTACTTTACTTGATATATTGTATTTATATAGCACACATCCACAAAATACTTGCCCCCCTAGTGCTGTTTCTTGCAGGCGTACATATGTCTGCAGTTGTGTGGTTGCCCATGGATAGTCACCCATTGGACTGTGTGTGGACAGAACATGCCCAATATAGACAGAGTGGTGGTGTGTTGTATATTGGGTTTTCTCTGTGATAGAGTTCTGAACGGAAGCATGGGGCATCTTTGTGACCTTCTGGCTATACCCATGTGAGATTTAGGTGTTTTAGGGTAGTCTTTGTTGGGTGCATAACAGTGGGGGTATTATTTGAACTGCCACCTGACCCTTATCAGCTATGACAGTCATTTTTGCTTGGGATCTTGGTAGACTCTGTGCTGTAGTGATACAGTTGTACTTTTTGGGTTTTTAGTTGACTGTTTATGTGAATTGATATGTAGGCTGTGTGTGGCTGATTGCTTTGCTGAGAGTGTTTATCATGATTCGTATGTCAGGCTCCTGGGTAGCTGATATGTGTAATCCTAGAGCAAGGGCTTTAATATGTTGTATTGTTCAGTGGAAGTAGGTAATTCTTTCTTTGTGGTTATTATTGTTATGTGCCAGCAATCGCTCATTTATGATGTTTGTTTCAGAGTGGTATTCTGTTGTGTCTCATGTACCAGACAGATGTTCTGCTGTACCAGACAGCTATACCATCAGGCCTCATGTTGCAGACAGTTGTGCCGTTGTACACTGGGCACTAGACAAGTGTGCTGATGTGCCACAGCTGCCAGACAGTTACGCCATCATGCCTGTAATTGTTTTCTCATTTCATTCCCTGGAAGAGGTTAGATTGTAGTCTCCTGTGTACGGAGCAGGTGCTTGAATATTGTCAACTCTCCAATTTACAAGGTGTAGAAAAATAAACATCACAGAGGAACATAGTGTACTGAGGTACGCATTATGAGACGTGGGCACAAATGGAGGTACATAATGTTAGGCCCAGGCGCAAGCAGAGGTAGGCATCATGAGGCACAGTTACCTACAAAAAACCAAACAGGGAAGGAAAGAAACATAAGGGCTTAATTTGTACCAGTGGTTGTGGGTGGCGAGCACCAGCGCTCATTTTGGGTCTCCGACTTATTTTTTATCATCATTCTTTGACCCAGAGCAAGTGAGAAAGGCGGAAAAAAGAGAAAGAAGGAGGGACATACAGGCAGGAAACAGTGACATAGGAAGAAACCAGGTGGGCAAAAGATCCTACAAGAACGAGATAAAGAGACAGTAAGTGTAGGGTGAGCGAAAAAAGGGTTATGAGGCCTAATCAAAACCAGCCTCGGCGACACTCATATTGGAAATTGGACAATGGATCCTAAGAATAACTTTAGGCTCCCAATTATTTTTTTACACAGTTAGCGCTACCATCTTTAGCTAACTTGTGCAAGGGACACCCACAAGTTGATGGAGACCATTATTATTTTATGGATCACCAAAGAAGTAGAAGGGAAACCGGAAGCAGACAGAGCAGCCCTTGTAAACATCTTTAAATGTAAACCACAGGACTGTCAAAGGGGGTAGCAGCCGGAGTCACGTGCCCTAGACCCCACTGTTTTCAGGGTCCCGTGCTGCAATACTAAATCTATTTATAAATCACAAAAGCAGACTTAGTCTGCCTTTGTGATATATTCTTGTTTAGGCAGGTAACCTTAGCAACCACCAGATGTCGCAATAAAACCAGAGAGGCGTCCCATATCACATTTGTGACGTAGGCCGCACAAAAGCTTCTGACAATACTGATGATCTATAACGGATTAAACGGTGCATAAACTAAAAACCAGTGTCTGGATGCCCTTGTGCACCTGTGAGTTTGCATCATGTTTCATTTCTACCATGTATGGATGTCTTTCAAACAAACTCTTTAAGAAGGAAAAAGGCGTTCTCAGACTTCAGCATTCAGAGACTTCCAGGCAGTACTTCAATTGAACATAAACATAGCATAAGGTGTATTTGTAAAGCGCACGTTCACCCAGGAGGGTATCTTGGCGCTGAATAACAGACGTTTATAACCATAGCTAAGAAATAGCTAAATCTCCTTCCAGTGCTTTAAGTGGGGTGAAAATGAGTGGTGGGGTGGGGCTGAGTTCTGGAAGGGGCGTGGCCTAAGAAGCAGATCTAAAAGAACACCCACTTGATGCGTAATCTATGCTTCTAAAGGCACAGTGTAATACTTGGGCAAAAGAATCTTCTGCATCATTAATTCATAAATTAACTCTTGCTGATCTAAGAAAAGCCTGAAACAAAATATGTACTTGACAGTTTACACAGCACCATTATTCTGTTCCATAAAATAAAGTGAGTGTTGAGACCTTAGTAATCATTTGGACTTGAATAGTATCTAAGGCCCTGGGACGCAAGCGAAAAATAGCAGTATCCACTGTGTCATAAAGGGGACTTTGAGTGACGTTGCCGCCCTGGCTTATAACGCGAGGACAGCAACAATTGTTTTCTTCAGTGGGCGAAGGACAGAAATCGAAGGCCCAGAAGGTTCTGGTCGATGCCCTTCAGATCTGCCATGGCTCAACCCCAGAGCTAGAACCCACTTAGTGCACTTTCTCCTTCAACCTCGACTTTGGAAATATATAGTGGGATCTCCACTAAAAGTTTGACAGGCTCAGACAACTCTGCACTCTGGAATAAAGTGGAGGCAGCCTAATTCTTTTGAAGGGCGCCCTGCTGCCATCTCAGTGGCACTTGCACCTCCTCATGTGCAGCTCTGTGTCTTTCGTGGTTTTCTTGGACGTATCCGTCTTGTTTCAGGCACTGCGGCTTCATGATGCTGAGATGATATGATAGATCATGCAGTATTACAGTGTTACCACCACTGCCATTTTGTCGAGAGTCATGGTGTGGCATGGCTTGTGGTATGCCTGTGGCCTAAGTCAAAACAGTGAGGTTTGCCAGTTGTGAATTGATGGGGAAGGGGGTAGGACTGGGTGTGGTGGAAGTAATGAGAAACATGTTTGTTGCAGTGTTAAGCTGTAGAAAATAAATGGTGAGACAGCAAATTGCTGATAGCATTTAAAAGCCCCACAGACAGTGCACATCTGCTCGCTTCAGGACAGACACAGTTTAATTGGGGGCTGGGTGCATATTACGTTGCTTAGCCCTGGTGCCTCCCACCAGTGCTCTTCACTGCTGTGCAGGATTCTAAATGCTCCTTTCTCCTGCATGCAGGAATTGACTAGACCTTAAAAGCAACTGTAGAAAATGGCGTAATAGCAACCCCTTATTGCACCACGTCTGCCAGTCCAATCTTCTACTCAAAGGTTTGGGGTTGGGAGCCCTCAACCAATTCGAATATGCCACGTTAGTCTGCATACGTTTACAACGCATACCATTACAACGCGGTCATTACAACGACCGTGTTGTTACATCGCATACCTTTACAACGCAAGTCAGAACAACGACTTGCTGTAGGGGGGGCGCTGGATGTTGGTATAGTATAATTTACTATTCCAACTCCAGTCTGTGCAACAGTAGGGAAGGTGTTGGATTTTAAATCCAACACCTTCTGCATCCTAACGCAAGTCGTTGTTCCGACTTGCGTTGAAATGGTATGCAATGTAACAACGCGGTCGTTGTAACGACCGCGCTGTAATGGCATGCGTTGTCTCGCAAGCGTGGTAAACGATGTTTACCACCAATTCATTTTGCAGTGCAGTGTAGTGTATGAATTAGTTTCACTGCATAGCATAAGTTTCCAAATATATTGACTAAAATGCTACTAGTTCTTTAGGCATTAATGGAACGAAACTAATGAAATACTACAGAAAATTGTGTTTCACTCAGTCAGAGTTGTATGGGCTGAGGATGCCTCAACCTGTCCAGCCCTGAAAGTAGCACCCTCTCCCAGCCTCTCTGGAGTCTGTGTAAGAGATGTGGTGGGTAAAATGCCATTGTCTTGGGTAGAAAATGTGCATTTATGTATTGAACTTTTTCCTCAACAGGTAGACTATTTTTCCCTGTGAAGCAAACATCCCCATTCACTCTCATAAAACATGGGGGTGTACCCTCTCTATTGGATGCTGGAGACACACCTATTCCTGTACCTTTCCAAGGTAGGATACTACCTGTAAATTGTTGATGAATACCCGTGAACCCATGAATTTTTAAATATCCGGTAGTTTACATAGGTTGACCCAACCAGGAACACTTCTGTCTCCTCAACATATGAATTTCCAAAAATTGATATTCCACTATGCGAGGGACTATTCACGTTTTCAAATACATTAAATGTGAAAAACATCACGTGTCCTGTTAGAGGATTTGCATTTCCCTCAGGTTTTGGGTGAGTCTGAAAGCATGTATTGACCAAAAGCAAACTCCATTGTCTGTGAATCAAAGAACTATCAAACTAGGGGATCCCCTAAAAATATTGGTGGTGCACTATCGTCAGGTTCAGGCAAGGCTCAAATTTGTACTTGAGTTTCTAGTAATTGCCACATGAGAAGAATTTCATCATGAGCACAAGCAGGTTCCTAGCTGAGAACTAGGAAAGGCCGTCAAGAGTTACAAAAATAGGAACAGTTTTCACCAGAGGAAGCCTTTCATAGTTTATTTGTCTTGAGTGCCAACACATATCTCCCCACTATTTCAGAGATGGGCAAATCCTGCGGGCGGTGTTAGCATGAGCAGAAAAACATGACTGCAGAAGGTGACAGTTGTGCTCAGTCAATCAAATATGTTCAGTATTTTCACAATGAGCAAAGTGAAAATTTAGCACACCTAAATTAAACGTTAGAGTGCAACATGCTCAAAGAACTGGATTCTTTAAAATTGGGTAAGCTTGCGAGGGTCTGCTCGTTTGCGGCGTCTGCAGCCTTTGACGTGAGTAGAGAGCTCAACAGACCCAATCTCTGCAACCTATTTGGAAACGACAGGAAAACATGTTTCGAGGCGTTTGTGCCTTGGTTTATGCGATTCTTACACAAGCCTTAGCTGAAATGTGTTTACCGCAATAGAGTCAAGTTCGAATGGTGGGTTTTAGGCAAGAGAGAGTGGTGCAATATGTCGGTATCCGTATAGAATGCACATCTCCCATACGGTCACTCCATCGGCCTAATGTCCGGCCTCCTTCCTCGGGCCTTCTGTTGGTGATATATTTGCACTCGGGGAAGCCTTGGGTTAGCTTGTCTAGCTGCCGAGCTATTATCGCTGTCGCCAATGGCACCGAGCAACTAACTGCCTGCCCGCTGGTCAGCAAGAACCTGCCATAATTGCTTTCAATCAAGTTTCCATATGTCAGCGGAGCCCAAGTGGCCTATTTACATTCAGCCCATGCCAGTGGAAATAAATGTGACCAATAAAACATGTTATTTGGAACAAGTGTACCCATAAACTCACCTTCACACGTTTATTATTACAGTGCTAAGGTCAAATTCCATGTTCATACAATAGTACAGAATGACCAACTTGAGAAATCACTGCTGGCAGATTGAATACACCTATTCTTATTCAGAGAAAAACAAGTTGGCCCAACCAGAAAAGGTCTATTAAATGAGATTATATCTCACTGTGTGTATTAAGCCCTTTACTCTTTGTTTATAATATATAAACAGCCTGGCATAAGCCACATATGCAGATCTGCCGAGAGTACAGTCCTATTTATTGCCATTGCGGAGGGAAGGAAGGGCATCATGACCCGCCAGAGACGTTGCCACTTCCCAGGCTCAAGAATGATAGCAAATAATTATTACGATATTTGTTTTTCCTATAATATATATATATATGTATATATGTGAACCTAGCACCACGACATTGCACTTAGATCGGGCTTCATTGAGGATTCCTTACCATCGTCCTATGGATGTGTGACTGACTGGCGCCTGAGTTATCCAGTGACCAGGCAGGGGTGGGCTCGAATAAACCAAGCCCCCACTACATTTAGAAATGGGACTCAATTCACCGGAGGCTGAGAGGTGCCACCTTGTGCCCCAACACTGCCGCTACATGTATTTGCAAACACTGGATGCCTGTAACCCAGTCTCAGGGTGTTTGTAAACCTCTATCCCACCTGCAGCATCCTCTTTAATTGTGAGAATGGCCCAGGAGATGTTATCTTTTAATCTCTTATCTGAGGAACAGAGAACTGGACAGAGTCAATCCTTCTATGGCTTAATGCACTGCAAATGTGAAGCACTGTTGTGCTTTGGGGCTGAATAAAAACAGCATTAGGAAACAAACACAACCTAAAATCACATGTTGTTTATTCACTAAAAGCAGTTCAACATGTAATTTCCAAGTTTTACATGTCTGTTTAAAAATCTTGTCACTTTCGAGCATTTCACAGCTTAATTAGAAATTGATGTGAAAATAATACCAGTGATGTATAAAAAGTAAAGCCAAAAATGTTCTTTTCACAATTCTTTGTGATAATGTTTATTTGTTTAAAAAAAAAAATATGCCTTTGACCTTTTAATTGAGAATTATTACAAAGGTATGACATTACTTCTTGTGGCATCACTACATGTGACATCATTGTGATATGTATATGATAATTAGTCCCCCCACTGTTTTCCATATGACTTGTGTCTTGCCCAGTGCCACAGCAGGTGCAGGGAAACACAGGCACATAGACAGAGAGGCAAGAACCGAGGACAGGCATGGACCAGTGGCCTGGCAAGAGTGCCATGAGCCCTAAAGCAAGCACAAAAATTGTCCCTGCTCCCTGCGCCTGGCAGGGTTTCAGAAGTCAGCTATATATCGGGTGCTTCAGGTCCCTTATATCCCTAGGTACACACAACACCATTTGACCTGCTTTACTAATGATAGCTGCTCCCCTGGCGGCCGGGCGGGTCCATCTATGCAGCCCAGGTGCTGTCTGCTGCCGCCACCATAACATGTCTTGTTTTGGTGTGGTCCACTGTTCATGGTGGCAAGTGTCTGTTGTACCTGCAGTATCTAGGATACTTCGATTCTCGGGGTGCTGCCTTTTCCTGGAGTTTCTAATTCTGGGGTGCTTCTTTTTCTCATGCTACTGGGATGCAGATGTTGTGTTGTTCTGGTTCCATAGATCCAGGAGAGATGTGTTTTTCAGGAAACAGGGCTCGCTAAAGTGCAGCTCTTCCCGGAGTGCTGTGGTTCTGTAGATCCTGGAGTGATTTCCAGGATACAGCACTTGCTAAAGAGCAGCTGTTCTCGTAATGTTGTGGAATGTAGATCCTGGAGAGATGTGTTTTCCCGGATACAGAACTTGCTAAAGTGCAGCTGCTTTCGTAATGTTGTGGTTCTGTACATCCTTGAAGTGATGTTTTTTCTCAAGACTGGCAGATTTGCTAGGACATAGTCGCCTGTGTGGTGTTTTGCTTCTGTAGATCCTGGAGAAATGTGTTTTGTGGGATGCTCCAGTTGAGGAGGTATTTATGTTTATTAAGTGCTGCAGCACTGAAGATGCTGCAGTGCTGGCAGAGCTGCAGTTGGCAAGGTCATGCAGTTGTCATTGCTCTACAGCTGACAGAATGCTACAGTTGGCACAATAGCGCATTTGGCTGGGCGCTACAGTTGGTGAGGTGCTTCAACTGGAATTGGAAAGTTGCTTCAGTTGTCACTCCAGTGCAGGTGATGGGGTGCTGCAGTTCAGGGATGTGTGTTTGAAGGTTTGCTGCAGTTGGGTTACTCAAGTTAATGAGGTGCTGCTGTGGGGTCACTGCAGTTGGCAAGGTTGTATCATTGAATGTTTGCTGCAGTTGGTGGGCTGCTGCAGTTAATGAGGGGCTGCAGTTGGCAGGGTTGGTGCGGTTAGTGAGTTGCTACATTTGGCGAGTTACTTCAGTTAGCAGGGCTTTGTGTTTGAAAGCTTGCTGCAGTTGGTGGGTTGCTGCAGTGAATGAGTTACTGCAGTTGGTGAGTCGAGCAGATGGCAGGGCTGTTTGTTTGAAGGTTTTCCTCAGTTAGCGGGTTGCTGCGGTTAGTGAGGTGCTGCAGTTGGTGGTTATCTGCAGTTGGCAGGGATTAGTCTTTGAAGGTTGGCCGTAGTTGGGAGACTGCTGCAGTTAGAGAGGTGCTGCTGTTGGTGGATCAATGCAATTGGTAGGGCTTTGTGTTTGAAGGTTTACCACAGTTGGTATGTTGCCGTAGGCAGGGTGCAGCAGTTTGAGGGTTGCTCAAATGAAGGGGACGCTGTAGTTGGTATGGCTCCACATTGATAGGGGATTGCACTTGGCGAACTGTTGCAATCTGGGCGTTCCTGCAGCACACAAGACACTGCATGCGGCATGGTGACTTAGATAGAACGGTGTCAGAGTTGGCAGGTTACTGCATTTGGCATGATGCCCTAGCTGGCGGGGACTAGCTAATTCTAACTTGTCTCCACTAAGCACCCTTTATCATTTGCTTCCACAGGCTGATTATTTAATAGCTGTCGTGGTCTTTTTCAGTCATTGTTAATTCACAGCAAGCCTGGGTAAGTTCCAAGATGTAGGAAGGAGGCAGCTGGAGGGTGATGTCTTCAGCCACCACTGAATTGCTTTGGAGCGCCTGAATTCATGGGATGAAAACGTGAACACTATTAGCACGTGTAGCACGTGGGACTGTAAAATGGTGGTGTGTCTCAAATGAAGAAGGACAGCTGGTACCCAAGGATGTAGCTAACAGTGGTGCCTCGGGAGCAACGAGACCAGGGCCCAGAGGTTTCCAGCGCTCATTGCACCCTAGTTATGGCTATCTTTTATTACCAACCGGGAGCCTGGGTTGGGGGGGGCATTTTCCTTGCTTGCATTACAGTCAATATCCCTTTGCTATGCCACTACTCGTACCAGCAGTGCCATTAAGCTGCCTCCCGCTGAGTAGAAGAAAATCCATTGCCACCGCCTCCACACCCGCCTGATTTAAATGCCACAAGAGGGGTAGGAGCCGGCTGAAGGGTTTCTGTGCGGCTTTAGACCTACACAGGGTATGGATCACCTGTACCATGCAGCTGTGTTTTCCGAGAGGGCATAAAGAAAAGCGACAAGTAGAAAAGCCTCTGCTCACTTGTATGTATATGGTATTTGTATGGTGCAAACGTAGCCAACATATGGTGCCTGGTATTTATTATGATTATGAAAAATATGTCAACATTTGGGGGCATCGTCCAGTTGAAGACAAATTGAAAGTTCTGTCTTTTTGTATTGATTGTGTAGCTCCAGAGCAGACTGAACATCGTGCCTATGATGACCTTTTGTGCGTCCAATCTGTCACATTAGATAGCTTGCGCTATCACTTCAGAACTGCACACACTGTATTTATATTATTTGATGGGGAGGACGTGTGCTGGACTGCTTAACCTCTCTTCCCCTCTTCATATAGGCAGTAACAAAAAGTTTGCCGAGCCTGTTCTCCTTCACTGGTTGTTCTATTGCACATATGTAAAAATTCTTCTTTAGAAAGTAATGTTGAATCACTTAAGATCTGTCTTCACAGACAACTCATGTCTAGGTGGCCTCATGTGAAATCTTAGGCTTATAAAACTAGAAAACGTAGGCCTAGATTTAGTAAGAGTTGCACGTACACTTACGCAAGGCTGTGCAAATTTGTACTGGCCAATGGGCCCTTTTAATGATAAGTAAATAGATGCAATGCTTTGCATCGATGTGTGCTGCTTTTCATGCGTTCATAGATAACCCCCTTGGTGTGGCAAAATGCCACCATATATAAATAACTCCTACTAAAATACATCCTTCTTTAAGTTCTTAATGTCTAGCTAAATTAAATTCAAAAGGGATCAGGTTAATGTAGTATTCTCCAGCTGTAGTATTTGGGAACAACTGTTTGACAGAGGGTGCAGGGCAAACTTTTCATAGGGAGATGTCTTTGTATGATAGATCATTTTTTTTTTAAATAACAAATTTATTGAGTTTTGCGATACATAGCGGGCAGTGCATATATTTCGGATACAGTATGTATGAGATGGTACCAATTATATCCAAACAACAGTCTCGCCTGTGAACATACAGGCCAACAACTAAACTTGGCACAGGTTACAACATGTTCCACCGTAAGAACTGTCCAGATGAACATATGTAGGTTAAAGAAGTGACTCATCGTACATTAGCATGGTCTACCTTGATTTAATTGTCTAGGGACGGCAGGGGAGGCAGGTCTATACCCCGGTATATTGTCTAGCGAGACCATATTTTTCTGTGTTTTTGTGCCACGCGCCTGGTACACGACAATCTCGGCCCCCATGCACCTGTCCATGGCCTTCCTCCACCTCCCCATTGACGGCGGGGAAGTCCCCTTCCAAGTTTGGGCAATATCCCGCTTGGCAAGTATGATAGATCATTTTGCTGGGGACATTCTTAAGTAAATTTTGCAATCTTTATTGTTTTTCTATCTGCATTTTACTTGGTTTGTGCGATGGGCTGCTTGGGGCTGGGGGCACAGTTTGATAGCTGTATTTTAGTAACACATGTCTCAGTAACAGACAGTTGTCTTTAAGGTGAGGAAATATTGACTAGGTAATCACACTCTAGGGATTGTCAAAAAACTTAGTGACACCATTTGCAATTATTATTAGAGCTTGCTAGCGACGCCTTTTTCAGGTTAGTCATAAAGTGAAACAGTTGTGTCTCTTTCCAAGGTAATGATTGAAACAAGTCATAGGGCCGGTTCTTCATCCTGCATTCTATGCCCCCTCTGACCCCAGCTCTCACCAACTTCTCGAGTGACAAATCAGTGAGACTCATGATCTATTTTCTATCCCATCTGATATGCTCCTTCTGTCCCCCAGATGAGTCTTGGCTCTCACCGAGTACTCGGGTCACAAATGGGATAAATCTCAAGGTCTATCTATCATCTCACACTCTGTCCTTCTTCTAACACCACTCTCATTGTGTTCTCAGGGCCCAAATGGAATGAGTCCCAGTGTGAATCTTACATCATACACTCTGTGCTCACTCAACCCTTAGCTCTTGTCGAGATCTCAGTTCACATATGGAATGAGTGTCAGGTCTATCTCTCATCCCACACTCTACCCTCCATTTAACCCCAGCTCTCATGGCGTTCTCCGGGAACAAATGGAATGAGTCTCAGAATGAGTCTTCCATTCCACACTCTGTCCTCACCTCAACCCCTCAGCTCTCATCAAGCTCTTAGGTCACACATGGAATGAGTCTCAGGGTCTAACTATCATCCCACACTCTGTCAGCCCTCTAACCCCAGCTCTCGACGAGTTCTTAGCTTACATATGGAATGAGTTCCAGGGACTATATATCAACCCGCACTCTGGCATCCCTCCTATCCCATGTCGTGATGAGTTCTTAAGTCACATGGAACGGGTCTAGCAAGGGGCGGCTCCTCCGCTATGGCGGAGGAGTGTTGCCCCACTTCAGCCACCCAGCAGAGGCAACAGTGAAAAAGAAAATGTTAATAAAATAATTGTATTATCATTTTCTTTTTCACCGTTGCCTCTGCTGGGTAGCCGAGTCGCGGGGTGGGCCATCCACCTGAGCTTTAGGAGGAGGAGTTGTGGGCACTACTAAGTGCGCATGACGGTTTGGCCGGCCGTTTTAGCTCTTAGCATTACTCCACGCGGCTGTGTTGTACAGCCGGGTGAAGAAAGGCCACAGGCTTCCAGTCACTGTCTGAGTGCAGAACCACGGCACTCAGACCAATAACAGCGCTTCTCTCATGCTGGGAATAACATTCCCAGCATGAGAGAAGCACTGGGATTGGCATCTCGGAGCCTGCGCAGTGTCTACCAGTCCGAGAATCGGGAGAGGAGGAAGACAGATCGGCGCAGTGCCAGGTACGTTTTTTTTTTATATATATATATATTTTTTTATGTATTTATGCCCCCACCCCCTTGCCGCCCTACCTAGTACCATTGGGAGCTGCCGCCACTGGCTCTAGCTTCCATCCCATGCTTTGTCCTCTGTCTAACCAACAGATCCTACTGAGTTTTTGTGTTATAAATGGAATCAGTGTCAGGGTCTATTGTCCATCCCACACACTGTCCTCCCTCTTACTGCCCATTCTCGTCAAGTTCTCAGGCCACATATGGAATGAGTCTAAGGTTCTATTTATAATCCCACAACATGTCCTCCCCCTAACCCCAGCTCCCGTTGAGTTCTTAGGTTCCATATGGAATGAGTCTCATGAACTAACATTTATCTCCACTCTCTATCCTCACTCCAACCCCCAGCTCTCAATTAATTCTCAGGTCACATTTGGAATCAATCTCAGGGTTGACCTTCTATCCCACACTTTTTCCATCCTCTCTCTCAAGTTCTCAGGTCACATATCAAATGTGTTTCAAAGTCTATTTTCCATCCCACACTCTGTCCTCCCTCGTACCCCACCCCACACTTTCATTGAGTTCTTAGGTCACACATGGAATGAGTCTCAGGGTCTTTATACCATGTCATTAATAGTGCTCCTGCTAATCTCTAGCTCTCACTAAGTTCCTAGGTCACATATGAAATTGGTAGAAGAGATGTTCTTCTTTACAAACATTCAAAGTATTGAGCCACATAGAAATGCCTTCAACCGAGGGGGTAGTCGACCAGAAGAGATGTGCACAAGCTCTGAAAGGTGGAAAAAGCTCCACGAGGCATTGAGGCACCACATGAGAGTGCTTGGCATGTGTCACCCATCCTTGGGCTTGATTTGTTCTGTGCACTGTGTTGTAACCTGAAGTACAGGCCCAAAAAATGCAGACTGGCATTTTATTTGTCACTTTATCTTACTTTACCACCAATGAGAGTCAGACCCTCTCAGATTCTAACCCTTAATTGATGCTACAGACATGATCCTACTCTTGTACATTGGAGGTAGCCATTCCTAATGCCGAAATGGCAAATGCTCAATGTAGTACTAGTGTCAACATCAGATTTCCAATGGTAAACCTTTTCTGTAGACCTTTTTATGGTACACTTCTTCTGTAGCAGGGAGCTATTTCAGAATCAAGTGCTTCCAGATATTGGTTATGTAAGCTGCCATATTTGTGATTGTGTGTAAGTGCCTTTACAGTGCTCACCTTTAGACTGCGCTGTTCAGCCCACCTCTAAATTTATCTTAGTGTTTTGAAAGTCTGACGTCCTGTGACTCCCAGAATGCAACTAAATTCAGAGAAGGTCCATTTTCCTTCCGATTCCTGTATAGTTCCTCCCTAATGCTGATGGCAACAAGAACTTGTGCAAGGTGAAAGAAAGGGAACAAATAGAAAGTAGAAGACTCCAAACTCACTTGATCCATTTATTTCATAATTTAGTTGGTAAACGTTAGAAGGAGTGAGTAAGGGGGGCTGTGTTTCCATGATGCCCATGTCTGATGTGTCACATTATAAACTTGAAAAAGCCCGTCTTCTCTGAGGAAGTGGAGCATGGCCTTATCTAGAGGGAGGTCAACTACGGATAGCATAAGTTTGGTGTGGTCTTCATGCAATTGGTTCATTTCAGCTATGTCACACCGCAGTCAGCATCTACTCGGTCCCAGGCTTGAAGAGCGTCTAAGGGCGGATTTGTTTGGGGAGTGTGTATTGAATATTACACATGCTTTTGTAACAACCTGCAAATCCTTGTTTGGCTCCTCTCCACTTGTTTTTTCCTGCTTTATGTCATTTCCTTATGCCCCACACACTATACTCCTCCTCCTACTGATTCCATTCTCTTGAGGGACGTCACCTATTGCATTTCCACTTATAAGCTCCAGCCAGCATACCTCTGTTTCCTTCTTCTTCCGTACCCTTCTCCTTTTCCAAGACCACACCAAGTGTCATTGGTTTCGACCAAGCACGCATGACATAGGTCCAGGCAGGTGGATTTATTGCAGATTTTCAGGATATGTACATAAGATAAGATCTAGCATGGATCCACCATCCCCCCAACCGGATCAATATTGAGCACCCCTGAGCTCATGCACCATCACCTTAGACTACCGCTCACATCACATGCCTTGAAATGTCCCAGTAGATGCTGAGGTGGAGTTTATTGGTGTTGTGGGGCTGATAGATTTGTGATTTATGTTGGCTACAAATTAAAAATGTTATCTATCTGTGTCACCGATATCAATCACTATGCACTAGTGTGGGCAAGGTAACACACCTGTTACTTTCTGGAGTGTGCAGACTGAAGTATCTTGAATGTAACAGTTGGGGAGAGCACTAGACCATACATTAATAAAGTTTTATAATCCCTTAACCAGCAGACACTTGAAAAAAGGGTTTCCAGTCCCAAAGCACATCATAGGGTCTTCCATCCAAGGGAGCAGAGATAAAAACCGAGCATGTCACCTCTGTTTCAGATCACCTGTTAGCTGACTCCTACATTGGCCAAGAGGACTCCCCTGAGATGCAGCAAGCCGCCCAGAACAAGCGCAGGCTCTCACTCATCTCGGACAGCAAGTTTGAGAGGAGTTTCTCAGAGGAACACAGTGAGACTTTGATCCCGAGTGAGGGGTCTCAGGCTCGAGTCTACACCATCTCTGGCGAGAGACCTCTGCTGTCGGATCACGAGAATGAGAGCATGGAGCTAGTGGTGATTAAGGGGGGCAGAGAGGAGCACCAGCAGGACCCCCACCAACATCCCCACCATCACCACCATCATCATCATCACCACAACCACCAGCATCACCAGCACCAGCTGGCTCAGCCCTTGCAGAGTTCTGGGAGCTCGCACAACATCACAAGGCCACCTAAGAGCTGGGCTGGCAGTCGCCAGAACTCTAAAGACTGCCCAACATGTACCAGATCAGCAATGCCCACCCAGCGGTCCTTTGACCTGGAGCAGCACCAATCCAGCGAGTCAGGGTGGCGTCGAAAAAAGCTGGAGCGTATGTACAGCATCGACCGAGTGTCCGGTAAGTGTGCAGGCACTCTGGGGTGGTGGCAGGGTGGATGCTGTGTCCACACAGGTACGAAGGATAGGACTAGTCTTAGTCATGGAATAAGCAAGTGAGCACAGAAGGACAGAGAGTTCCCCTATCAGACCATAACAGCACCCTTTGCTGCACTAAATTTTCAACAGATTAGAATGCAGTTGTAGATTGGTAAGAAGTTGTGTGATTTTATAGTTATATGTGAGCTATGAACATTACTGTAAGTACAGTTACTACTCCTAAGGTTTTATTGAGAGGCAGAAAAGTGTAGAGTAGTTCAGTCAGCCAAAGACACTCAACTAGACAAAGCCACAACAATGCCAACCGACTTAATCTATATATCTCATGAGGTCCTATGACAGCAGCAATCACAATTGGCAATAGTCACTGCACATTAACTGTCTTGTCCCTGTACTATCCGATGGCTGTCTACAGTACACACAGACATATGGCCATAGCAATCACCACACGTTTGACACCGCAACCAGTGAATATGTTTGAACAGAGTGCAAGCTACTACACTACCATATTGTTCACTATAAATCACCTCATTTCGTCCAATGAGCACAGCTGCTCAAAACCATTGTCACAGCTTTGGCTACCACCACTCATTTTAAAATAGACTCAAATGTGGGCAGCACATGCATATTCGCATGCATTAATACAATTGGGTGTTAATGATCATTAGCATACCTCTTGAGGTTCAAACAAGGGTTATCTATATAAGGAAGCAAGTAGAATTCCTGATCAAGATTCAGAATTTCCAACATGCTACGAATCTAGTTTAGCTTTAAATCTAACTTGGCACTATGTGAAGGAGACTGAGGCAATGTGAAGTCTAACTTATTCACTAAAAAGGTGTGACTTGCACTTATTGAACAATGAAATCAATTATCTTATGTCCGTGCAAAAACTATTCAAGAATTGAAATGTAATGCTGCGGCTATATTGAAATTAATTTGTGGATTCATTTTTTGGACCAATGTCAACTACTTTGTTCAAATGAAGGAATGCAGAGTTGAAAAAAAATTAAAAAATCAATAAATCACACGAGCGAGTTCTCATCCACTAATCGAATACAATTCAACAGTCAAGACCACTCCATCAGTTACCTGTAAGAGATCCTGAGGCATGTAGTTTTCAACCTCTGTCCCTCCTACAGCTTACCTGACAGGAGAGCAAATTAGTGCCAGATTAGGTTGTCCCTCTATCTCCAGTATTCCCCTCTCTACAGATTTAAAATGTTCACAATTGTATTTTTTATCCCACACTCCCAGAGCTTGGTTGCACATTCCTGATCAGAGTATCCCAACCCTAATCCTTGTTTTATCACACTTTCCCTCTTTTAAATTAAGGAATCATTTTCCTTCTTTCATTCCATTTGCATACAAACACACATGTAAACACACAGATCCACCAGATAGCTTTTGTCTCCAACAGTCCTTGACCACTACTGCGTACATGTGTACAGGTGTATATCTATTTTAAACAACATGCTGAGAGGCGGCTTTCACCACGGTGAGTAGTTTTGCACAAGATTACTCACTCATACATCAGTGATTGGAGGTGAAGCGGGCACTAGCAGTGGCGTAAAGCAAAATGATGGGGTCCCCCTGCTGATTGTGATGAGAGGTCCCTGAGTCTCCTATATCTCACAGATATTCATTTGCCTTAGGCTGAATGGGGGCCCCCAAAAGGATTGGGGATCCCTGAAGGGTTGTCCCCGCTTCACAGCAGTGGCTACAGGGGCCTGCGTTAATTTGGAGAGGTGTGGCGGAGTGGCCAGAGCGGATGACTCAGGGGTGCAGGGCTTACTGTTCGATCGCCACCGGCAGCACCATGTGACTCTGTGGAATAGCTCACTTAATCTCCCCGAGGGCCCCCAGCGCCTTGAAACCTTAAGGGGTGATATGGATTTATTTATTTATTCGCAGAACAAAGTATAAGCTGGTGCGGCAGGGATTGCAGAACTTTTCTTTGGTGGCTAAAATGTTGGGGTTCAGCTAGGAAAGGCATTACATGAAATTCTTTTGGTAACGTAGTGATGAAATCATGTGGTTGGAGAGGCTAGGGTGGGGCAGGGAGGGGGATGAGCTTGTATCGTGCATTCTTTGTTCAAGGATATGCTGCTCTCTGAATTTCATTGTAGGTCGGTTGCAAAGAAGAGCCGGTAGAGGCAAAGCAAGTGTGCAAAGGGCCCTAATGTAAGCAAAGAAAATGGCGCCTAGCCCCTGATTGGGCAGCAAAGGAAGTCCTATCTGCAGTGCAGGGGGCCTCTTAAGCCCCTGTGACCCAGTGCCACCTTACATGCTGCGCTATATATCCGTGCTCGTGACAGGCGTGCCGCTTTTTAGATTAATGTGGTTATTTTGATAGGCACGTAACACTGACATGGGAAAGGCACCATCTCAGACCTGACTGACTTTCAATTTCCAGCATCTCACGCAATCTTCAGATTTCACTGCAGATCAGTCCACCCTTGGGTGGATTGGTTTTGATTTTATCAGCAGAGGCTATAACAAAATGTGAACTCTATGTGTAGATGATTATATGAATTGTGCTGTGCTCCACAAATTAAACGAATGCCCTTCTGCAAGGTTTTTGCTGAGTTCGTCTAAGGAAGTGGAGCACAGTCTGCAGTTTATAATACTGAAGTATTTTACTAGATTTGAAAGGGATGGAACAAACGCGTGAATAATGAATCCAAGTTTGAGGGAAAAATCAGTTTGCTAGAAATCAAATTCGAAAGTACCAACATTTGTATTTTTATAAGCATTAGACGGGCCATATTTTTGCTGGTGCTTGGTAATACTTTTGTCTGGGTGCCAAGATGTTCATATAATATAGGACTCTTCCTTCCCACATTATATAAGCAGGAAAATAGGTACCAAATGTGGTGCATGTTGGCACCGGTGAAAACTTCATGTCACCTGGCCCATGTAGCCTGTGCACTGACTTTAGACCCATAAAAAGAGGAATAAAGTTGAAATTCTGTGGGTGTGTATCCCTTATTTTCCATTGACTAGGTGCTTCAGCGATCATATTTTCATAGAATGCTTATCACAAACACACAGTGGCAACAGTTTCTTTTGCAGCCTATTAAAAAGGAAACGAGACATCCTCCAAAATCCAGCAGTGTGGGCGGCCTTGTAAACCATTTGATGTCACGCGTGGCCAACTTAATAACCTTACCTACCCTATTTCAGTTTTCCCACTACCTTCTGAGGTGAATATTCAAATTTTCTATGACGCAAACGTAGTCCAAATGGGTGTCAGCGTGCTTTACATATAAAGATACATTTATACAGCAATTAGTTGTTACATTATGAAGAGTAAAGGAGGATGTTGTAGTGATACTTCACCAGAGGCAGAATATGAACTGCATTCCGTGATAAAGACCCCAGTGTGCAGGGCGTGAAACAGGCAATAGATTTTTTCAAAGAAATATAAGGTTTTCATTAATTATTGCTTAAAGTATCCACATTTCGGAGATATTTGAGTTTTGAGTCTCAGGACCTTAAACATAATGCACACAGATTTGTGGTGCCATTGTAATTGTGTTAGGACTATACTGTTGTTATTGTTGTTGTATAAGCTTTATTTCGACAGCTCGCGTCATAAAAGCTATAAAAACACCATTTTAAATAAAAGAATATAAAATTAGTCAGTTCATACAAAAGTATATTGCAGACAAGTATATACAGCCAATCCATCCTAATACCCTACTTGAACCAGGGTACATCGTGCTATTCAGCAAATCAATAATAGAGCTATCGATAATACAACATGCTAGAATAAACATATACATGAATTACATACTAAAATAAGTAGGGAGAAGCTCTAGGATGCATCCTGTTACCGTGCAACTTCAATTGGGCCCAATTTACAATCCCCCTCTGGGATGCATTATGGGGAGACTAAGAACAATAAAGTGCACTTGCAAGGTGTATAAATAAGACATGGGTTACCATCTTAAGAGCCCTACATCAGCTTCATGTTGTTCTCATGCTACTGGTGACTGCCGCGTTCCTGTCTGGATCTTTCGTCGTATAAGCCATGCATGGTTTAGGAACTTGGCCACGCTGCAGGCAAAGAGCGGTCTGGAGTCTGACCTTAGAATGCGCAGGGCAACACGATGGTCCCGTGTACCCAGTTGCCGGCAAATCGGTTTTAGCCACTTCGCCTTCGGCGTGGAGTATGCCTGGCATGCAAACATAACATGGGCAAAACTTTCTACCGGGGCCTTGCAGCATGGACAGTCCTTTGGGGTTGGATTACGTGTATGCCAGTTAGCTGTAGTTTCACAGACAGGGAGTGTTCCAAACCTAAAATGAATATATAAAGTCCTGTCCCGTGGGACCTGGATTATATATAAAAGGACTCTAAATATCTGTCCTGCTTGTGGAGATAAAATTCTGCAGTTAATCTCCCCAAATTTGATTTGCTAGATTCTTGTTGGTTCACCCATTCCCAGTAAAGACGTTTAAGCTCTTCTTTCCTCGGTGGGTCCTGCTTGTCCCAGTGAGCTCGGAGCCCAATCGGCTGACATCATTTTCCTGGCGTTAGAAATCCATCCCACTTTACTACTAGTGTCTAGCCTGACAACCTCAGATAGGGCTTCCGCATAAGGCAGAAGCTCAGGGGTTTGCCTAATGCGAGCACAGAAGAGCAGCGGCCGAAGGCTTGCTACATAACCAATAGATCGTCTGCCCATATCGAGGATAAGGGGTGAGAGGGGAACATATTTCGGCAGCATCACTAAATCCTTAAGGAATTTGTGCTCAGATCTGCAGAGGTCGTGGGCCTTCTCAAATCCCCACAACTCTGCACCGTACAATGCTGTGCTAACTGCCTTCGCTGCGTAGACCTGAAGGGCTGGAGCTACCGGTCTACTATGCGACGAGCGATGTTCCTTCGCAAGTGATCCTGCTCCCCTTTATTGGCTCATCAGCATCTTTGCTAGGTGGTGCTTCCAAGACATATTGTCTGAGAGACGGATACCAAGATAATCAAAGGTACCAACTCTTTCTAAGTGGGTTCCACCGAGCAAGGGGCTGCCTCTATAAGACTTGTGGGGGTTAAAGGCCATGAATTTTGTTTTTAAGGTGTTAATTACCAGCCCCCTGGTGTCGCAGAAAAGTTGGAACCTGTTCAAAAGTCGCTGCAACCCCATTGAGGTCTTTGACACCAACAGGGTATCATCTGCGAACAAGAGGGTCGGTACCTTAACGCCCCCCCGGAATGGTGCATCTGCTGGATCTTCTTGCAGGAAACTAACCACCCCATTCATATAGAGGGAGAATAGGGTGGGAGCCAAGACACAACCCTGTCGAACTTCCCTGCTGACAGGAATACGGTCAGTCAACTGTCCCTGCGAACCCCACCTGATCTGCGCATAGGTCACTTCATGCAACCTAACTACCAGGTCAAGGATAAACTGTGGGATCCCCATGTCTTTAAGTGCCAACCATAGTTTACTCCTAGAGGCTAGATCAAAGGCAGTTTTAAAATCGATAAATGCTAGGTATAGGCTGCCCTTACCAATCACCACCTCTTTCCAGTAGATGAGTTGGAGCCGAAATGCCTGATCGATGGTCCCCGTCCTAGCCCTAAAGCCAGCCTGGAACTGCAATAAAATGGCATTATCGTCTGCCCACAGCTGGATCCTCTGCAGCAAAACTCTGCTGAAGACCTTCTGGAGGGCATCGATCAGGCTTATTGGCCTGTAATTTGAGAGGGTCATCTTTGGCTCCCTTTTTAGGTCTCGCCTAGCGACGCAACGCATGCGCTGCTCGCCTTGGCGAGACCTATTGTCGTCGGTTTGGTGGCCAAAGGGGGACAGGAGATGTGCACGCTCACGGCGTCTCTTTCAGACAGCCGATGTGCACGCTCATGGCGTCTCTTCCAGCTAGCGCCCGGACAGCCCATGTGCACGCTCACGGCGTCTCTTTCAGACAGCCGATGTGCACGCTCATGGCGTCCCTTCCAGCTAGCGCCCGGACAGCCCATGTGCATGCTCACGGCGTCTTTTTCAGACAGCCCATGTGCACGCTCCTGTATACGGTGCCTTCAGTGTCCAGCTGGCGCCCGGACAGCCCATGTGCACGCTCACGGCGTCTCTTTCAGACAGCCGATGTGCACGCTCATGGCGTCTCTTCCAGCTAGCGCCCGGACAGCCCATGTGCACGCTCACGGCGTCTCTTTCAGACAGCCGATGTGCACGCTCCTGTATACGGTGCCTTCAGTGGCATAATATGCAACGCAATTTGAATTTTCTTTCTGCATAATTGAATCAGCCCTCCGGTGTAACGGGGTCCTGTGTTTCCGCATAACTGTAGTAATAACAACATGTAATACATATAATTGGTTCTAGGGTACAATCACCTTACGGTACAGCGGGCAGCGCTGACTCACCCTTTCAACTTTCAGAGGATGATGACATGAGTATCTTTGAGTTAAACATTAATTACAACTATTCAGGGGCGTGGCTAGCGGCCGAGGGAAATGGTCGCTTGCTGAAGCGGCTCCACAGCCCACGCCGTATTAATCCGATTATAGATCCGTAGACAGCACTGAAACTTCCCCCAAACAAAAGGGAACGTTTCCTAAGCCAGTCCTCAACAAAGGAATCGCTGCGAGGCTAATGGGGAGGACCGGAGCAACATAGGCAGAGTGATCCAGGGCAAATCGAAAATGGCGGCCCGGAGCGAGCGGCTCGGACGGCGGTGGGAGTGAACTCCACGATGAATCCGCCTTGAACTACGCGACACTAGCCGGAAGGAGAGGTAGCGGCAACCTCCGAGGCTTCAGCCCTGATCGGCGCTGGACGTCACCGGCTGCGTTCGGAGACGCGGCGTCTGGACTGCGGGAGGAGCCGACCGTCTTCGGCCTGCCCGATCTGGGTCCCTGGCCGGGGGCCTCTCCGGAATAGAGCGGGTGAAATCGAGCAGTGCGAGGCCTCCGACGGAGCCAGGTGAGGAGTTGCAGGCAGGGTGTGGCGGAGGGCGGAAGAGCGCGCCTGCCCACCGGACTGAGACCCAGGCAGCCAGTGAGGGAGCAAAATCGAGCCCCCGGCCTTGCGGCCTATCATCGGGGGGTGGCTCATCCGACTCAGACCCAGTGGGTGAATGCGCCAGGAAAAAATACACCAGCTAGCGTCTTGCTCCCTCCCGAAAACGCGGGCGCAACATCTGTACCTCCAGGCGAGATGGGAGCACCCCGATAACCCGCAGTAACACAGCCTTAGCGGGAACTTGGGGATAACAGAGCGGCCAGGGGAGAAACAAAGCAGAGCCCGGGCCTTGCGGCCTAACAGCGAGGGCCGGATCCTGTCAGGCGTACCCTCAGAGCAGCTAAGGCAAGAGTGGCCCCACAGGGGGTGCGCCTGCCCCAGATCCCATTTACTCTCTGGTGCCCTGGACTGTGGACGATACATCTGGCCCCCAGGGCGAGAGGGCGGTGTCTGAGTGGCCCACGGCAACACAGCCTTGGCGGGACACTAGAGAGACCGTTGTAGCCCTGATCACCATGAACCCTTGCGTAACCGGCCCTACCATCTTCTGGGCACACAGATAGAGGTATACCAACGCTCCACCCACTCCTCTAATAATTGTGGAAAGAGTCGCGGAGGACCGCCGCGGGGGCCCCAATCGACCGCCTAGCCTGCGAGCTGCACCTTGAAAATAGATAGGCCTCCCACATTCCGGTGACGGCCGAGACGGGGGGTCCCCGAGGTTATCCCATGGCTACTACCAGAGGTCCCAAAATTCAGGTCCAGAAACAACTTGATAAGTTTGCCTGGACGAAGAAAAATGAGGAGGGCAACCAGACATCTGGCGAAGATCCTAAAACATCGCAACAGTGTTCCAAGGCCAAATCTCCCACTCTGGAGGATATCATGGAGGCCATAGCAGGAGTGCGAACGTCCTTGGAATCGCGCATAGATTCCGTGAATGTAGAGGTGACCCTTTTGAGAGCAGACCTACGGAAGATGGACTCTCGAGTCCGGGAAGTTGAAACCACTACAACAACTCTGGTAGCAGACACCTCAGTCCTACAAACCCAAGTCACACAACTACAACACCAACAAAAAAGGATGGAGGACCTCCTCGACGAATATGAAGGAAGGGCCAGAAGAAATAACATCCGCATCCTCGGCGTACCGGAACGAATGGAGGGACCCACAACTGACCTCTTCGTCGAGGATCTCATACTTAATAAACTCCAACCCAAGCGTCTCTCCAATTATTTCTCCATAGAGCGCGCCCACAGGGTTCCCGGCGGGCGCCCAAGGCCCGGGGCTCCTCCACGTCCACTGATCGCGAGGATTTTTAACTTCAGAGACAGAGACGTGATTTTACAAACTGCCAGGACTGGACCTCCCTGAAATTAGACAATGCAAATATCACTTTTTCCCGGACTACACGGTCAAGGTGCAAGCCCAAAGACGAAGCTTCACAACCATAAAGAAAGCGCTCCGGGATAAAAACATCAAGTATTCCATGTTATTCCCGGCCAAACTACGAATAGAATCCGACGGAAAGACTTGGTTCTTCCTGTCCCCGGAGGAGGCCTGGGACTGGATAGAGGGCTGGCGTAGAGCGGGCAAACACCTAGACGGCCGGAATAATGGAGGCGCTGGTGGAGGCAGACGCCAGCCCCTGTCACGGGAGAGGGAAGATCAGAAGGAGATTTGGAGGACACACACTGACCCAATCTATAGGGCTGCAGGGCCTCTCATGACCGATGGACCTACGCCCACTGAACTGAGTCCTGTAATGCCAAGAACGACCGAATAAGAAAACAACGACTCAGCTATCGACGGAGGGACCTCCGAAACCCAGCGTACTGGGGATAAATGTGACACTGTTATCAAAACACCTATAGGACTGGACTGTAATGTTAGTCATAACTAAAATATCATTGAAAGCGGGAGGGACGGCGAGGACTGGTTGCGGTTAGCCAGGCACCTCACGAATGGGAGGGAGGGCGACAGGCACTCTGCCTTGTTGGGGGTGGATAGTTCAAAATCCACTGGCAGGGGGCGGGGAGGGGGGTACGGGGGGAGGGGGTTAGTTGGGGTTTTAATGGTTTGATTTTGTTGCACAGCACACACAACGCAGTGGGGTATCTCAGGCTTGAGAGGCCAAGAAACAACGTTTGGGGGACATCAGCAGCTATGGAAGGGAGGGATCTCCCAAAGCAACCAGATCGCTTACATCACCCTGTCCTCAAATCCGGCACCGCAAGCTCCAACTCTTGGCTAAGAGCTACAGACTCGTCGCCTCGTAACACGTGCCATGACTCATACAACACATAGGAAGCTGTCCGTACTGACGTGGAACGTCAATGGACTGGGAAGTAAAATCAAAAGGGGGATAGTCCTGCAATATCTTAAACGTCATTCCCCAGATCTGGTGTTACTACAGGAAACCCATTTAGTGGGCAATAGCTGCAAGGCACTCCACCGATGGGGGTACAAACTGGTGGCCCACGCTGGTTTTACATCCGGCTCTAGAGGCACTGGAATCCTTAGGCGTAAGAACTTAGCCCTTACCCCAACTCGTGTACAGACCGACCCGCAGGGTCGGTTCGCAATACTGGAGGCCACCTGGGAAGGGAAACATCTCAACATAATCTCAGCCTATCTCCCACCAGCCCTAGGCAAACTAGCACTACAAGAACTGGGACAGATACTTATAGCTCTCCCTCTGGGCACGCTGGTTCTGGGGGAGACTTTAACATGACTATGGACGACAAGGTCGACAGACACCCTCATACAATTTCTCCCAGACGCCCCACACCACTAGCAAACTTTGCTCACGCCATGGGAATTACAGACTTGTGGCGATCACTGAACCCAAAGCAAATTCACTTCACGCACTATTCTAATGCACACAATAGCATGTCCCGAATTGACTATTTTTTTACCCTCCTCTCTGACGTAGGGAACTTTAGATGTCTTCAGGGCCTCCCCAGGGGAATATCCGACCACTCTCCCCTTGTAGTGGACCTCACCTTTTACAAACCCGTGGACCGGGGACCCATAATTATTAACCCATGGCTGCTCACTATTCCTGACATCAAAGAGGACCTGACCGCCCATACAGATCACTACTTTACTGAAAATCTTGGATCGGTGGACTCAGCGAATACCATTTGGGAGGCTTACAAGGCGGTCATTAAGGGCCGGGCGTTGGGTTTGAAGATAGGGTACCTGCGGAACCAAAACGAACAGCTGCATCAGAAGGAGAGTGAAGTGCTCCTTTTAGAGGCGGAACATAATACTTCCCCTAATGTTGATACGGCCCAAAAACTCCGCAATAAACAACTAGAATACAGGGAACTAGCAAGAGAGAAAGCCCAAGCAAGGCTATTTCAAACTAGACACAGGGTTTATGAGCACGGTGAAAGGGCCGGGAAAATGCTAGCATGGCTAGAGAAACGAGATCAAGAATCGCGGTGGGTCCCGGAAATCATATTGGGAGATGGGACATCAGTTACAGATCCTCAAGAGGTGGCTGATACGTTTGCGAACCACCTAGAAGATATATACACTTCTAAAACCTCGTATTCGTTTGAGGAATCCCGCCAGCTTTTAGAGGAAATGGCCCTGCCACGACTGTCAGATGCCGACAGGGAAGCCTTAGATGCTGATATCACGGCAGAAGAGGTTTGTGGAGCTATTTTCGCTCTGAACTCAGGAAAAGCGATGGGACCCAACGGGATTCCCATTGAATTCCTGAAAGGGTTGGCTCTTAAGGTTGCTCCT
The DNA here is from genome assembly GCA_963921515.1 of Calotriton arnoldi. NCBI lineage: Eukaryota > Metazoa > Chordata > Amphibia > Caudata > Salamandridae > Calotriton > Calotriton arnoldi. Next base: position 130,374 of record CAWUFW010007151.1, on the reverse strand, counting down.
CACCTCAAAAACATGTATGAGGAAAGCAAAGAAAGGGGAATCCTTCCCTTAGACCAAAGGCTAGCTAATATTGTTGTCATCCGCAAGCCGGGCAAACCAGGGACTACTTGTGGGTCATACCGACCCATCTCACTAATTAGCTCGGAGGCTAAGGTGCTGGCTAAACTCTTAGCATCCCGACTAACAGCTGTACTCCCATCTTTGGTCCATGAGGACCAGTCAGGCTTTATACCTGGTCGAAATACCGCCCTAAATATTCGACGGGTCCATAATGTTCTGGGCAGACAGCCCTACCTGCGCGAAAACGCGGTCATACTCTCTTTAGATGCCACCATGGCGTTTGATTCAATAGAGTGGCCATATCTGTTTGAGGTGTTGGCTCGACTGGGCTTTGGCCCCAATTTTAGACGGTGGGTAACACTACTATACACAGACCTGCTAGGACAGGTAAGGGTAAATAATCACACCTCCCGCACATTCGCCTTGCATAGAGGCACCAGACAGGGCTGTCCCTTGTCCCCCTTGCTGTTTGCCCTCACTCTTGAACCATTGGCCCACTGGATAAGACAAGATGTTGTAATAAGGGGACTAAAATGGAGTGAGGACATAGAAGATAAAATCTCATTATATGCTGATGACATCCTTATATATCTGGCATCCCCTCGAACTTCCCTAAACAGACTGTTTGATGTTATCACGAACTTTGGCAAATATGCAGGCTACTCTATCAACTGGTCAAAATCAGTCTTATATGTGCTCCACGGCCCTCCACCTCGCCTGCCTGGGGGTTACTCAGTCCAGTGCACATCGACAGGCTTTAAATATCTGGGCATCTTCATCACCTCAGACCCTAAACTGTTTTATGACCGCAACCTCCTGGGCCCCTTGCAGCGGCTACAGGATGATGTGCGACATTGGCGATCGCTGCCCCTATCTCTCCTTGGCAGGGCAGCTCTATTTAAAATGCTCTCTTTGCCCAGATTTTTGTATGTCCTTCAGAATAGCCCCTTTCCCGTAACAGATCATTACTTTACAGCCATAGAAAGTGAACTCCGCACCCTACTCTGGGACGGGAAAGCCCCGCGGATCGCCCTCCAGAAACTTACCAAGAGCTGGTACGACGGAGGAATTGCCCTTCCTGATCTCCGTCTTTACTACTGGGCCTCTCAATTGGTACCAGTTAACCAATGGATTCATGGCCCCCCAACAAACCCGGCCTTTCACTTAGAAAAATACCAAACAGGCCGAGAAGGATATATGGGAGCCCTCTATAGCAAACTCCGAAGGGGCCGTTACCTTGGACCCATGTCGCAAACAGTGGCGGTCTGGCACCAGGCTAACAGACGTCTGGGGTGGGCGGACAAGTTCACCAAGGCTACTCCGTTGTGGTCTTCACAGAGACTGGGGTCGCTCTGCTTTCACAAAGGATTTGATAGGTGGGACACTATCGGAATCACTACATTGGGGGACCTGGTGGATAAGGGGAACTCCTCACATTTACTGACTTGCAAACCAAATATACACTCGCACAAGGAGAGATCTTCCGATACATACAAATCCGACACGCCATTCTTACCACTGTCCCTGACCTCTCTACCTTACCCGACGCATCCCCTTTAGAAGACCGATTACTCATAGACCCACTCAGGACCAAAGCTGTATCTAGCACATACCGTAAACTCTGCAATAATTTACCAGACACCCTTCAGGTTTTGAGAACGCGCTGGCAGGCAGACTTAAGGGAATTGGACGATGACGAATGGCAGGCCGCCTTGATGTCCCCTGGGGAAATAGCTGTGAACCATCGGTTCCGCCTCATACAATTGAAAATACTCCATAGGACATACCTGTCGGGCACCCTATTGGCGAAAATAGGTAGCAGAAGCGAGGCACTATGCCTGAGGGGATGCGGACGGGAGGGCTCCTTTACCACATCCTCTGGGACTGTCCTCTCATTCGCCCTTTTTGGGAAAGAACCACTACTAAGATGAAAGATACGCTGGGCAAACAAATTCAGCTGTCGCCAAAAACAGGGATCCTCAGTGTGTGGCAACCTACTGACCTCACGGAAATCGAACAGCAGTGGGTGGCGTTGGGGTACCTATTAGTAAAAAGGGCAGTGGCCATGTCCTGGGGATCCAACACACCACCATTCACGATAAGTTGGGTAGCAGAAATGGACAGATGTATGATCATGGAGAAAGAAGTTTACAAGAGGAGGGGCTGCCCTAAGAAATGGGATAGAAAATGGGGAGGATGGAACGCTTATCGGGGTGAAATCTGTACTTCTCCCACAGAGGAGATGGCAATGAGACGAACAAATGCTGAGAACCTGTACTGCCCTAATATGTGATGGATTTGACATTGACGTAATATGTTGTTTTAATCATATACCCTACGATCGTATTGCTATGTGGATATTGTGCTTTATTTTCAATAAAAAGTTTAAAAAAAAAAAAAAAAAAAATTACAACTATTCAATCACCTAGAGACACTTTGGTTGTAAGTTTGCGTTATGTGATAGCCACCTTTACCACGGTATTTATTTTATAGAGCACGCAGCGCCGTGACTCTGTATGAGGCGCTATTAGGGGACAAGGGTCAGTAAAGTCGCTCGGCCAGGCCCCAACAGACGGATTTTACTAAAGGCCGGATGACTTCCCTAGAGTTCGATACTTTCCTGAATTTCATGCTGCCATGGTTCAGTCGCAGGTGAGATGAGGCTTGGGGAATTCTGGGATCATTACAAGGATATCGGGGGATTTAACCCGCTTTCTCCCATCTAAACGGAGTCTGCGGCCACTCTCTTGCGGAGCTTCAGACGAGACATATCAGCCTGTTTGTCTCTTTGCAGAAACGATTCATTAAAGTTCTCTCAGACCCCATGCGCGAGGCTGTCTATAAATAGCGACCACTACAGGGAGAGCCTCATTGCACCTGACAGCTGTCGCAAAATGTCTGGATGATTTTCTGAAACGGTCCACTGGGTTTGATGAGTTGAAAAGTACATTATGAATGAGTGACGTACACTGGCACGTGTACGTGCATACAACGCGACGCTGCTAATAACTGACAGACACAGGAATTACAATGATTTGCCTAGGATCAAACAAGTGAATCAAGAAGGGAAGCTGGGATGTGATGTCAGGCCTCAGGGTTCTATGATCTTTAACAGAGCGTTTGAGGCTTTGTCGCCACCAGTCCCCCTCTGCTGAACCTGCTGTGGCCCCCAAAATGAGTTTTGCCCTTCTAGAGGACCAATTCATTCTAAAAATTAACGCGAGGGCCGAACATGATGAAAACACGTTATTTAACCCTGATATTTTATTTAATACCCATATATTTTATTTAATACATTCATATCGAGCTGCAGCCTAGGGAGACACAATTCGACTAACCACATAGCTTAAAAACCTTACTGGTGTCCACGTCTGCCGTCCTCGCTCTTTTCGTGTTCCCGTTTTAAGATGAAAAGCACACCGGAGTGGATGCCTGCTTGTGCCCCGGGGCACTATAAACTGCATGCTACAATACAGCAATGCCGAAGACACGCACTGCCCTGGAAATCGAAAAGCAGGGATTGCGTATCATCCGTATTAGGGACTTGGTAGGGGGGATGCTGGGAGATGTAAACCTTCCCCTTTCTGACGTAAAGATTCCCTTGTACCGACCATATCTTGCCACCCCTAGAATAGCGCAACTAAAGTAGGGTGCATTCTGTTATGCACGTGCGTGCAGACAAGCCGCAACTGAGCAGCACCTAACGTGGTGCTTCAACCGTATGATGTGCTGAAGCTGGGGGTCTGAGATGCAACGAGACGCAAGCAGGGCAAACAGCGTGTGTTTTCTGAGTGTTGTCACGAGATACGGTTCACAATAAGCTGTGGTAGCGTTTTTTTCTATTTTTGCAGTTTTGTATAGCGCGAACTCGGCCTGAAAGTATTGGAGCTTTTACATGAGCACCAGTACATTACACAAGGACATATCTTTTTATTTTGTAGGCATGGAAGATTAAGTGATTTGTCTAGAATCACAGGATGTTAAGCCAGCCCTGAGACTCAAATCCGATTCCCCACTTCCAAAGTCGGCATCTCTGGCCCTTACACCACATATTGTTGTAAATCAGGTTTATTTAACACTCCAGAGTGCACTGCTGAGCTCCAACAACGATTCTGACACGCATCTCCACTGCAGCCAGCACAGGGAGGCATAAATACAGCACAACACGCACTTATTTTGCATCTGCACGTTTTCGGAGAAAGCCATCCTTCAATGTGAAGGCCGGTGCCTACCCTCTCTGCTCCATCCTTCCTCAGCCCCCTCCCCCACACCGGTTTCCAGGAGACAGCAGAGTTATTTACACTCGCCCACTAATCCCAGCTCTCTCTGGAGGCCCCTGATGCCTGAAGACTGACACAGTTGTAGGGTCCTTTGCCCTATCTGCTAATATCAAATTTCGCCCACCATTAAAGTGGAAGCACAGCATGGGGCGCCATTACAAAAAAATACATTTGTTTGTGAAGTTCACAAACAAATGCTTTTTTTTGTGAAATCACCCCATGCTGCGCTTTCACTTTAATGGCATCCATGCCCCTTCCTTTAGACGCAGCTCGTCGTTTTCACTTTGTCGGCGCTGCTTGCACAGCTGAGCACCGCCCTTTAACACATAGGCCTCCCCCTCCACGCCCCCCCCGCAGCATTTCCCTCCTCCACCCCCTCCCTTTCAGTGTGCTTGGAGTGAGGTCTCGCATTTGTGAAAGTTTGAGCCATTGGCATTATAAATGAACAATGCTATTTATTTATATATTGGTTTTCAAAACAGATAAATAAAAGGCATTGTCATTTACAATGCCAATAGCTTAAACTCTCGCAAATGCGAGACCTATTGCATTGCAAATGCTTGTTATAAATTGGGACCACCTCAGCTCCTTTCGAAGACCCGGGGACTGGGGCGCCTTTAGCTATTGCATTTGCCAGGAGAAGGATGTAGCGAGCCCAATTTGGAATATCAGAAAGAAATAAGTCACCCGGTATGCCGTCTGGTCCTGCAGCCTTGGACGGCACCATTCTGCCTATTGCGGCCTCAATTTCACCCAAGGAAAAAAGCTCATCGTCCGAGTGGTGTCCAGCGGACTCAACCTAGCTGAAGTATTCAGGTGACTGGCCTGCTTTGAACACTCCGATATTTTCATAGTAAACGCTTCGGACCCCAAGAACACTCAGTCAAGAACTTCAAGGGGGTGCCGAGTGGCAGGGGCTGGGACAGGTGGTAGGTCGCCTCACGGTGGATCGCCAGCTGCATCCAAAGATCCAATTACGAGCTTTTTAACTGCAGCAACTTTAATATACGCTAATGGAGCTGGAATTACTGTGGCTGCTGGCACCAGACTTGCCCTCCAATGGATCCTCATTAAAGGATTCAAAGTGTACTCATTCCAATTACAGGGCCTCAAAAGAGTCCTGTATTGTTATTTTTCGTCACTACCTCCCAGAGTCGGAAGTGGGTAATTTGAGCGCATGTTGCCTTCCTTGGACGTGATAGTCGTTTCTCAGGCTCCCTCTCCGGAATCGAACCCTGATTCCCGGTTACCCCTGGTCACCATGGTAGGCACAGAAAGTACCATCGAAAGTTGATAGGGCAGACATCTGAATGTATCGTCGCATTCACGGGGACGTGCAATCGGCCCAAGGTTATCTAGAGTCACCAAAGCGGCCGGGCAAGCCTGGATTGGGCTTGGTCTGATAAATGCATTCATCCCGGGAGGTCAGAGCTCGTCGACATGTATTAGCTCTAGAATTACCACAGTTATCCAAGTAACAGATGGAGCGATCAAAGGAACCATGACTGATTTAATAAGCCATTCGCAGTTTCGCTGTACTGGCCGTGTGTTCTTACACATGCATGGCTTAATCTGTGAGACAAGCTTATGCTACTGCTAGGATTAACCAGGTAGCCCCACCTGCTGGACAGGTTGTTGGGAGCCACGTGCCCATCCCGGACCAAACTTCGCACCCCTCAGGAGCCTGCTGGGGAATCCCATCTACCTGGGGGGCTTGCTGGGGGGACAGATACAGTCACACGGGCACCAGCAGGCCCAGCCGTCTCCACAGAAGGAAGAGACAGCCTGAGTGAGACACAGGGATGTCGGATAGGGCGGCTAAAGACACCCATGGAACGGTTGTTGTGAGCTGCTGCGCAAATGTGCTAGGTGGACCACCAGGCAGCATTTGGGCCCTGGCTCCACCCATCCCCCTTCCACTCTGGTCAGACCACTGGAGGGGCACAAGCTGCCAAGGCTGCTCGGCTTGCGCAATGGTGGGTATGGTCTCCACAAACAGCAAGCCCTCGAGTTGGGAAGATCCCTGGCAGGGTGGAAGCTCTTTGCTGGAAACATCATCCAAAGCTGACCAAGCAATCCATCCCTAAACAGACCAAGCGTGTCCAATTGATCAGAGTATACGGCGCTGGATGGACCCTCCCCTAGCAGGCCGCCCTGCGCTGCGATGTTGGCTTTGTGTCCCTACCTGCTCTCGGGGAAGGCAGGCTCAGAGGAAAGGCCTATCAGGTAAGGCTGGGAGGCAGGTGCAGACCCGGACCCCTGGGTGAGCAGAGGGCCAGCTCGGGTCCTGGCAGCACCTGGTTGAGTACCGCTGGACCACAAGGGGGTCTGGAGTACCCTGTCCCTAGTAATCCCCCCCTTTCTTGTAATCTGTGCGCACCGAGTGACAGAGGGGACTGAAGGTGCAAACGCACCCCACCTCCTGCAGCCCTGGCTGGGCTCAAGGAAGCAAATGAGCCCTTATCTGGATTTCCAGAGCAGCCCAGCCGTCTGGATGCGGCATTGGAAAGCATTGTGCGCAACCAGATGGCCGAGGGGCTCAGAGCGACCAGATGGCCGAGCTCGAAGGACTGATATCTGGTCGCTCTGTGCCTTACCGAAAGGGCTTCCGCTTGTCCTTGGAGGGGACCGGGACTCTGCGGCCTGGGTGCAAGGAGCCCCAGCTGGGCCTCATGCATGGGGCTGCGAGGGGGGCCCTGATGGACCTTCGACCCGGGGCCTGCAGGCACCTTAACATGCAGGTGAAGCGGAGGAGGCCTTCTCAGGCCCGATGGACTCCCGTCCCAGGCCCTTGGTGGTGCGGCAGGCCAGAGGACGGAGCCTGGGCCCGGAGCGCCCACCCCAGGGCCCAGCAGGAACCCCAGGGCCTGGTCAGAGCTCCTGGACCTGGCCGCACAAGGGAGGCCTCCCTGGGACCGTGGCATCCAGTCCCGGGCGCTCTGCCATGCAGTGGGCCAGAGGACTTGGCCTAGGATGGGGAGCCCCCACCCAAGGGCCTGCCAGGGCCCCTGTTAGAGCTTCTGAACCTGGTCAAGCAGGGGAAGCCTCCTCGGACCCGATGGACCCTGTCCCGGGCCCTTGGTGGTGCGGCAGGCCGGAGGACGGAGCCCAGGGCGGGAGTGCTCGCCCGGGGGCCAGCTGGGGCCCCGGGGCCCAGTCAGAGCTCCTGGACCTGACCACACAGGGGAGGCCTCCTTGGACCCGCGGGACCCAGTCCAGGACGCTCTGCCAGTTTGCAGGCCGGAGGATGGAGCCCAGGATGGGAGGACCCCCACCCCATCGCCCACCGGGGCTCCGGTCAGAGCTGCTGAAGCTGGCTAAGCAGGGGAAGCCTCCCCGCATCCAATTGACCCCCGTTCCGGGCCCTTGGCAGTGCGGCAGGCCGGAGGACGGAGCCCAGGGCAGGAGCGCATGCCCAAGGGCCTAATGGCACCCGGTCAAAGCTCCTGGACCCAGCCGCACAGTGGGGGCCTCCCGGGCCCGCGGGACCCCGTCTCAGGCACTCAGCCGCAAGGCAGATCTGAGGACCGAGATCAGGATAGTGGGCCCCCACCCCAGGGCCCCTACAAACCACAAGTGAGTTAAGGGTACCCTGTACCTTGTAATCCGTGCACACGAAGTGACAGAGGGGACTGAAGGCGCAAATGTGCCCAACCTCCTGGAGCCCTGCCTGGGCTCAAGGAAGCAAATGCGCCCTCATCAGGACTTCCAGGGCAGCCCGTCATCTGGTCGCCCCATTGGTAAGCATGGCGTGCGACCAGATGGCTAGCCTCAGGAGACCCTGCTGCCCGGGTGCTCCTGGACCCGGTCACGCAGGTGAGGCCTCCCCAGGCCCGCGGAACCCTGTACCGGGTGCTTTGCCACGCCATGAGCCCGAGGATGGGACTCAGGATGGGGGGCCGAGGCCCCGGTCAGAGCTTCTGAATCTCGCCAAGCAGTGGAAGCCTCACCGGGCCCGATGGACCCCCGTCCCAGGCCCTTGGAGGTGCGGCAGGCCGGAGGACAGAGCCCAGGGTGGGAGGGTCTGCCACGGGGCCCCATCAGAGCTCCTGGACCCAGCCGTGTAGGGGAGACCTCCCTGAGCCCACGGGACCCCGTCTCTTGTGCTTTGCCACGCAGCGGGCCCGAGAATGGAGCCCAGGACGGGGGGCCCCCACCTCAGGGCCCGCCGGGCCCCCTGTCAGTGCTTCTGAACCAGCCAAGCAGGGGAAGCCTCACCGTGGCCGGACTATTGGTAATAACACTTTTTCTACTATTCTGTGTTTCCCTAGAGGAACACCTAACTAAGATTGGAACCTAGAGACCTAGGGCTATCCAGGGTGTTCTGATGTGTGTTGCTCTCACTACGTTTTATCCCAGAATCCCTTTGCAAACCTCAAACTTTGACTAAAAAAAAATAATTCTCACATTTCTGTGATGGAAAGTTCAAGAATTTGAAGGGAGCCACAAACTTCCTCCCACCCGGCATTCCCCCAAGTCTTCCGATAAAAATGGAACCTCACTTGTGTGGGTAGACCTAGCGCCTGCGACAGGAAACGGCGCAGAATGCAACATGGATGCAGCACATTTTTCCACCAAAAACAGATCATTTTTTTCCCCAATGAGGCGATCAGCTCATTTCACTTTCAATGTAATGACGTCGGCGCACCATGGACGCCAATCATCAATACACAAAAAAAAGTGCCTTGGGCGGCAGGGAAAGCTCTTCCCCTGCTCCAGAGGCTGAAAAATATATAAAGAAATCCCTCTGCAGCAAATAGCAGAGGGATTTCCTGGACGTGTGGGGTTAAGTGGTTCAATGTAGATGTTATACTGGCATACATCCCTTCCTCGTTCTACAGAGTTGTGAAAGGCTACTTATCCCATGGTGGTTTCTTATAATAGTATTCTGTTCTAAGTTTGGAGCTTTCTCAATTTTAAGAGGGTTGAGGTGTGGATGCTCCTATCATAGTTTCATCAGAGCCGTGGTGACTTTTAGATGGCAGCCCTGTTGTAAGATCAGCTTAAGTGGGTTTCAAAGAGGAAAGTGAATTAATAATGACATCTACCCTAGAGGGTCATGTTCAATGCAATCTGTGGGTGCTTGCATCACATTGCATTAGATTGCAGAAGTTATGGATGAGATTTGTTACATGTGTTGGTGTGGGCATGATGAGGACCTTGAGGGAAACAATTAAAGAGTGCGCCCAAGCTATTTATCTGAAGCATTCAAGTTTTGCCTCTGTTGTGCTTTATGGTTGTTGGGTTCTAGAATGTTCTCATCTTCTTTCTCGTAATCCTCCTTCAAAGCAATATGTGGTTGTGAGACAGGTTTCATGGAGGTAGTATAGTAGGTGGAATGTCTTTGCTGGTGATGAAGGCAGGTGCAGCATTCAGGAAGTTATCATGTAGTATCAATAGTAGTCACGGCAGTGACGTTAGAGCATGATTGTGAAAAAACCAAGGGAAGAGATTTCTTGGAGAGCACAGTGTTTGAAATGTGTCGTGTATGTATGAGTGTAAGAGTGTGTACAGGAGTCAGGGATATAATCTCTGTCAATGTCACCTGTTTTATGGGGTGGTAATAAAGGGAGATCAGTAATGTGATTGATAGTCATGTTGTCAGGATATGAGGGAGGTAAGTCAGTTGTTCATGAAAGATTTGAGCTTGTTGATGATAGCAGTGAACAGATGTTATTTAATGTAAATAGATCGGATCGTTATTTGTATCAAAATGATTAGATTCTTTCAGGAAATCTACTTGTTTAGTTCCCCATGGGTTATCCCTCTCTCTGGTTTAGGTCGAAAAATCTTGACAGATTTAACCTGAGGTTTTGGATTTAAATTTTACATGTACGCTGAGTACACCCTTGTGATCCATTTAGAAAGCAGCATGTGAGAAGGAATTCTGTATGTGCACAATGGAGATCAGTTCCGGGATGAACAGTAACATGTCTTCCATGGGTGAAGTGCTAGTTGTCTGTCAGATCTTTGACGTAAGGTCTTTTTGTTTCTAGCCGTAAACAATGTGTCCTCGCCCATCATGTTCAAAAGGTGCGGAATCTTGGCGTTGTTGCAGATCTAATTAACTCTCTGATCCCAACTAAAGGCTATTACCAGGCCTTGCTTCTTCCAATTAAAAACTGTGAGGAGTCTGTTGACATTGTTAGCATTTTCCCCCCAAGTGTCAGAAATCAATGCATATGCCTTCCTGTTGAGTTTTTTGGGCTTAGCTAAAACGAATACTGCATCTCTGGAATAGTTCAAACATACCATGTTTTCGGCAAAAAATGTGCACAAATAAATGTATTTCTCCTGCTCTTCGCTCAATACGCTGGTGGCCAGTGAAGCAGATTGTTCACTCTAAGGTTTTATCAATCACACACCGAGATCTTGAAAGAGTTTGCTATTTAAAAATACCACAAAGAGAAAAAAGGAGGCTGAGATCGACCTGCGTCTGCCTCTAGTAATACGTCAAAACACAAATTGATGCGGTGGTCGACTGGATAGGTACATCTATGATTCGTGCCCCTCCAAAGATTCGCGTCTATCTACACTGCTTCACTACTCCAAAGCTGGGCAATTCCAAGAATTGGATGAGGAGGGCTCCTCAAATATGAGCAACAATGGGTGTTTAGACTACATTCTGACACCCAGGGACTCATTAACGATATCTCTTGGGGTTCCCATGGCAGATAACTTTTTCATGACAAAATAAACGTATTTTGTAGGCTTCATAAGACCCCGTATAGAATTTGAGATACCGCTGAGATATGGAACAGTTTTTACACTTGGGGTCATGACCTGGAACTAGGAAACACTAGACAGAGTTTTGCACTCAATATATCTTGAAGTATGAATAACACCATCTGACCTTCCTTATCTTTTATATGGAAATACACCCTCTACTAGGTTCTGTTTGGAATATATGTGCCTACACCGGCACCACACCTCCCAACATATGAGAGAAAAATGTTCAGTTGAAAAATAGGACATTGCATCTAGGGAACTCTAAATCCCAGAATCCTCCTCTGTTAACTACCATAACTATGGGACACGTAGGTGCAGATCGTCTCTCCTGTGGCTATGTTTTTTCTCCCTCTCAGGGCGTGCACCACGCATTGCAGTTTTGGATCGTGTCAGAACTAGACACGCTCGATATCACTGCACATCGCCTCCCTGCCAAACGCCTCCCCGCCAGACCATTAGCGGGCCACATAACACGCTCTACCACATGCGCATAGTGTTCTATTGAGGTATGTATCAGATTGGCCGTAATACACACCGCGCCCTGCATCGCTTGTCTACGAGACACGCCTCCCTGACAAGACGTATTAGACCAATAGCGAGGCACATAACCTGCACTACATTCGGGGCTCAGATTCTGAATAACATTGTGGCTACGATCAGCTGAATCACACACGTAGAAGAGATTCTGCACCAATTAAGGGCGGCTCTTGAGCAAGATAAAAAGGCTGTAATTTCCGTTGTACCTTCCTAACAGATGGCTGTTCTCAGGGGCAGGGTAGGAATACAGAGGGCAAATCTCCTTGAGTAAGTGATATATGCTTTCTCCCAAAACGGAAAAACGTTTTCCTTGTTTGGCAAGGTAATTTTCTTTGGTAGCCCACAGCACTGCATTTGTTAATGAGGGCTGCTGATAATAACATGGTCTTCCTTTAGGAAGACAAAAATGACATTAAACTGAGCATATAATAGACTAAAATGCGAGAAAGGTTCCATCACCATGAGGACCTGGAACCAAAAAACGCAATATGCTTACCCCTATTGTTAAAATTATATATGTAATATATTTCACATAGACCAGGAGGCATATGGTCTCCCTGAATTTGGTAAAGTAGCAGGGAGTACACAGCAACTGAGCATGGTTTTACCTACACGTGTGTTACTTCACTCATCTGAGCATGTAGTGTGTATTTGTGTGTAGTGTCACGTGTGCCCCAATTGTGTTTTAAATATGTTTTTAGAGTTTACTGCAAGATACCTGTGCGATTTATGTATTCTTAATTGATTGTCTGTCCAAACACCTATCTAGCTCCTTTCTTATATCAGGCAACATTTTCTTTGTTCTCACAAGGAGAAGAAGGTCCTTTCCTTTGATTTATCACATAGATTACTATAGTGATTCTAATATACGCCCTGACAAATGCCAGAGATCTAGTTATGCTAGCAGAGGCAGAAACATGTTGGCACCACAGTGGTACGCAAGGGTCATGGCACCTAATAACGTCCCCTGAACATACTTTTTAAAGTATTTTTATATGTACCAAGGGTACTACCTAATAAATGATTCCTTGAGGTTTACCCTAGGTATTTTTAGTTTAGGTACTAGAATCTCAGATATTTATCCAGACTAGTAATTTCTAAGAACTCCCTCATGATAGTCCCACATGAGTCTGTCCTGGTAGCACCAACTTACCAGGGTGGGGTGAAGTGGCCTATGATAAAGCATGCCATATTACATGAGTGAGCCCACCTCATCCAATTCTTGGAATTGCCCAGTTTTGGAGTAGGGAAGTAGTGTAGGTAGACATGAATCTTTGGAGGGGCACGAATCATAGATGTGCCTATCCAGCTGACCACCGCGTCAATGAGAGTTTGCTATTTACATTCTAAGCGAGGAATTCTTATGAATGAGTCAATTATGTCTATGCCTGAGAAAGTTCAGTCTCTCTTGAGAGGGATATCGCTTCTTTTTTTACTTAGCAGTAAAGCTCTGAAACGGTCTCTCCCCGGTTATTAAGAGGTTGAAGGATTGCCTAAGATTGACACTTACCTTAGAGACATTATGGTTTCCTCAGTAAATTAATCTCAGTAGGTTGTCCACTCGCTTTTACTCCTTTGCCCCAAAATTGATACATTTACTATTTAAATTAGGAGACAACATATACTACTTCTAACTTATGTTTAAAGCATAACCCTCACAAACATGCTCAATTCAAACTCTTCACACACACATTTAAGGCACTCCACAACTCAGGACCCACCTACCCGAGCAGTCGCATCTACTTCCCCTAGCCATCCAGATACCGCCGCTCCTCAGGACTCCTATTCACCAACATCCTATGCATACACAGAACCAGATCAGGAGGACGAGCGTTCTCTTACATCACTCCTAAAGCGTGGAAGGACCTCCCTCTCCACATCAGGGTCTCCTTCTCTCTTGTTGAATTCTGCAAGAAAGCTGAAGGCCTGGGTTTTTAATTAACCAACCTACCACAAGTAGGGCTAGGCATACACAGACCTGCTCCATACCAGGATACCCTTGCGGGTGATAGTAAGCTTTACAAATACACATAACATACCATTACAAGACTACATTCTGTTGATTGCTACTGCCACCTATTGCTCAAACCATAACTCCTCAGCTCTCGTTGCATCTTTGCAAGAACATCTTGTGAGGGCGCTAACACCCAGTGTTCAGTCCAGATTCCCATAGACCATCACTGCATCTTTAGTTGAATATCATATAATTATATAGTGTTTTCATCTAGCGTTTCTCGACATGCCCTTTTTGCAACATCCTATGATGATACTGTTACCTGGAGTTCAAACCATAACCCCGCATCCCACGTGGCATCCTCTTTACAACATCCCAAGCTGTGATGATGCTGACTCCTACTGTTCAAACCGTATCACAAGAATACTATGTGATTATTTATATAGTTCTGCCATCTAGAATTCTATTACCCACAGCTCCAGGCCATCCAGTGGCCTGCGCTCCACCCAAGAGACAAAAGAACAGGAACACTTTCTGTAGTAGGGGTAACCATATGTAGACTCCAGTCCATGGGGAACATTGCGTGTAAGCAAGAAGTGTGGTAGGCATTTAGGAAAGGGATGAATTTGCGCCTCATTCATCTCCTTTTTGTCAGGATACAAAAGGCAACAGATGCAAGCTGCAGTTCTTAAGCAGCTCAGTGTACCTTGGCTCAATTTTCAACCCACCCGCAATGATATAATCTGAGTTTTAATATCTGTGTGTGTCGCAGACTGGAGGAAGACAATACTGGACGTCAGTGCTCTAGATCAGGTGCTGCCGAGGGTGCAGAGAGAGGAGCTTGGTGTCTACCCTCTTATTTTATAAAGATATAGGATACTGAGTGAACCTCTGTCCACGGAACAACCGAAGTATCACAAACATAAAATGCTTTCCAGAAAACAGTTTGGTGTGTGCGGTGGGTTGAATCCAGATCACACAAGACAGAATGTGCGAGACAGAAGTGTTTGCGGCCGGGTCAGCAAACAAGCAGCATCTGGCGCAATCTACTGATATGAGCCTTATTGCATGGCTCATCTTTAATAGTGCATGGTTTCTACAAGCTCTATAAATAAATGTTGCAGCTCAGACGCAGGGCTCTGAAAAGGCGCGGGCGTGGAGATTCATTACCGCACCTCCCTTCGTTGGGCCTAGAATGTGATAGGAGTATGTAGGAACATGTAATTGAGACAGTACTGGAAAACAGAGTTATTTTTATATAGTTTATGTCACACATGTCTACAATGTGAGGCAGGGGAAGATAACATGATTTACCTGTGTATGTGGTGTTTCCAAATTTTATTTCCTTCCCAATACTAAAGTATCAATATTCCAACCCTGTTTCTTGTCAAAGTGAGTTTCACTGGGATGGAAGTTAAGCAGTTAAGCCACTCAAAATTAAATCTTCTCCTTTATTTGTGTGTACCCCATGTTAAATAGTTTTATTTCTTTGGTCTTAACCATGCATTTGAAATTCAGCATAGCTCTTTAAACAGAACCAACTCACACAACTTTGTACTTACGTCCCATAGGGGTACCTTAAATCAGAGCCCTCTGGTGTTAGCTATTGTGGAGTGTACCATTTTAGTGGTACTTGATTACATTGACATAACAATTGTAAAGCCAAAAAAGGATAAAACAACAAATCAATACTAAGTACAATAAGTGGACCGTTACAGGCAGTGCCCATTAAGAATTCGCATGTTGAAAAGAAAATTGTGCGCACCACTTGTGTCTATCCCACCACTAGCATGTAAGTTAGTAGACCACTCGATGCTGATTTCATAGGAACTGATGAAATCTGTAATTTGAGCATCTGTGCTAATCACAACAGAGGTCATGCTCACAAGCTACTTATTGGGTGTATAAACAACAGAAACGTGACTACCAGTCGCGGTCGGGATCCCACGTGACTACCAGTCACGTGAAGAGGGGGGTCACGCGGGGGGGTTAATTTAATAATAAAAAAAATATTAAGCTTACCTTCCCGCCGGCCAGGTCCCGCGTCGTCTCTGCTTCTGTTCCTGCTCTCCTGCCTCCCGCAGGAACAGGAAGCAGGTAGCCAGGCTCCCACCCCTAAGCCAATCACAACACTGCAAGCAGCGTTGTGATTAGTCGGGATGCCGCCCAATCAGGGGCTAATAGCCCGGCCATGCTCTCCATGTAGGCTGCATTGCAGCCTGCATTGGAGAAGGGCAGAGTGCGCATGACTGGTTTGGTCGGCCCCAGAGGGCCAACCAAACCAGTTATGCGCACTCAGGAGTGGGCACACCACTCCTCCCCTGCCCAGCCCTGCTCGCAGAACAGCCCCGCCCACCCCCCCGCCCGCAACCGAACCCTTCTGCTTTCTTGCAGTGCGCGAAGCAGAAACATAAAATGGTAGATATTACCATTTTATGTTTCTGCTTCTCGCACTGTGAGAAAGCAGTGGGGCGACGCTCCTTCGCCCTAGTGGAGGAGCCACGCCGGGACACGCTCAATACATCAACATCATCAACAAATGGAAATGCACAAACCAATATTTGCACCACCTCTTATAGTTCATGACACGGCCTCTAAGGTCAAATCTCTTTGCAGAAGTGTGTCATAACCTGCATTTAATTGGAGATATAGAGAAAAACGCCCAGTGTGCCAAAATCACAAATTCAGAGAGCATGACCCTCAGTGAGTAGCGAGAACCATGTTGGCAGGTATGGTCCTACTGCGGCATCTCCGTCCTGCGTGTACTGCGTTTTCCACTAATGCAAGAAAATTGACTTGCTCCAGGAAAATTGACTTGCTTCACTTCTCATCTCCTTAATGACGTCTGTAATAAATCACAAGCCATGCACCCGCGGCATCCTCAGCTGACCTCTGTCGCTGGACTCACCTTCAAAGCTGCTATTTGCATGTACACCATGTTGTATGGCATGCACTGGCCAGATGCAGCAGGATGCAGTTTTTGCATCACTATTGTCTCTTTTGCTCTTTAAAAAAAAAAAGATTTTTATTGGGGTTTTGCATACTTAAAATCATAACCATGGCAACAATAGACATAAAGATGTAAAGAGCATCTTGTGCTTGCATGACATTAACAGTAAATTGAATCCAAGATCACATTAAGAAATCATAAATCAAAGGATAAAGAGAAAAGTCACATAAGATTCGAAGGGAACACAGTGGACGGAGATATGGTTAGTGCTTGTTGTAGAACTGAACTAAGTGATGAGAAGCTGACTCATTAGAGCCATGCGTAAGCACCGGATGATAATGCCTAAGGTTGTATGGCACACCGCCATAGGTTGGCATCTGCTGTGTGAACGTAGCAAGGGTCATGTCCTTGTGGAGCAGGATAATGGTCCCCCAATAGCTGAACTCCCAAACAATCCAGGGGAGGTACATCAAGATGAACAGGACTGAGTGGGAGGGGGAGGATAGGGAATAGGAGGTGAAGGGAGAACTGTGGGAATGGAGAGGGAACAGAAGAGGTCAACCAGTAAAGAGCACGAGCAAAAGAAGTTAAGCATTGTCAGTAGTAGGTAGTGGCGGGCTGGGAGGCCGACCCGGATGACAACATTAGACCCGGAAAATGAAGGAGGCGGGGGGAGGGAGGGGGATCATCATCGGCTATAAGATCTTAAATTGCTGCAGCATAGTGTCCCAGGCGGAGGCTATAGGGCATATTTGTATGCGTCTTGCCTCCCTCTTTTGCTCTTAATGACACCCTTCTTTCAAACATCCTCTATCCCCAGTACTTACTTTGAAAACTCATATTGACATATATTAGAATCTCATTGCTGTTTGGACCTGCAGAAAAATGGTATCCTATAGGGAATGGTAGCTTCCATTCACCATTTCAAATAAATGATAGTTGCAAGGGATTAAGGCTATTCGTTTTCTCTATAACATAAATATTGCAGCCATATGTAAGTGGATGTGTTTCTGTTGCCTGTAGTTAGATATGGCCACCAAGTAGATGCACTAATTACTTACATATGAATATGGAAGCCATAAGTAAATGCAGATTTCTGTTCACTACAGTTAAATATGGCGGCCATCATTGAACTGGTGTGTTTGTAATCACTACAATATAGACGTGAAAGTCATGAGAATTTTTTTTCAATTTCCTTAGTCACTGAAAGGGTTTTACTGCCCTTAAAATAAGCTTGCGTTATTTGGCCCTCTGTCTTCTGCTGTTTCTGAAAAGAAGTACTGCTTCTGTTCTCTTAAGTAAACACGTGGCTGCCATGACGAAAAGGTTGAGTGGCTACAATCGACAGCATTAAACATTCAACCCCCATGATGAGTCAGGCCAGCTTACGTCTCCTGGGGTGTACAGGTAGAGGCCATTAAGATGCAGGTTTAAAAAAAAAAAAAAAATTGAAAGCAAAGAATAGGCTGAGAGCCCAATTTCTAGTTGAGGAGGCACTGGTCAAGTGGCTATACTGGACTTTTAGCCCAAAAAAGGTGGCATGATTAAATCAGTCCAAAAACCTCGCATGAAAAAATATTGGTACAAAAGTATTGAGAAGAAAATGAAATTTGGACACAACGCATCCACAGGTAAGTGAAATAGGCCTTTGGGTACGTATTATGCTAAGGGGAACGAGATGGACAAAAAAGAAAGGAGAAACTCTGTGTCTCGGTACGGATAAACAATTTGACCTCCTCCCCGAAATTAACAGAAGTTTATAATGAAAATGTGGCTCTGATGTTAATGCACAAACTATGATAAAAATACGAACCTGAAATTAATTACTCCAAGATTAATTTCCTGATATTAAACTCGAAGTAAATGATGGCCCGATATAAATGCAATGAACCAAATGCCATGTTGCATAATTGGTTTTATGCTTAAATAAAGGCCTCATATAAATATCATTACACACCAGCACAGGCAACCCTCTCCTAGCTTACATGCCAACAGGCTCCATTCAAGTGGAAGACTTCCAATTTTTGAAGCCAAAAATGGCTTTATTTTACCTGCCCCCACCTCAAATTGTCTGTATTTCAATATTAGTCTATAGGGAAAATATATGTCCATAATTTCTTTCACTATCTTCATCTTTCCCGTTTTCAAATGCTGGTAGGTATGTTCTAGTCAGACTTCTACTGACCATATGAAGGCAAGACTTCTGTGCATCGTAAGTACTGCCAACGAAATATCGTCAGGGCCATAGCTTTCATTGGTGCAACAGGTGCAGTGGCACTGGGGCCCAGTGGGCTGAGGGGCTCATTGAACCCTGATTATTTCTGTATTTTATATTTGAAGCAACAGCCAGTGGACCCATTTCCTTCCTTGCTCTGGGGCCCATGACTCCCTGTCTGCGCTCCTGAATATGGTTTTGGGCTCGTCACCACTGTGCTTTCCTAATCAAGGGTGTTCAAACCCTTCCTATGAAGAATTAACGAAGCCCCACCTCCAACTTATAGCTATCCATCACTTTATCTTTGTTTCTCAGCTGCGTCCGGCTTCTTGTAACCCATCTATCTGCTGTCCGTCTAACGTTCTGCCTGATCATCAATCTGACTATCTAACAATTTGTCTTCCTCTTCCTACTGCCATTCTTTCTCGCCTTCTCTCTTTTTCTCTTTCTCCAGACACACTTGCCCACACAAACTCATTTCTTTTCTCTCCGACTCTGTACACACAGCCTTTAATTGTAAACAGAAATATAGCATAACAGAATGCTGAGACTGTGAGTGCAAGTACAGAGCAATTTTGAGCAACTACTAATACATAAGAAGTTCAAAGCGTGAGTATTAGGTTGTTTATAAGTTCGGATTAAACTAAAATTTAAGATTTAGCAGTTATAATTTATTACAGCGACACTACCCAAAGTTCGAATAGTAACACATTCATTCACCCTTTCTCCTTCTGTACCTGACAGACACTCTCTCACCATTTCTCCTTCTACCTCTCTGTCTTACTCTGTAGGTCTCGCTTCCACTCTCTTTATCTCTATTTCTCTACCTGTCTTTTTTCTGCCCCGTTTCATAGTAGCTCTCTGTCTCACACACAAGCGCACAGAGCCAGGCAACACCACAGCATTCGGGGAACACCTGTCCGATCTGATTACTCACTGCTCACTCCGAGACTCAAATTATTTAATTTTAGGTGACCTCAACCTACACTGGAATGAGGTAAACAACGTGCTAATCCAATCCCTGAACGATCTCCTACATAACAACAACCTTACCCAACACTGCTCAGAAGAAACTCACAACAGAGGATCTATCCTGGATGCCATTATTGCCCAACGCGACACAGTCATTATCGACCACATCCTGCCCGTTGACTGGTCTGACCACCACATCATCCTATTCCGCATCAGCCAACCGATCCTATGCCAACCCCCCACGCTGGACCCCCCCAAATGGACGAGAAATCTAACTCAGATCCCCCTGGCAAACCTGGAGGAAAAGATGAGTTCTCTCCTTCCCATCTCCACGGATGATCTCTCCACAACAGAACTCACCTCCCACTATAACACAAATATGACTTCCATTCTGGACCAACTAGCCCCCTTGAAACTAAAAAAAGTCAGAAACATTCCATCTAGATCCTGGTTTAATACAGACATAAACTCCGAAAGAAGACAACTAAGAGCCACAGAAAGACTCTGGCGGAACAACCCATCCTGAACCCGCCACGAGCAACTCAAATCAGCCCGCAGGAAGTACAAAAAACACATCATAAACGAAAAAACTTCCTTTTTCTGCACTGCTCTTGACAACGCAAAAAACAGGCCCAAAGAACTTTTCAACCTCATCAGGCAACAAACTTCCAAGCTCCCCTCAGCCTCAGTTTTGGCCTCCAAAGACCTGTGTGGTAACTTCGCCAACTTCTTCAATGACAAAATCACCAAGATTGAGCTCTCCTTGGATGTCAACCGCAGTCCCCCCCATAGGAGCCCGTCCCCAATGACCGAAGATATCGCACCCAATCACAACACCAAAACTCTGGAAATCCTTCAACCCGTCTATGAATCGGTGATAGTCAAACTAATCTCCACCTCCAAACCCTCATCACACGTCCTTGATCCTATACCTGCCCAACTGGCCCAAAAACTCAAACTCCCCCTAGCCCCGCTCTGGAGCAAGATCATAAACAGCTCCCTGAGAACCGTAATCATACCGGATTGCCTCAAAGTCGGCCAAGTCACGCCACTTCTGAAAAAACCGGGCTTGGACACTAACGATCTGAATAACTTCAGACCCGTCTCCAATCTTCCTCTCCTATCTAAAATCTTGGAAAGGTGTGTTCTCCTACAACTGACGGGACACATGGACAGCATCACCCTCCTGGACCCCCACCAATCTGGCTTCCGAAAAGGCTGCAGTACAGAGACAGCAATCCTTAATGTCATAGACGATATCCACAAGTCACTAGATACGGACCAATGCTGCTTACTTATACTTCTGGACTTATCGGCAGCCTTCGACATGGTTGACCACAAGCTACTCATCAAAGTACTTCAAGAAAGGCTAGGTGCAGAAGAGGTGGTCCTACAGTGGTTCTCCTCCTTTCTCCAGAACCGCACACAAAGAATAAAAATCAAAAACTTCTCATCAGACCTACACCCCGTCAGCAGGGGTGTCCCCTAAGGATCAGTTCTTTCCCAGTAATTTTTCAACAACTACATGGAACCCCTCACCACCATACTCAAAAAAACTAACATCCCCTTCCACTGATATGCAGACGACACCCAGATCTATCTCGAAACCTCCTCCATCGATGACATTCAAAGACTCAACAACACTCTTAGTGAAGTACAACACTGGCTATCACTAAATCACCTGAAACTCAACCAAGACAAAACGGAATTTCTCCTCATTTCTAACAAAGAGGAGAACCCCCAAAACGTTGAATGGCTAAAAGCTATTGATGCTCTCAACGGCAATATCACCCTGGCTGACTCCGTAAAATCACTGGGAATCACCCTCAACCCAAAACTAGACATGGCCAAGCACATCAAGAACTCCGCAAAGAGCGCCTTCCTCAACCTGAAGTTACTCAACAAAATAAAACCCTTCATCCCGCCCAAGGACTTCAAACAAGCTACTCAATCACTGGTGCTGTCCAGACTCGACTACGGGAATGCAGCCCTCACAGGTACAGCTAAATCCCACTTAGCTCCCCTCAGAGCAACGCTCAATGCAGCAGCCAGAATGATCACAGGAGTAAAGAAATATGTTCACATATCACCCGCACTCAGAGAGCTAAAATGTCTCCCAGTCGAAATGCGTGCCAGCTTCAGAACTGCCTGCCTCACGCACAAAGCCCTGCACACAGGGAAACCCGCCTACCTGGCCTCCAAACTTAAGAAGGCCGGTCAGACAAGGAACCTCAGGAGTTCCAATACGCTTCTCATCCCGCCGAAAACTCGTAAACAAAAAACCGCAGCCCGTTCCTTCTCTGGAAGTGCGCCCAAAATCTGGAATTCCATCCCAGTGCATATCAGGACTAACCCATCCTTTTCAAAATTTAAAAGGCAGCTCAAAGACCTTTTCCTCAATAGTTCGCTCCCGAATCGGTATATGCCGCCGGAGCACACAAGCCTGCACATGGCAGCATTCCGATACTTTGACATTAAGACTTCTACCTCCGCCAAGCCACCGGACCCCTCCCCCTATCCCCCCTCCCTGAAGAAGGTCGGCTTGAGCCAACGTGCACACGGCTAGAATTCTATCTGACTTCCTTGCCTTAATGCTGTACAGCGCGCTCAGATCTCCGAAGCGCCACAAGACATTTTGTATACTACTGCGTTACTGTGTGATTTCCTGGATACGTATGTTGTAAAGCGCTCCGATACCCTCGGGTCTGGCCAGCACTATATAAAACTCTTTAATAAATAATAAATAATAAACACCTGTTGATGTACTAATTTGCATATACAGCTGTACATGTACATAAGTGCATGTTAATACATGCCTAAATATATATTCTCTAGCACAGTGACAGAGAACTAATTTAAAGACTTGATCTATCCAATGCAAAGTTATGAAAAAGTGATTATTGTCTGTATCGCTGAGGCAAGCCGCAGTGGGTTTTTAAAATGCAAGGTGGTCTGGAGGTGGCAGTTCAAGACTCATCTTGGAAGTACTTGTTCTTAACCATCAGATGTTCTTTAAATAACATCAATACCATTAGAGATGGTCACACATTACACAGTATGGCATCAGAATATCATGGACTAAACTCTGCCTGACTAGAATATCGTGCCCTACATATCGTTTACAAAAACATCTCCCTTTAGGAGAAAATAACAGAAAATCTACACACAATGGGACAATATTTTTGAAGAAACAAATGATATTTATAGCCCAATGTTTATGTCGGACCATATTTTTGTTAAAGATGTTCTGACGTGCACATTTGACTTGTCCTCTTGCTTTACAGATGCAATATAAGTGCTATACCTAAGTGGCACCATTGCAGTGAAGTTGAGTGGCAGTGATGGGTTCCGATGTAAGGCCAAGCAAGCAATGTCACGCTTGCTTGTCTCACACATACACGTACACAAGCACACACAAATATGCACGCACACACGCAGCACTCGCGCACGCACATACACACACACACATTTGTACAAAAACAATAACAAGAAAAACAAATTCCCTGACAAAAACAACTTAGAGAACCAACGATTTAAAATAAATATATATTCATATATTAATATAGGCGTGCATACAATTGTGTGCTATTCTGTTTATCCAAAAAACACCCTGCTGTATTTGAAGAAAACACTGGTTAGGCTGGAGGC
The DNA here is from genome assembly GCA_963921515.1 of Calotriton arnoldi. Lineage (NCBI taxonomy): Eukaryota > Metazoa > Chordata > Amphibia > Caudata > Salamandridae > Calotriton > Calotriton arnoldi. The sequence continues at coordinate 107,029 of CAWUFW010007151.1, read as the reverse complement.
AGGAAAAGCAATGTCACTGGTGAGCCTTGAAATTAAAAGGGGGACAGTGGCTTGTTGTTTTATTCTAGAAATAGGATATCACTGGCATTGAAAGGCGGTGGTGTCCATTGTAATCTCCAGTTGACTGTCTGTGGGAGAAGTAGAAAGCTGTATACAATAGAAAATCTGTTTGACTGTTAGAACCATCCCAAAATAGAGCCAAACAGGTAACTGCGTGGAAAAGAAATCTTAAGGGACGGCACAAGCATCCAAGGCATGTGTACCTTTCTTTCCTCGGCATTCCTGAACTTCACTCCTGTTTTCTTGTCTTTCAGATGATGTGCCCGTACGAACATGGTTTCCCAAGGAAAACCTCTTTAGCTTTCAGACCGCTACCACAACTATGCAAGCGTGAGTATTATGGACCCATCCAGTATCGCCGCATGTTGCATCTGATTTCTAGTACAACTGTGATTTTGATCCCTTTTGACAAATATCCTGGCTTGCCATGACTCTGTGGGAAAATAGACATGTTGAAACAAGAGTGTTGTGCCTGCCAGGAAGGAGATGCCTAATGGTAATGGCAGCTGGAGTTCAGGGACATTTCTGAATTTACATTCTTCTAGGAAATAAGTCCTTTTGGCTCTGACCAAGGTAAGCAGCCTTTGAATGAGAGAAGCTCTGCTTCAAGAAAAGGGAATGAGGGTGCTAAAATAAGAAACTCAACTGGCTTTGCTAAATAATTGTACACTGAAAATAACCATAAACGTCAAGTGGGACTTGAGGATAACACACTTCCCTTTTTCTCCCTATTGATCTAACTCTTGCAGGACAAAGAATGGTATAGAGCTGGATTTTTCAACTAGATTCGCAAAAGAAATGTGGTTAATCGTTTCTTAATTGCAAAATGTGAAAAACACAGAGGTACAGATATTAGGCTAATATTTTGTTAATGCAGTTTAATTCGAGCCAATGTTTTAGCTTAAAAACCTATTATAGCAAGCCACATTAAAAATAAACTTAGAGAATAAACATATCTAACAAGATACAATTTACATGGCAAAACATCACAGAATAAATACATCTAAAACAAACGAACATGCACAATTAAATTAGAAAATCCTATGGCAAGTTCTTACAAATACAATATGGCAAAGCCATTGCAATTAACTAGACATAACGTTTATCAAATGTAACATATCTGGTCACCAATGGGCCCTCAAAACAAAAGCTACAATCAGATTAATCACCAAATGGTGACCTAAAATATGCTAACTATTAATGAACTCTCTATGCCAATGAAATGGTTAATGGATGAATGGAATAAAACATACTAACTCAGCACATCTTATTATTGTAGCTTATTATTATCAAAGGTGAGAGGAGCAATAAAATAAAAAAACAATCAAAGGCACAGCTTTTGTATATTGTATAGAAGATGAGTGGAGTGCACCAGCTGATAAGCAATTTTGAGAGGTAGTGGGTAAAATAACCCAAGCTGTCAGTCCGAATTGTAATGTGTAGGGCATCTTTATGCTTAGAGGCATCATGAAGCCCCTAGCCCATGAGTATCACTGTCAATGGGAGAGGGCGCAATTGTTTTTTGAAAAAGAAAAAAGAAAACTTTATTAGACTACAATGCAAGATATTGCGTCTTTGAGGGATCCAACCACTCAATATGTGGTTCATATATTTTCTCATGGGGAACATTTGCTGCCACTCCGCTATCGATAATGGTTAATAGTTTGAGAAGTTCACTCTAGGTAGTCAATGCACTTAGCAGCCGCAGATGAGGCAAACCCTCCAGAGACTGCAGTTAAGTTTGTTAGACATTAGATCATGGTATATGGTCCCTGTAGAGCTCGCCCGAAGCAATGCTGGGAAAAACACAAACACCATCAGTTCATACACAAGACAACAATCAGTCTGGCTGAGTGTCTTCCAATGCACTCTTTGAGCTGTAGAATTGAAGATCACTTATTTTAAGGCAATTTTTCCGGAATAGAGATATGTGCTCCAGGTCCTGATCTCAATTTTGTTCTTGCTTGTGAATTCTTAAATCATCCCTAAGCACCTGTTGGTATGAATTCTCGTGTCTAGGTTAAATAAGAGACTTTGTGAAAAATATTGATTACTTTGGAAATATGTTAAAGTTCATAGGTTAAATTCTCTCACCTGTTGCTTTCTTATATGCGTAAGCCCAGATTTACCAAGATTTCACACAATATAGCACAGCATCTAAATTTTCTGGGCTGCATTGTATGAAGGATAAATCACAGCGCCAAGCTATATCTAATAGGATTGGTTATCTTCTGGTATCATTCTTTGCAGTGGTACAGGGAGTGAAGTTAAGTATAGGTTTACTAGTCTTAACTCCACATGTGTGCACCTTGATATATATATATATGGGCCCGGATTGAGTGTCTTGATATGGACAATGTAGCAGTAAAGTCGGACTTTGAATCACCCCACTTGGGAAATGAACTTTTTGCAATAATTTTCAGAGTCACGCCGACACCCACTTGGGACTGATGGGGTGTTGGAGCACTGCTAGTACCAGAATGCACTTGCCAAGTAAACCCCCTTTGGGGGTGGGACCTTTTGTTATTTAAAGCAGGTGGGCTGCAATAATGGTTGCTACGTGACTTTGTTTTTGGTCTGTGAGCAAGGACTAGTGAGTCCGAAACCGGTCAGACCGTCCAGGATTTGAGGCAAAGTCATTTGCTGTCTTCGTTGCTGACCTCAATAAAGAGTGGAATACCTACCCGTGAGTGCGTTTTCTCTGCAAGGGCAACCTTCTCTTTTTTGGATTTAAGCGGCTGGTCCGGTCGCGAAAACGCACCGCCGCAGAACAGCACAGTGGATCTGGCGCGTCTTATCATTGTAGGCGCTGTCGGAATGGGTGGGCCCGGATTGAGTGTCTTGATATGGACAATGTAGCAGTAAAGTCAGACTTTGAATCACCCCACTTGGGAAATGCACTTTTTGCAATAATTTTCAGAGTCATGCAGACACCCACTTGGGACTGATGGGGTGTTGCAGCACTGCTAGTACCAGAATGCACTTGCCAAGTAAACGCCCATTGGGGGCGGGATCTTTTGTTATTTAAAGCAGGTGGGCTGCAATAATGGTTGCTACATGACTTTGTTTTTGGTCTCTGAGCAAGGACTAGTGAGTCCGAAACCGGTCAGACCGTCCAGGATTTGAGGCAAAGTCGTTTGCTGTCTTCGTTGCTGACCTCAATAAAGAGTGGAATACCTACCCGTGAGTGCATTTTCTCTGCAAGGGCAACCTTCTCTTTTTTGGATATATATATATATATATATATATATCTATATATATATATATATATATATATATATATATCACACCATACTCCTCCTCGATTCGTCTGTTTCCTGTGCGCAAAGGTAGAGCGTGGACCACCGGAATTTGTCACACTGCCATGTTTATTAAAACTCCCAAATGATTGCAGCAGCCATGACGCGTTTCGTCCCTCGCCGGGGACTTGATCACATGACGCGCTCTTAGCTCAGACAGTTTTTTATATACCATTAGCTTTTTTTCTTTTTTACTCCCACGTGACTTATACTTAAAGTGACCAGTGCATTTAAACAGTCAGGAAACATATAAAGAGGTGTTGCCAAACTCCAAAGGCTCATCTTAGCAAACTGTATACAACATGTATTAATCCATGTTAATGCAGCCTTTTTGTTGTAAACTCAATGTTACCAGTACCTAATATTCATGAATAAATAAATAAATAAATTTATAAATAGCAAGTCATGTAAAATATATAAATATATACATAAATAAATATATAAATATATACATCAATTACAATGAATACATGAATAGAAAATTTATACTTGCAGGTTATGTCATATCCCAGTTTAAATACCTAAAATCACTCATAAAAATATGGACTGGATCAGGTAAAGCATTCATACCCAAATTTTTCCTCCTCTTTTAAATAACGGCATCATGCCCTTTATTTGTTATTTTTCATTTTCCCTGCTGTTTTTATGTGCAAAAATGCATTAAAAAAGTGACATGTGCTATGTAAACAACTCTGTGCAAACTGTGCTAAACTAAATAATTTAAAAAGATTTAAGGGCGGGATGGGCGGCTTATTTATGCTATTGAGGAAATCTAGAAGAATCTAAAAGATCTAAATAAACATATATATGTATATACAATAAACTTTTCATAATCACATGGTTAAATTAATAGGTATAAAAGAAAAAATTCCTGTTTACAATTAACATCTGAATTTTTTTTTTTTTTTTTTAAATGTGATTTTTTTTTAATCGTATAGGCTGGTGTGTAATTCTTCCGTGGCATTCAACCCCTTTGGGTGTTTGGTGTCGAGATTTAGAATATATTGCATTTCCAATTTGCGAAGTGCCTTCTCTCGATCACCACCCCTTTTGTTGATTGGGATAGAATCTATAAAATAGTATTTAAGATCCTTGGGGGTGCCTGCATGGGTTTTATGGAAATGGCGGGCCACCGGGTATGCTTGATCATTATTTTTATGCCCCTGTAGGATGGTTCTTCCTACGTATTTTAATTTGCAAGGGCACTCCAGCACATAGACCATATGATCGGTTTTACAGTTTAACGCTTTGTCTATGGTCTTTTCTTCACCGCCAAATGGAGTCGTGTAACTAGTCATAGTTACCCCATACTGGCAAGCCTTACAAATTTTACACCTATAGAATCCCAATCTTTGGGATAACCATGTGCTTTTTACTGGTGGGCTACACGGATCATTTTTGACTAAGACATCTTTCATCGATTTACCCCTGCAGTATGTAATTGCAGGTTGTTTGGGGACTGTGGCACCAATTACAGGATCATGTCGGATCAAATGCCAATTTTTCTTAATTATGTTCCTTACTGCACCTTCATGTTGGTTGTATTTTAGGATGAACCTGAATTTGTCGGGTGTATCAATAGTCTCCTTCTCAGTTGATTTAGGTTTGAGAAGGGACACCCTAGATTCCTGATTACTTTTCTTGAGGGCAGTTTCTAGACATTTTTTACTGTAACCTCTCTCTCTGAATCTAGTTATACATTCACCTTGAGCTTTATATAGGTCCTTATCATTGCTGCAAATACGTTTTAAACGCAACAGCTCGCCATATGGTATACTTTGTACCAGGTGCCCAGGATGGGCACTACTGGCATGCAAAATGGCATTGCCGGCTGTCGGTTTTCTATGGAGTCGTGTTTCAAGTTTGTCGTTCTCAACATACACCTCAACGTCCCAAAAATACACAGTGGTATTGCTGATGCAAGCAGTAAAGTGTAAATTAAGTTGGTTCTTGTTGATTTGAGCAATGAATTTTTCTGCTTCTGATCGTGTACCCCGCCAGACCAAGAACAGGTCATCAATGAACCTCCACCACACCTTTACGTTCTTGGTCATGGCCTCAATATGTTCCTTCATGAGAACCAGCTCCTCACACCAGCCCATGTGGAGACATGCATAGCTGGGGGAGAAGCTGGCTCCCATGGCCACACCCCTTGCCTGCTGGAAATAAGCATTTTGGAACATGAAAATATTGTTGGTTAGACAACATTCCACCATATTAATTAGCATATTGGTATGTTCAGCATATTCGGGACCCCTTCGTGCTAGATAGTATTGTAAGGCTCTAAGGCCATCCTTGTGCCTAATCGACGTGTACAGTGAGGTCACATCAAGTGTGATGAGTAGATAATCATCACACCATTTAAAATCAAGCATTTTTCCTAGAAAGTCCCCTGTGTCCTTAATGTATGATGCCAATTTTTGGACATATTCCTGGAGGAAGAAGTCAATATATATTGATGTTTTTTCAAAAACACTGTTCCTGGCGGAGATGATCGGCCTGCCTGGTGGCTTACTGGCATGTTTGTGGATCTTAGGGATGAAATATAATATTGGTGTCACCGGATTGTCGTTCCTCAAATATTTGTATTCATCCGTAGATATCAAACCTGTATTTTTCCAGGCCGCCAATTTCATCTTGTATGTCCCATATACTGCATTCAAAGTTTGTCTGTTGCTGCGGCAGTAGCAGGTATTGTCATTCAATTGATTCATTGCCTCATTGATGTAGTCATCTCTTTTACATAAAACTACATTTCCGCCCTTGTCGGCGCTCCTGACGACTATTTCACTGTTGTTTTTTAGTTTCGTCATGAGTTGATGGTACTGTAGTTCCCTTTTGTTCTTTTTATTTTTATTTTTGCTTGTGCTCAAGATTTTGCGGTTGAGATTTTTTAAGCCACTCACGACTTGTTCTTGGAATACATCAATTGTGTCCTTCAACATCATGGGATAGAAGGTAGACGGCGGCTTGAATGGTGTTTGTCCTGATTTGTATATATTGGTAGGAGACCTAGATGTATTTGAATTTAAGCACAAAGTCTCACCTTCATTCATCAGATCATATAACACATCGACCAACTGATTGTCAGCGTCATTGTTGACTGTTCCTGCCGCTTCATCCCCTTGTGTCTGGGTATCGCTACCCTCATTGGTTTTATATAGGGCACCAGTTTTCGGCCTCTTTGATTGCATGAAGTACTTTTGTAGTTTCAGCTTTCTGACACTTTTGTATACATCTACTCGAGTGGCTGCATAATTAAAAGCACTCTCAGGGCAATAGGAGAGCCCCAGAGCCAAAAGTTGTTCCTCTGCTTTATTTAGAACAGTGTCCGTTAGATTAATGACTGTTCTGTTCTCGACCACTGAGGTTTTTGGTGTTATTTCCTCCAATATTTCTTCTGTTGGCGTTTTGGCTGCCTGTTGTTGCTTCCGTCGTCTGCTCGCCTTGCGCCTCTCCCTGCGTTTTCTACTTCTGCCATACCCTGATTGCCCGGTTGTTTTCTCGGGCGCAGGGACTGAAGACGTTCTCGGCATAAAAAATCTACCTCTTCAGTTAATGAAAATTTCCTAGTGGATTGCTGCCTTGCTTTCCTGCGAGTTTCTGTCTCCGGTTCACTTTCTGCTGCCGAACTAGCATCAGATGCTGATGTTAAATCTGACTGCAAGTTAGTCATGGTTGCTCCTTGAGTGTTATTCTGCAATGAACCCACTTTGTCTGCTTTAAGGGTGTCAAATTTCCGTGCAAAAGTGAACACCCGTCCACATTCGTAATACATATACCCTTCCTTTAAGTGGTCGTGTGGAACACTGGCGTTTGTTGTTGTTGTGCCCGAGGTATCGGATACCCACGACCCCCTACTCACCTGAGGTCACTGAATTGCTGCCGCGGAGGTGCGGTCCAACACTATGTGGAGAGGTACATTCATTCAAGTTGTGTCTCCAGCTCTGGTGCCGCTGCGTGATGAGGTGGGAAGTAGGGGACACAAGGACGGTTATTCCCCAGTATATCCGACGGATACTCCTACTGCAGCTCGTGACATTTCAGCAAGGTGTATGATGGGATCAGTAGTTCGTGGCATGGAACTACTGAGGCGTCGATACGACAACGAGTTGCAGCTGGGCCCTTTACTATTTTGGTGGGAGGAGCTCTTTAAATAATTTTAGGACTCTCTGTAATGGACTGAGGCATTTGAGAAAGGCTGATTGCCGAAACCGGTCATGCCGAATTCTTTGAATAAATCGTCCTGAAGAGCCCCGCTGTGTCCCTTTCTTCTGTTCGTAATGAGAGAAGCTGCTGTCATATTTTGCGCACAGCCTGTGGTGCGCTCCAAAGGGACCCTTCCTTTAAGTGGTCGTGTGGAACACTGGCGTTTGTTGTTGTTGTGCCCGAGGTATCGGATACCCATGACCCCCTACTCACCTGAGGTCACTGAATTGCTGCCGCGGAGGTGCGGTCCAACACTATGTGGAGAGGTACATTCATTCAAGTTGTGTCTCCATCTCTGGTGCCGCTGCGTGATGAGGTGGGAAGTAGGGGACACAAGGACGGTTATTCCCCAGTATATCCGACGGATACTCCTTCTGCAGCTCGTGACATTTCAGCAAGGTGTATGATGGGATCAGTAGTTCGTGGCATGGAACTACTGAGGCGTCGATACGACAACGAGTTGCAGCTAGGCCCTTTACTATTTTGGTGGGAGGAGTTCTTTAAATAATTTTAGGACTCTCTGTAACGGACTGAGGCATTTGAGAAAGGCTGATTGCTGAAACTGGTCATGCCGAATTCTTTGAATAAATCGTCCTGAAGAGCCCCGCTGTGTCCCTTTCTTCTGTTCGTAATGAGAGAAGCTGCTGTCATATTTTGCGCACAGCCTGTGGTGCGCTCCAAAGGGACCCTTCCTTTAAGTGGTCATGTGGAACACTGGCGTTTGTTGTTGTTGTGCCCGAGGTATCAGATACCCACGACCCCTACTCACCTGAGGTCACTGAATTGCTGCCGCGGAGGTGCGGTCCAACACTATGTGGAGAGGTACATTCATTCAAGTTGTGTCTCCAGCTCTGGTGCCGCTGCGTGATGAGGTGGGAAGTAGGGGACATAAGGACGGTTATTCCCCAGTATATCCGACGGATACTCCTACTGCAGCTCGTGACATTTCAGCAAGGTGTATGATGGGATCAGTAGTTCGTGGCATGGAACTACTGAGGCGTCGATACGACGAGTTGCAGCTGGGCCCTTTACTATTTGGGTGGGAGGAGCTCTTTAAATAATTTTAGGACTCTCTGTAATGGACTGAGGCATTTGAGAAAGGCTGATTGCCGAAACCGGTCATGCCGAATTCTTTGAATAAATCGTCCTGAAGAGCCCCGCTGTGTCCCTTTCTTCTGTTCGTAATGAGAGAAGCTGCTGTCATATTTTGCGCACAGCCTGTGGTGCGCTCCAAAGGGACCCTTCCTTTAAGTGGTCGTGTGGAACACTGGCGTTTGTTGTTGTTGTGCCCGAGGTATCGGATACCCATGACCCCCTACTCACCTGAGGTCACTGAATTGCTGCCGCGGAGGTGCGGTCCAACACTATGTGGAGAGGTACATTCATTCAAGTTGTGTGTCCAGCTCTGGTGCCGCTGCGTGATGAGGTGGGAAGTAGGGGACACAAGGACGGTTATTCCCCAGTATATCCGACGGATACTCCTACTGCAGCTCGTGACATTTCAGCAAGGTGTATGATGGGATCAGTAGTTCGTGGCATGGAACTACTGAGGCGTCGATACGACAACGAGTTGCAGCTAGGCCCTTTACTATTTTGGTGGGAGGAGCTCTTTAAATCATTTTAGGACTCTCTGTAACGGACTGAGGCATTTGAGAAAGGCTGATTGCCGAAACCGGTCATGCCGAATTCTTTGAATAAATCGTCCTGAAGAGCCCCGCTGTGTCCCTTTCTTCTGTTCGTAATGAGAGAAGCTGCTGTCATATTTTGCGCACAGCCTGTGGTGCGCTCCAAAGGGACCCTTCCTTTAAGTGGTCATGTGGAACACTGGCGTTTGTTGTTGTTGTGCCCGAGGTATCAGATACCCACGACCCCCTACTCACCTGAGGTCACTGAATTGCTGCCGCGGAGGTGCGGTCCAACACTATGTGGAGAGGTACATTCATTCAAGTTGTGTCTCCAGCTCTGGTGCCGCTGCGTGATGAGGTGGGAAGTAGGGGACACAAGGACGGTTATTCCCCAGTATATCCGACGGATACTCCTACTGCAGCTCGTGACATTTCAGCAAGGTGTATGATGGGATCAGTAGTTCGTGGCATGGAACTACTGAGGCGTCGATACGACGAGTTGCAGCTGGGCCCTTTACTATTTGGGTGGGAGGAGCTCTTTAAATAATTTTAGGACTCTCTGTAATGCACTGAGGCATTTGAGAAAGGCTGATTGCCGAAACCGGTCATGCCGAATTCTTTGAATAAATCGTCCTGAAGAGCCCCGCTGTGTCCCTTTCTTCTGTTCGTAATGAGAGAAGCTGCTGTCATATATATATATATATATACACATATATATATATATAGATACACATATATATATACATATACATTACCTACTGGCAATCGCCAGTAGGTAGTTATAGTTAGAACCATGTTTCCATAGAAAAAGGGTTTCTTGACTTGCCTATATCTTTGGCGTCGTTTGACGAATCTTCACAGAATTTCCCCTAAAAAGTGTCATAGCAAGTCTGGGGTGATCTGTCAAGCGGGGGCCAAAAAAAAGGGGGAGGGGGTTCAAAAAAGTGTGTTTCCCATGTTAATTCCCATAGGAGCTTTAGACACGCCTGTAGCCCGAACCACTGGACGGAATTATACTACATTTGACAGGAAGGTAGATTTTGGTTCGCAGATCACACTTTCAGTTATCCGGTGTAAATCTGTTCAGTAGGTGTTGAGAAATTTAAGGAAATCCAAATTAGGACATCAGCGATCGCAGCAATTCGCGACGATCTCGCAATTAATCGTGAATGCACGCCAAGAGCAATGCTGTGATTGGCTGGCCGCAACCTGAGCAGAGAGATGTGGCCGCCATTTTATCTCATTGGAGCTTTTCCCGGGGCTCAAAGCAAATGTTAGAATGTGGCATAATGGGTCAGGTTGCATGTGTTCTGACCCCATGAGAGGAATATTGGGGTGTTTGAGGAACCCCTTATGAGTATGATATGTTGAAAGTATGTTTTTTTTTCCACTCGCGATATTTGCGAATTTGCCACGACCGTCAGCGCGGCCTTCGTGTAACGTTGCGACAAATTTGCGAATGTCAATGAAAAAAGTTTTTTAAACAAATGTTTATACACCCACCCTCAGTTACACATCCACTCACTCAGAGATGGGCACTCCCACTGACAGACCCAGTCAGAGACGCATGCACCCACTCAGAGACTCACTCAGAGATTCATGTACCCACTCACTGACCCATTCAGAACTCATGCACCCACTCACAGACTCATGCACCATCTCACTCGCAGACCCACTCAGAGACTGAGGCATCCACTCACAGATGCACTCAGACACTTATGTACATATTGTCATGCATTCACTCAGAGACCCATATAGACACTCACGCAGTCACTCACAGACCCATTGATATTCTTATGCAGTCACTTACAGACTCACTCAGACACTCATACACCCACTCAGAGACCGACTCAGACACTCATGCACCCACTCAGAGATTCATGCACCCAGTCACACACCCACTCAGAGACAGATGCGCCAACTGACAGACCCACTCAGAGACTCACGCACCCACTTAGAGACCCACTCAGAGACACATGTACCCTCTCACAGACCCACGCAGACACTCACACATCCACTTTCAAACCCACTTTGTCCCTCATGTACCCACTCGTGACCCTCTGAGACAGTCACGCACCCACTCATAGACCCACTCAGATATTCATGCACCCCCTCACACATGCACTCTGGCCCTCATGTACTGACTCACAGACCCACTGAGACAGTCATGTACCAGTTCACAGACCCACTCATATATTTATGCACCTACTCACACACCCACTCAGACCCTCACGTACCCACTCACAGACCCACTGAGACACTCACACACCCATGCACATACCCACTCAGGTATTCACGTACCCACTCACAGACCCACTGAGATACTCATGCACCCACTCACAGACCCACTCAGAGACTCACACACCCAGTCAGATCCTCATGTACCCACTCACAGACCCACTGAGACACTCATGCACTCGCTCACACACCCAGTCAGACCCTCCTATACCCACTCACAGACCCACTGAGACACTCATGTACCCACTCTCACACACCCAGTCAGACCATCATGTATCCACTCACAGAGACACCCATTGAGCCACTCACACACCCACTCAGATATTCACATACCCACTCACAGACCCACTGAGACACTCACGCGCCGATTCACAGACCCACTCAGTCACTCATGCACCCCCTCACACACACACTCTGGCCCACATGTTCCGACTCAAAGACCCCCTGAGACGGTCATGCACCCACTCAGTTCCTCACATACCCACTCACCCACTGAGCCACTCACACGCCCACTTACCAACTTGTACAAGCAGTAAATTACCCACTCTGGAAAGTTACAGAAAACAGAAACTAACATTTAAAAAACGCTGAAATTCACAAAAAAACAAAGGCTACAGGTATGTTAAAGTTAGGAAATAGAATTTAAAAAAACATAGAAATTCACTGAAAAAACAAAGGTTACAGGGATGTTATAGTTAGGAAATAACATTTAAAAAACATAGAAATTCACTGAAAAAAACAAAGGTTACAGGGACGTTATAGTTAGGAAATAAAATTGAAAAAACCTTAAAAATTCACTGAAAAAAACAAAGGATACAGGGACGTTATAGTTAGGCTCAGATTTTACTTGTGCAAAACCATAGAAATTCAGCAGTTAAATTTACCTGAGTTAACAATAACTTGTGCCCCCGCAATGCACTGCTTATGACCTCACATATTGCATCACAATGCTGGAGAGAGGAGCTATGGCCTCCCCTGTGGGAGATGTAACAATAGTGGAATTTGTGATCTATAAATCACCAGTCATCAATGATAATTTCAAAGCCAAGTAATCGAGGGTAGATTGAGACTCCTCACAAGGAGACTGAAAATATTAACAGTCAAAGATCGGAGAACATTCTCTACCACTTCATGGTGGATATCTAAAGATAATTTGGAGTTAAAGAATCCATGGCAGGTGCTAGAGCTCTTAAAAGCTAGCATTGAAAGCATCATAACTGCCAATGGATTAGAGATGGAAGAGGAATTCTGTCCACTGTAGTTGGGGCTAACAACCATTCTTCCGCCAAAAGTAAAGAGAATGTTGGATGGAAGGCATAAGAATAGCTCAGAGGAAGGCACAACATGAAGTGTTTGAGTGACATGACTTCTTGGAGAAATGGTATATGTGTTGTGGCTCTAAATCTCTCAGATGAAATCAGAAGATGTAGAAGCTTGTGTGAGAGGGAGAGGCCACAGGGCACTGTTTAGCAACATACTAAAATTGTGGATTAATGGGATGAGTATTCTATAGGGTTAAGTTGGGCCTGTGAGGAATGAGGAAGGTATAAATGGATTGTTCACTGTGAAACAGAGTCAGCTCAGTTCACTAAGATTTCTTCCATGAGAAGAAATTCAAGAGTAAGTCAGGGGCAAATCACACTTACGCACAGAAAAATTCTTTGTGAATTAGGCCCAGAATGTATATTTGTCAGAAGACAGTATGATTTCTGGAGGCTTCACACAAACATGTCTGGCACAGATGGCTATATGGTAGACAGCACCTAATGATACGGTCCAAGTCATGCATGAGGTGCATCATCGGCTTTCACTGATGAAACTAAATGTAGAAAGCACATAATGACTCAGCCCTGTGCATGAATGAGGAATGATCGAGCACTTAATTAACGGAAAGAAACATAAAACTCCCCTTTCCATCAGCCTCTGTATTTGGGGGCCTTATTGTGTAAAATAATGAAGAACTGAGTGCTGGTTCTTTCAGTATTCTGGGAAGCACATGCATAGCGATTCATTAACTCCGATTAGATTATCAGACAAAAGAAATTTAGCAAAGCAAATTAATTTCTTGAGGATGTTGGTGTTGTAGAAGTGCTCTTTTCTTCTGGTTTTCAAGACGTTGCTGTTTTTGTTCATAGGAGGGTGTTGGAAAGAGGGAATAGGGTGGGCCCATTCATGTGTTACAACAGATGCTTGTGAAATACATGCTTGCCAATGCTCACTGCACTATTAAGTGCTGACAGGTTCAGTGATGGCTCTTTATAGGGGAGTTCAACATTGGGGCCAGATCATGCCGTATTTTCTGGACAACAACTGACTTTGTGACTGATTTACATTTAATTCCATTGCATGTAAATTTATCTGATGTGAATATGCTGAAAATCTGGCATGGATCCTGCCCTGCAGGCTAACATTGGGCAGTGATGGGCAGTAGCAATACCATTGTCTTTGAACCACCAGTTGGCTAAGACTTGAGACAAACTTCATGAAGTCAAGAACCATGTCGCACCCTTCAGTGTGATCTAATTGTTTCACCCTTATATTGTAATTGATAAATATTAAAGGGCCTAGGCACCTGATGAATATTAAAAATCATATTCCATCATAAGCGGCTCAGCATGTAACTGTGAGTAAGTCCAATACTGAGTTACTCTAAAACTAAACCGATCTGCTAACCTCGGCACTCAGATATTTGGAAACTACTGCACATGCAAGCAAGGGTTAAAAGATATGATACTGCAGTCAAATGCGCAGCTGGCTTATGCTGCCAAAGCTAAGTTGATCTTGGACATGATCCAATGGAATATCTTTCACAAAGTTGTTTGCCCACCCCAAGCATATGGTGCTCTTCTGTTCCCGAAGGTTGAACGAGGATAGGGAGACAGTCTATTGAGAGGAGGCCGGTAACCGTGCAAGTGTCGAAGGAGGAGTGGATATATTAATGCGCCCTGACAGCAGCTAGAAGGATATTTTTGGGGGGGATACGAACCAAAGTCAGACTCTCCAAAGTGAATTTGTTATGATGAAACACATCTAAACGCATCACAACTGCGAGTTTCCCATGCTTTGCCAAAAAACCTTTAGGTAAAAAAAATCACACCCAAGGGCCCCATTACAGAAACATAGCACTGGGGCTAACAAATGACAAATCATTTTCACACAGGCTTCTTTGCTACTTGTGCAATAAGTAATGGAGCTTGCAAATTTTACTCCAGTCGATGTTACGGAAAGATATTTACACCAGTGCAAATTAGGGATAAGTGGAAGGTGGACACATCGGTAAACAAACATAACACATTTATTGCATATAAATCATTAAATGTGTGTATTAGATATTTTAACAAGAAATAATGGTCATGAATCACTTAGTGACTCACGAGAGTAGAATTTGTTTGCACTATTTATGCCACTTCTATTCCAAAACAGACTGATTGAAACCTAGACCCATTTTACCTTCGAAAAAAGGAAAACAATAATTTTTCAGTTTTTTTTTTGATAAACCAATTTTTATTTTCTTCACAACCAGTAAAACCAATCGTTTCATATCCACTATAGAAGAAACTAGCATGTTCCAATGCATCGAATTCCCACCATTGCCCCTTCACCCAACTTCCGCAAGTCCATAATGCTCCCACCATTTGCCCCAGATCTTAGCGCATTTCTGCAGGCAGTCCCATGCTTGATAAAGTGGATGCTCCATTTTGGTGCAGCAATCCACCCCTGGCGACACTCTGCTAGGGTAAGAGGCTGACGGGGACCTCCATTTGCCAGCGATGACCCTCTTGACCACAACTTCAGCCACCCCCACCATATTCCTTTCACATCTCGGAACATCCAAGTCTTCTAATATGCCCAACAGGCCTACTCGTGGGGTAAGTTCCAATTGTCAATCCAGGACCTGCAATAGCGATCTCTTCACCCTGCCCCAGAAGCCTGATAGCATGGGGCGAGACCACATCATATGAAACAAGGCTGCTTCAGTGTGGACACACCGAAAACAGAGCGGTTGAGGTACTTTCCCCTCGTTCATGCCACAAGCATTTGGCGTGAGATATGAGATATGGAGGTAATGGAGTTGGATCAATCTCATCTTGGAGGAAATAACAACTTCCCGAGGGGTCAGACGGGCATCCTGCCAGTCTGCATCATCAAAAGGACTCTCCCAGTTCTCCCATCTCTGTTTAAGCTTTGGAAACTAATCAGGTGCATGAATCACCAAAGTACGGATATTTCCCCTTTCCCAAGGCAGTCCATCAGAAATTTGGCCTCCAGAGGGTTAAATTCAGGTATGTTTGTGGAGTCACCTGGGTGGTAAGAGAGTCAGTGATGGAGTTGTAAGTATTGGTAGAATTGAGAATTTGCTAAAGAGAACTGCTGTTGCAGGTATTGGAAGGAACAAAGATGCCCACTTTGCCAAATGTCGCCAAGAGTCATGAGACCTATTCTATCCCAGGTTTAGAAATTGGCCAGGCGGGTCTTGTGATTAAGCCAAGTCCCCTTCCACAATGGAGTGAGTTGTGTGAGTGTTTTGTCCCATCTTATGAATCTTGGAGTGACCTTCGACACCTTAATGGCCACCACTGTCAATTCCAGGAGGGGGCGAGGGATAGGATCCCATAGAGCAGTCCTAAGAAAAGCATCTAGCCCCAAACAAAATAAATTCCAGGCGGTAGGCTGGATCGTCCCACCTGCCTGTCAACCAGTTGTTTATCACTGTCAGCTGTGACACCCAGTATTATAACTTGATGTTTGCCATGCCCGGGCCCCCATCATAGTCTGACTGTCTTCATTTAAAAGTGGTAATACGACCAGCCCATATTAAATTATGGATCAGGGTGTTCAGCTTCAGAAACCACTGACTCGGATTATTGATCGGGAAATGTTAGAGAGTATATAAAAACCTGGGGAGAACCATCATTTTGAATACATCTATTCTCCCCAGCACATTGAGAGGGAGACGTTTGCACCTCTGAAAGTCCTGCTTCATCCTAACAGCGGTGTGACATTGAGGCTCTACACAAGATCGGCGTCTCTAGCAATATAAAGCCTAGATATTGAAAACTGTGCCTCCGGACTGGAATGACGGACTCCCAATTGACGGTGCTGTGATCCTCGTGGCTAGGCATTAAGAGTGACTTTTTTCAATTTACCTTAAGGCCTGACGCCGACTTGTATAAGAACAGTAGCTCAAGGACTCGAGGGCCAGAAAGATGAGTGCCTTTTCAGGCCAGAAAGATGCGGGTCAGCCAAGTAGAGAAGGATGTAATCGGCATAGAGGGCTATCTTGTCTTCCTCACGCCCTGACCCCCGAACTTGAGCGTCACACGGACTAGAAATGCCAAAGGCTCAATGGCAAGTGTGAAAAGAAGCTGGGAGAGTGGGCAACCCTGCCAGGCCTCCCTGCAGATTGGGAGCAGCTCAGAATGTGTTTTGTTCACGCGGACCTGGGCCCTCGAGATAGTGTAGAGTAATAGTGCGTAAGCCCGGTACCTGGGGCCGAACCCATGCATTCTAGGACTTCAAACAAGTAGGACCAGTCTACTGAGTCGAACGCCTTCTCAAAGTCAAGTAACAGAAGAGTGCTTAGATCTGGGAGGGCCTCGACATGAGCCAGGGCCGTCTGGACTCTCCGTGTACAGTGCCCTGTGCTGCGGCCAGGTAAGAAGCCACATTGGTCTGTGTGAATCAGGACCGGAAGGGCTTGCTGTAGATGAGTGGCGAGTACCTTAGCATAAATTTTGAGTTTCACAATAATCAAAGCGAAAGGCCTATCGGAAGAACTTCGCTCAGGCGGTTGCCCACCTTCCAGGAGGACCACTATTGTGGCCACGTCTAGCTCTGCAGGGAACCGGCCAGTATCTTGGGCCTCCTGAAATACGTCCAGGAGATAGGGACCAAGTAGATTGCGTATTTTTTTTATTAAACTCTAAAGGGAACCCATCTGATCTCAGGGAGTTTCCCAGCTTCATACCTGAAAAGGCACTCATAATTTCCTCCAGTGTCAGTGGCTCATCTAGGTCACCACGAAGAGATGTGGACAGGCGTGGTAGCGGAATGTCTTTAAAAAACGAGTGGTCAATTTCAGTCAGGAGACTGGGATGGTGAGTGTAAAGCTGTCAATAGTAATTGGGGAATGCTGACGCCACCTCTGTGGAGGATGCAGTTATGAACATATAGAGGCTCTGTGTTTTTGGAACAATCCTCAAAGTGGTGTCTCTAGGCGCCAACCAATACAAAAGCTTCCCATTCCTGTCCCCCCCCCATTCATACATTCACTGCATAGACGCTCTCCAGCAATGCTGAGCCTCTTCAAGCGAGATTTGTCTTAATGAGGCTCGGAGGATATGAAGTTGTCGATCCGGGGTCACCGACGGAGCGCAAAGGAGTTGTCGCTCCGTACGCATTATTTGTGTTTCCAATGTAGTTATTTGACCCAGTTTAGCTATCTCTTTATGACCGAGTAAGGATCGTGTTGTTAATCGCATCTAAGGCTAGAGTGGGGAGATGAGGAGGCACATAGACACTCAAAATTTATAGTGGCACTTTTCTTTTCTTATAGTGAAAATACCTCAACACTTGTGTGAACTTGTTTGCTGCATGTTTTGCCCAAGGGAAAAGAGTCACTTTGACAAATATTGATCGTTATATGCCCGTATTGTTTGTCCATGAAGCAAAACTTGTGCAAATGCAGTTATGCTGTTTTTTAAACTCTGCACAGTTTTTCCCTTTGATTGTCGTTCCAAAATGCTTGCTTGCTAGTGGTTAATCCTTCCTCTTTGTCCATCCTTTTGGTGTTTAGTTTCCTCCCACGGAGCACCGCCCAATTACTGTTAACATTACGCTTCTGTGTTTATGTGTTCATTTGAGGGACTATTTTCTTTTCGATTCCTGCTCGTGTCACTGTTTATCCATCTTCGATGTTTCAGCTCGCGCCCGTCACTTCATCTCCTTGTGCCTTCACCCCACCCCTCCCACAACACTGCTTGCCCACCCACACCACACTTCCGATGTCGCTGCTTACCCGTCCCAACTCCCCCCCACATCGCTGCTTGTTTTGGAGGCCGTAGTCTCCTAAACAGCGAGGGCTGCATACAGAATGCAACAGGAACCTGCGTGATGGCCATAGATTCTTGTTTTTATGAGGGATACACAGTAACTCTGGAGGGGAGTGTCACAGACACCCCATTGGCTGAACCCGGCCGCTCTCATTCGGGATCTCAGCCACAGTGCTGGAAATCTTTTTTTGTCTAGTAGTCACACCACTGCGTTTGTTCCTCCACGACTGCTGGCTCTTCTTCTCCAGGGCTGGCAGTGGCTGGGAAAGTTTGCTCGGTTGTTGTTGTAGCCATGAATTGGGTCCCAGGGTGGCTCTAGAGGCAGCAGGGGGGATATGGAGGCCTGCTGCCGTGCAGTGATTCACATACAGCTGTACTCCTTCCCGCATGTCCCCTCTGCACCCCCTGGCAAGGCTGATCACCTTGCTGCCAGC
Source organism: Calotriton arnoldi (assembly GCA_963921515.1). NCBI lineage: Eukaryota > Metazoa > Chordata > Amphibia > Caudata > Salamandridae > Calotriton > Calotriton arnoldi. The sequence goes on along the minus strand of CAWUFW010007151.1, from coordinate 88,112 downwards.
GCCGGGACCTTGTTTGGATCTACTGCCTCCTCAGCTGCCCAGGATACACTGCCGCCTTTCTGCGAAGGAATTACTATCCCAGGCAGATTGTTTGCAAATATGTTTTATTTGTTGTGATTGAACAGTTCTAAAAGTGAGGAATATAATGGTTCGTTGGCTGACTTTTGCACTTCTGATTGGCACGATTGTTACAGGTAAGGGATGACCCATTCCCTTTTAAAATGTTATTCCCCGTTTTTTCTTATTTGTGATCTTTATTAGTCGCATTTCAGGCCGATTCTACAAATATGTTATTTTTGTGATTGGTGTGTTCCTTCTCCACGTAAACTTTGCTATTAAGCTGTAAGTTTACGAGCTTGTAAGTGTTGTTTTTGTAATTACATTTTTATGTAAAATGTCGCATGTTCTAATGATAGCGTTCTCATGTGATCCCTGCCTGCTAAAGTTTAATATATGGATGGCCTTAGCCAACATTTCCTTGATAAGAATTGTGCCGCTGGGTGTTCGTTTGATTTCTTCCATGCCATGTGTCCCTGCTCTGCCTTTCCAGTGCTGTGCTATGTTTGTCTTTTTGTTATTGCCTTTGTCCACGCCCGCTGAAAGCTTGCCTGGTTTATTTATAGTTTTACTTTACATTTTCGCTAGTGTTGCTTGTAAATAATATCTGGTGGATACAGCCTTGCCGATGAAGGGGTGACGAGACTGGCTCCCTCTGTGTTAATCGACAAGCAGCCAAGGAGGTGGTGGTAAACGATGCATGGACGCAATCTGGAACAGCTCCTCTCTTGAGTTTTCAGCAGTTTTTGTTTTGCAGTGAAAGAAACAACTCCTAATTTGCTTGTGCACATCTTCAAAGTAGCTTTACGGTTTAAAATACAGTATCAACATTGTTTCTCTATTTTGTGCATTTCAAATAGGTTTTTGAGGTGTTTTATTTACTGATTTGTTTAAGAGTTTAATCAATGTGATTGTTTAGTTTTTAATGCTTTAGGGTTTTGGGTATTCAATATCATTGTTTGATGTACCTTTGTTATATCTCATTTCACTAAAACTCTTCATTATTGTCTATTAAAGGACTTCCAGATGATAAAATCAGACCACCAGTTAAAAAAAAAAAACATTTTAAATAAGTACTTCTCAATGCAGTGCTATAATGTGCCTATTAGGATCAAAGCTTCTTTGTTAATGAAATACGCTTTTTTTAATTTTGAAGAGACTTTATCATATTTTCATTAAATAGCACGGAATCCCATGCTTGGGTGTGTGCGGCTGTTCACCAGTGGCACGTGAAGTAACAGTAGATGTTGTAGCACCCAGGATAATGCTGCATAGCTAAATACTTATACGGTCCCAAAGGCAAAAGCTATTGGCTATTCCAATGCTTGTTCAAGTGTGAATCTTAGTTAGCTCGGGCTGTGAGACCCGAGCAAGGAGACAGTTTGTCACCAGTTCCCCATAGATAAGGGATGGAATCATAAACGAAAATATGACAGTTTTGATCTTAAATGTGTTCCTGATTTTTAATGATCAATATTTTAACGGTCTGGGAAAGGTAACTATCGGTAATAGAGGAAAAAGGAACATCCCACAACAGAGGCAGCATGAGAAGGGGGTAAAAATGTGGCCATAAACAGAGTAGGATAACCTCCATGAGATGTCCATCGGCAGAAGGGCGCGGCACAGAGGCTGCATACCCCTTAGCGTGTATCTCCCACCAGTGCGACGCTCAGTACTCAACTCTCTGTTTAAAAAAAAAATTGAAAACATGGCTCTTCCAATCTCCCCCTGGGGGCCGGTAGCAGGCCTTCTCGCATCTTAGAGCCTTGAGGCTAAGGGGGTGGGGTTTCGGACCAGTTGCTGTGGTTTACGGTGTCATAGCGCGGGGACACTCCGTTGGAGTAACCAGGCGCTCTACAAGCTTAATAATAATAATAATAATAATAATAACCTGGAGGATAGGGTGACCAGATTTTAAGAAGCAAAAACCAGGTCAGGCCAGACATAAAAGTAGGACTAATGCCATCAACCTTATTTATTTATGCGTTTTTATATAGCGCGGACTTTACCCGAAGGTGTCAGAGCGCTTCACAATAGGAACAGTAACATTACATGAGGAGAAGGTTACAAGTGAGCATAATACAAAAGCAAGCGTTACATTACATGAGGAAAAAGTGACAATTGTGCAAATAACAAACAAACCAGATACAAAAAGAGGTATACGTTCCAAGAGGAAAAAGTGACAGGTGTGCATGATACATGAGATACAAAATACAAATAGAGGTATAATACTGCAATAAGTGGCAGTCACTCATAACACACTGGGAAGGCACTTCTATAGGCATGGAGTACAGAATTTCCTATAGTGGAAGAACTTCCTTGAGGGAGTAGAGAGGGCTATGTCTAGCCTGTCCCGATTTTTGGGAGGATAAAAAAAACGCACGCTTGCGGTACATTCAGGTACATTAGCTATGGAAAGACTTCTAGCCTCTACCCTGACTACCCCTGCCTCCTCTCCGCTACAGCATGCATGCAGCCGAGGTCAACCTGCTGCTGCCTGAACAGATAAATTATTTAAGGAAAGCATACATTTTATTTCTCCTTTGCAGGATGACTTGACCTTTGTCCCAAAATCCGGGACATGTATTTAAAATGAATGAAAGCGTCAGGACACCGGGACAGTCCTCTGAAAACCTGGACTGCCCGGGGAAATCCGGGACGTCTAGTCACCCTACTGGAGGATGCTGAAGGGACAGATCACCCCATCTGCACGCCCCCCCCCTCCCCCCCCTCACACACACACACACACACACCTCCGCAGGTGGAGTGCCTGGTACATACAGTGAGGTACAGTCTGAGATGGTGGCACTACTCACGCATCAGGCATGCGACCTTCGTGCCGCGTCCGTGATGCAGCTGACAGACATTTTGCTGCCTGCACTGCACAGCGTAATTAAACAGCTCTTAGTCGAAAGACCACCCCCCATCGTTTTTTTGGCCCCTGCCACTAACCTATACTGTGTGACAGAAAGCCTGGGAGGATTCTTAGCTAAGTATGCATTTCTGTTTCCCCTGCAGGTCAGAGACTTCACCTTCTGCAAATTAATCTACTAAAAAATGTCTGCTCAGAAAATCTGCCTCTCTTGAACAAAACTGCTGGGCTTGCAGTATGCTGGCTTTTTTATGACAACTCTGCGTCCCAAATCTGGCTCAGAGCAATGCTGTTTAGCCTGACTACGAATTCTCAGTTCCACATCATTGTCCAATACTGACACCAATCAGAAACAAGCATTGGCACAGCCAATAGATCTGGCGCTTGCTGACAGCTTTTTGGATTTTTCATTGCATGTTTTGTTTTTTCATCGTTTTTGGAAAACTTTATTTTTGAGGAGATGGCAGAACCCCACCAATTTAAAAAATAAACACTGGCTAAAAGCTAAAATATTTTTTGGTCTAACCAAGCACACTCTGTTATAGTAGTCCATGGTACTGAAGAGAACTACTTTGTGCTCTTTATGACAGAGCAGAATGCTCTGAATACATATAACTTTAGTAAAATCAAAACGCCACGGCTAACACCAGACCTAAAGAAATGTGGCTTTGAAGGTGCACTAAATAGCAGTTCTGCGATAGGAATATTACAAGTTAGACAGGCCAATCTCTGCTCCTATTAACTACTACCACCTCCAAGTGATGTTCGGGCAGATGTATCATTGACTAAGTCATGTCATAGTGATGTATTTGCACAGCTTCTGTGACACGACCTGTTAAATCTTTGGGCTGTGACTATTATATCGACCCAGAACCCTTCAAGGTTTCAGAGATAATCTGCCCCATCAGTGATCATCCGTGCCTGCATTTAAATCTCACAGGGCCAGTTCTGCAGCCCTATCCCTTGCTATTGCAAAACAGTAGCACTTTGCAAAAGGGACATTGGCGAGCATGCAGACATCCATGGACCCTCTGTCTGCTCCCCAATGCCGACAGTTGTCATTCGAAAGCAGAAACTGTCTCAGACAGCTTCCACTGTGTGAACAAACCATTGATACACTTTCTTGCAAATCACAAGGAAAGGGAGAGCTTCTCTTTGGCCAACCCATTTCTTTGCGATTCACAAGGAATTGCAATGTTGATACTGGGAGTCACAGAATCTTGCCTCTCACAGCTCCATTTTAATACAATGCGCTTGAGTTTTTCACTTTAACAACGCCTGCTCAAGTAAGGAGTATGGCATTACAGTGCCGTTAGGTCATCTCACTAGGAACAGAAAACCTGTTGTAAGCACCTGTTGTACAGTAATATGTAACTAACAATATGGCTCAGCCAGTTAAGCACTTGCTGCTGGCATTTTTGTGTGTGACCTGCGAGTCATTACTTGCAATCCCAGCAGGGTTGAATCAGTGCTATTTTTCTCGGATTGATACATTTAAAACTAATCAATAGGGTGGTGATAACGCCTGTTATATGCAAAGCTATGAAACAGCAAAACTGTGGTAGCAATCGTGAAATAAAAAGCATCCTATTATGTTCAACCTGCCAATCACAGGTTCGAACTCCAGTGGGAGTCCATGAGCCTCTTTTAGCCTCAACAGTTGCCTTTTGGAAGATTCAATGCTTCTCTTCACATTGCTCACACCTTCGCTCTGCGACCCATCATCCTCATCCCCATAACAAATCATGCAAAAGCGAGTTTTCCATTCCTAGCTGTGATTGGTTATACTCCCAAGTTTAACCTGAAAAGCTGGATAACTTTTAGGACTTTCCTGGCATTTACAATGCAGCCCCTGGCTCCTAGGTGGTACCTTAGCAATATTACTTTTAAATGATAGTAAGAAAACACTGTGATTCGCCTCAGAATAAAAGTACATGGATGACGGCTACAGAATCAAAGATATATTTTATTCCTCAAAAATGTATGTGAGTAAATATGACTGCAGATGATTCCTTCCCGAAAGCACTTGTGGTATGGTTTTTTGCCACATACCATGTGAAGTCTCTTTACGGTGTGCTTACTGAGAGTTTATGTGGTGCCACCGGCAGTGTTGACACAACTGTTCATAACTTTGAGAATGGCTGGGGTAGACTAGATCAACTATTGGCACCTGTTACATACAGCAGTTGCTAATTCAGGCAGCTGCCATCGGATGACACTGTTTTCTTTACAACTCCATAGTTGTTTTTAGACTGGGGCTGGCTTGAGAGGTGCGTTGAGCGCGTTACTGATTCTCCACAGGCCATGAGCTTCTAGACTTTCACAATTAGCACTGCAAATCAAGCCAGTCAAGGAATTTACCAGGTGTCAAAACCTTGTGGTACCTAGATACTGAGACAGCTTCTTTAGTCCTTATCCAGACGTCAGAGGATAAGATTAAAAATCCATCCTAAACGTATCCTAATGGCGGCTCTTCTCAATTCAAGTAGATGTTCATTCCACCACTTTACTCCAGTGCCTTGAAGCAGTTTTCCGACCAGTATTTTCCTTTTAAATTTGTTGTGTGAATGCTGGCCTGTGTCCTGACTCCTTATAAAACATTTGCGAGCATAGGGTTTCAATCTGGAATTTCTATAACTGATCTCTCGGAGGAATGACATTGTAGATCATGACCAGCGCCCAGCAATCCTTCTGGGAGTCAATGTATGCAGTGTTTCTTCCTATTCTCTTTGTCACCCTCTGCACCAGGTGCAAAGCGTCAATGTTAACTGGCATGAACAGCTGCCCTTTTTAGGGAACGGGTTCTCACTTGCTCTGTTACCTGAGGCTAAGTCAAGCCAAACTTTTGGAACCCGTAAGTTTCAAAGTATAAAGGATACTAATAAATACAACCTCTATTTTATATAATACTGCCTCCACATTGCCTATCCTTAAAAACCCCTTTACTCTGCAAGACCTGCAACCATATAATTGGATTTGTAATCTAATGTTCTGCTTCTAATGAAAGAAACACTGTCCACGACTGATACGGGTGTAACGCATTCAATACAAAACTGCGTGTCAAAGTCTCTGCTTTTCCATTTTACATCTATCTCATGGAATGTACATGCAATTAGCTCTTTATAAGCTCATAGTGATTTTTAAGGTTATGACAATTAATGGACAAATCCAGTTTGACGTGGTTTCAATTAAAATCCGCTTTTTCAAATCAAGCAACCCTTTGGTGTTCTATAAATGCAGTATAGTTAAGGTACACTAAGCTGTGGTGAGAATCCCTCACTCCGTTGGTTTAAGTTTCTTTTCCTCTGGTCTCCAGTGGCTTAATTCCAGTAACTTAACTAAAATTCGTGATGGGAGTTTGTTAACTGTGGATACTCAGTACCTTTTCAAGACTCTCTCTGCGAGCGGATACACACTGTAGTGTTGATACCCTCAACCTTGTTACCGCACAGAATAATTATTCCTACTTGTCTTTAAATACTACCTGAGTGTCATCTTTTGCATCAGGAAAACAACCTGCATTACCTCAATGCTAGCAAAATATGGAATCCTGACAGTTCACTTGGCCAAAGACTGGTGAGTCCATCTCTCAACCTAGGACTTCTCCCAGGATAAACCTAAGAGAGGAACCAAGTGCGACCCAAGTAGTGGCCCTATTGAAGAACTAACAGGAGTTACCTTGCCAAGGCATCTTCGGTGTCACTATAAAACTGGATGCAGCTCTTAGCCTCCACCTCTTATCTCTTCAGCTCCTCGCGCCCAACTGCTGTCGGTATGACCTCAAACGTCCGCCTCATAAGCATCTTCTTCAACGCAGCACCACCTCCAACATTCCTAGGAGGATATTGCGGACCCTTCAGCTCTGGATCTCAAGGGGACATTCAGCACAACTGAACACTACATACACATACTTTTCATATTAAAAACAATAAAAACCCTGGTAAAATACCCTGCAAACTAGTAAACAAAACAAATTCTTAGAGACACGCTCTATACACATAAGCAAATGGTGGAAGCCAAGGACATGCAGTGTGGTTTCATGTGTATACCTATTAGGTTTTAGAACTATTGATGTTTCGTTTGATTTGGTTTTCATTTTTGATTTCTGTTATCCTCTATCCTACCTTAGTGTCCAATCATCGGGTCTGGAGGACTCTAAGAGTTATGCCCAAAGACTGAGAAAATAGAGCCATATTCCTGTTTGTACTAAAAAACGAAGGTGTTATGATTGTTAAGACGGGCCATTTTTTGGCTATGGCAAATCTTTTGCACACATTGTTAGATGGTGTTTGTTAGTCCTGGATATTGCTAGGTGGTATTATAGAAGCTGAGGCTTTTTAACAGCATTGTTGTTAGTTTCTTTGTGAGCCTTGGAGAAAGGTCATTGCAGTAGTTTTCCCAAACACGTATGATTGCCCAGTATAGAGTTTAAGGACCCCAGAATGGCTTGTAGTTTATCCTGTCAGTTCAGGTGGCAATCTTATCCCAAATCCATTGCAGTAAATATTCACAAGAAAATGAACAGCCCCAAAATGTCTTTAAATTACAAAAATAAACAACAGCTTCCTAAAATAGACATACATATGGATCATGGCAAATGCTTTGGCAGTTGAATAAAGCATGAACATTAAAGTGTGCATCTTAATAGTATTCTGTTTGTGACCTGGCACCTTGTTTGATATATAGATCCTGCTGAGTCTGCTGTTTGTGTAGGTGATTTTCAGTTATTGTGCAACAGAGAGCTGCCATATGGAGTTATGGTTGCTCGGGTTTGGTTGTGCCTTGCGTTGTAGATCGTGTAGCGAAAAGAGAAGCTGTAATGACTCTAGTGTGATGGCCCTCATGCTACAATTTTTATTAATCAATGCACCAGTCTGGCAGACAGTGCTATTTTATAATAGACCCATTTATACCCTTATTCTTGAACGTCCATGGACTTCACAACAGTCCAAATCCAGGGATGTGCTTATTTGTATTCCTCTTCCTGAGGCTTTGGATTCAAGCTTTTCCCCATCTGACGAGCTGTGGTAGTTCAATTAAAAGATCTATACAAATCATTGAGATGCTGGAAGTCAGGACATGAAAAAGATGTTGACTGCTTGCTGTGCGGAAAAAGGAAGTAGGGAATTTAACCACTCATGTGTACAAGAGAGTGTGTCTTTTTCATGAAGGGAGACCTCTGTTCCTCCCTTTTCATCAGTTGTTGCCCTCTAATGCCTTACACCATCCTCTTCCCTTCTCACCTAGCTCATTCTCCTTCTTGTCCTCTGCAACGGTGTCCCTCTTGTTTCTTCATTGTTTCACTTCCATCCTCCTCTATGTACCTTTTCTCCCTCTCCCCATTACAAGTTGTTTCCTTTTTAGCCTAAATTTCTTGTCTTGTTTTCCTTATTTATTTTCTCACCTTCCTATGCCCGTTTTGCTTAATTTGTTCCCTTTTCTTCTTTTTTATTGTACTCCATCCAACTTCTTTCCTATTCCTCATCCTCTCATCCTCTCTTCCTCCTTTCTGTTCAGGTTGCAATAAAAAATAAAGCATATACTATCGCAACTTGATTTTTTTGAACGTCATACCCTCTCTAGTTTTTTTTCTTAATATATATATATACATATATATATATGCTTTTGCTATTCATGCTGTTTTAGGAAAAATACTTTTTGCTTCTTTTGTTTCCCTGTTGAGCTGGGATTAGACACTGGGTTTATGAGAAATTATTCCTGAATTTGTTTTTTTCATTTCTGTTTGGTTAACTATCAATTTCACCATTTGTCAAGGTGACCTTTAAGAAATTAGATTCCTCCTCAAGTAAAGGCAGAGTAGAGAGAAAGGGACGCAGGATTTAGGTGTAGAGGATAAAGAGAGGGGTAAATTGGGTCAACACATCACGGAAGCGCCTCATAATACATGCTTCAAATTCAATTAGCATTTTATACTGCCCTGGAGACTCTGAACATCCTCGGTCAAGACAGCATGTTGAAGGCTTCCTTCACATGGTGTGGGAGTGCCTCTCGACTTTGGGAATTTGGGAATTGGTGTTCAGTCTTTTGGTAGATAGTGAACAGTTAAAACTGCGGTTGGGAATTGCTTTTGTGGGCAATCCCCAATCTATAGGAACAGTAAACAGACAGCCAAGCTTATCGTACTGGAGTTAGTGGTGGCAAAAGATGACTAGTTTTACAATGAAGGATCCTTGTTCCACCTGATATTAGGAAATGGTAGCAACACTTGATGAAATGGGCAAGAGCTGAGCAAGATATTTTCAAAAAGTTGAAGCAAGGCATGAGATGGATGATTTGATGCAAGATGTTTGGTTTATATATTGTTACTCCATTGTGATGATCTGACCGCCTAAGGAAATTTGACATATTGAACTCTTAGTGGCCAGGTTGAGTAGCAAAGGAGGTAGAAGGAGGTAGAAGGGAAGGTGGCTATTCATGCTTCATTCCTAAGCGCACACAAGGTGGGTTGCACTTGATGTTAGTCAAGTATGGAAGGAGTCCATAATATCAAAGCTACACAATGTTTTCATGTGTCATGCAAGGTTTGCCTGAGGACAATGGTTATGAAGGAAGCTGGGAGGAAAGAAGGTGCTTCTAGCTTGGTGGGATATTTTACTTATCCCCAAATTGTTTCTCTCTTTTCTCTTTTTCTTTTTGATGTTTTGGTTGTCATGGAATGTTTGGTCACGTCATCGAATAGCATTTGGCATCATGGATGCTGATTTTTATATTTTTATTGTTTATATGATATTTTGCTATAATAAAAACCAAAATAGATTAATGAAAGAAGGATTCAACAAATTTTGTTAAGATAATGAACACTCGGGTTAATGCTTAATCTTTGTACGTTAATACAGAACAGTCTCATTTTAGATGGAAACTTGGTGTGCAGGGACCAGCACATGAAAAAAGAGGGTTTACACATCCACAAAGCTCTGCAGCTTTGGGTCTAATACCCATAAGCAAACTATAAAAACTCAGAATATTCTTTACCAACAAGTTCCCTTAACTTGAGGCAGCCTTCTTCATGCTGCTGAGATGGGGCTAGTTTACAAGGTTTTTCCTGTCTTATGACAGCCTAAAAACAGTTTAAAGCCAAAGAATAACCTTCATAAGTCAAACCTGATAGGTGCAAAATCTTAAGACTGTCTTAAGCCAGAACAAAACATTTGTAAACCAAGTTCATCATTCCTGTCTTAAGGCAGTCTTTTGGTAGTATTATGTTTGGAAGAATTGTTTGTAAATCAGGCCCATTGAACCCAAGCTTTTACGTTTGAAAGGGAGCCAGACTGCAATATAGCTCCCCTCAGCACCTGAAGGGGCGGTTACTTACCCACTAGCCAAATGCTGTGATTGTATTTGAGACAAAAGAAGTATCTCCTTTAAAAGTGGCATGCGGGTCAGTGATGAGACCAGCACTCCTTCCTTGACCCATACCTAGTCATCTATGGCCTTGTTTAACAGGAGCCCAGACAGACATATATGCATCTAGTTTGTGACAGTGTATCTTGTAAAAATCCCCACCACTGGACTAATACATGTCTTTCTTTCTTTCCTGCCTCTGGGATGAGCAGAATATCGTAAGTATTTTTCCCTGTTATCTGTTTGTTTGATGACGAAAATAGCATGAATGCAATAAAGATCAAGCCATTCTACAGGGACAGTCAATATGAAGATAACATTTTTCAAACCATCTCCCACCTCTCATGTTCAAATCACCAAAGTGCCCTTGCCCATATGACCTTTTGCCACCCATGACACGTCCAGCATTGCTTGTTTGCAGAATGTCTGTCCTGTCTGCTGAATGTACATTGTTGTGGATACCATCTGCAGGCGGGAGGTTGGCCAAACAGACGTCTTCTGGATCATCCATCTTCCACTGGTTCTGATTGGATCAGAACATTTTGGAGGAGGACCCTCATGAGACATCTTCCTCTCTTCCACATTCTCTTCCCCTCCACCTCAACACTCACACAGCCATGCCCAAGCAGCTTTGCTAAGCCTAATTTGTCATACCAGTCGTGTGTGTTTCTCTCCCGCTCTTTATCTCTGTTGTCTAGTGGGAGCTCACTGTCTGTCTGTTTCACGTCTTAACTGGTCCTGGTGTTCATAGTTGGTTAACCACTTAAAATGGTTCCTCAGGGCCTTCAGGGGCTACGCAGAGAGGAAGAGAAGGAAGCGGGAGAATGATTCTGCAGCCGTTATTCAGAGGTAGGGCTGTTTTACTTCCCACTGACTGTCAATAGGTAAAGAGTGTAGCTGGGACCATTTGGGTGCCAAGCCTGAAAGCCTACAGATGCCAATTATGCTGCTGGCTGTGTTTCTGTTGAGATGGTGGGAAGCGCACAACTGTCCCAATGAACTATTTCTTAGAATTCCAGGCCCAACTGATATCTGTTGCAGAACTGTCTGTTTGTGAGGTGTCTTTGCATGAAAAACCTCTTCCCACACTCTTACCTTTAAGTTCCTCTGGGTTGTTTTTGAACTTTTTTTTCTGCAATTCCGCATAAGAAAAACCCCTTTGCTATTCACTTGTTGGTCTCTGCAGCCATTTTGAGATTTTGAATCTTTTGTGTGATTTGTGAGAGTTACTGTTGGGGAAGGTAGGCCCATCTCACACCTGACATGTAAACTAGAAGGATTAGGATAATCACTCTGGTGTATTACACAGGATGTCCCGCCTCATAAACATGGCAGATCCCTCAAACAAGAGCATGAGGTTTTTAAAGAAAGAGTGATTCACCCTAGAACCTAAAAAAAAATGCTGTGCCCAGGAGAGTTACATGACTGAGAATGGCCTCTCAGAATCTTTGGGTTGGAGTTCTCCAGTAATTTGTATTGCATACTGGATAAAGATCTAAAACGCTGCTGCTTGTTCTACTATTTAAGAAAGATGTAACTTTTCTTGCCAGTGGACCCTTCGTTTCCATTTGTTTAGTACAATGTTGCTGAAACATGAAGGGACGTTAGCATCGTGCATCACTCTCCCAGTGACACCTTTTTCACCTTCATACAGGACCCAGAGTTCAAGCGATGGACGTGTGAGCTCATTACTCACATCCATTTCTCACACTCACACAAAACATCCGCTGAAGTCCTGAATAATAATTGTTTTAAGGTTTGAGGTGGGGAAGTGCGCAATGTGCTTCCCCGGTCTAAGTGTGGTAAGCCACATATTTTTTTAAAAATATTTTAAGGTATGGCACATAAGGCTTTATTTTTATGACTAATACAAAAAAGTTTTAGTTATTTCAAAACATTCACATGCAACAATATAGACTCCAAAATATTGTCTTGCCCAATATCGTCAAGGTAAGCATTTACTGTTCTGGCTCCATATCTACTTACCTTGACGATAATGTGCAAGTTGATAGCGCGGAGTCGATGTAGTTGCAGGTCGATAATTTAAAGTTGACATTTTAGCACCAACCCCCTTAAAACTACCTTTTTTTTTACTAGTTCATGGCACATATTTCATCGTCAATTTATTTGCAAGTGAAATCTTTCCCAGAATGGTAGCCTTTATTTTTAGAATGGAATGCCCCAGTTAGTAGAACCTTTCACAAATTCTGATTCCACTGCCGTCCTATTACGACTGATTCACAAAACGTCTGTGGCAGAACCTTCCACAAATTGTCTTGAAAGTAGGATCTAGGGTACATCTGTCATTCAGCAAGACTTACCGTCTGTGCTGCTGAAGGAGCAGCTGGACGGCGGCCATAGATCGACCTTCAGACTGACCTGACTTCCATTCCCGCTCACATTCCAGCCCTCCGAGTGAGAAATTCAGTGAGGTTCTGTCATCACAGTTCATTAGATTGAGTAGCTGTGGAGCAGTTGACATCCTGTGACAGATGCACTTGTAAGTGGCCTGACTCATTATATGACACAGCGTGTCTGAAGGATCATGTGAAGGACAATGGTAAATTGATGTCTCCGGGAAAGGCACAGCCAGTATTTTACGGATTCATGGAGTCATCTCGGTTTATATGAAACTACAGGTCTGAACGCCAAAGATTGTTTGAATTGCAGTACCAAAAAAAGATGGTCATTATACGTACTTTCCCTCGGTGTTTATTCCAAAATTAATGTCATGTACGCCATCTTTGAGCTAAATTTGAACCAATATCTGTATCTACTCGGGAATATCATAAAAAAGAGAGGGTTTGGATTTGAGGCGAGTTGAGACGAATGACCCTGACAATTTTTGTGGATCGATACCAATGATTTAATGCTTTGACCACAATAATAGCATAGGCTATGTGATATAAACTCCCTCTCTCCCTCACTCACTCACTGATATCACTAGGACTCTATATCCCCAGTCCTCTGCTTTCCCATTGTACAACAGTGCATTTGTTACTTACTGTCAATTCTGGCCCTTTCAGAGCCTAAAATGTATATTCGAGAGTACCTTTATATCTTAATCAAAATCTTGGGGCTGTAAAGTTGGTGTCCCTGTGACAGGGTACCATGTGGATGTCCTCCTTTTATGTCACTGTATATGTAACTAGTTATCTGAGTGGGCTGTGGTTGTGTGTTTCTCCTTTAGCCTCCACTGCACTGCACTGCTTTCTCTCAATATGAAAGACACCTACTCAAGGGTCCCCTCTTGTAATTAGAACTTGTGTGACTCTAGGGACTTTGTCGGTGGTGTAACTACTTTGCTTAGTAGCTAGTAGCAAAGCATCGTGAAATCTGCACAGCAAAAACGTTTGAGGTTAATTGTTATAATGTAATGTGACAGGTAAAGGTAATTTCTTCCTCCTGCAGTTTGTATTTCCTGCTTGACGTAAAGTTTTCTTTTTTGCTCGCAGGAATTTTAGGAAACATTTGCGGATGGTGGGAAGTCGGCGCATGAAAGCGCAAAGTAAGCAGCTACAAATGATATGCTGTTTTTCAAATAACTTACATCCCAAGAGGTGGGGTTGGGGTCTATAGCCATCATATGCCTACAGTTGTAGAGTACCTAGAGGGTAGGTTGTGGGCACCTGTGAATTCTCAGGTTTCTATTTCACTTTAACAAGTGCTTCTTAGTTTTTGTTTTTAAGGGGTCGTCTGCTGAATGCTATCACAATATCATCAAACAAAGGAACATTCTGAATGCCTATTGTTGGTATTTGTTAGTGATGGAGGACAGGGTAAAGAGAACTTTTTTCCTCTACAAATGATAGTCAATTTAATATAAACAGCTGACGATCACACAAGTGCCCGGTCACACACTGCGACCAACTAAAGGACATGTACAGCCACCTCCTAACCATGAGAAGTCTACAGTGGCTGCTGTTAGGCGCCAGACCACCTTCCAATGCTCAGTGAATAGTACCACAAGTTCATAGGGTAAGGAAAGAGTAGAGAAATAGATTGCATTTGCCCTAGACACCCCTATTATCAGAGAGAAATGTTGGCATATCAATTTTGATACCTACCTCCACCTACACCCAGAGGTCTTTTGCACTGTGACAGCGGGAGAGGGGGAAGTCACGTGCAGATGGTCTAAACCAGCCATCTTTTCAGATAAATGCCATTCTCTATTCCTCACAATAATGGGGATAAAACTCCTAGGATTGTTTAATATCAGAGACTGGACTGCTCCATTCTTTTGTCTACTCAACCTGCTAGAAGCCAATATGAGCAAAGTGAAAGTTTAGTAGTTAGTTAAATGCTATTTTCTTCCCTTGACAGCATTTGCCGACCGCAGGGAAAGGAGCTTCAGCCGGTCGTGGAGCGACCCGACTCCCATCAAGCCTGACTCCATACACGACTCCCGGGAAAGTACGTTCTCACACTTCAAATTCTTTTGGTGCTTGCATACAATAAGGAATGATGCTGAAGGCTTCATATCTGCAGAGAGATCCACCACTCTTTGTTGCAAAGAATTACACCATTGAATACATGTGTCTCTAAGTTGGGTTAAGTTTTTGCACGCATGTCGGCAAGAATGAACCATGTTTCTGAATCAAATCATGTTGAAATAACATAAAGCTTTGCAAGCAATAGAACATACATACCCTTTAGCATTAAGTTTTCCAGTTGACTGGTTGCATGTACCTATGACCATTTCCTTGCATAAGTCACAAAGGATGGACGCTGACAGCCACAAACGATGGATTCTGGCAAACCAGCCCTCCCATCACAGTTCAACACTTGTCCCTACCCTGGCTGTGATGGGTCCATCCTCGTGGTGGACAGCAATTGAGTTCATGCTCCAGACTCAATCGGTTCCCAGTGACTGAGTTGAGTCTTTGCTCAAGATATTTATTTTTAGTTGTTGAGGTTTAGTGAAGAAGTAGGCAATGAAGACTGGACAAACACAAGTCACCATTTTACTTATGGCAGTCAATCATATACCATATGGCACGGACTTTCCATCACTATTTCTGTGGTTTAGGCTTGAATAATGGCATATCATTTTACGTATTCAACAGATAGAGTCTATACTAACAAATAGAGTTAAGCGTTTCCATCAGCGGCACCATCAAACAAAACAGGACTAAAGCTTGCATCAAATTTTTCATAATGTGATCTGAATGGGGGATTTCGGTTTTGCAATGGAAGCAGAGTTAACGCCCTGTTAATCACGTTCATTTAATATCAGGTCACGACCTTCCGAATTCATGTGGAGGGCTCGACGATGACTTTGACGACCTGAACTGGGAGGCGGAGCGTGAGCTGGAGGTCATGGCATGTGATGGAGATGACTTCCTCCCTCCAAAGATAATGGTAAAAATATGTTCAATATCCCTTGTTATATGGTTTGATCTGCCTTGTGATCTTGGTGAAAGATGTGGCTATGGTACTAGGTCCTATGCTACCTTTGTGCAATCCAGTGCATTCAGTAACTTGGGTTCTGGTTTCTCATCTGATAGTCCCAGACGTCAAGTCACAGCATTCATTGGGATGAATGCACATGGTGGTAAATTAGTACCATAAAGAATCATGCAATGCCATTTCTGTATTTTTGTTGATCCATCCAATTGAATCTAAGATAACACACAACAACTGAGGTGTAATTGGCTGCAATACTCTAAAAGATTAACACAAGTCATTCAGGGTTAATTTTGAGGTGTACTGTGCCCTGTGCTCTGCAGTGGGGCTTTCAGTCTGTACTGTTTTGTATCTATGCCTGCTGTAATGATATCAGATCACACTGAAGAATTGTGACAACTCTAGCACTTCTAGGTCATGCCACACACCCAGTCTCAGACATCAAAATCCTATTGTGAACAAGTAGGAACGGTTGTGAAGGCCTACATAATGTTGTACTGTCATGTGGTGGCTGTCCTAGAGTTTGGTGGTCAGCTGGGATTGTAGCTAGGCTGTCTCCAAACAAAGAAGACAAAATAAAAGAGCTGCACAGGCCTCATTGTCGCCCAAGTTGGGATTTGGCATATATAAACTTTCAAGAGGGTTGGCAGCAGCTCTTGTTTGCAATAGCTCATTACACAAGATACACCACTATGCTCGATGCACCTGTAGACTCAATCTTCTGTCTGTGTTCGTTGCACCTATGGACTCAAGTTCCCATCTTTGCTTGCTGTGTCTGTTGACTCAAAGTACTGCCTGAGCTCGCTGTTCCGAGGGACTCAAACTACCGTCTGAGCTCGCTGTGCCTAGGGACTCTCCATGCTTACTGTGCGCAGGGACTCAGTTCACATCTCTGCGTTCTGTATGCCAGAACCCACATGCACCTCCATGCTTGCTGCGCCTAGAGTGTTGCGCTGCTTTTCAGAGAGCACATTGCAGACCGGTTGGCTGAACTCCTCCTCGAGACACGTCAGAATGAATAGCATATGGTTGCTCATCTGTCGCAAGCGCACAGCGAAGCGTAAAACAAGTGATGGCATGCAGCTCAGAGAACATACCCACCGGAGCTGACAATGCAAGCTTGCAAGCATACCCAGCAAATCTTTTGATGTTAGTTGCTCCCGTTTCATGACAACACCGTGGGCAGTTCAGAAGGTTTGGTTTGTTGTTCGAGATACTTATGGTGGTTGAACCTCCACTAGATCAGCAGTACGTTTGGGTTACTCTTCTAAGTGGTGCTGCACTCTTGCTGTGAGGTTAAGGCACACCACGGGATCTCGAAGTAGCTCAGTCAGTGTACCAAAGCACATCCTCAGTGAAACAACGGAGTGAAGGACATGCCTGCATTGCGCTAACTTTGCACATCAAAGCTGCTTCAAGGTGCTTGAAGACCCATTGCTTATATTCTGATATTATGTAATTATACAGATGCCATCATACAATGACCTCCCTATTACTCGATTAGTGCAGGAAGAAAGAAGAAATAAAACAATATTTTGTGCAAAACGCACGGTCTCCTGGTATGTACGTGCGCCACAGAAATTCAAGTGACCGTGGCATGTGATTGCTGAGTGCTTCGTGCCCGCTTCAGCTGCCAGGCTTCCCTGCCCCCTCCTCGTCTTCTATAAATAACTCAGTAACTTCCCTAAGGTGTGCACACGGCCTTCTGGCAACCCTGCATTTCTGCCCCAAGCTGAGCCTTGGATTTCCCTACCGTTGACTAGGCTGGCAGGCACGCTTGGCTTGTTCATTGCTTCTGCTGTGTTCGGCCGGTTTCATTTAACACATTAAGTGGTCAGGAGGCAGGCTTATCAGGGAGCAGAGAACAACATGTTTTATCCATCGGAAAAGACATATCTATCTGTCTATCTATCTTATCTATCTATGTATCTATCTATCTATCTATTTATCTATCTATCTATCTATCTATCTATCTATCTATCTATCTATCTATATATCTATCTATCTGTCCATCTATCTATTGATCTAGCTATACACACACACACACATGCACACACACAGACATAAATTGGAACACCAGTTAAATGTGATAAATGCCAGAGGAAGGCTAGATTGACCTCTGACAGACCAGGAATAAGTGAGCATGATTAGAGGCTCTGTGCTGGAGTAAATGGAGTGCTGGATTTGGAGTTGCAAGTGGTGAGCTTTGGCAGAGTGACCACTCTCACAGCTGCTTTGTGTTGGTTCATTGGCTAAAGGTTGGTCAGCCATGGAAAGTCAATGAAGCAATGATTGTGGCTGGTCACCTGAAGTGCCTGAAAGAATGATGGAGCTTCTGAGAATAGCTGATTCCGGGAGACCATCAAGTTCTCAACAGTCCTGGTGCTAGCACAATGGTACAGAGGCCATTGGTACCTTTTGTAGAGCCTCCTGCAGAGTCTTGTGCCTTTTGCTGCCCCATAGTTGGCTATCCATTGTGGTCCGCATTAGAAGTCCAGTGTTAATTCTGATTTGGGTGCAAACTCCTGTTTGTGCCCGATTCGAAATTACAATTTAAGTGCAAAATGCCACAAGATTTGAGTTAGTCAGGCAACAATATGTGCATATGTTGTAAGCAAGAAATGCACTTCTCAAGTTTTCACACGTCAAAGTAGGGAAAATCATGGGCAATGTGTTATTCCCCGTCCACGCTCAAGATGATGCAGTAACTGTGCACCACACCATAATGAGAGTAACGTAGGGTTTGAAAGACAGGGCAGAAAACTGATTATTTCAGTGGCAGGAGCCTATAAAACGCTTGCTGGGCTGTGGCGCTCATCCACAAGTCTGGACAGGCTAACCCGTCATTTATACTGACCCAGCCATCCAGGACTTTCAAAGGGCTAAGATTTTCCAGAAACATTCCGACATCCCTGCTCTCCAGTTTGTCCCTGGAAGGAAAGATTCTTGAGCGTGCTAGAAGTTTGGTTACATTAGTTTCATTCTCAAGGGTAACAAAACACCTCTCTTGTCTTACCTCGGTGAATGGCAGTTACAAAGAGCCACAGCCAATGAACTCCTGCGAACAAGAAAGCTTATATGTTCATTCAGACAAGCTTCCCATTGAAGCTGGTGATGAAAACGTCCTTGAGTATGAGTGAGAAGACGAGACAGGAAGGCATTTGATGTTTTTCTCAAGGCAAGTAGCTATTTTTCAGGTCAAGTCTGGTCAGCGCATGCGCTGCTCTGCGAGCCATGCTGTATTGGAGTATGTACTTGAAGCCCCGCTCCCTCTTCGCCCATATTTGTCATTGGTTTGTGTCATTGTCCTTCATAAATTCTGGCTTCTGATTAGTTTATAGGCTTGTTAGTCCCTCCTTAGTACCGCCTCGTCTAACCTCCCATGAAGACTGGCCCTTTTACTTTGGTTGTTACACGACACATCTTATTTTAGTCTCTAAGAACTATTTTCTTTAATGCGTTTCTCCTACTGCAGGCACTACATGCTTTCCTGCAACAAAAAGCTTATACAAAAAAAACATTTGTTTGTCAACTTGACAAACAAATGATTTTTTGGGTAAAAGCGCCGCTATACCGCGCTTTCACCTTAATAGCGGCTGCGCACTTTTCTTTAGGCACGGCTCATCTAAAGAAAGGGGCGTGGCGTCTATTAATGTGAAATTAGGGGTGGACAAACCTGCATTGTTTTTTTCTTCGCATAGTCAAACTACTGGTTTTATAGGTGGTACACGAGGATGGGCACCTGTGTGAAAATTGGGACTGTCACAATAGTTTTTATCTCCAGAGCCCCATTTTTACCATCTGTTTATGGGTGACAATTATTTCTTGTTTCTCTTGCTACTAGCCAGTGTCCATTCAGTCATATGTCAAAGATACATGGGGTAAACATTTATTTACAAAAGCTTGCAAGATATCAGCAACAAGGTTTGTCCATCCAGCGCCAAGACACGCAAAAAAGCGCCTGGCTAACACTGTAAGAGAACGTGCACTTCCAGTTTCACTAGTCCCACAAGAGATGTCTGTTCCAACCAAGTCTAACGTGAGAAAAAGCAGTCAGCAAGTAAAACAAGATATTTCGCTAGATATTTTTAGCTCAATGATTGTGGTCTGCACAAGATTACCCCCCACCCCCATAATAAAAATTACAGACAGTCCAAAAATATAATAGTTTTTATGAATTCAAGTTTGGGACAGCAGGAGCTTACATTTTTCGGTAATTATTCCAGAGTCTTAAAAGGCCTTAAAGGGCTATTTTTCTGTATTGCACACACATTTGTTTAATTTTGATGATGCAAACATGAAAATATGTTTATTTGTTTAAAGTTTTTTATTTTTAACAGAATTCCTGTTACCGTTAAACGTGTTTCCTGAGGAAAAATGCAAACACGTAAAACCAAAGGTGCATTTTAATATTTAAAGTCGTGTGCAACAAACACAGCCCCTCCTATCAGTGAATAGAAAACAATCATTTGCAATGCAATAAGTCTAGCAATTGCGAGATTTTTAGCTATTGGCATTTTAAATGACAATGCCTTTTATTTATGGGTTTAAAAAACCTGCAATAATAAAAGGCATTGTCACTCACAATACCAATAGATCAAAGTTTCTAAAATGCGAGACCTATTGCATTGCAAATGCTTGTCTTCATTGCTCCCAACATCCTTTCAAATCAGGTTTGTAAACAGTAATTTTGGAACATTGTTTTTCTTTAAAAAGCTGTCTGTCAAGAGTTCACATTTAATCATACCTTCTGCTAAATGCTCGTCTAATCACTTGTCTGCCTGCCACAGTTCTCAATCAACCACAAACCAATGAGCCTCAGAATCCAGAAAACAATGAATGCCTCCCTGAGGTCGAAAAGGGTAGTGAATGCAGCTGAGCGGCTGCAATGCTGTACACAACATACCTTTATTTATTTATTTCTGTTAGTGGTTGCGTCCTGTGTGACAGGTGAAAATTGTTACTATAATGCCTTCTCTATGTTGATGCATCATGTAAAACAGCTGAAATGCGGTATGATACACTACGTATCTTCATATAATGCTGTCTGTTAGTGGATGCAGCGTATAAGAAATCTCAAAGGAAGCCATTTTTTACATTACATATCTTAACGTAGTATATTTTGATAAAGGATGCATCCTACAGGATGTTCATGTAATACAGTGTTAGTAGATGCCTGCTACATGATAGCTGAGACAAGGCCACTGTGTACACTACTCATCTTCTTTTACAAAGTTTGGTAATGGATGCATCCTATCTCAAACTGTTCAGTTTATGTAATCAGTATCTTATTGAGTACAGCTGATTATTGGATTTATTTATTATAATGTGTTGGAACTGATATTTTCTGGTTGGCTGAGGCGGTGCCCAAGCCAGGCAGAACCTACCACTTCTGTCAGGGTTAGGTGATTACGCTCACTGTATAACCTGTGCTCACCCTTGGGTAGCTTGGCACTGAGCAGTCAGGCTTATCACAGAGGCAATGTGACAAAAATTGACACAGAACTCTCACACAATAAATACACTGAACGTCACAAAATAGACTTCACTTGTGGTGTATGTAAATAAAGATTTGATTCAACACACACTAATTAACACAACATGAACCTCATGTATTTCTGGGCATGAATAACACTTGGAAATATTGCTAGCAGTACTAGGCCCAACAGTGTTAAAATGACATCAGTAATATGCCCACTTGGGAAATATCCTATTTTACCCCAGCACCCTTATGCGATGCGATACTTTGTCAGACCTGGGCCCACCCTGGCAAATAACACAATTCAAATCTGCACATTTCTAGGGTGCACCCCAGGTCACAACGATATCAGGAATGTGTACACACAGGAATTTATAACACTTTTCAGCAGCACCATGGGCCAAGGCTGCACAGGCAAAACCAATGTGAAAATGGAGTATTTGTTAGGTAATGAAACAAACCAGTAAAACAACACTCGCGCACACACCCACTCGATACCGTAATTTGGTGCAAATTATATCCCGCAGGTCAATTGATAATATGAATGCAGATCCTGTGGCACAATCCCTCCCACACCTCTCAGTTACCCCCCACTACTCTGCCCACAGGTTAAAGTCAAGAACCCCCACCCCTTACTATACCTTTTTAAGGCCTGAGTCACACTTAGTCAGGGGCCCAGAGGAGAAGGCTGGCGTAACTATCAGGGTAACCAGGCAACAGTCGACAAATGGGGGGTTGGCCACCACTTGGGAAGTTCACCCACAGTATGCAGAGCAGAAATGGGCTAGAGGCTGTCCCAGTTCATTCAAGAGGTCCCTCGATTTGCCTTCCGGCACCAGCCCAGTTCTGTGAAGCACAGGGGTGGGGTCACGCAGTCTCTCGACCGCTTCCAATCGCTGTCAGAAGTGTTCTCCAGCCCAGTCACTTACTCTCACCACCCCGGCCGGATCCAGGCAATACTACCTGGCAACACGAAGTCGTCAAGCCAGGTGAGGAGAGGGCAGTTGATTCACTGCACTGAGGGCAAGATGGAACACTCGGTGAATGGGGGGGTGCAGCTGTCCCCCACCCCACAGGAAGTGATACACAACGTCTGGTGGGCGTTGATCCGAGTTGCACCAGACGATCCGGTCACAATGGACCACGAGTCAGGCTCTCCGTACCTCTCTGGAAATATGGCACAACTTCTGGTACGCGATGATATGAGTCGCACCAGACAATCCGGTCACAATGAACCAAAGGTTGGGTTAGTCGTACATCCCTGGAATGAGGCACATCGTCTGGTGCGCGATGATACGAGTCACACCAGAAATTATGGTTACATTCAACCCACCGTTGGGTTCGCCGTACCTCCCTGTAATGAGTCACAACATCTGGTGCACAATGATACGAGTTGCACAAGATAATCCGGTTACAATCAACCCACAGTCGGGTTCGGCATAACTCCCTGGAATGAGCCACAACATTTGGTGTGCGATGATCCGAGTCATATCAGACAGTCCGGTCCCACACACACAGTCGCAAGTTCAGTAGTACAGCACGAGGGAGAATGAGGCACTACTACGGATTGTGAATCCAATGATAGTAAACAACATGAGGCTGCTCCACTGCAAGCCAACACTGCAGCTTAAAGTAATCTCAGCCATTTCCCCATGTTAAGATATGGTGGGGAGAGCATACCTCATATGTAGTGAAAACACACATGGGGGTTCTTCACTGCCAGGGTAGGGAACACACATGTGTACCTGGCCTGCCTTTCACCTTTCACTTGCTCCACCCACCACGGCTCACCCTAGGGTGCTCTAGTGTTAGTTAAAGGCACCCTCAGTATTGGTCAATGATTTAGAAAGGAGAACCTGAGCATAAGTGCAAATGTGCACACACAGGCCTGCAATGGCAGGCTTGAGACATGTTTGAAAGACTATTCTTGTGAGTGGCACAATCAGTGCTGTGGCCCACTAGTAGCCAGTGCAGTACCTGCCCTGGGCATGTGCTATACCACATTACAGTTTACTCAGAGGTACAGCACCTAAACCAATCAGGTAAGCACCACTTCCTAGAGTGTGTAGGAAGGGCGCGCACGCTTTCACATTGCATTACAGTGGGAAAGTGCCCAGAGTCCTAAGGCCACGAAAATAGAATCAGCAAAAACCAGGAGGAAAAAGCAAAAAGATTGAGGAAAATCCCCTAAGACGGGCCATGCCCAACATGAGGATAGGCTAGAAATAGACCCACAACAAGGACCTTCCTGCAGTGCTACCCAGCAGTACTTGCATTTTGGTTTGGTAATAAAGTTACACAGTGCTGTGATATCAGGAAGGTTCTGCTTTGCGAACCTTCTCCAGAGATGGAAACAAGTTGGAGAAGGTTTCACAATTTCCTTATCTGGGGATCATCTTTGAACCATCAAAGTTGGAGTTCTAATTTGTCTGCTAGATGTCAGAACGTAGACAATCAGTGGGTGCTCTGCTTAATCTCCTAAACGGCTATTGGAAGTAAGCCGCTGGCTTCTTTATTAAAAATATATAAAAGGCACTGTGTACTGGTGGCCGTATATGGAGCCGGTGTTACGCCAATACACATTCTGTTCAGATGGAAGAGAATTGTTGTCTTTGCCGCCTTTTATGCCTTCTGCATCTTACACAAGCTTTATTTGTCATGAGGGCTGGGTTTCCCATATAGAGATGACCTCATTAAAATGACTCCCTTTTTACTCTGGCTCTCAATATGGTCCATAAAAGTTTTAATTGCCTTGTTATCAGTGACTGTTTAAGTTGCGATAAGGGGCTGAGTATATCATGGATCTCATATGTTAAAACCACCATGGTGGTATTAGGGATGTCTAACCTCTTTGTTGAGTTTGCTAATATTTTAAGGAAAGATAAACCACATGTGAAGCAATTGTTTTAGATTACAGCTGTATGGTTAGGGAGGACGCAGAATTAGTAAATGCATCTGTAATGCGCTATTACCTGCTGACGACAACCCTAGACACCGAACCATATTTATTGACGGTGGAATAGTCCTGTGAGAGAGACATTTTAACTTGTTTCCGAACCGGGGTGATAAGCTCTCAGCTATGTTTCACTTTGGGTCAGTATAGTGGCTCTGATATAGGTATTTGCTACTGTGACTATTCCTCTGATCAGACACTATTGCACTTTGTTTTCTTTTGTTTTGTACATTTTATTATTTGTATTCTAAATTGTATTTATTTCCCTTGCTGAAATGATGTAGCTTCAAACAATGTAGACATGCACAATGTTTTCTACAGCTGTTGAATGGGGGTGATGTTTGTTTTGCAGTTGGTTCTTTTTAAAATCAGTCATGGAATGTTGCAATTCAATGCTTTTATAACTTTTAACATATTTTTATTATTTGTACTTTTAAGATATATATAATCGAATAAAGTTATGACAGACTGACAGACTGACTAACCAGGGAGGTACTCTTGGCACTAACATAGGAATGCACACAATGAATGGGGCAGAATTAGCAGCCCCAAGAGGCAAGGCATTAGCAACACACTGGCAGACATTTTACTTTACAAATAGCAATAACCTATCAATAACCTTCCTGTAGTGATCTCTGCCGGTTGATGTGTTTTGTACAATGGAGGGAAGGAAGGTCAACGGATTATGCTATTTGACATACAGTAAGCACTATGCTATAGCACAATGTGTTAACAGATATTTTATAGCATGGAGAAAGATGTGTATAACAAAACCTTTGTGCAGGACAGTCTGTTAATGAATGTACATCATAGGAAGTATGAGAGTTAGCGAGTGCGTGACGAACAAGAAGCGCAGTTTGCTCCACACAGACGCTCTGCTCACCCTACTCTTTGTCTTTCCACAGCTTATTTCTTCCAAGGTTCCAAAAGCCGAGTACATTCCAACTATTATCCGCAGGGACGACCCTTCCATCATCCCCATCCTCTATGTGAGTATCTGCGCAAATACCTTGTGTGTGGTTACACTCTGCCTTCGATGCACCGCTGTCTGATTTCTGTTTTGTGTGAGAAGTCTATAGCAATTGTCTGTGTTTAGCAAGTGAGGCAGAAATCCTAAGTTCTGGTTGTGTGAGTTTAGTCTTGGTATTGTGTTTAACTATTTTGGAAGTTGATTAGTGTGCAGGGCCAGACTGGCTGTAACGGGCATTGTGCGTTTCCCTGAGAGGCTGGAAGGGTGGGGGCCTGTTTGCACCGGCGGGGGCAGGTTTTGTTACTGGGGGCCAGTTTTGCAATATCGGCCCCAGTAACAAAAGCAGCAAGCACGCGTTTCCAGCCTCCCAGGGCCAGGCAGTGATTCCCCAGGGGCTGGTCCGAGAAAATTGCCAGGGCTGCTTTGGGTTCCCAGTCCGGCCCTATTAGTGTGTGTGGTATCCGTATTTAGTGTGTGGGGTAATTCCATATCTTCATTTCAATTGAAGAGCATTTCTGTCATCAATACAGAGATAATGACCAAGCACCAAACCCATCTAGTTTTACCAATCCACCTACCTCATGTAATATACAGATCTTCCTCAGTCTCTAAATCTGCTGTCTTTCGATCACTGTGATTATACCCAAGAATCTCTCCCTGGACCTTCTGAATAATATTACAGATTATCCCGTCTCATGTCTTAGTAAATAAAAGAATGCCCAAAGGAGATCAGATAACCATCTGTATCTACACCTAGCCCTAGTAACTAGCACACCAGTGTCTGGGTTGAGCACATGGGCAGCAGTTCCTTGTGTTCAGCCTTTCCCAGCTTAGTCACTGTCGTCCTGACTAGGTATGCAGGTAAGTTACTTTGTAGAATGTCTGTAGGACTCTTGAGCCATTTTATGATTGGCATACCTTGTACATGATGTGGGTGCGCTCTTGTCTAACATCTCTATATGGTAAGAACCTTCGGTACCCCAGTATGGCCATTGAGGGAAATTGGGTGACACGTACATTGCTGGAGTGAATTGCTGACTAGTGATGTTGTTATGTCATGTTACGTGCATTTGTAAAGCACACTATTACCTGCGAGGATATCCTGGCACTGAGTAGGTGTGTTCCTAGCTCTGCTTATGGTCAGTTGGTTAATTGAAAAGTCAGGTTTTCAGCTTCTTGTCGAATTTAAGAAGAGAGGAGGAGACTTTGATGTGGAGAGGGAGGTCGTTCCACGCTTTAGGAGCAATGAAAGAGAACGCTTGATCTCCTGATCTGGTTCTGTGTATACGTGGGATGGTTGCAAGTAGGAGTCCTACGTGGCAGAGGTGTCTGGATGGTTGGTGGAAGGAGATGCAACCGTTTAGGTTGGTGGGGCCTGGATTGTGGAGTACCTTGAAAGTGTGTGTGAGGAGTTTAAATTGAGCTCAAATGTGTGATCATAGAATGAAGTCCATGCCTGGGAATTTCCTGCTGGAGACCTGGTTTGGCCTGGGCACACTAGGACAAATTGGGAGTGCTCCACACGATGACAGCTATATCCCTGAGGTACATTGGATTCGCTGATGGGAGCCAAAACTCCTTAGCCTTGGAGCTGACATGAGAGGTGGGTTACTGAAGCTGAGAGCAGGCTGTTGTAGTACCAGTAAAAAACGAAACGGGGTGGTTTGGGGGTGAGGAAAGCCTAAGTAGTGTTAGAACTTGTACCTAGAACAGTGTGGCACCTAGCCACAATGTACTCAATAAAGAGTTTCATTTAATCCACAATATCCTATGTCTATTAGCATAGGGCTCCGAAACCAAAGTGTCAGTTGTAACTTAGTTGGGCTCAATTCAGTGCAAACATGGTAGATGGCCGCCTCCTTCAGTTTTGCATGCTCTGAGTACATCGACTGCACTCAGGAACAGTGTGTAATCCTGGCATCACTCCCTAACATTGAAAGTTAACTTCAAGGAGGACAGCCGGTAAAGGCATGGCTAAGGTGTATCGGTTTGTTTTCCATTTGACTATATTGATAAGAGAGGACTCCGTTTGTGCCTATTCCCACCAGTGATACTGACCTTGGAGTCCTGGGGCTTGAGTGGCAAAGCTAGATTGCCTTAGCCATTAGTTTGTTGATATTTACCAGTATATGGCACTGAATACTCTCTGAGGGGTTTCCCTGACATCCCCATTCACAAGAGAAGTTGGAAGGCACGAACTGAAGACATAATTGAGGAAGTACTTTCTTAGAAGGCAACACTTCAGTGTCCAATTTACCATGTAGCGGCAGAATTCTCAGAGCTATTTGTGCATCTATTTAAAGCATACGTGCACCGTTAAGAGTACTTGTAAGGTCCTTGTCCTGCTCCAAATTCATATATTCAGATGTAGTGGGATATTTCTCATGCAAATGGAATTCAGTCTATGGGAATGTGTACGTCAGCATTCTGCCACAGCAGGTCTGCTCGTGTGTAGGCATGGGTACAGCTGTAAAGGTTGGTGAATACCTGCAAATTCATGCTTGTGTGCATTTACAAGCTGTTTGCTGATAGTTTCCAACCCAAATACACTTTCGAACTTACTCCTGGCAAGGGCTGGTTCAATTACATGTTCCGATGGGAATGGGAATAAGCCCCCTCAAAGAAATTGTGGTATTGGGGAACGGGTTGCTCGAGGGCAAAAAATATTTTACACAGAAACAATATTTCTAAGTTCAAATGCATTTTTGTGTTTCTCATCTGCACCTCGAAATGAACACATGTTGGATTTTCATATGCATAATAGATTCTGCGTGTGAGTACTGGAAATCTGTATGAATTCCATCGGAGTCTAAAATGTATTTCTAACATACGCGTCAATCCATAGGAGTAGATTTCTATCATTTTTACGCTGGGGCTATTGAGAATTGATCCGGCATCTAATTCAGCGAGTATCAGCAATCTGTGCAGCTGCATTATCAAATGAAGAGCTGTGTTCCTCTGTTATAGGCCTTTGCATAAATGGTCATGGTCAGAGACAACAGAGTGCATACGAGAAAGAAGACTGTAGCCCTCCATACATCAGTACCCTCTTGCGTGACCTTTGGGTTTAGTACTCCACTTCCTCCATAGGCAGTATACAGGCCTCGCAGGAACGTAGCTCGAAAATGGTGCAAAAAGGCTTGACCCTCGAAGCAATATAGCGTTTTGGCAATATAGTGCTCCCCATCCAGGTCATGTTTTGGCCTCTTTCACCATGAGGTGATGACCTGCGGTATTATCTTGCCTTAAGGAGACGCCTGTCCAGCCTCGGTCTGTGGGTGTTAATACTGTAAAGAACGACACTGTTCCATTGCAATTCACGGCTTGCCCAGACCAGGCCAGTAGATAATAGAGGTCTTTAATACTTTATATTCCTATCCGAACTGTGAATGCAGAAAGCTGCCAGGGTTTGATTTAGTACGGATGAAACCCGCAAGTATTTCCTGTAGGAAGTTACCACATTGCCTACAGGCCCCATCACTGAGTATATGCTAGAAAAAAAATAGTAAGAAAAGGTAATTCATAGGTTTGATACTCGCCTCATTGATGAACAATAATTATAATATGTTATGTCATTTAAGGAAACAAAAAGCAAAAACCTGTTAGGTCATTTGTCATATTAAATTTATAAACATTCTTGTTTCTCCTTCAGGACCACGAGCATGCAACATTTGATGACATTTTAGGTATGTGAGCACCATTTTTGTATCTCATTTCATAGAAATAATTGCTGGATTGGATGGAGATTGCAGGCTTGGAACGGCCTGTTTCTCTGGTCCTTCTCCCCTCCCCCTAGGTCTTGTTTTGTTTATCCCACTGGCATCCAGTTCTGATCACCTCCCTGCAAGGTGTTCAGCCCCTATGCCACTCCGCCAGTCTCCCTGCGTCCCCCCCCACCCATCACCATTGCCTGCCAACCACCTGTGTACCTTTATGCTCCTTCCCTCCATGGCACGTGGATTATTTCCCCCTCTCACTTGATTCTGGTCAGTGCCCCATTCCAATCCAGATTCTAGCTATAGTACGCATCAACGACCAACTAAAAGACGGACAGTGCCATACAGCAACATGATGAGTCTTGACTCTTTCCGACTGATCCCTTCTTCAGTTTTCGCTCACAAGTTTTCACTCGTTCCGTCCTTCATTGAATTTCTTTGCCGTGGTTAATGGTGTGTTCAGTTCATTGTGTTTAACACCCTCTATGTGTCCCCTACAGAGGAAATCGAGAAAAAGTTGAATATTTACCGAAAAGGCTGCAAGATTTGGAAGATGCTGATTTTCTGTCAGGTGTGTACCCTCATGATTCGCTCACTTTTTTCAATTTACCTGGTGCATGATGCTATTTCCAAGCACACATTGCTGGCACCCCTCTTTTATGGAGTTCTCTTTCCCAAGGATTCTACAATTTTACTTGAGGCGACTCCCTTTTCCTTCAGTAACTCTGATTCGAGAGTGTAGAGCTCCACTAGCTGCATTTCCAACTTCAATTAGTTTTGACTTTTAATTAAAGGATCTTATCATTAAAACTATCAAATGACCCTTCTGAGTATGTTGACAAGCCTACAGGATAACTCACCTACAGGTTTGATAAAACAAATGTTTTTCAAACGAATCAGTGAAGCTTGCTGATCATGCAATTCCTGGAAATGATTCAACTCTTCCAAGGGACCCTTTTGCACTAAAGGGGACATTTATTTTCTGATGTGTCTTTCAATTGACACCTTTCTTCAATCTGAAGATGCCTATATCATCTACACAAACTTTTTTTGTGATAAAGAGATGGTCTGTGGAGTTAGTTTGCTTAGAACAGACGATTTCCTTGGTTTTCTCCAGCTTTTGTATGTGTGTGGTATTTGTATAGTGCATACTTAGCCAAAGGACAGTGGAGCACTGCCAGGCTCAAAGGCAAGCATAGAGTTAACATGTGATGGGAGGACGAGCTCTGTTCTGAGAGGCAATGGACAGTTAATACGTTGTGATATAGTGTTCTTTAAATTTGTACGTATGTGTTTGACTTATGCAATCTTTGATTTAGCTTTTGTTTTCCTATTTTCCAATGATACATTTAAGTACGCGAGACCATATCATTTTTTATTATTGTATATTGTAATATTTCTGAAAGACTTGTTTAAAATACAGTCTTTCTTCTCGTGGGTGGACGAGCCACAGATGCCAATAGAGATGCCGTTTAGCATGACACCATGTGACTACCTAAAACTAGTCGCCCAAAAAAGTTCATGCGCTTTCCGTGTATATGTAATGGGAACATAAGCATTTTCTTACAAAATGGAATGCTTTTTTTTTTTTTAATAGCAAAAATGAAAGAGACCGCATCACTAACAAATACTAGAGAAAAAGAAAAATGGAAACATGCTGAATACTGCTGGCTGTTTGTGTACAAGGGAGTTGTACTTTTCGGCTCCTTAACATTTTCTGCACAGGACTTGGCGGGCTTTATCCTTGTTAGACCTCCAACCCTTGCACCCTATGACATTGGTGACCAGAAATGGATCTTTTAAATTCAGGTTGTCATATACAGATGTTTCTGTTACAACCACTTCCTCCCTTCACTCCTTCACTAATAGATGGGGGAGAGGGCAGAGTCACTTACAGGTTTGTGGATCTAAGCCTCATTTAGACGCCCAATTATTTGGAATTCCATTTGTAAAATTTAAATCATGAAGGGAGGCAAACTTTTGTGCACACCCGCAAAGTCAGAACTTTGTGAGTATTCACAAAAGTTTCCATTGCATTTCCCACTTTAGAAGCACATGTGAAACTACTCTCGCAAAAGGCAAGCGTAAATAGGTTCTGCAGTGGGGAGGCATAGCCAACAACTTCATATTTAGTATAGGTCTGAGGCAAAGGGTCTTTTCTCAGGAAAAAAAAATTGCATGTGAAGAAAAAAACCACACCTGTAAATACAAACCTACGCTGCACTAAGTCACGTGAATTTTTCTTTTGGTGGACAAAGCACGAGTGATGAAATATTCTTGGAAATCTGTGACTTTTTTCACATTTGCATATGAACACTATTGGACTTTTGGAAATTTCTTTCAAGTTGGAGATTTCCTGCAAATGTAGGAGGAAATCTAGGATAAGGAGATTTATGACTTCATAAATGCTGGCTGTGAAATGGGCATAGGGATTCCTGGAACTGCTGTGGTCAACACTTGGACAAAACTCTTCTCCAACTGGCCATTTAGAGTCATTGTTGCTATGTCTTTGCCATAAGGTGTCATTGCTGAACTTCTCTCTGTATGCTCCCTGTCACCACTGACCTCCTTGGCCACTAATAAATATGTGGTAATCGCAGCAGTGCATGGACTTATTTTCATGTCCCTTCGCTGCTCAACAAGGTAAACACAGACACTGACAGCACCTTTCTTTTCCTTACAGGGCGGCCCCGGACACTTGTACCTGTTGAAGAATAAGGTTGCCACCTTTGCAAAAGTGGAAAAGGAGGAAGACATGATTGTGTGAGTGACATTGTTTCGCCCATGTTATCAGAAGATGCGGGAGTATAAGAAGGTTGGGGGGACCTCGTTTTAATGTCTTGGAAGACAGATCCCTTCTTTTAATAGTTGATCCTTCCGAATGGACGACTCAGTCTAGAGAGTTCATCACCTACTGATGTGCCTTGAACATGATCTACTGCATGGATGGAGTTTTGTTCCCTTTCAGCATGCTTCTGACGCACTCTATTATCCATCTAACATTATTGCGTTTATTTTGAATACAGCGTAAACAACCCATGGTAAAACTCCATGACTGTGATTAACTACCCAATAAACATGAGAGCTACCCATCAGCAAGTTAGGGGACAGGGTAATGTGATGCACCCTTTCATCACTTGGTAATCCTAATTCTGGATGTTAGGGACTCCTATCCCTCCTCACGCTGCACTCAATATCACACATTTCAGTATTTCTTACGTTATGAAGCACCAATCTGGCAGATGCAATGACTCAATGGGTCTGTAAAACAAATCACCTCCAAACGAATAAAAAATCCAATTTAATACACGTGGTACCTCCAAATGTTACTGTTCTATTTTCGTTGCCATCCTTTCTAATTATGTCTGTGTGATGTGGTTGTGCATCATGGGCAGCAATGAAAACTGAACGATAAAGTCATGATCAATCTGTTGCCAAAGGGAGCACAGAACTAAGAGCTGTTAGGAGTCACTGTTCCATCATGCAGTATTGTTTGTTGACCAAGGGACTACTAAACAGGGCCGGACTGGCCGTAGCGGGCACCGGGCATTTCCCCGGTGGGCCGCTAGGGTGGGGCCTATTTTGGGCCCCTGGGGGCCGTTTTTGCAGCATAGCTGCAATATCGGCCCCTGTAACAAAATCGGCCGAAACCGGCCCTGGCAAAGAGCTCCGCTGCACCCCCTTAAGCCCCGGGGGGGCCGGCAGAGCACTTTGCCAGGGCCGATTTTGGTTCTCAGTCCGGCCCTGCTACTAAAGCTGACAAAACAGCATGTCCCGCTAGTGGATATGACACTCTTACATAAATCCTGAGCTGTCCAATGCAGGTACAGGAGGGCCAGATCCATGCCAGATTTTCAAGATATCCTCCTAAAATGCATATGTGTGCATGAAATCTAAATGGAATTTCTTGACATAGTCACTGATTATTCCGAAAACCTGGCATAATTCTCACCCTGCTGGGCCTAAATCTGACTCATAAGTCACCTCCCCATGAGCTCTCCATGAGCAGTTCTCAGTGTATTTGGACATAGATGAGCGATACAGATTCATGTAGTTTCTGCTTTGGGATTGTTCAGTCTGATTCACAATAGCCTGCTTTGTGATGCCTCCTGCTTCCTATTATTCTTTTCCAGCTTCTGGAGAAAGCTGAGCAGACTCATGAGCAAGATGAATCCAGAGCCAAATATCATCCACATCATGGGCTGCTACGTGCTGGGCAACCCGAATGGGGAGAAGGTGGGTATTGTCTAGAATTTCTTTTAAGTTCCTGCATCTACTGCTTCAGCAGTTGCCTTTAACTTCGCCTACAAGCACCTGAGGCCACTAGATTGACATAAATCTGGGGATTAGTTGAACTCACAACTAGCAGTTATTTGGTTATATATAAATAAAGCAGCAGAACTTTCTAGCAGCACTCATCCAATATCTAAACCTGAGGATGCTACTGTTGAAATGTATTCAGGGCTTGGATGCTACTGAGTGACATTCGACGTACAGAGACGTTTGATTCATTCTTGCCAGTGAAGCAAGAAGGTTATGACGTTGTCAGCGTTTTGCAGTCCCAGTATATATATGCTTCTCACTGCTTAGAGTGAGAAAGGATCAGTGGTTCTTCCTTGCTGTCCTAAGCCGGCGGAAAGGGCTGGTGAGCAGGTCATCCTTTAAGAGACACCCCTTATTTTGCTCCATCTACTTTATGTGCTGATGCATGAACAAGGATTATTTATTTCGTTCCTACGTTTGAAATAATGGAATCCTGATCACATTTTGAATCACAAGTTGTTTGCTGACACAGCAGCTCAGAGCTCCTTGTCTACTTGTGCCCCCACACGCCTGCTGCTAAGCTGCTGTGCCCTTGTTTCTGCAGCAGCATTTGCAGATAAAGCTACAACCAAATCTCTTAGCTGGTGCAACTGCTCAGTCATCTCAGCACTTCTGCTCATCTGCACACGTGGAGGCGGGGCCACTGAGAAGAATTCCTGGTGCCACCTCAGCCGGTAACCAGTGGTGCCCTGTTGGTGCAGCCAGTGGAGCGAGTGAGCCCGGAAAATCACCTTGTTGCTCGACAGGAAGGGCACAAGGTGGCCATAGACCTCAGCCGCCACCAGCTGATGGGGACTCTGAGAAACCA
This sequence comes from Calotriton arnoldi, assembly GCA_963921515.1. Lineage (NCBI taxonomy): Eukaryota > Metazoa > Chordata > Amphibia > Caudata > Salamandridae > Calotriton > Calotriton arnoldi. The sequence goes on along the minus strand of CAWUFW010007151.1, from coordinate 54,166 downwards.
CTTTCCAGAATACTAGTTCCGGCCTCTGCACACCCACAGCCGGGTCTAGTGGCTTAGTGGGCTAATGCGTCCACTGCAAGGGCCTGTGTTCGACCTCATGGTCACAGGTTCAAATCCTGGCAGGTCCACTCAGTCTTTCATCCTTCTGAGGTTGATAAAATGAGTACCCTCGAGTTGGGTAACAGTAAAGACCTGTTATTCAGCGCCAAGATACCCTTGGGTGAACGTGCGCTTTACAAATACATATGTTATGTATGTTCATCCATCAAATTAGTTCCTGCAGCAGGATTGAAAGTGTGGGGCGTGGTCACCACGGCATTGGTTAGTAGACTGTAACCCATGCTGTGAAATATGCAACATTCATGCCCTTTGAATCATGCTGCCAGGTCCACAACAGCTAACAGATGGGCAGAGTCTGTTTTGTTGCTGCCACAAATATGGTGGGCGCAAGGGTTCCACCTAATCCCCTAACGGCACCACAAAGCATTTCTGCTGGTAAATCAGGTCTGACATGGCAATTATGTTTGTGACCGGTGACACACAGAATTGGGAGATAATAAAACACCCTGGTGTAATACCATGACAGTAAGGTAATGGTATTTCCATCAGGACTTTGTACTGCCCGGACTTTGTATCAATTATTTAATGCACCATCTGCACATGCTCATAAACATGAGATGCACACTCTCTAGTCCGCGCTGTACTGACCCATCCTTTCACCCTTAAGAAGTTGATCAATTGGGAAATTCAATGTGGCTGTCATAATTTCATTTAAATATCAATATTTATATTGGGGTTTTTTAGTCAAATGTATTTACATGTACCAAGTTCTTGTCATTAAGTGGTGTTTGATCTTAAATGTAATGTCTTTATTCTGCATCTGTTTAACGCAGTCTGCCGTTGTGCGGACTATTTGGGGTTCCTCAGCAAGTGATCCTCGGGTTTCTTCGCAGAGTCCGAGTCGTCCTGGGCTGATGGGTTCTGAGTCATGTGTTCTCGGCTGTTTCTGGGTGGCTGTCACGGGGTCATAGTCAGTGAGCTGTCAGTGTGTGATCTTGTCTTTGTATTGCTTCTTCCCAATTAAATCCTCATTGTTAAGGAACTGGACCACCCCCCTCTCGCGCAATAAACAGACCACGCTGATGTCTTTAAGCGTAAAAGGCCATTTATTAGGACCAGGCTGCACAACAATCATCAATAACCAATAACTTCAACATTAATAACAAAACCCCCACATCAACTCTGTATCCCTCCACTCTCTTCGCCCACTCTGACTCACATCTCCAACCACTCCATGCCCATTCCGTTTCTCAACCATTTCCCCAAATCTCCTAGCATCCTCCCCGGTATCACCTGGCATTCCAGTCCTGCCTCAGCTCCCCCCATCATCCAATCTCCCCCCCCCCGAGGGATGGGTTCGCCCGCTATTGACTCCCCCATCCCTCCAAAGTATCGCCAATCAGGGAACCCCTTTAGGGCGGTTACCTGCCCCCCCCCCGGGCCCGTGCAGTGCACCTTTCGTCCACACCAATTCACACATTCCTGCGGCACCAAATTGACTCAATCCACAACTTACTAACCACATCTCTAATCTCCATCATATAGTAAGCATTCCCCATCATTGAAAGATGCACCCCGTCATCCCTAAAAAGTAGCGGTTCTTCCAGTCTCAGTCCAGCATGAGCGATGACCTTAATGTCCTTGTCCCCACAAAAAAGTCTCATTGCTCTGTTGAGCTTTCGTAATGCCTTTTCCACAGCCCCATGCTTAATAGCACCCCTACAAACTTTCCTTGGGACAAATTCCGTCCAGGCAATGCAAGTTCCTGCCAGCCTGTGTTTCAGCACTTCCAAATCCCTCTGCATCAGCTGTAAGAGCGCCAAACCCGACAGCTGAACCAAATCGTTCTCCCCCAAGTGTATGATCAACAGATCCGGGCATCCCTTCTGGGGGACCATCTTCGCGAGCCAGGGCAATAGTGCTCCCCATCGCATCCCCCCTTTATCCCACCAATGCACCTCGTGATGTTGTCCCTTGAGTCCCAGGTTACGGCCGTACACCTGTTGCTCTGCATACTTGGAGGCCCAATGAACGAAGGAATGCCCCACGATCCAAGTGACCGTCTTGGCCCCCGGTCCACCCACGCAACCTATGAAAGAAAAACATGTTAGCAAGAAAACCGGGCACACATAACACCACTTCCCCAGCAACCCCTCCTGCTCCCCCCCACTCCTCACTTGCGAACATACCGTTCACAACACCTAGACTTCCACCTCCCAATCTGCCGAATCCTGTCCCAAGACCACCCCAACCGGGCCGCCGCTGTGGCCGCCCCAATACGAAACGAGTGAGTCCCAAAACCAGCCGGATCAAAACCCAAGCGCCGTAAGGCCATGCGCAGCACCGCCAACAACTGTCCGGACGTCACCCTCGCCCCAGACATGTGGCAAAAAATTTCACCACTCACAACCCGCGTGGACAGCACAAACGCCCTCCATTCATCCACCGGGCACACACCCCCACAACCAGCCTCGCACAACCAAACCCACTTACCCCGTCCCAACTGATCCGTTTTGGAGTGCCCCAGCCAAATCCCCAGGCGCCCGCCATCCAGCCGTATCTCCTCATACCGCCTGCCACACACGGACCGCATGCCCAACAATTCAGACACCCGGAAAGCCCCAAAAAACATCCAAATCATCGCCAAACGGAACACGCGCACTTCAAACGCATCATAACAACAAAGCGGCAAATCCTCGACCAACTTGACCAACAATTCAAACGTGATCGCCTCCCGCAACACCCCACCCCCCTTCTCTCCCTTCCCCAACCTCTGAGTACCCGACTGAGAATCACATCTTTCGTAGGATCCAAACCAAAAAACAAACCGCAATAAAATGCTACCCCTGCCAATTTCCCTGATATAGTCGCAGCCGTCAGCCCCCTTTCAATGCAATGCAATACAAACTGCACCACTCCTTGCTCCATCGCTGAGCAATCTCCAACGGCAGAATCCCCACGCCATCCCATAAAGGATCCAAACTCCGCCCATGCCAGTCGGTATGCACGTCGCGTGGTCTCTGCAATAGAATTTTCCACCAGGCCTATCACCCTCACTCCCCCAAGGCCCAGATGCCGTCCGGCAGCTTGGTCTTGCACTGATCCGCTCCTGGTGCCAATCGCCGGAACCGCTGCCACTGCGAACGAGATAAGGCATCCGCGATGTCATTATTCGCTCCAGGGACATGCTTGGCTCGAAAAACCACATTCAATCGTAAACATTTCAACATGAAACTCCTCAGCAATCTCAGCACCCTCAGGTCCCTTGCCCTCTGCCGGTTTACCAGCTCGACCACAGTCATGTTGTCCACTTGGAACAACACAGACCTGTTCTGAAACTCGAGACCCCACACTTCCAGTGCCACCAACAAGGGAAAGAATTCCAGAAACGCAATGCTCCTCCCTTGTGTCACCCAATGAGCTGGTCAGTCTTCCGCGCACCACCTGCCATCCCAGAAGATCCCAAAACCAGCTGCCCCGGCTGCATCAGAGTAAATTTGACATTGCCAAACCATCCTGTCATCCGCAAAGTCCAGGGACACCCCGTTGAAATCTGTCAAGAAAGTCAGCCATGTCCTCAAGTCTGCCCGAACCCCCATGGAAATCCGGATCCTGTGGTGCGGAAGAACAGCCCTCGACATGGCCATGCCGAGCCGCCTGCAGAACGTCCGTCCCACCCTAACCACCCTGCATGCAAAGTTCAAGAAGCCCAACAGCTGCTGTACCGCCCTCAACGCGATCCTCTTCTCACCGATCGCCCACCAGAGGCACGCCTGAATCTCCGTCACTTTAGCAGCAGGGAGGCGAGCTGTCCACTGAAGGGAATCCAGCTCAATGCCCAAGAATGTCAGAGTGCAGCATGGGCCTGCCGTCTTTTCAGGGGCCAAGGGAACACCAAAGTGCCGTGACATCTCCTGGAACCGTGACAGGGCCCTGCCACAATCCCCAGAGTGAGCTCCTCCAGGAAAGAGAAAATCGTCCAGGTAGTGAGTAACGTCTCGATGCCCGCTAATCTGTGTAAAAGCCCACTGCAAGAAGGTGCTAAACAGTTCAAACAGCGCGCAGGAAATCGCACATCCCATGGGCAAAACTTTGTCCACGTAAATGGCCCCTGCGAACTGCATCCCTAGCAGCGAGAAATCCGCGGGGTGTATGGGCAGCAGGCGGAAGGCAGACTTGACATCACATTTCGCTAATTCCGCCCCCGGCCCACACACCCTCACAAGGCGGATCGCATCATCCACCGATGCGTAAAGCACCCTGGAGTCCTCCTCCGCGATGAAATCATTCACAGACTGTCCTTCAGGCCACGAGAGGTGATGTATCATGCGAAACTCACCCTCCTCTTTCTTGGGCACCACCCCCAGCGGAGAGATGATTAAGTCATCCACTGGCCAGTCGCTGAACGGGCCAGCTATTCTCCCCTCCTCCACCCCCTTCTGTAATTTGGCAGCTACCACTCCCGGCAAGGTTGTGGCTGATTTCAAATTATCTGCCCATCTCCGCACCCTGGGAGCCTGATAGCCCACCCGAAAGCCCTCCGTGAAACCCCACTGAATCCTCGAAGCCGCCTCCCTATCGGGGTAACCCGAGAGCCACGGGCCATCGCCTCCATCTTAACCGGTGTAGGCGCCCTTTGGTCCAGCCAGCCTTTCGCGTTTCGCCACTGCTCCGAGGGCGTGACCAGTGTAAAGCATTGGGTAAGGGCGTGTTTCCCTCCACACTTCGAGCACTCATGCTTGAACTTGCATGGGTCGCGGGAGCAATAGCCCCGGTTGTAGCTCCAACAGGCCCCGGTGTTAGCCCCGCCTGGCTTCGTGGTCTGGCCTGCGCTACCGGCCCCAGCGGTGTTCCCCCCGCCCCGCTTTGGGTGGGACGCAGCGGAAAAGACCGGTAAGTAACCGGCAACCCGCTGGACGTGTGGGTGGATGCCGATGAATGCGTGGACGCCATCCACTGCATCCATAATTCCTGATTCACCTCTCCCCAATGCTTGTCCGGGTTGGCGCTGACCCTGGCCCTGAACTCCTCATCGTAACTAAGCCAGGCGAACCCCCCGAACTGCATTTGGGCCTTCCTGATGATGTCCATGTATTTCATTAGCGCTATGGCCCTATCCTGGTGTTTCACGCAGTAAATACTGGCGTAAATGAGAAACGCCGAGGTCCAATTTTCCATCGTCACCGGAACCCTAGGCCGTCTAGTCAATTCCCACTCCTCTTCTTTGGAACCCTCCTTCGCCTGCACCTCCCTGTGCAGCAATTTAAACACATCCACATACTCGTGTTTCCATATCCTACTCCTAATCTTGTCAGACAAATGAGACCCCAAGGGCATAGCCAGCCCCATGTAAGGGAGCTTTTTCTGGTGTTTGTCCTCCGACTTGTCCCCTTTCTCGTCTTTCCCGTCCACCTTGTCAGTCTGAACCCCCGCCGTAGCTACCAACTTACCTCCCACCTGCTTGACCACCCTTGACGGCTTGTCCCCTGGCAACTCTCCGGTCACCCGCACCGACCCCTCCCCCACCCCCACCGACCTACAAGCCTTCTTCCTACCCCCTTGTGGCCCACCATCCCAAGCCGACCACCAAGACCCCTCACCTGACAGCGATGAGTGCATCTCGCCGGGCCGTCCTCTGGAGGTGGAAGCCTTGGGTGTCTCCGCCTTTGCCTTGCCCTTCGTCGTCTTCTGGGCCTGTAAAACACCAAAAACGCTGTTGCTCTGCACCCCCCCCGTCCTGTCGTCGTCATCCCGCATTTCCCCCTCCTCAAGCTCATCACTCTCCTCAGCATAATCCAACTCCACTTCCGGCTCCACTTCCACAGGCGCCCACAACACCTCTCTCACCGCACGTTTCACACCCTTACTTTTACCAGCACCCACTCCCCGGCCCCCTGACATACACGCCGCCGTTGCCCGCTCCTGCGTTGGAGGGACGGCCGCCGCAGACCGCCCTACTGCTTCAGGCCGGCGTCCAGGGGCCGCCTTGCGCCCCGCCGGGCCACCCCGCACTCTGCCGACAGCCGCCGGCTTGGATCCCCCCCTACCCACCAGGTCGCTCCAACCTGGGTGGGCCCCGGCACCATCGGGCCTCACAGCCGTCCTGGCCATCCCTACCGGGCCCGCAGGCCCCCTGCCACCACTTACCCCCCCGGCCCAACCCTGACCAAATCCTCTTGCTCCGCCCACCTCTCCTCCTCCGAGGTGGGGGTCGGGGGCCCCTCAGCCTCGGCATTCCAAGCCGCTCCAACCCTCGGTGCCTGCTGCTCCGCCCATCTCACCTCATTCAGCTGCACCAAGAGGCGCTGCTCCCTGATCCTGTCCTCCCAGGCCAGTGACTCCCAGCGGGGGAGGGAGGGGGGTGGGCAGTAGCCCTGAAACCCCCCTCCCGGCTGCCAAAGTGCAGGCTGAGGGGCCGTCCCCCGGGCCCCCACCGCAATGCCCCCTGCCCCCCGGGCAGTAAGCCCCCGCGCCCCCTGTACACCCTCCGGAAACAGCGAGACCACCCTGGCCCCTGCCGAGAGGTCAATGGGAGCGTCCACCCATTGCCCCGTGCCTGCCCCCACACCTCCTGCGGCCAACCCAGGCTCCAATAACGGGGCGTGAAGCCCCCCGTCCCCCTCCCCCCCTCCCACCTCCACTCGCTCTGACGCCTCCCCCCATTCTTGCTGCTCTGGCTGAGGCCCCTCGCCCACCTCCCCCCCTCCCTCCTCCCCTCGCGGGCAAGCCGGTGCATAAAGCAGCCCCCCGGTGGGGCCCAACCCCACCGCGGGTCCCGCCGGCCCTGGGGGCACAAAGTCCAGTTGCGGGAACGATAGGCGCGGAGGCAGGCTCTTCCTCCGGCCCCCGCGCACCGACTCCTTTTTGAGCCCACCCCGCCCCCTCCCGGCCGCGCCCCCCAGCTGCAACGGGGGTTCCTCCTGGCATGCCAATACTGCCGCCGCCACCCCCGCTGACGCCGCCCTCGGGGCCCTCGAGAATCCCACCCACGCTTCCCCCAACACACCGGGCCGGAGGAGATCCTCCCGCCCGGCGCGCCCCAGGACCCGCAAAGCCTCCCTTACCTCATCCGCCGACATCCCACCGCGCCGACCGCACCACCAGGGACCCAGATACCACCGACCAGTGGCTCCCGCTCACCCTGCGCCTCCCGACACCGTCCGCTACCCCTACAGCACACCTCGGCCTGCACTATCACTCTCCCTTTGAAACTTCCCTCCCGATAGTGCCGAGCGCAGGAAGAGGAAGTTGCCTTCCTCCCCCGCACTCTTATACCCACCCCCTAACTCCACCCCCTGACCCTGCCTGGTCCTCCCCTGCGCGAAAGACCCCGGGGGAAGACTAGTCTGCAACTCTGCTTCCCCCGGGGCCCAGCATCCCTGGACACATTTGTTCCGCAAGAGCTGAGAACGGCTCCTGTGGTAAAGGTGTGGGGTTTAACACCTCTCAGTGACATTACGATCGCTCTGCATAGCCTGTGGTGATGGATCGCCGCGTGTGGCGCACGTCGTCTACGGCGTACGTGCTCTCACGTCTTGCCAGTGGGGCCAGTAATACTGCAATTGATCGGCCGCTCCGGACGCTGCTGTCAGGAATGGATGCGGATGCGGTGTCTGCTCTGCAGAGCTTCACGCGCCGCCCGCGCTTCTGTCGCATTGGGGAGCAGCGAGGCCCCGGACGAGGCAGGGCGGTGAGGCAGTGAGGGGAGGCGTTGTCGGGTGTAGAGGTCACCGTTCTGGCTGTGGGCTTTCCCTTCATTTTGCTCTTCTTCCACCGCTCTGCTGTGATAGTTCTTGACAGTGCGTTCACAGCCCAAGCCCAAAGCCCTGCGGGCATTTAGCATCCAAAGTTTCTACTGCAGCGTGCCGCATGTCTTGCTACCTTTCGCCCCCTCTCTATTCTTGTACAAGCTCACAGCGGGCAGCGCATTCCGCTCAAACCCATGGGTTCTTGAGCCGATCGATCTCTCAGGAGATCGATAATAGGATGGCTGGTTTCGCCACGAGGTGTGTTTTTATGTCTACGAAGGCGTCGTTCTCTTTTGTCGAGAGAAGCGGAAGAATTACAGCGAAGGGCACTGAGCAGAGAACTCCAACAGTAGACTGTCGACACGAGTTGTGAAGACTGGTAATTCCGTCGATTTTGTAGAGTTACCACCAGGGCACAAGTCCTAAAAAAAGAAGTGGGGGGACGCTGACGTCACGACAGGAAGTGACGTCACGAAAGGTGGCTTGCACCATCAGACTCATTGCCTCCCCTCGCTCACCCCTTAGATGCGATTGCATCAGAGAAGCCAGCGCGTGAGCAGCGTTCTGAATGAGCTCTGATCTCGCTCCAGAGAGGCCAAATAGTGAATGTGTGGCTCCATTTGCTCCAGTTATCGAGCTCCCGGTAAAATAAGTGGGGGGACGCCGTCCACCCGCGTGGTACCCCGACTCGAGCCCTGGTTACCACTCTACACGATTCCACATTTTACCTGCAAAATCACCTGCTAATAGCAGGTGAAAAGTCAGTGGTATCATGGGAAAACCATGCAGTAATTGGTCTGCTAATTTCTGGACGTTATTCTCCATGTCGGGCCTCGAGCTTGAAATCACCGGTAAATAGAGTGGTAATGCGACGGGTAAACTTAGTAATGGGCTAATATCACCTTCACATTTTTCTGTCCAGCTTGCTTGGAAAGTGGCAGCGTGAAGGCACTGTTCCACAGCTACTTTGCCCCGCCTCTACATATGCATCATCACTACAGCTGTAATCAAGCCGAACCCTTGTATGTTATAGCCAGGGCCACTAGAATTATGAGGCAGGGAAGAGCCAAGTTATGCGGCAGGATTGACTAAATTATGCTGCAAGAAAAGACAAATTATGTATCATACTGCGGCACATTTTTTGATAGTATTACTTTATTATTTTGTCATTTTTACACTTGATAATACTGTCTGGGCAACAATTTCATCTCATTAGTACCTGTTTAACAATCAAATAAAGAAATAAGCAACTGAAAGATAATCAGTTAACCTTTGCGTGGGGGCTTCCACTGCACATGAACACATCACCACGCTTTTAGTAATTTTTGATCTGTTTGAGCTAGAAACAAATATTTTTGTTAAAATGTAGTAATTATGCTGCAGATGATTGTTAGCAATGAGGTTTCTGGTTGGCTAGGGTATGCAGAACAAGAAAAGAGGGAGGAACCCTATATTTATGATAATCGGGACGGGGTAACTACAGGAAACAAAAGAAGTCCCTGGTGAAATTATCCGGATCATGTGTTGATCCAAAAATCTGCAACAGTGTAACAATTTACATACATACACATTAAATGAATTACAACCCCCTCTCTACGAGGGAGGAGCTCAGGGATGTTTTTATTTTGGTCAGGGAGGGTATGCTAAACCCCTATGTGAGCAGGTGTGTGTGTATGGAGCAAGAAAGTGCAGTGCTGTAAAGTGAAGTGCAAAGTTAAAACTGGCTAACGGGTTAGCTATATTGTGACTTTATTCAGCTACCCGGTGTCAGGATTAAAAACAATGAGGAGCTGATGACACACGTGCCGACATTAAAAGCACATGTGTGGCTAGACCAACATGCTTCGGCCAGGAGGACCACAGTGGGTTGTACAGTTCACTACGTCTGTCCAGGCATATTAGCCATATGGTACGTACACCAGAGCCACAAGGGATGTGGGTCCTATTCGATCGAGCACGTCCATATGTATGCCTGGACAGACGTAGTGAACTGTACAACCCACTGTGGTTGTATGCAGTCCATACTGAACAGTCAGATTACTGGTCCAGTATCTAATTTTTGATTTATTCACGTGTTTTTAAAAATTATATTTTTTCACGTACACACACTGTATAACTGCAGTAGCTGAATAAATTGACCCTGAAGAAGGCCGCGATACTACCTAGGTCCTCCTGGCCGAAACATGTTGGTCTCACCATTCAGTGTCTGCACTGCTGGAAAACATCAAAAGAAAGTCACTAAATTATACATAGAACATCAAAAGCTGGAGAAGCGTGGCAGATGTTGAGAGATGACAATGTTTCTTCCACGATCCGTTACTATGGGTATTTGCCTACCATGTTTAAAAAACATTGATATATCTCAAATATTTTGTCTTTTGATAGTTTGCTGGATGTAGTCAAACTGTGATCCTGGCAGATTTATTTTTAGTTCTTGCTTACAGACAGTTTTGGCTATGCTCTGTCCCTCTTTAGCTACTGCACGGATTGGTAGGCATCTTTTAATGGTTTTAAACCATTTCAAGATGGCCACTATGCGTGCTTAGACATGCGCACAGATGCACATGCGCAGCTGCTATTCTGGAATGTTTTTTCGTGTGCGTATTGAGAAACGATTCCAAGATGTCCACAGTGTGTGCCCACTTGGAATGCTTTTTATTTTGCTTTTTGAAAATCTTTTCCAAGATGGCTGCTGCAAACATGCGTGCATGGTGGCCATTCTGGAATGGCCTTTTTTTGCTTTATAAATGAAAACTCCAATATTGCTGCCGTGTGTGCTTACAAATGTGCATGCATGTGCACGGATGGCAGCCATCTTGGAATGATTTATGAAAAATCATTTGAAGATGGCCACCATGTGTGCACATGCATGACGTTCATCTTGGAATGTTTTTCTTTTTACTTTAAGAAAAAAAATTGAGTTGGCCACCATGCATGCATGCACACCGATTTCCATCTTACAATGGTTTTTAAAACCAAATAAGTATTGATAAAGTCAATAGGTCTGCGCATCGGTGTCACCATCGAGACATGTTGGCTATTAATTGATTTAGGTGTCGTGGTACAGATTGTGTAATGCTCTGCCGCTAGGGTGACTACTAGTCTAGAAATGCTCTACTTTCATTGTAAAGGCTTTCTCTGGTTCCCTTTATAGGCCACCTTTTGAAGCAAATTGCAGCTGTGATCCATATATGGCCCTTTGAGTATGCTGCAGCATACACTACTGCTATGGCATCTACTACTGTGACACTCATATAAACCATTCTTTTGACAAACAACTTCCCTAATTCCCTCACAAAAATAAACCTCTATGAAGAGCACCATATATCCATATTTTGTTTATATAGATGGAACTGGTTGTCAGTCAACATTATACCTGTTTTGATCAAATTCAGGAAAGCTGTGAAAATGTTTGAGGTGACCAAATCAATATTAATCAATTTAGAAAGGCTCTGTACCACCACGAAAATAATATAATCATTGATATGCCCCCTTCTTCAGAACTGGAAGTCTAGCCATGAATACAGTTGAATCATGTTAGAGAAGCGTCCGTGATTTTTTTCCTACACTTGAATTAACTCTTCCACAGCACGACATTTCCCATGCACTTCAAGGTTCCTCTAAAATCCTTCCAATGTCTTTCTGTGTTAGTGAGGCAAAACCTCCTGAAGGATGCCATAAGGTCACTGCTGGCGCAGACCGTCGCCCCTCCTCATATTACTTTTCATGTATCGGTGGGCTGATCATCTGCATATCGTCCCATAGTCATTCCACAGCAACTCCAGCCTCAAATTCGGGTTCCATGTTAACATGTAAATGCGGAAAACATCAAGGTACAAAACACTGAGTATTTTTCACCAACAATTTTTAATTTATTTTATTTTGAAGTGGGGAAAGGGTGAGGCATGCGTTGTTTCTTTTAGCTTTTTAGTTCTTACTCAGCTCTCCTTTTTTGTCTGCCTTTCAGCCAATCTCATGACTTGTTTGCATTTTTTTCTTTCCTTCTTTGTGCTTTTTTGTATGTGTTTTGCCGTGTGGTGCAAAACAGCCCCCTTTCGTCCACTTTCCTTGCATACTTCGGCAGGGGAAACACTGTTGTGCAATTTTGTTCCTAAGCCAGACTTGTGCTTTTGGATAAAAAATTAGGAAAAAATTAGGAAAAGTGATGTTATTTCTACAGTGATTTTGATAACAATATTTTTGACTTAATGTATTTACTGCACAAGCAATCTATTGATACTTGGCAGCAAGATCTTGTGATATTGGTTAGGTTTTAGACTTCTCAGGGCCTTATTTCATGCAAAAAGGTCCCTTGACTTTCACGTGACCATAGGCAACATTTAATAATAGACATTGGCAAAGCCAATATGCCTCATCTCTAAAAGCCTGAGCTATTGGCTTTGCCAATGCTTTTTGGAATGGCCTTCACATGTGTCAAGACGCATGTGGTGGACTCATGGTCAGCATTTGTGGAATGCATTTTCCACTAGAGATGATAGCTGAAGCATGTACATTTGTTATGACACATGTTCTAGCTGTGTCACAACACTTGCACATGAACCCTGACACACCAGCGTCCAGTTTATTATTTTTAATTTTCTGTTTGAACATGGTGGACAGCCATTTTAAAATGGTAAATTAAAAGGGAAAAGAATAGCCCACAATCGCAAAAAAGGAACAAGCGACTCATTTGCACTTTCCAGTATCCAGGCCCGCTATTAAAAAAATAAAATAAATAAGAGTGAATGTTTGAAACATGGTACAGGATAGGAAGCAGGTCAGGTGAATAAAAGGAGAGTGCATGGGTAGCAAAGTGTAGGAAAGAGAAAGGAAACACATGCCATGCACTCAAAGAAGTACAAAATGATAAAGAAATAATAATGCCCTCAAGTCAGTAGTGGAAGGATAAAACTCATCCATTCAGAACACTGTGAGACCAAAATGCTCCTGGGTGGACAAAGAAGGGGAAGGCCATTTGTGTTTATTTTTTATTCTTTAATAAATACTTTTTCTTGCTTTTTCCCATAGCCAATAGAACCACATAGGACATACAATAACAACACTCCGTATTGGAGGAAGGAAGCCAGTTACATTTCAATCATATTTGTTCATACCACCTTCCAATACAATGTACAGGATGCACCCACTTACCCCCAAGACTCCACTACCCCGGTGGGGGGAGGGGTGGGGCGCCAGGCCAGGACAACATGGATCACTCGCCTATAACAAGTAGGGATAAAATCTCTTCACAAAAGTAAAGGCAACTGCAGCAATTATATTCACATCTCAAAATGAACAATACTAAAAGAGAAAATACAGATATTGAAACCCCCCAGCCCTAAACCGCGTGTGTGTGTGTGTGTGTGTGTAATCATTCTCCTTCCACCCCACACCTTCCTCTCCATTAGGCCCCATTCATTACCCAATCACTTGCCAGGATGTCCCTTAGTCAGCGACACTAGAGGTGGGGGAGAGTCACAGAGGAGAAACATGAGATAGACAGCAAAGCCATCCACTCTTGAGCAATGGGCTGACCCTTAGCCCACTTTAAGTATATAAAATGCATTGGAAAACATAGGTGTGTGCCCACAGACATCTAATGCTGTTTGTACCTGAGACATAAAAGGAATTTCTGTCGAGTCGCCCTTGTAATTTTTTTTTTTTTACTGGAAATCATTATTTCTCTCTTGCCCTGTCTGCCCTTGATTGTAAGCTGGCTGCGCATCCAATATTTTTGAGCTCTGTGATTACGACTTGAGTTTCATAGCAATAAGCACTGATAAACAACCCCTTCAGCTCATCGTGAACCACTGATAAACAACCCCTTCGGCTCATTGTGAACCACTGATAAACAACCCCTTCGGCTCATTGTGAAGCACTGATAAACAACCCCTTCGGCTCATTGTGAAGCACTGATAAACAACCCCTTCGGCTCATTGTGAAGCACTGATAAACAACCCCTTCGGCTCATTGTGAACCACGGATAAACAACCCCTTCGGCTCACTGTGAAGTTGGTGGAATGGGAAGCTGTCAGCACAAGCGTAGTAAGGGCAAATGTTCCCCAGGCTCCAGATGGAGGTTCTGTTTGCAATCACTGCTACCAGGCAGCCTTTCATCGCCCTATCATGTCTGGGAGCTGTACTTGTTATGAAGGAAATAAACTTGAAGCAAAATCTATTTTTTATTGCCGGCATATGGCTTTCACGTTGCCTTTTGGTCACTTCACAACACTATGGGCCTCATTCCGAGTAATAAGGTAAATTCCAATATGCACACTAAAAATGTTTTCTTCACAAATCAGAATTCCAAGCTGTGTGCTAATTATTGCACATTGTAATTAATCCATATGGTAATTACTGCACATGATAATTACAGAACTTGGGCCACAATCACACGTTTGAACGACAAGTGTGAGATATTTACCGCAACAGGAAAATACCGACACCGCAGACTGAAATATTTACCAGGTACAGTAAATACTTCCTGTTCTGAGTTTTCACTCTGAACTTTGGGCCATAACTTGCAGGATTCAAAGCTTACCATACTGAATTCCATTTACTTGGCCTTTTCTCCTGGTAAATTTCAGGGGGATTGATCCATCAAAATGTAACTGTGGAAAATTTTGGGGGTTGCAGTAATGACCACAATACCTACATTTCGTCCACTGAGGCACCCAGTTGAAGCAGTGGTCAGTATCAAACAAGAGCGACTGGGTGGTGGGTGTGTATGCGTCAAGACAGGAGAGTTTTTAATGAATTGGACCGCCCCTTGTTTTCTTTAATGCCTTCCAATGCTTTCCATAAGCTGATCCAGTCAACAATACAACAGTATGTAAAACAGCCCAGGTGGGTGAGATTAATTCAAGCATTCCACACATCAATTTGTTTTTCTACAAGACACCCCAAGTATGGGCGTGGGTTCAAAACATATAGTGTTCCACGCCTCAGGATTTACCTAATTGATTGGGGTTGCTTGTGTTCCTGTCTGGAGGGGACCTGGACTGGCAGTGCAAGCAGGGCTGTTTCTATTGGAGCAGGACCCAGACTGATTTGTATATGGCTGGTCTCAATTGAGAGGCAGAGTCAGTGAAAAACGATGGACTGGATTGCGGACCTTAATAATTACTAGTGGCTGAGATGAATTAAGCATTCCACCGACTCTTACAAGAAGACTTCTCTGCTACATTTTCTCCTAGTATAACCTTTGCCGTGTCTTGTGCTTTTCTTATTTTGGCTGTTGCTCACCCTCCCATCAAATAGCCATTCCCTATGACTGCTTTATAGGATTTGTTTGCTCCTAGATGGACTCTTTGCCGTGCCTCATAACTATAAAACGCTTTGGCTGTTTCTCCTGGAAGAAGCACCAGCTCCTTGATCTTGAAGCGTGCAAGACACTGATGCTCTGTGTCTAGCTCATTGCAACCAATTGATGAAGTCTCAAAGAATATAGGCAAAGACTGATTTTGGAGTTGGTTTGGAACACACCACAATTCAAAGCACTTCTGAGTAAGTCTACCTTCATGGAGGCTGTATGCGTATCTTGAAGCATTATTTTCAGGACTTTAAGACGCACCCAAGGCCCAATTACAGTCTCCTGCTTCAGTTAAAAATATGTTTATAATCTGTGCGCAAATCGCATTAGTTTAAAATGTACTCAAATCGTGGGAGCAGATAGGGCACATGCTCTGTGCACTTTGGAATGGGGAATAATACAGAGTACTTGCATTTTATTCTCTATTCTAAAGTGCCCCATCTGTAATTTGTTAAAAATCGCACATCCTGCAACTTACGAACTCTGTGAATTTTCACCCAGATTTGATAGGCATTCGTGGTCAGGCCACATAACCTTTATAGACAAACAACATTTCAGTAAGCCGACAGTGCCTCTTATAGCAGTTAAAGAAGAATCTTTAGACTTTGATGACTTCAGCAGTGGAATACTCTCCTTTCTGCTGTACAACCAATCAGTACTTATTTCCTAAATCTTAAAACAAATGAAAACTAGGATTTTCACCTCTGTTTGATTCTAGTTTCTCCCTTCTGCATTTTCTGTGCACCATCACGTTTGCTCCAGGACACACCATCTCTGAGTAGTAGTTTGTTTTCGTTCATTCAACCAGTCAGCTAAAATTGAAGAAACAAAGACAAGAGCTCTTGAAACAATTAGAACTCTCTTGATAACATAATTGAACCTACAACCAATGGTGGTTGCTTGTGTTCCCTTGGAGAGGGGACCTGGTCTGACTGTTCTGGCTGGACTCCTCCTTTTGGAGCAGGACCAAGGCTGATTTGCTTTTGGATCTTTCCTGTAAGAGGTGGCCTAGTGGGCAGCAAAAAATATAGGCTGGATTGCTGCCCAGTGGCTGAGATGAAATCAAGCAACCAACCTTTTTGCTTTCCTATATTACAACAGATATGTAGATGTATGGCATACAAGAATCACTGGCCTATTTAATCAACCCAGTGCCCTGTATGCTGTTTTTATAAAACACATATTCCCCATGTGTATTAGCCTGATAATTTTAGCTCTGCTGCAGTTATTATGGCTCCATTTGCTTCTTAATGATTATCATGATTCAAGGTTTGTTTTTGTATTAATGCAACCAAATGCTTGAATGTCAGACAGAAGTCTGAACACCATCTATGTCATTAATGCCCTATTACTTACCGGTAATCTTCATTACTCCTGGTCCCATTGTCCTCGTCCTATTCCTTACAAAGTGGAGATGACCATCTCCACAACAGAAAAAAAGAACAGGAGAATGCTCTGACACCTAACCCCACCCCCTCCCACTGGGAGTACATAAGCTGTTCCAACCCAGCATTCCGCCTGAACTACCAAGCCACCAACCAGAAGGCCGGCCGTCCAGGAGGGAGGGAGGGGCATAAGGAATGGGACGAGGACATCGGGACCAGGAGTAATGAAGATTACCGTAAGTAATAGGGCATTACCCCCCGGTCCCCCCAGTCCTCGTCCCATTCCTTACAAAGTGGAGAATACCAAAGCAGAAAAACCCGGCCTTCCGAACTCCCACAAACACCAGGGACACCACACCGAAAGCAGCACCTCAAAAGAAGCAAATGGGAGAACCACAAGAAAAAAGCACAGGCAGGAGCACAGAACCTGCAATGCCCCCAACCAAACAACAGGGCCAAAACCCCCAAAACAAGTAGGGGACAACCGAGAAGTGCAAAACACGGAGCCAAACCAAGGAGCCGCCGCCCCCCCAAAGGGCAGACAGCCCACACCAGGAACCTCCGAACCAACCACAGAGGAGGAGAACCCAACAAGAAAGGACCAGAGACTGACCCCACCAGAAGGACAGCGACGAGGCCACCCACAGAAGAAGACCCAGGGCAACACGACACCACAAGAAGCCAGGACCACATCAAGAGGGACACAAGACCCCCAGGCAAGGCCAGAAAGGAGGCCAGGTACCAAGAGCCAAGCCCCAAGGGAAGCCCCAGAGGGGCCGGAGCAACCTGCCCCCCCACCCCAGAACAACCAGCAGAAGGGAGCCCAGAAGAAGCGGAACCACCCACAGGGCACAAAAAGCCCGGAAGGGCACCCAACCAGCAAGAAGGCTGCCAAGGACAGGAACACCACCCAGCGCCCAGAAACCAAGCAGCAGAAACGACAGAGAGCGACTCCCCCTCAGACAAGGGAAGAACGCCACACACAGCCGCAAGAACCCACAATGACCTCACCAGGAAACAAGGAGAGACCCAACAGGCCCCACCCAAAGCAAGAGACAAATGAACGACACCACCAACCACAGGACCAACCCCAACACACCAGGGGAGGCCCCCAGCAGATCAGCACAGAAAAAAAGAGGAAGTGGCCCACTGAAAGAGCCAAAGCACAGACCCAGAGGAACAACCAAGGGCAGGCCCAGACAGAGCAAACCAGGAGGAGAGGGAGCAGCGACCAAGAGCAAGCCCCCCCCAACCTGACAGCACACCAACAGAGAGCCCAGAGGACCCAGCCACAGAAACCCCCAGAGGCGGACCAGACCATGGGGCAGGAACGCCCAGCATCAACACCAGTGGAGACACCGGACAACAGCCCAAAATCCCCCCAAACCTGGAGAAGGACCCCGGGCACAGGGACAGGCCAACGGGCCAGGACAGAGGCAACCACCCCAAAAGCCTGGGACACCGGGATACAAACCCAGCATCCTGCCCAACGAAGGCAAGGGAGAGGCCAGAAGCGCAACCCCCCCATCAAAACGAAGCCAACAACAGGACCCCACCCAAGGAAAAACAAGGGACGGACCCCAGCAGACCCTGAACCAGACCAGGGCACAATACCAAGAGCGGGGAGAGGCAAAACCCCCAAGGCCACCGAGACCAGTGGTCTGAACTATATAATACTATTGCTGATCTTTCTCTAAAATATGCAAACTGCACCATCCTCGGAGATTTCAATGTCCATATGGACAATGACATATGCCCACAAGCCGCTCAATTATTACATACCCTCAAAGGGTTGAATTTGACTCAAAAAGTTTCTGCCCCTACACACGTGGCTGGCCACATGATGGACCTTATTTTTACCAATATCCCTTCCTTAAGAGTAGACACTCCTCTCCCATTGACCTGGTCTG
Source organism: Calotriton arnoldi (assembly GCA_963921515.1). Taxonomy (NCBI): domain Eukaryota; kingdom Metazoa; phylum Chordata; class Amphibia; order Caudata; family Salamandridae; genus Calotriton; species Calotriton arnoldi. Next base: position 35,751 of record CAWUFW010007151.1, on the reverse strand, counting down.
ACCATTTTTTAGTTCCTTTTTATTTGACTATTCCTTCTAATAACAAGCAGGTTAGCTCCACACCAGAAACAAGAAGAAATTGGAGGAAGGTTACACCGGAGGTCATTGACCATGTGCTAGATGATACAGTCCCAGTACTGACGGGAGAGCCCAGTCTAGATGCCTCTCTCTTCAATAATTGGATTACATCGGCCCTGGACAAAGTTGCTCCACTCAAAAGTATGAAATTGTCCAGGAAAAATCCCTCTGCCCCCTGGTTCACTACCGAACTCCGGCTGGAGAAAAGTTTATGTAAGCAATTGGAGCGCTCATGGAGGAAAAACTATAACTCCGACGCTAAATGCAGATATAAAATGGCATTAAAAAAAATTCATACTTTAAAACGTAACACAATCAGAGATTATGTAGCCAACCAGATCAAAACCTCAGATAATTCTACCAAAGAAGTGTTCAAGATTGTTCAGGGCTTTTTGAAACCATTAGCCTTGAAGAGTATCATCACCCCTCAGCCTCCCTATGTGAAGATCTATCCAGCTTCTTCTATGATAAGATTCAGAAAATCTACTCCTCTTTCCCCTTAGCTGGGATCTCTCCACTGTTAGCTACATTAGCCCACAATCCCAATCCTTCTAACACCTGGTCGGAATTTCAACCATTATGCACAGCCACCTCATTGGTGGAACTAAGTAAAATCAAATCCGGTGCCCCGACCGACCCTTGTCCAGCCAATTTTTTTAAACTACTTGCTCCGCGGTTTAATCCCGTCCTAAATGCCTTATGGAATGCCTCCCTGAGCCGGGGCATTTTTCCTGTGCCATGGAAAACGGCTTATGTCCAACCTATCTTAAAGAAAGAAGACGCGGACCCTTTAGATCTAAAAAACTTTAGACCGATTTCTCTCCTCCCGGCACCGGCCAAAGTGCTGGAAAAGGTAGCCCAAATGCAACTATCAGAGTTCCTGGAGATTAACCATCTTCTCCATGACTCCCAGTCGGGTTTTAGGAAGGGATATAGCACAGAGACGGCCCTTCTGGAAGTGGCAGAAACCATACGGGAAACGGTAGACCAAGGCAGATGCGCAATGTTAGTGCTGCTGGACTTGTCCGCAGCCTTTGACACTGTGTCACACCAGATCTTATTAGAGAGACTTGAGTCCCTAGGGGTGAAGGGCACTGTTCTAAACTGGTTCCGCACCTTCTTAGAAGGCCGGTCTCAAAATGTGTTCCTGCGCCCTTTTATTTCGGCCTCTAGATCTATCAGTTGTGGGGTCCCACAGGGTTCGGCGTTGAGCCCTACCCTTTTCAATGTGTACCTGGCTCCTCTCGCCACACTGATTGAACAGTGTGGAGTGAAGGTGGTCTCGTACGCTGATGACACTCAGCTTGTGTTCTCTTTTAATGAACACACGGAGGTAGCTTTCATGAATTTCAAACTATGTTTACGAATAATCTTGGCGTGGATGACAAACAATTGCATGAAGCTGAATACTGATAAAACAGAGGTATTGTTTTTTAACCAATCATCTCCTCTCTCGTCTGAACTTTGGTGGCCGGCCGAGCTTAACCCCCCTCCTAGCCCGGTGCACTCGGCTAGGAACCTGGGCTTTAGATTTGATTCTACTTTATCGGGTAGTGCCCAAATCTGTAAAGTCTCTTCCGTATGTTTCTGGAAATTAAAAAGCTTACGAAGAGTCCTGCATTTACTGCCAATGAACTGCAGGAAAAATGTGGTCCATGCGCTTGTGACCTCCCAATTGGACTACGCAAATAGTCTCTACCTGGGGCTCCCAGATTACTTGCTGAGAAAACTGCAGATTATACAAAATGCTGCAGCCAGGTTGATCAGAAACGTGCCTCTTCGCCACCACATCTCTCCCCACTTGCGAAGCCTTCACTGGCTCCCTGTCAAGAGACGGATCGAGTTCAAGGCACTGATACTGGCTTTCAGATCCATGAGAGATGCTGGCCCTCAATATCTGAAGCACAGACTTCAGAAATATTACCAATCAAGATCTCTGAGGTCAAACCATCAGGACCTAATGGTGACCCCACGCTTCAAAAGGGCCAGGATGGGGGGACGTGCCTTGGCTGTGAAAACAGCCTCTCTGTGGAACTCTATGCCAGCCCACCTTCGAAAGGCGAAATCAGAGCCTCTGTTCAGAAAGGCCTTATAGACTTGGCTTTTCAGCCTAACCTAGAACTACATGTTTCTTCAGCTCTTGCACGCAATCTGTACTCATCGCTAGCGCCGGGACACTTCCGCTGGAGGTAGCCGAGCGCTCTACAAAATGCATTAATAATAATAATAATAATAACTCAAAGACCAAACAGGGCCAACAGGGAAGAAGCAGCTACAAACAACTCCCACCAAGGGCGACACCCCCAACCAAAAAACCCAGTGGTCAACCACAGGGCACCCAACAAAAATCCGTAACAGAGAAGGGGGGGGGGGAAACCCCCAATCGAACCAACAGCTGACCAACTGGTCAGAACGACAAAGGAGGACACCAAGGATCCACCCCAGGCGAGACCCAAGAGCAGCCGCAGAAGGGCAAAAACAGGAAAGTAAAACAAGGAGGCCCTTAGCCCAACCCCGCAGATGCACCCACAAACCCCCAAGAAGGCAGCAGACAGAACAACAGACACGCCAGCAAGACCCGAGGCCACCAACACAACGCCCCCACGAGCCGGAAGCAGTGCCACAGGGCCAACTGCCCCAACACCGAAACCCCCAACCAACAAGGGCATAGGGAAAGGCATAGGATCCAGCCATGCCCAGGCCACACAGGGAATCCAAAGCAGCAGGAAGACAGGGAGGGAGCCAAGCAGCCCACACCTGCACGCCAATGCCAAGGCCCAGCTCGCAACAGGCAGGCGCAGAGGAGAGGCTACAGGAAAAGGACAGAAGGCTGGCCCGGGCCCCAGCAACACCAGGCACAGGACCACCGACCACCAAGGTGCCGAAAGACCCACACCCAAGCAAGGCGCAAAGGGACCAGAGAAAGGAAAGTCGGACAAGGACATAGGCAGACACCCAAAGGTGACCCCCAAGTGACCAAGGCTCCACGGCCAGAGCCGGACACAACCAAGCAGAGAAGTCCCCACCAGCCCCCCCCTCCACAGAGGCAAATGAGGGGCCAAACACAGGGCCAACGAGACCGACAGAGGCAAAGCCAGGGCCCCACCAACAGACTAGAAGACCCGACACCACACCACAACCCAAGGAGGGTCGAGCCCGGAGAACCCCAAGGCGCACAACCCACAGAGGGAAGAGGGACCGGAAGAGGGAAAGGGAGAAACCGAACCCCAGCAGACCCCCCAACCGCAGAGCCACCAAAAGAACAGGGACGAGAGACACCACAGGCACAAAACCAGCCCCCGCACCAGAGTGCCAATGGACCAAGCCCAAACGACAGGCCCCAAGGGGAAAGCAACATGACCAAGCCAACCCTGCAGGCGCTCCACAAACTGGGCTGACGGCAACCAGGCATACCAGGGACAACCTGAACAAAAAACGCCGGGAAGCCACGGCCCCAGAGCAGAGGCAAGGCTAGGGGAGAGAAAAGACATAGCCCGAAAACGGGGAACAACAGGACCAACAAGCAGGAGTGAAACAGAAAGCTGCAATGCGGCACACACCCCTGGGCAGGCAGACACCAGACCACACAGGCCGCCCTACCAACACACCCACACGTACAGCACCCGGTACTACGAGGACGTCTCCCACTCAGGCACGAACCAGGCAAGACCTGGCCCAACCTCCGAGATAAGAAGAGAACAGGTACCGACAGGGTGGAATGGCCAAAGGCCAGGCAGAAGCAACAGGGGAGAAACCAAGGAGCCGCAGAGGTAGAAGGGAAGGAAGACCCACAACACTCAGCCCCCTGCAGCAGAGAGACAGAGGACACCCAAAAGCGGCCCAGGCACTCAAAAAGGAACCCAAGAGGGGAGAAGGAAACCGCAACACGGTACCCAACCCCCACCAGTCAGCCCAAGCACAACCCACAACCCAGCACCAGGCAACAGGCAAACACCAACGCCAGCAACAAGGCCCACCAGAGGCGCCCCAAGCGCAGCCCCGGAGCCAACAACCGACCACGGACAGCCGCGGGAGACCAATGAAAGGCAGCAGAAGCACAGCGCACCAGCGAACTCCAGCACCAAGGGCCATGCCAGGCCAGAGAGAGGGCACAACACCAACCCCCCCCCCCCAGGTGAAAACAGAACCCAAGAAGCAGGGAGGCCGGGAACCCCAAGGGCCCGAAGCAAGACGCAAGAAAGCGACCAACCCACAGAGGAGTAAGGAAAACCAAATGAAAAACCGCCAGGGGAGGCAGACGCCACACAGCACCGCCAACCCCAACCAGCCAGCCCAGGCACAGACCACCAACACAGCGGCAGGCAACAGGTCGAAAACACATACCCCAGCATCCTGGAGGCCAGGGACCCCAAAGGCCAGGGCCAGAGAGCCAGAACAGGAGTCTATGCGGTACTTAACCCCGGGGCAGGCAGACAGCACAACACATCGCCTGCCCCCACCAGCCAGCCCAGGAACCGACCACCAGCGCAGCGCTGGGCAGAAGGCCATCCGGAAACACCCCCTGAAAGAGAGAGAGAGAGAGAGAGACAACAACGACCCCAACACAGACCAAGCAACAGGGGTGCCGGGATCACAAAAGGCCAATAGCCTACTGCGCCAGGTAAACTCAGGCGGACTCCCAACCAGATACTAACCAGGCCCGAAGCCTACTCAACGCAGGAGAGCAGACAAGACCAATTGCAAACAGGGAGGCATGGGCGAAGGAAGAGCTAGCCACCCAGGGAAGGCAACAACCAGGCCCAACCAGAGAGCCGATCAGAACACAGGAAAAAAAGGGAGACATGGCCGCAGCAGAAACAGGACCGGAAAAGAAACCGCTATGCGGTACTCACCACCGGGGCAGGCAGACACCCCCACACACAGACTGCCCCCACCAGCTAGCCCAGGCGCCCTCCACCAGACAAGTGCCGAGCAAAGAGGAAAAGCCTGCAGCATCTGGCACTCCCAGGCGGCCTCACAGTTCCAGGGAGGAAAAAGGCCGAAATGCAGGACCCCACCAGCCAGGAACTCCAGGGGTACCACCAAGACCGGCCCAAGTCATCCCACAGCAGCATCAGCAGTGCGTCTTGCAAACCGGCCCAGCCACAGGAAGACGCGGCCTCCAACTCGGAACAGACCGGGAGGACCGGCGCCCCAGCCACACAGGGCCGGCCGCCAACCAACGTGGCTCCCGGTAAGCCCGGCAGGCCAGGAGAACGAGCAGCAGGACATCGAGGACAGCCCAGCAGCCCGACGAAGACATCCAAAGTGCAACAGGTAAGTGCAACCAGCAAAATCCATGCCCCATTCTGTTGGAAGACATTAAAAAAGAACAGGCGGAATGCTGTGTTAGTACAGCTTATGTACTCCCAGTGGGAGGGGGTGGGTTAGGTGTCCCAGCATTCTCCTGTTCTTTTTTTCTGTTGTGGAGGTTTTCATCTCCACTTTGTAAGGAATAGGACGAGGACTGGAGGGACCCGGAGGTAATGTGTTACGACAGGGACAGAATGCATTTGGTTTAACTAATGTTTTAATAATGATTCATATCTTTTTACTCTGATTACTATCTCTTTGCGTGATGTACTTATATAAATAGTTACATGAGAATAAATTGCTGCTAAATTTAGCCAATTTACTTTTAAATTATAATCCCAGCAGGTTCAAACCATTATGTACAGTTCGACCTTTTCAAATATTCTTTACTATATTAAATGTATCCTCTGCACTATCTTTTTGTTTCAGCTGTTTCAGAACTTGAAAAACCTCATGAGCCCATACCGAATAATCTTTGAGTCACCGCTTGAACTTTCGGCACAAGGTAATTTCATTGATCTTCATACTGCTGAGAATTTGAGTTAATCCAGATACGAAAAAAAGTAGGGCAGATAAAGTGTGGTTCCAGTTCCTTGGAATTGAGATGCATATCTGGTCATTCCCAACAGCTTGAGTTTGATTATCTAACATGACAACCCATTACCACGCATGCCTTTACCGCACGTATAATGTAACGCAATGACCTATCTTTACAATGCGCTGCATTACATTGTGGACCTTAACCAAGCATTTTTGTGGTTATATAATATATGTACATGTGTGTGTATGTGCGTGAACATGCACAAGCACACACACAAACACACATATATATATGATTATATACTTATATATATATATTATTTGGGGGGGAGAAACCCCCACAAACCCTATTTTTACTCCTAATCTCCCTTTACCTCTTCTCATCCTGAACCCTAAATTTACACTTACTACCTTTTACCTATACCCATCCCTAATTACTAAATGTACCCATACCTCTCTTTACCTCTAGCCTCCCCTTAATCCTAAAATTACCCTTACCTCCCTTTACCTCTACCCACCCCTAACCCCCAAAATTGCCCGAACCTCCCTGTACCTATACTCACCCCATAACCCTAAAATTAGCTTACCTCCCTTTGCCGCTACCCACCCCTAAACCCTTAAATGTGCCTTACCTCCCTTTTAACTGTATCTACCCCATGTCTATTAAATTACCCATACCTCCCTTTACCTCTATATACCCCTAACCCCTAAAATCCCCCCACCCTCACTTCCATTCACCTCTACTCATCCCTAAACCCTAAAAATATATTTACCTCCCTTTACCACTACCCTCCCCATCACCGTAAAATTACCCTTACTTCACTTTACCTCTAGCAAAACCTAAATCTTAAATTCACCCTTAGCTCCCTTTATCATACCCATCCCTAAAGCCTAAAGTTGCCCTTCCCTCCATTTCCCTTTACAGGCAACTTTACCCCCATTTTTATTAAATAACATTAAAAATTATGTTATTAAATAAATACATGTCTGTTAAAGTAGTGCATAGTAAAGGTAAAAACCTATACCCTGTACTTGCCTGGATGTACTTACCTGCATAGTAAAGTCATTCTTGTAAAAGGCTGTATACCCCTGATTTTAAAGCTAATTGGCTTCCTCATCGGTTTGCATTGCTTCCTAAGGTTACACTTTGAGTATCTGCCAAAGGGTCAAGAAAACTCTCCCTACCTTTAACCTAGACTCTTATTGTTAAAGGGAACTCCACTGAGTGAGATGTCATGTGATCATGGGCCTTCATAGTTGCTGGGGATCTGTTGATAATGGAACAGTGGGCTTCAATTGGACATATTCAATTATTTTTGTTAGTCTAGTGGTCTCCTGTCAGGCAATGATCTCCTGGTGGAAATATATTTTCTGAGCATCATTAGAAAGAGGACCCAGTTCATTTTAAAATTATGTGTTTCTTTATTCTGCCTCCCAAAAAGGACCAACATAGGGCACATTTTGGAAGACACTGCATCTCTTAGACAAAAATGTTCCTTAAATTTGGGGGAAGACTGGATAGGGTCCCTTTTATTATGAGGAAACAGGACCTGTTCGATCGAGTGTTTCCACAGGATCTGGAGAGTTATCGGAGGGGCCAGACCCGTGCAGATGAGCCACCTTGTCTTCCTTGTGGGGTACTGTAATGGGAAGGTTATCCGTTAGTAATGACCCCAACATCAGTGTACACACCAAAGGCCACTCAATTCTCTGTTAATTTCCAAAGATTGGCTTATTCTAGATGAAGTGATAATGTCAATGCCATAGGTGAGCCTAAACAATTTAGGGCTGAATATAGAAGGAAATGCTCCTTTGCCTTGCTTGATGAAGAGAGTTGGGTCACCCGTGAACAGAGCCCCAATTATATAGTCCACTTTCCAACCTCAAAATAGGAAATCCCTACAGCTCCAATGAAATAGTCAAAGAACATACCCATGAATTGGAAACTAGCTACCATCTTTGCTTACAAATCCGCATCTATAAGTGGGTGTTATTGTGTAGCATAGATTGCAAACTGGATAATCTTAAGGAGTTCCTTGAAATTAGTTCTCGTATGGTTTTGGTCAGAAATATACTTATGCATGCTTCTCTGCTCCCATCTTTACACTACAGAAATAAACCTGCTCTGCATGATAGCCATTTTGAGAGCTCTTTTTTCCGAATGCTAAGCAAATTGTAATACAGAAGGTGTAGATCTTACAGAATTGCATTTGATATGACTAGTCACTGGAAGAGTTCACTAGATAGTAACACAACGCACATGCACTCAGCACTTACAGATGACTACAGTAATAACCCAATGGAAAAGATCAGTAACTAGTCTGAATTCCAAAGGTGACTAGCTATTGTACAGTCCGCTTAACATTCTAGAAAGATGCTTGTTATTATGAAATGACTTAAATGGGTAAATGATTCAGATTTTTAAAAACGAATAACAAAATAGAGTAGGATATTCAAGAGATGCATGTAGGATAAATATAAGAAGGAGAAGCTTTGACACCGTCATCTGTTCACTCCATAGAGCTGTAGTGAAGTAATAGCTCATAGTATCGAATTCTTCCAGTCCAGCGGTAGATGATGCTGGGTCTTAAAGAAGGGACAAGCTGTGGACGTGGTTTCAAGGAAGTGGTCCCTCCCCAAATACAAAGATCCTTATGACCTAATACTCTGTTCCTTTTTTCTGTAGTCTGTATTTATCCAGTATTGGGGTACCTTTCATAGATTCACATGCCTGAATCATTCCCTGTCGTCGAGATGGGAGTCCCACGGTATAATAATCAAGCAATATCCAAATAATGACATAGGCTATAATGGCACTGAGCCATGCTAATATAGCCTATCTACGTCCTTTTCAGTGATGAAGCCGTCGAAGATACCGTCGCCATCCACACTGTCGACGCCACTTCTGTCACCGACGACGACACCGTCGACGACAGTGACAACGATACCGTCGACGACATCTCCGTCGGCGAATATACTGTTGACGATGATTCCATCGACGAAGTTTCCGTTGACGATGATATCGTCGACGACAGGATTTTCAGCGGCCGTAACCAAAAGCCAGTCGACACCACCATCAACGATGATTACGGTGACCAAGAAATATTTTCATTCTGAAATGTCGGCTTATAGTAAGATCTCTCCATTACCTCCACCGCACCTTTTGGACCTTCAAGAGTCGGATGAGGATGAAGAAGATGATGATGGTATGTACGGAGCAGCACACAGTCCTTTTGAGCTGCACGTGAAATGCCAGGATTTTGACGATGACTACGAAGACCATCAATACTACCAACCATATGTGGCACCGCCACGTCATTATCAACATTATGAATACCAAGAACATCGCCCTAGAGAGATGGATCATCTGCCACCAACCTTAATTCAAGATCTTCAAGCTATTCTAGCAGATTACAAGCAAAGATTTCCATCTCAAGACGCTCCCAAGGAACTGCCAGCGCAAACTCAAATTCATGACAAACCCAGTTCACCAGCAACATCTACAGTACCACGAGAGGTTGATCCGATCGACCCTTCCTCTTCGGACAAAGAGCGAGAAGAAGGCGAAATCCCAGATCCAGCTGCCGATCCCTGGGAAGACTACATTATTCCTACTCCTTCACCTCCGTCACACCACCCAGCGGACTCCCCGCCTGAAGACATAGGGGGTTTCCACAACCTAATGGAGAGGGCTTCTAATAGATTCCATCTCCCCATGGAAATTAAACATACAGACTGCTTCCTGTATGACTTTAAAGAGGAAGCCAGAAAGTCAATGCGCACAATTCCATTTATTGACTACATTTGGCAAGAGGGTGTAAAGATTATGATGTCCCCGGCAACAATACCACCAGTGCTCTCTCGCATAGAGAAAAAGTACAGAGCCCCAGAAAATTCCCCTTCTTGTCTAACTGGCCATCCGAAACCGAATTCTGTTATTTCTCAGGCAGCACAAAGGAGATCTAAAAACCCAGCCACCCCGATCTCCACTCCTCCGGACAAAGAAGGGCGTAAGCTTGATATAATGGGAAAGCGTTTCTCCACCATGGCTGCGACTACTATTAAGGCAGCCAACGCTTTGGCTATCATCGGACGATATGACAGACAAATATGGTCTGATATGGCTTCTCTTCTAGACCTTATTCCTGAGGACAGAAAGCAGGAAGCCAGGAAGATCCTCATAGCAGGAGAACAGGCAGCCTCAGAAACAATTGATTGTGCTATGGACATAGCCAACACGGGGTTCCGCCAACTGGCAGGAGCGGCTGTATTGAGACGCCAGGGGTGGTTAAAGGCAACCACATTTAGACCAGAGGTCCAGTCAAAAGTTCTGGATATGGCGTTTGATGGCGACGCCTTATTTGGCAAACATATAGATGAGGCGCTTCTTTCCATCAAAAAGGACACAGATATGGCTAAATCATTAGGTTCTCTCCAATACAGAAAGATACCGTTCAGAGGGGCAAAAGGACGTGGGTTTTCCACTTACAGAGGAAACTACCAAAGGGCGCAACAATATCAGCCCTACCCAACACAATATAGACAATCCTATCAGCCTGCTGCCTACCGTCAACCGGCTATGGCTGGTTTCTCTCGCCAAGGGGGCCGAAAGAGAACATCGTCCCAAGGCAGAGACAATGGAAGAAAACAGGGATTTTATCAGGGTACCAGCTTCCCCCTCATCTTCCCTTCCCGTGGGTGCAAAGATATCCAGTTTCCTCTAACAATGGGAGAGTATAACATCGGGCCGTTGGGTATTTGATTTGATCGCCTTCGGTCACACACTGGAGTTCGTACAAAAACCTCCAACTACGCCACCCAGGGGAACCCCTCCCCCTCGTCTTCACTTATTGCAGAAGGAAACGAAGATTATGCTCGCAAAAGGAGCCATAGAGAAAGTTCCAGCTCTGCAAAGAGGGCAAGGTTTCTATTCCCGTTTCTTTTTGATTATGAAAAAGTCAGGGGAATGGAGACCAATTTTGAATCTCAGAAAGTTAAACAAATTCCTAAGGAAACAAACTTTCAGATTGGTAACTTTGACCGAGATCTTACGACGTCTCAACAAAGGAGATTTCATGACATCCCTCGACTTGGAAGACGCATATTTCCACATCCCCATTCATCGGAAGCATCGAAAATTCCTCAGATTTGCTGTGACTGGTACCTACTACCAATTCAAGGTTCTCCCTTTCGGCCTCAAATCGGCACCAAGGATATTTACAAAATGCCTGGCACCTGTGGCAGCAGCTTTACGTTCTCAAGGCCATCAAGTATTCCCATACTTAGATGACTGGCTGATAATGGCTTCTACGGCAAAACAGGTGTCCAGAACCACCAAAGCTTGTTTACAACTGTTCATCAGACTAGGGTTGACAGTCAACGTCACAAAGTCCTCTTACATTCCCAGTCAAATAGTACCATTCCTGGGAGCCAGATTGGACACAATCCAATCCAAAGCATTCTTGTTGGAAGAACGCCAAACCCAACTACGTCTTTTGGCTATGGCCATATCAAGAAAAAAGTCAGTTTCAGTAAGGAAATACAAGTCACTGATAGGGATGTGCTCTTCAGCGATCGACTTGGTTCCCTTGGCCAGACTCAAACTGAGACCTCTCCAGGAAGAATTACAAAAACAATGGCTTCAAACATCGGATCTTTCGAAGACATCATTCACGTTACTCCGGCCATGAAGATAGCAATGAAATGGTGGTACCACACCCCAAACCTTTCAAAAGGATTGACTTTCTTACAAGACATACCAGATTTCATCCTGACAACGGATGCCTCCATGGACGGCTGGGAAGGCCATTTGCAGGAACTTCAAATTCAAGGCAAATGGTCCAATTCTCAAAAACAAAGTCATATCAACAGCCTGGAGCTGAAGGCCATTTTCCTCTCCTTACAGGCTTTCCTACCGAGGATAGCAGGCGCCTCTGTACTGGTCCGTACAGACAACACGACCAGTATGTTCTACATAAACAAACAGGGAGGAACAAAATCTCTCACGCTTTCTCTAGAAGCGCAGGAACTGTGGAGCTGGGCAACAGAGCACAGGATCTCTCTCAAAGCCGAGCATGTTCCAGGTCTACACAACACACTGGCCGAAGCTCTCAGCAGAGCTACAGACAATTTCCACGAATGGGAACTCAATCAATTCCAGTTGGACGGAGTATTTGCTCTATGGGGGAAACTAGCTCTGGACCTGTTTGCCACGAACATCAACACCAAATGCCAGTCCGATGCCAGCAGGTACCCCCTCAGGGGGTCTCAGGGCATTGCCCTTGCGATGCGATGGTCAGGGATATATGCCTACACTTTTCCCCCCATCCCATTGATCCCAAGAGTACTGACCAAAATGAAGCTGGAAGGATGTCGCCTGATTCTCATCGCACCCAGGTGGCCCAGGCAACATTGGTTTCTGGAACTTCTTCACCTCTCAGAAATGTGACCTATTCGTCTGCAGCTGTTCCCCCTATTTTGTCCAGGGACAACGGTCAAGTGCACCATCCGAATCCGGAGTCTCTACATTTACATGCCTGGCTCCTGAATTCTTGGAGTTTAAAGACATGAACATTTCTCAAGAGTGTAGAGATATTCTCTCAAAATCTAGAGCGGACAGCACCAACAAGACGTACAAACTTAAATGGAAGAGATTCTGTGTCTGATGCCAATGTAATGACCTTCATCCATTTCAAATATCCCCACAACAGATTTTACCATATCTTCTCTCTTTGGAAAAATCAGGTTTATCCTTCTCTTCGGTTAAGGTGCATCTGGCTTCCATCTCTCGCTATAGAAGAGCTTCCAGTGGCACTTCTCTTTATGCCTCAAGCCTTATCAAACAATTCATGAAGGGGCTGTTCCGTGCTTTCCCTCCAGTGCGAGCACCCCCACCGGAATGGAATTTAAACGTGGTTCTTGCTCAACTCATGAAAAGACCATTTGAACCCATTCATAAAGCTGAATTGAAATGCCTCACATGGAAAGTTGCCCTTCTTCTGGCCCTCACCTCAGCCAGAAGGGTAAGCGAAATCCAGGCTTTCACGATCAAGAAACCCTTTTTAATATTTAAGGAAAATGCTGTGATTCTAAGGATTAATCCCACGTTTATCCCTAAAGTACCTTCTCAGTTTCACCTCAATGAGCCGGTTATACTCCGGTCCTATTTTCTGCAACCATCAACGCCTGCGGAACAGGCGCTACATACACTTGATGTCAAACGCTGCCTCAAGTTCTATCTTCAGAGAACAAAGGACATTCAAAAAACTGATCAATTACTTGTTGCCTATGGCCAAGGCAGAGACGGGACTGCAATCACAAAAGCCACTATCGCAAGATGGATATCAGCTGCGATCCAATTCTGTCATATCAAAGCCAACAAGCCTTTGAAAAGGATAGCAAAGGCTCACTCTACCAGAGTGGTTGCAACTTCTGCGGCCCTTTTCGCAGGGGTAACGTTAGAGAAGATCTGCATTCTGCAACCTGGAGTACCGCTCATACTTTCATGCAGCACTATTGCCTGGAATCCGCACAAGGTAAGCCTCTTGCTAACCCTCTAACCCTTGGAAAGAGTCTTTCGTTTTTTTTATGGTGATCGCTAATATTTTGTATATATATATATATTTTATATATATATTTTATATATATATATATATATATATATATATATGTGTTTAAAAAAAAAAGTAGAACATATTTAAGTAAAGTATTCTATATGTTACATAAGTGATGTTTTACCATGCTTTTAAGAGTATATTCTGTGCATCCATTCACACTCATTTCACACAGTTATAACCCTTAGGGGTTTTGCTCTTGTTACCTAAGATTTTTTGGGTTCAACACGTGTTACAGTCTCCCACCATCCGCTACAGACAGACTGAAAAATTGGATGTCACTTCTTGCTATTCTGATTCAGGCATGTGAATCTATGAAAGATACCCCAATACTGGATAAGAAAATAAGTTACTTACCTGTAACTACGGTTATCCAGTATTGGTATCTTTCATAGATTCACATGCACCCACCCTCCTCCCCGTAGAGCGGCGGTACTCAAACTACGGCCCGCGGGCCACTTGCGGCCCGCCAGACCTTTACTTGCGGCCCCCATGGAAAACAACAGCAGTTACGGACTCGGCGCCATTACTGCTGTTGCGATTCCTCGGGGACCGCACTTGCCGAGAAAAGGTCAAAGGGGCAAGCGCAGACAATTAGTGTCTCCATGCTCACCTGCGGCCCCCGCCCTCATATGCCCTCGTGACGTCATAGGCTTGCGTCGCGGCAGGTGAGGCTTTTAAAAGAAGGCACGCAAGTTGCTGCCTTTCTTTACCTGCCCTTATCCTCACCTACCTACCTCGGACTCTCCCCAGCGCTGACGGAAGCAGTGTGTGCCCAGCTGAAACGGAGCCGAGATTCACTGCCCCCTGGCACCAATTGCTGCGTCTCCTTGCCTTGGAAAGCAGTAAGTGTATGCCAATGCCATCATTGCTATTGCTGGTCCCCCATATTTTGTGGTTTTCTGTTGCTAGACCTCCTTGTTCATGCACCACACAAAAGGTAAAGATATCGTTTGGGGTTTTCGAGGGCGCTTAAAATCTTGGGCAGAAGAGTTATGTATGTTTTTCTTTTCGATTTATTACGAGTGGTTTTGCATATTAATTTAAGTGCATGCGACAGTAGATGGCGCTGTTGCCGTATTCTGTGACCAATTCTGAGTTAATCATCGGCTGAAATGTACTTTTTATGCGAGTTTGTTCTCTCCGAGTTAACAGGCAGGGCTTATAGTGGGCCAGGTGCTTAAAAGCAGGTGCTGAGACGTGTAGCTATCGGGGGCTCCATTTTTGCCTTCAGGGTGGAAAAAAAAAAATATATCAACTCGGCAGCAGCACTACTGCTCAAAAAGCCTTTGTCATTTCAAATCGACTGTTTTCATTCTTTCAGTCTCATCATTTCAGACCAGAAGCATTCTCAATATTATATACAACAAAGCCATAGTTTTTGTTTATTTATCTTATGCAACTAACAACTACTGGGGTCTCCATTTTTGCCCTTAGATAAATCTCAACTCAACAGCAGAACAAAGCCTTTGATGTAATTCCAAATAGGCTCGTTTTAGTTCTTTCACAGTTTCATCATTTCAGAACTGAAGCATTTTCAATTTTATATATTATATACAACAAAGCCATAGTTGTTGCTTATTTATCTTATGCAACTAACAACTATCGGGGTCTCCATTTTCGCCCTCAGGGTGAACCAACAAAATCT
The DNA here is from genome assembly GCA_963921515.1 of Calotriton arnoldi. Taxonomy (NCBI): domain Eukaryota; kingdom Metazoa; phylum Chordata; class Amphibia; order Caudata; family Salamandridae; genus Calotriton; species Calotriton arnoldi. Next base: position 20,559 of record CAWUFW010007151.1, on the reverse strand, counting down.
CATCTCAGTAGCAGCATCACTGCTCAAAGATTTTGATGTAATTTCAAATAGACTGGTTTTAGTTCTTTCACAGTCTCATCGTTTCAGAACTGAAGCATTTTCAATATTATAATTTATATACAACAAAGCCATAGTTGTTGCTTATTTATCTATCCTTTGGAATGGTTACACTTCAAACCTATCCACATGTTTGTTTCACAGTGCAGCATTCTATCAATCTTTATAACAGTTTATTTAAATAAGTTCTTTTGTAAATTCAATACATTGTGTCTATCCACGTGGTACAATTTGTCCACCAAAGTCTCCACCATGCCATGTCCCGCCCAACTTAGCCCCGCCCCCAAACCCCCCCTCATCCCCCCCGGTCATATGTGCGGCCTCCGGTGATTACCCAGACAGTGCATTTCGTCCCCTGAGGAAATGTTTGTGAGTACCCATGCCGTAGAGGCTGTTTCCTTATTATATTAAGACACTCACTTCTCACTTGTGCTGGGAAAATCTGAGAGAAACTGCCTCTGCTGGGAAGGTTCTAGAGGGTGCTAACAGCTGATTGGCTGCATTCAACATTTGGTCCTTTTTAAAAAAAGGACGTAGATAGGCTATATTAGCATGGCTCAGGGCCATTATAGCCTATGGCATTATTTGGATACTGCTTGATTATTATACAGTGGGACTCCCATCTCGACGACGGGGAATGATTCAGGCATGTGAATCTATGAAAGATACCAATACTGGATAACCGTAGTTACAGGTAAGTAACTTATTTTCTTTAGTTCTTTACTATAAACACCAATGAATTGATAACTCTCCCATTTTTCTCTTTGTTTATTCCATCTTTTGTCCTTCTTTGTTGTCTGTCCCTCTCTGTATTTCCCATGCTCTTTATTCCTTTCCATCTCCTTTAATTTTACCATTCTTCTTTTCATTTCAGATTTCCCAACTCAATTATTTTTTGCCTCAATGCACTTTCTCCTCCACTTTTGTGACCCTCTCTTTTGTCCTTCTCTTTCCAATCGTAGGCAAGCAATTGATTGAAACCTACTTCGACTTCCGCCTCTACCGTCTCTGGAAAACCCGCCAGCATTCCAAATTACTGGACTACGATGACATCTTATGAGCTTTGCGAAACCCTTCCAGCAGAAGGGGGTACATTTCACTGGGACTCAAGAGTCATTCCTGTTGCAAAGACTTTTCTTTTGGCGAGGAGACCTACGTCCCTAAATCCTGATTGAATTGTAGAAGGATGGGGAAGCCATGGATGGAAATCCAAAAGGAGCTCCAGAGCCTTTGAAGGGCACAACAGAAGCCGCATGTCGCCTCTGGAAATGCAGAGAAGTTGATGGAAAGCGACAGTTGAGCGCCATAAAGCCTCAGGCTAGGGTGATGGTCGATCAGATGAGAGGTTCTTCATTACAGTTACGGAGCTGGAAACTTCGTTGCAAGACTGAGCTGTATCAGGTCACAAAATGCTGGACTTTTCAATATCGATTTAAGATTTTTGAGGTCCTTGCCATGACATTTTAAGCTCAGGTTTTCTTAAAATGAATAATAAGTTACAAAAACTTGCACTAGTAGGCAGCAGATCTGACTGTCGTACAAACGGAATAGACCTTTTAAGCCATCCAGGTGCAGTTTCATGGACTTTTTGTTTATTGTTCAGCAAAGATTAAAATAGGTCTGTGCATAGCCACAAAATGTGGATTGATAGGGGAAAAACAAATAAGCTAGAACGATAGATTTAAATATACACATATATAAATATATATATCTATATATACACAGATACACACACACATATATATTTACGAGTTAACTATTTTTTTCCTTTCGTTTGGGTTTCCTAGGAATTAAGTGCAATTTTTCTAAATAGAAAATAAATCTATTTAACTAGTAAAAAAACAAAATTAGAAAAAGAGAAAAAAATTGTAGTCGAGGTCAGCTGGCCGTGTTTGAGACATAGAAGAGAAGTAGTTCTTTATCTTCCATAGACTTACGTATTACATCTTAATCATGGTGTTTCTTTGCTGTTTCATTGTGGACGCCAGCATATGTCTGCGCCTGTACATTTCTGGAAATATTTTTAAGAGTGGGAATAGAGTCAGGGTTTTAGCAGCTTGCAGTATGGGAACCTGTAAACTTAAAGCAGCAGTATATCAGAAAAGTTTATGTAACTGATCATGGCTTCAATTTTTGAAATGTTCTTCTTATATAAATTGTTAGGGATAAAATCCGTACTTAAATAGCTCCTTTATTAATGTAACTTTCTGGGTGATTCTGTTGAGCATATCCTTTAAATGGCAGCAGAATCTTTAGTCAGAAACAACACAACAATTTTGCAACAACATTGGTGATAATGTATGAGGATAATTAAAAATGCTTATCCTGAAACTGAATAAAATTTGAGAAAAAGGAGCAGATTCACATTTTGGAGTTGAGGAGGTCATATTACTTTGCTATACATTACTGCTGCTTTAAGTACAGAAGGTGGGTTATGCATTGACCATCTCTGAAGATTGGGTAGGTGAATACACTGGCCCTGTATTTTCAATATACTCCAGAGTACTCTTAAATCTTCCTTCTTTCTTTCGGCATGGTTGTCTTTTTACTACGTGTACGATGAAAAATTGACACATTACTTTCAGCACTATTGGTATACTGCAGAAGACTATGGCTTATCAGAATTTTGGGAGCTGTGCTTGTGACAGCTAATCCCATAAATGGTGTTCCCATCAGGCATCCAAAGATTTCTGCTTATGTCTAGATCTCACACAAATAAATTCAGGATCCATATTTTTCTCTGACAAAAAGCGTGCTGAGACCTTGAACACCTTCTTATAAATCAAAGTATTTTAGTAAATATTTTCAAAATTGAAATACTACAAAATTTGCATGCTGGAGTCTGCCACCACAATTAATCAGAAACAATCTGCAGAAGATCTGTCAAATGTACTCATATCTCCTTTAGATGATATTAAAGATGATGTTTGAAGCAGAAATAGAAAATATAGCTAGAGTAGTTTTTATTGATAATGAGCGTTTGTTTGGTCGCTCATCTTTTGCCATGCTCGGGCAATTTATCTTTAGTAGAGCAATGGTTTTCTTAGTGCATAGGCCAATTTAGGCTTCAAATTCCAAGACTTAGTGAGGTAGCTAATGTATGCCATACCCAATGGGCAGGCTGTCATTTGATCTTGTGCTTTTTTGTGCATTGCCAATCTTTATCCTTTTTGCACTTCAGGGTGGCCACGTTTAAACAACATATTTTCATAGTTAGTGGTCAATGTATTACCCCCAGAAAACTGTGTATTCCTGGGTTCAATCTACAGTACATGATCTGTGAATTTTAGGTCTTCTTTCCAACCATGCCATCTTTGTTAACTGCTTTCGTCATACAAGTATGTATTTTTTGACTAGGGTAGATTTTCTGAGGATACGCTCCTCCTGAAGTACAGTATCTTATCAGCTTTGTTCAACGTGTTTTGTCAATAGCATGGGAAACAAACAGTTTGTATTCCCGCACTTGTGTCTGTTTTGGTCTCTTTTCGACCAGACAGATGAGCCATTTTGTTCCTTGTTGGTGCAATAGATTTGACCTCTTTAACTAGGTCTTTCTTAGACCAAATTGGCTTCACAGCACTCCTTTCTGAGCTGTGGTATTTGGTTTTATAGAATTGTATGTGGGTGTTTCTTACAGCACAGTGGATATAACTTTTGGCAAATGTTGCCGGAAGCTTTTCTCTTTAGTATAAGAGAGATTTGACTGCTAGTGCTTGCACAGGACTCTTCTGAGTGATAGGAAGAGTCACTCAAATTTTTTTGTGAGATGAAAATATAAACTGTGTAACTGGAAATCAAACAATTTCTACATGTTTCCCATCCTCCGGACCGTTCTGGTTTAAAATTTCCAGTAAGTTTGATAGTGGCCGAGTGGCCCACTGGACACCTATTGGTACAGTACAGTTTCTACAAAATGGCAGTTACTTGAGAGAATTCACCCTGAGTGTTAAGAACTGGAGCTCTACAAGCAGCAGAGGTTCCTACTTCCTCTGGGCCAAGAAGATAATGTATATGTGTAGGTGGTACCTCATTCAACCTGTACAATCTGTGCTTGCGCCTTAAGCTTGTTTTGGTGGAAACATCAGTCTCCTCTAATTTAGTGCTTAAAGAAGTTAATACTAAAGAAGAAGTAAATAGAATGGAAGCTATTTTGTAGGACACAAATTGTAGGTTTGTTTCCTTTTTTTGAAAATGCAACATACCCCTTTACTCAGAGTCACATAGGGGATGAAAGATGCTGACGTCTTGATTTGAACTCTCTGCCTTGTCTCATTATATATGTCCAGGACATTATGCGATGCTAAGATTGCTACTGATACAGTCATGTCTTACCACCTGTCTTGCAAACACTACTGTAAAGATTCTTAACAAGCAACTTGCTGATAAAATGACTATTGACGGCTCTAGACTGTTCCCCAAAATCATCAAAGTGCTACTTCTTCTTTTCCCAAAAGTTTAATTCCTCTTCTCATCTGCAAATGTGTGTCCAGTGCCACACTTTGTTTACAAGGGTCTGACTGCAGCGCCATAGGTGAGAACTACTCTACAACCACATATCTTTATTTGCTGGTGTGCTGTTGGTGGGCATTTTATGTCACTGATCTTTCTGGGCATTGTGGATGATGTCAAACCTTCATATTGTCAGAATGTTGTTTGGCATCAAAGTTGTTCCAATGCTTTGAAGCTTTTGTTTTTCCTACCCCCCTGCACGGCCACCTCACTCCAGGTGGTTTCGTCAAAATCTGTTCCAACCATTCACACTGGTCTTTTAGTTTTTTGTGTGGTGTATTCGGGATTTAACACCAATAGAGGCCACCCAAAGTAAGATTTTGTGGTAGTGATTTCTCAGCCAGAGCAGTTTGCAGTGCCTCAACGGTCTGCTAACAGACTCTTGTATCCAAAATATTGTGCTCCAAAATGATTGTTGCCAGAAAATTGACTATCGCAATATGGTGAATGTAAGTATACACATTTAAGTATAGACTTACTATTCTTAACTTCACATCTATGTATATAAATATATCTTGAATATATATGTGTGTGTACATTGTGTGTATATATACATATATATGTGGAGATATATATCTTCAAGGTGTATGTATTTGATATGTGGTATTTGTATAGCACGAATCTCGAAATAAGATAGCAGATGTGAAGTTAAGAATATATACTTACCTTCATAATGTTATTGTAGTCGATATTTTGGCTACAGTATTTTTGTAGAACTATATTTTTGCCACAACACTCTGATATAATACTACTTCTACAGAGCCAAACTTAGGCTCTGCCACATTTCTTTTCTCTGATGGATGTGGGTCACTAGGTTTCTTACCATATTGATCATCGGTTGCTTGTATGTTCTTCCCTGCTAATGACCGCCTTTTCAAGCCAAAATCTTCTGTTGAGCTGCACTCAGCTTTGCAGTACTCACTGGGTATTTTTTCCATCATTCATTTCCCAAGCGTAGTACAAGACTTCATGGAAAATCATTGAGGAGTCACTGCACAGTGCATTTTACAAGTCCATCATAGAGAAGTTTATATTGGTCTTGTTAAGCATTCTTTTCATTAAGCTATGTGCAGGTTGAACAATTGCGAGGATCAAGCGCTAGACAAAGCATCAATTTTACCAGACAATGTAAAACAAGTGAAAAATGAAAAAATAGTTATACATAGATGTAGAGAACATATTGCTTTTTGAGAGTTGCATCTGGGATATGTTTTATTGTGTGGATTATGAATTTTCAAAACCACTATTCAGATTGCAGTCCTTTGACCTCGTGGGGGAGGAGTAGAAAGCTGTAGTGAGTGAGATAGATGAGGAAGAATGTATGGATTTTGTCTAATAGCTGATGACCCAAAAAGCCATGCATGATCGAGAATAACTGTCATGTTAGCTGCCAGGAGGGATGAAGGATGAGCTGGTTGTATGCTCTTGCTTTGATATGAGAGGGTGATTGTAGTTCTTCTACTAGCATATGTACATATAGTAATATGCAAAGTTCTTCTGATGACATAAGGAATTTAAATTAAGACATACTGTATAGAAGCATGTTCCCATTGACTGATGGATGTAGGTACAAACGTTTTTTAAAGTGTCAGATGTATTAAATGAAACCTGCCAGCTCCTACAGCTTGCCAAAATGTTCAGATTCTTCAGCAATATAGATAGTTACACCTAAAAGGTAACTATGGAAATCAAAAGGGGGTTGTGAAGCACGAAAAGCCTGTTACAGTCTGGATGGCTAACTTTTAATACGTAACTATGGAGATCAAATGGGGATTGTGGAGCATGATTAACCAGTTGCAGTCTGAAGAGGGTGCAAAATACGTAACCAAGGAGATCCAATGGGGATCATGAAGCATGGACAGCAGGTAACAGTATGGAGGGAGTGAACTGACTTCCTCCTACAGATTATGAAGTCACTTTGCCCAAGAGAAGCCGTGAAATATTAGAATATCTTTTCTGACATATGATACCCAATCTGGAACTGTGTCTATTGATCAAATCTTTTCATTCCTTTCCACATGTACCCGCATTTTGAACCACTTTTCTCCGTCCCAATATGTATTTTAAATGTTTTGCTTTTGGTCTGTCTCAAACTTATTTTTATTTGTGGTGTAGCCCACTTCCTGAGCTAATGCCCCACCTTAATTTCACATTTCTACTTCTTCTATAGCAGTTAATATCTTCCACCCTTCTCTTCTACTTTCCTTCCCCTGTGCCAATGAAAAAGTTATTAACTTTGCTCAGTCACTCCCCTGCTGGAAATATGTCCATTTTGCACGACTCTCTGTAGGAAGACACAAGCGAGGTTATTGTCTCTTCTGCCACTGTTCTACCTCTTATGTTAGGTGCACATGGTCATTGGGCATCAGGTAGAGAAGAAATACACCAGAGCGGATGTTAGCCTTGGATGTGCTGGAAGGATAGGTATTTTGCTAGGTAACCCTATTGTTATACTATGCTTAAACTCCTCTGATTTCTGTAGAAAGTGCTAACTCCACAGTAGAATCACCCAGGGAAATTTCTCTCGCCATTGGTAGAGCATTTAAAAGAAATTCACTTGTTACCACTTTGTCAGGTCCAAAGTATTAGAATACTGTAGACCTATTGAGCTGGAGAAGATTCAGGACCACAGGGAGGTCTTCGAGTGACACGGGTCATTGAGAGAGAAGAGACTACCTTTTATCTGTCATCCAGCCTATGCTGACGTAAATGTACTGGATGTAGAGGACCAGCAAACTACAGCATCAGTGGTGCCGCCACCTCGCCCACTGTATGAAGAGCATCTTGTTGAACCTTCTGCCATAGAAGTATGCTAGCAGTGACTGTCTTTGGCATCATAGTTCCTGAAAAGATGGTCCCTAAACAATAGCATCTGGTGATGTTACACACAATTGATGCATCCACAGGCCTTTGCAATTGGGAAAGCAGCCTTCCTACTAACTCAACTGTAATTCCAAAGTACAATAATTAAGAAACAATAAGAAAGACTTTGAAAAGAAGGTTTGTTTAATTTAAGAAACAAAACTTGGGAGTGTTTTTTCTGTTGAGACATTTTAGGAATAAGCTTATAAATAAATCATCCTCTGGCCCTCCTGGCATATATTCACCTCTACCTTCATATAGGCTGCTACCAAAAATTACAGTCTTGTATACCACAAAACAGAAGAAATGTGAGGAGGCAATACCATAGACTCTTCTTTTCCGAAGGCTGCTCTTCCCACCCAACCAACTACTTTCCCATCTCTTGTCCTTATTAACCAGGTTCTTCACACAAGTTCAAGCTGTCAAGGCAGTCTATGAAGTCTTATAGAACCAGATGGCGATAAGGTGACATAACAAGACTCCCAAAGAATGCCAGCAATCAACTTAATCACCAAACCAGGCTTCCGGTGTTCTAGAACACAGCAGAACCTGTCTTCATTTTTCAGGGTTGAGTTGCCTTTAACAAAGCCTTGAGCATCCAGTTGAGAAATTATGAATGATGGACAGGCACGAATTTTGTGGTTTTAATGAGGTGTGAGATTCTGTCCTCAGAACTAGTGATTATTACCTTATTGCAATATTTGTTGAAGTTGTTTATTGTCGTGGAGGTGTGTGGGTGTGTGAGAGAGGTGACACTGGGTAAAGGATTTAACAATGTAGAAACTTGTGAGCGCTCTGTATGAATTATGCCAAGACTGTGGTCCTTTACAGTGCGTTCATACATTGACATCCAAGTGTTGTGTAAATAAACAATAAATCACTGCTTGGTGACTTGATTGCTGATCGTAGGTTTGCTTCCATGACTCGGGTTCATAACTTCAATTTTCACTATATTTGAAATTGACAATTTTGAAATCCAACGATTTTTCTGTGAATTTTTTTACCATGACATTTTTTAACCAATTGTTTCCATTAATGTTAATTGTTCAGCTAATTGCCATAAACAAGCTTTAAAAATCATTGGTATTTTGATTTATTAAATTTTGTTGTATGTAACATCGGTGATGCAATATATTGCGCCATTTAAAAATGTGACAATTTGGGTTAGAAATTCCCCTTTCAACATCCTATCATTCATCTCCTGGGCATAGTCGTGAAGCCCAAAAAATGGTTTGAGTAGTAGTCGGGGGAAGCTAGGAAGAGTGTATCACTCCAGATGGTGCAGGTGAAGGTGTGCCACACAGCCAGGTGGGTCAAGGACATGGGGTGGGGCTGTAGCGCAAGATCTGTTAAGGTTGACTTTAAAGATCACTTGTTACTAAAGCTTTCTAGTACATGCAGTTGCAACATTAGGGTTTTTAGACATGTGACTTGAAGAGAAAAATGAGAGGAGGCCTATTACTTTTATTTCACTGGCACCTTTAACCATATTAGACACCAACAAAATATTCGTTCAACCAGAAATTACCGAAATAAGCCCATTCTTGAGAATAAATCAGTCTTTCACAATAAGACTGGTTTGAAAAGATAATTTGACTTCAGATATGGCTGAAAAATGTATTTCTCCACTGGAATATATGTGAATTACTAAAAGGATGATTGAAAATAAAAATGTTTAATTGATATGTGAGAAAATGAATCAATTTATGAAAAAACAATTTAAAAACAGCAACTTGTGACAAAACATTGCAATTCATGAAAAAAATTGTAACTGATCTGCAATGTGGTGATTATAGGTATTACAGATTTCGCAATTTCAATCATAATTCACCTCAAGGAAAAAATGCCCAGGTCTAGTATCAAAATACCTATATCAGTATGTTGCAATGTTCCATTCTCACAGAAGTTCCTCTTCCTTTTTTTCTATGAAATATTGAAATTTAATACATTTACATGTAAATTGCTGAATTGATGAATCGCCTAATGGTATCACAAAATGGATGTGAGTTGAGGTGGGCAAGACTATAGGGAAATCTCAGATTTTGCCCACATGCGGTTGCCTCTGTGAAACCAGTATGCAAAGCATGACATCTGCCAGTGAATGACTGTTCTATACCACCCAGCTACTTAAAGAAACTGAGATTCCTCTCTTACCCACTGTTAGCCACCCTTAGCCTTGGAACCTGCACTTGTTGCACGTTGTGGAAACCTGACACTGACACTGGCATCTGTAGCTTCATGTCATGCTATAAACTATGGGACCTTGTCTACCACACGCAGGGCAGAAATATGGATCCTACTGTCCCTCCTGTTTGCTTCAGACTGAACGATATCCTTTCAGCGTAAAGGGCGAACTCTAAAGAAATAAAAATAGTCAGTAGATGAGACAATTAGAACACATGCACTTTTTATGTTTACTAAATACATGTAAAGCACCTGCATTACCCAGTTAATTTTGTTTAGGCTGCCAATCTCCAATTTACCTAATTCATCCCTGGATTATATGAATTCTCACCCATTAGTATATTCGGAAGACCTGCTCATAATTTTGGCTGTGGTCCTGTACATTGTCATCTTAAGAATTTTTGGGACCCCGCGCAGCACATATTTTGGGGGGCCCTATTTGGAACAACTTTGAATTTCTTGACCCATTTCTGCTAATTCGCGCTGGCATGGTACTAAACAAATTTCCAGAAATGTGGTCAAACAAAAACAGTTGAAGTAGGTCTTTTTATTTGCTCCAAAAATCCTTAACATGACACTGGTCAAAGAAAGAGAAAGTAAGAGATATCTGGAGGTGAGTTAGAGAGAAGGTTCACGTTTCCAGGGGGCTCCTTGGAAGGTGGGGCCCCTGGGGAATTGCCCATTTGGCCCATGCCTTAAAACTTCACTGGTCCTGTAGGCTCAGATGAAGGTCTGACAATAGAATGGGATGTTAACTTTGCAAATTATCTTTTCATTTGTGCAGAGTATACCTTTTCTTGTCTTTGTCCCAACACAAACATCTGGAAAAATCACCTACTATGTTTATTGTTTTCTTTAAAATAATGCAATAGTGTCTTATTACAAAGACTCCCCTTTAATGTTCACTGAATGCTAAGCAAACTATGACGCAGGAGAAATGGTTGCTTACCTCTTGTACTCTGCCTGATTACTCACTCAGCTAGTCGTTGTGTACTGATGTTAAGCAGTATTAGAATTAACCCAGAAAGTAGCTGTGCCTGCTATTCCAGATCTTTTTAGAATTCTCTTGGATTGTCGTAATACTGTATGCTACTAGACCAACTGGTTCAGATATAATGATTTTCCAAACATAATAAAAATTATTAAGAGTTCTTAACAAATTCAGGGGCAGATAATGATGTAAAGTGTGCTATGCAGAGTTGTATTTTTGTGAGGCTTTAATCCCAAGTTACCGTACCAGCATTATTATACATGAGGAAATAAGGAAGTGAATGTCATATTGATGGGTGAACAAAATGTGGACTGTGATGCACATTACACTCCGCCGATATGTGGTGTATCCCATGTGCTCCTTTCCTCATTTCTAAAGCTGTTAGAAAGCAAAAACTATTGAAGTGGTTAAAAATATTCCCACTTTCAAATGTTGCTAAATGATTTTCATTATGCTGTAACTCAAAAATAAAAGCTGTCCTTTTAGAAGAACCTTGTCAAATTTGTTCACATTGTGTCACAAGAAAAGGCTACATAGTTATGAAATAAATTCTTTTGATTTTACTACTACTTGCTTTGTGTCCTTTGTTTTTATCTTCAGACATGGTTGCTGAGGGCAGCTTCTTGAAGATATGAAATGCTGCAGCAACTGCCTTAGAGGTATCCTCAAAAGAAAGGTCACTATCTTCCAAAGGTCATCATTTTTTGTTGTTAATGTGTTTCCTTAGTTCAGCTTCTGCTCTCTGGACATACCAGAGACTAAACACTTGTGTGAGAGAATGTCAGTAAGGTGATGCATTGAGAACAATGAAACACAGTTCCGAGGGATAGTGCCATCTGCATCCCAATTTTCAGTGCACTCTCTTCACTAAACAATATGGTCATACTTAAAAGATAACTACTTCACTCTGTTAATATAATGATACTTTGAACTGGGTGTCAACATCATAAGTATTACACCTCTGAGTACAAAACTGACAATCTGTGCATTCCAAATATTGAATATGAAAGTTACCTTATAAAGGACTGAACAAATCTTTAAATCCTCTTTGTATAAACATACACAGTTCATGTGACTATAACTCACCAGCCATCACATGTCCAGCAAAAGTGCTTGGACTCGGCTATCAATAAGTATTTCCATGGTGATACAATGCTGAGGTGTGTGTGCCATGCAGTACGAGGTAAGACCCTAAGATTGGAAAAAAAAAAAAAACTTCTGCGCCGGTGACAAGAAGTGACAATTCCCTAGACTGGGCTCAAAATAAGCAATGGATTTATAATCTTTAGGGGATTCCTCTATCAAATTCACATTTATCTATTGGCTTGTAACTTTGCAGAGAGCTAAGCATAAGCAAATGTATTCACTGATTTGTATGAAAAAAAGGAACTATGTTTAGTTGATATTGAATACATTGAATGTATGCTTTCAGTAACTATTTCAGTCATTATACAACCACGCACATTAAGGGCCTAATTACGATGTCGGGCGAACTTAAGTATGCCCGACACCGTCTCGGTCCTGGGACCGTCTGACCTCCATTCGGTGGTCCCGACCACCTAATTAGGATGCGACGAACACTGTTCGGTCGCATTCCTACTTTTCCCTATGGGAGCATGCATTACAGCCGTAAACCGGCCGTAATACATGCTCCCATGGGGAAATGGGAGGTGCTGTTCATCCCTGCACCCCGTGGCAGGCACCTCAGGGTACCTGCCATGGGGTGCAGGGATTTACAGGGGGGCACACACACAAGGGAGACCTGCTGGGGGCCCCCAAACACGCTTTCTGATATGGTTTCCATGTCGGACAGGCTGGTTCCGACTGGCCAACGGGCTCCTTGAGCCTGTCGGAATCCAGCCGGAATGACTGGCCGGTTTCAATTCCGACCAGCTGATACATAATCAGCCGGTCGGAATTGAAACCGACGATGAGGGTCGGAAAGCTTCCGACCAAAGGTCGGAGGCTTTCCGACCTTCATCGTAATCGGCCCTTTAATGTCAAATTCAGATTTAAATTTATATGACACCTAAATGGGCAAACCTAACAGTAGATAGGAAGCAACTAGTGTTGACTCCTTATGTGATAATGTGATATTCTATTCTGAGTTCTATGCGTCATAGATGTGATAAGATAAAAGACATGAGAAGGAGCCATCTAAGTTCATACTGTTGAGCCAATTCTAGTTTAGAGGCTCAAGGGATCTTCTCTTTATGAGGACAAACTCAGTCTTTGTTTGATTAAGTTTCAGGTACTTAAGACATTAAGGGCTTCACTTACTAACTTTTGACACAACACAGTGTAGCAGGCCTTCTTGCTGCGCTGCCATGAGTCAAAAGAAAAGGGAAAGAATGCGCTGTATCTACAAGATACCGCGCCTTCCTGTCCTTCTCCCCTATGCCCGCGCACAAACAGCAGCCGGGCACCAATGCAGACACCCTTGTGTCATGTGTTGTAAGGATGCTTGCGCTGCGGGATGATTGTTTTTGTGCAGGAAGGGACACCTTCCGGCACAAAAACATAATTGGTGGCATTTTCCTCTTTGTATGGCAGCACGCATAGAAAGAGGAAAAAAGAGGAGAAATAAAAGTATTTCTCTTCCAGGGGATACTCATCAAGTCATAAGCACTAAATAATCCCCGCCCAAGTGCGGGACCTCAGAGCATATACAAAAATACATATATATGTGTATGCTTAGGTAAAAAAGTACATAGTACCTCCGAAACATACACATATACATGTATACATAAATAAAACATGCAGCCTATTATACCTCAAATAGGCTAATATGCCAAAATTACATGGGTTTTTCATTAAGAGAAAATAATCTCACATATAAATACTGTAACAGAGAACATACACTGCAATAGTGATCCAACACAGCCCTTTATTTTCAGAGAAAAAGGCAAGTAATAGCAGGCAATTAGCCCATAGGCTGCAAAGATGAAAAAACATCACAGTACTAAAAAACTGGCACCCTGCCTTTAAGAATTCCAAGAACCTGGACACCGTGCCTTTAAGACCTCCAGGAACCCCCTGCTCCCATCATGCACCACAGGTGACAGTTAGGTCAGTTCTTTTTTCCGGCTCCTGTGAAGATCCTGGAGCAGTGAGCTCGTCAATTTTTGATTATTCTAGTCAGAAATTGGTTTATTTGATCTCTACTCGACATTTGTGACTGCTGATAACTCTTCCAGTTATTTTCTGACAATTTTGAGAACTATTTTCTGTCAGAAATGCCAGCTTTATTTAACAAATGTCCTTCTTGTGGGAAGAAAATGGCGAAATCAGACCCACACTCTGTTTGCATTGTGTGTTTGCCATCTTCACACAATCCAGAGAAATGTTATTACTGCCAGCAATTCTCCAGAATAACTCTGCGTGACAGGGAGAAGATAAGACTACATGCATTACTGGAGAGAGGAAAAGGACATTCCAGAAGTGGCATTGAGAGCAATCCTACCTTCAAAGAGCCCTCCTCTCAAGAAAGACATGGTAAAAGGCATCGATCGGCTTCTCCAGCATCCAAAAGGAAACAAATTCCTGATTGTTCGCCGTCGAGATCGACGTAGGAAAAGCAAGCAAGGCATGCATCGACGTCGAGGGACAGATCGCCGTCAAAGCGACTAGAGCCTCCGTCGCCGAAAAGTAAGTTGACGTCGAGGCATACTACTTCGGGCTCGAAGTATGTTGGTCCTGAGAGACCTAAGTCGACGCCCAAGTCTGGGCCAACGTCGAGAAAATATCAGTCGACGTCGAGACACCAGTCGGCGTCTAGATCTCCGCCGCCGTCACGACGGTCGGCGTCGAGAGGATCGACGTCGAAGACACTGCCGCAAGGCTACAGGCGGTCGATGTCCACCGCAGTCTCATAGACAGTCGACGTCGAGGAGATCGACTTCGAAGACACCGCTGCAGGCCTACAGGCGGTCAACGTCGAGGACTCCATCACAGTCTCGTAGACAGTCGACGTCGGGGAGACCGACGTCTGGGGCATCTTCGCACACACATGAGTCCCCAAGTGCCTCGCCTAGAAGTGGTTGACCTTGAAGGTGGCACAATCCGTGTCGTCAGCGAGAGGGCATCGTTCAACGTCGAGGGAGGAAAATCTTTCGGTTCCATCAGGAGAAGTGCCAGAAAGGCCGAGGTCGACGTCGAAGACCATACGGTCGACGTCGAGGGAAGTGTCATCTTCGCCTGGCATTAATATTGTGCAGATCACACTGGAGGGATCTCTGGTTCCAGGAGAGAAGACTCTTCCTGTCAATCTTTCCCCAAGATGGCTAGAGAGTGTTCGACACTGGAAGGTTCCACACAGAAGTCAGGGCTCGGATTTCTCCCAAACGTACTCTCCCTCCAGGGTCTCTGCTGGGCCTCCTCCTACTGCATCTACGAGGGCTTCTCCACGCAGGTCCCTGAGGAGAGCTAGGTCTCCATCGGCTCAACGCTCACGATCCAGGACACGTGGACGATCTGGATCTCATCCTTCTTCCACCCCAAAAAGAAGGAGATGGAGGTCTCCGTCATGGTCCACGTCCTCAAGATCTTCTATAAGAGACTATTCACCAGTAGCGGCTCCTGGTGGGGGTGCTACCGGGCGGTGACGTGGGGCGGGGGGTAGTAAACACCGGAATACGGATGAATGCAGGTAAGTAGACAATTAAATCAATAAAACGAATTTCGTTGCGCGAGCTGCATCGCCAAATCCAACGCAATTGCGGTCGCAAAACATTTGTACATGGCTATGGAGTCGCTATTTGGAAGGGAATGCCCCTTCCAAAGGGTGAGTCGCAAAACAGTATTTTGCGAGTCGCAATTTATTTGCGAGTCGCAAAATACTGTTTGCACATGAGCCCGTGGTTTTTAACGTGCGCAAACGGGTCTAAGACCCGTTTGCGCACGCTAAAAACCATCGTACATCTGGCCCTAAGTGAGCTATTGCCCAGAGTCATATGAGCTGCCACTGGCGGCGGGGCTCGAACTGTGAAACCCAAGCTCTGGAGTCAGGTGCTTTGTCCGCTGTGTTTTA
Organism: Calotriton arnoldi; assembly: GCA_963921515.1. Taxonomy (NCBI): domain Eukaryota; kingdom Metazoa; phylum Chordata; class Amphibia; order Caudata; family Salamandridae; genus Calotriton; species Calotriton arnoldi. The sequence continues at coordinate 4,927 of CAWUFW010007151.1, read as the reverse complement.
AAACCTGGGGGGCCTGTCATAGGCAAATGACTGTGACGGACCCCCATCTGGTTTGCCTCTGGTGCCTGGAGCCTGACCATGACTCCAGGAACTGTCTCCATTGCCACACCATTAATCCGAAGGCGATACGAGAGAGGAAGCTACTGGTGGCTTGAGATCAAAAGACTCCCCACTGCTTCAAGCCCCGTTCGCATGGAAGGTCCCAGGCAAGCTCTAGGAGTCTTTCCCCTCGGTCATTGTCATAGCGAAGTCATTGTCGGGTAAGTCCCACAAACATAAGAAGTCCAAGAAGTCGAAGCACTCTTTGACTTTGCCGCTCCGGTCCTAGTTATTGGACGAGGCATGGGAATGATACCACAAGTCGAGGTCCCACTCCCACTCTCCAGCTGCGTAGCCTGGGTCTGCTCCACACCTCCCTGAATTTCCTTGAGCTGGAGAGACCCCCACCCAACTCAGAGTTTATTTGGGCGTCCCGACCCTCTGGCGTGCCTTCAGGCTCCACGGATCAGGGAGGAACCCCGGCTGGATTTCTGCTGGTGGGTTCGCCCTTGCTCCAGTCAGGCCCGCTGTATCTGTTGATGGATCCAGACCGACTCCAGTCACAAATCCAAGACCTTCGCCCATTGGGCCCCGTGTTGCCGTTCCTGGCAGCGCCGATGCCGAGCCCATAGTCATTTCTGACTCCGATATGGACCCGTACCTGCATCGCTCGATGACGGCGCCGATCAGACCCCAATGACTGCCCGGGTAGGAGACAGTGCCTCCTTTCTATCTTTCAGATCTGTTTATTCAAATTTTTTAAGAGAACAGAGATCGACACAAGCAGCATAAAACACTGAATAAGCCTTATGACATTATGAGGGTACCACAATAGTAAAAGAGTTGGACTATGTGTAAGAGTAGTAAATCAACAGGTACCTCTAAGCCAGGGGCAAGCAACATACAATGGCTATAACATATGGAGGAATCAGGTATCGTCAAACATAAGGCATGTTTGGGTAGGAGGTTCAGCAGTTTACCTGTGGAGCGAGCATAACATTTGCAGCAAGTGAAGGAAGTTCGTTGATGATGACCAAGTAGAAAAACATTTGGGTTAACCAAGTAACCAGGGGGGGCAACAAGAACAGGGGATGGGGGAGGAAGGAGCGAGCCTAGAGTGCAGTCAAAGGGGTAAGGTGGAAGGTTTAGGGAGAAGGAGGGTTCCCATCAGGACCATTTGCCGGGGAGTCTGGTTGGGGGGCTTCCCTTGTGTATGGCAGGAGAGAGTCATCGAACAGCTGCAGGGCCCGCAGCCGAGGAGGGGCATAGCGAGAGTTCTCCAGATGGGAGAAGTGTTGGATAAGCGTCTGCCAGGTGTGGGAGAATTCAGTGTCCATGTGATTAAGACGTGCAGTTAATAGTTTCAGAGCCATAACATGCCAGAGGTGCAGAAACCATGTCGAGATGGGTGGGGGAGAGGGTTTTTTCCAGTAAAGGGCTTTAGATTGTCTTGCCGCCCCCAGTATCTGAGCTATGAGGTGCCAGTCAGAGTGGGTCATGGCAACAAGCCGAGAAGGTCTAATGCCTAGTAGGGTCACCATGGGAGAGCTGGGTATGGGGAAGCCCACTGTGCCCTTAATGTGACTGAGGACCTCTTTCCAGAACATCACCAGGCTGGGGCAGGTCTACCAGATATGGATAAAATCGCCTACTGCAGTTTGGCAACTCCAACAGATCGGGGAAAGGTTTGGGCATATCTTCTGGAGGCAGGCAGGGGTATAGTACCATCGCGTCATTAATCTGAATGCTGATTGGCATTGGGGAATGCTTCTGTAAATTTTTGGAATATTGCGCTGAAGCCATTGCTTTCTGGTGTCACCACCACTCCAGCGTCCGTCCTCCACTGCTTCTGGTATGTGTGGGGTTGGATCTGGTATGAGTGTTGTAATATCTTGTATCTGTGGGAAATTAAACCCCGGGAGCCCTCAAAGTCCCGTACCAGTGCTTCAAAGGAGGTAAGCAATCTAGTTGCTCCCTGCATATAATTGGGGGTGAGCAGCCAGTGACGAAGTTGATAGTACTGTAACCTCGAGGATTCTGCAATATGAAAGGAGTTTTTGCATTTCTCAAATGTTTTAAAAGTGATTCCCTCAAAGAGGTCCTGAATTATGCGACATTCACCCTCTGACCATGAGAGGAAGGCATGAGGTTGCAAGGCTGGTGGTAAAATGGGATTGCGTGCTATAAGGGTATTGGGAGATGGGAATGATGTAAGGCCTCTAGAAACCGTGAGTTTGTCCCAGATGTCAAGTACTGTTTTCGTAGGGGTAGGTATATACGCACTGCGGGGGGCGCGCCGATCTGGGGAGCCAGGCAAGGTGCAACAGGGGCTTGCAGGAGACCGCATGATCCATGTGGAACCAGTGTTTTTCCCTTTTGCAAACAACCCACTCCGATATGTAGCGGAGGTGACATGACCAGCAATATTCTAGAAGATTGGTGCAGGCCAGGCCAGGCCTCCGTGGTCTTGGGGGAGCATAAGTAATTTATTTGAGAAGCGCGGGAGACCATTGCCCCAATTCAAGGCATTTAGGTCTCGTTGGAGGGCCTGGATATCTACCTGTGGTATCGGGGTGGGGAGAGTTTGAAATGGGTAGAGTACTTTTGGAAGAAGGGACATTTTGATCGCATTGAGGCGACCCAACCAAGAGAGAGGGAGTTTCTTCCACCGGCGAAAGTCTTCCCGTATGTCGCGTTTGCAGGATGGCCAGTTGGCCTGGGTCCAGGAGGACAGGTTGAGGCCCAACTATCGTATCGAGTGATCAGCCCAGTGTAAAGGAACCAGGGCTTGTAGTTGATGCACCTCTGGGGTTGAAAGGGTAAGATTTAGGGCATGGGATTTGGCTATATTAATTTTGAAGCCCGAGGCTCTTTCAATAGAGCGGAGAAGCGAGGCAAGCGCCAGTAGGGAAGAGTCAGGGGTCATTAATGAGAGAAGAAGGTCACCAGCAAAGAGAGATACCTTGTGCTCGTAGCCTCCAAAGGGAATACCAGATATGTCTGGCGATTGGCGTACTGCAATCGCCAGGGGTTCTACTGCCAAGGCAAAGAGGAGGGGAGAGAGCGGACAGCCTTGCCTAGTACCCCTGTGCACGGAGATGGGGGGTGTGAGCCGGCCATTGATAAAGATCCGCGTGCTCGGGCAAACATAAGGAGCCATTAATTTAGAGATCACGGCCAGGCCAAGGCCTATTTTATATAACACTGTGCATAGAAAGCGCCAGTCCACCCAATCAAACACTTTTTCCGCGTCCAGGGACACCAGGCAGGCCGGGATGTTTCTGCGTTGGACCTTCTCAATTAGATGGGCTATGCTGCGTATGTTGTCCACCCCTTGGCGATGTCGGATAAATCCGACTTGGTCTGGGTCTTTTATACCAGGGAGATAAGATTCAAGGCGATTTGCCAGGATCTTGGTATAGATCTTCGCGTCTGTGTTTAGAAGAGCAATAGGGCGGTATGATGTGCAAAGCGAGGGGTCCTTCCGGGCTTTGGGATGAGTACACCCTCTGCCTCCGACATTGTAGGGGTGAGGTCTGAGATTTCAGAGAAGCTGTTAAAAAGGTGCAAAAGGTGGCATTAAAGTTTGGGGAGAAAAATGCGATAAAAAGCGACCGTAAGGCCGTCCAGTCCGAGAGTTTTGCCCATTGGAATCTGCTTTAGTGCCCTCTTTAGTTCGTCTAAAGTGATTGGTTCGTCTAAGAGTCGAGCGTGTTGAGAGCTAATGGGTTCCCAAGGACATGTGCTGAGGAAGGAGGCAATCTCCTCTGGCGCATGGGGGTTGTCGGGGTAAAAATCCTTGTAAAAATCACAGAATGCCAGGCCTTTGTCGTGCTCAGACGTGGCCCAGGAGCTGTCAGCACGCTTAATTTTGGAGATATGGGCTTTTGATGCCAGAGCGCGCAGGCGGCGCGCCAAGCAGGTACCCACTTTATCTCCCCAGACATAGAATTTCTGTTTAAGAGACAAATGGGGGCGCTCCGCCTTGTTGGTGTGGTGGAGACGCAGCTGTCCCCAGAGCATAGCGAGTCGCTTCTTGTTTTGAACTGAGGGCAGTCTATGGTCTCTGTGCTCTAGGGCCTTAATATCTTTGGTCAGATTTGTTTCAACAAGGCGAGCTTCTCGGGACAGGGCAATGGTAATAGAGGAGATTACTCCCCGAATGGCCGCTTGAAGGCGTCCCATCTAATGGGTTCAGGCGGTACCGGTGTGTCATTTGCGTTGAAAAGGCCTCAATCTTCCGGCGGATGTCAGCTAAATCTACCGGGTCGCGTAAAACGTGGGGCGGAAGCAGCCAGCGGATGGGATTGTCATGATGTCTACCTGGGACATGAAAGGTTACAGCGACATGGGCGTGATCCGATATGGAAATGTCAGATATCTCAGCTGATTCCAAGGAGCGGATCAAGTGAAGGGAGAGAAAGCAATAATCAATCCATGAATATGGACAGTGGACGTGAGAGAAGAAGGAATAGTCAATGGTGTCCGGGAATAGATATCTCCAGGCGTCAAAGAGGACCAGGTCAGTGGGGACCCTCCTGAGGGCAGCTGACATAGCCCCGGAGCTAGGTATGCGGGTGCGCTGCGATCCAGGTCCGGATCCCAGACCAGGTTAAAATCACCCCCGAGAATGACCGCTTGTTAGAAATGGGATTTTTGGTAGGCTAGGGCATGTGCCAAAGCCAGGCAGAAACCACCACTCTAGTCAGGATAAGGGAGTTACACTCCTAAAATAACCCCTGCTCACCCCCTTGGTAGCTTGGCACGAGCAGTCAGGCTTATCTTAGAGGCAGTGTGTAAAGCATTTGCACATAACCAACAGTAATACAGTGTAAGCACTACAAAAGGACACGACACCAGTTTAGAAAAATATCTAATATTTTTATAT